>JARQOC010000003.1:713088220-713688220 GCA_033576535.1 Allobates femoralis
CATCTCCTACACCTACAGCAGAGGAAGATAAAGGAAGCCCAAAAGTCACCCAAATGATATTTTCATAAACCAAAAATTGGAAAAGCTACCAGATAGTGCTTGTTGCACCCTTAAGGTACCTTTACACGCCGCCACAGAGGGCAGCAACAGGCAGGCACCGCACGTGCACGTGCGCGTTTTCAACGGTTGCCAACGGTGCCTGATGCTGCATATACACGCCGCCACAAGGTGCTCCACAGAAGGTATTTTCATTCCCCGGAAGTGCCGACGGGTGCCGCAGGTACCTTTAGGGTGGAAACACACAGACGAGAAAAAATGCGGTCCGATTGTTGTTCCCGAGAGTCTTATGAGTGTCCTCCGTTTTTTGATCCGTGTGGCTTCTGTGTGCTGTCCATGTACAAACCATTTTTTTTCTCAGCAACTATTTACTGTATAATCATTTACAGGAACAGTTTTTACAGTTGTCTGAGCTACAGAATGGTAAAGTATCAGTGACAAATTTGGATGCCTCTCGAATGGTCCGTGTGAGGTCCGTGATTTTGTCGGACCCATAGACTTGCATTGGCCAGTCTTGCGCATGAATCACATACTATCGCAGCATGTTGCGACTGCTTTCTCGTCCATCTCTCGGAAGAGAAAAAAATGCCCGACACTCGCAAATGTGCTCAGGGACATTAACTAACATTAGTCCTTAGTCAGACTGCAATGCAAGAAAAACTTGCATTGCAGCCATCCGACTTTCACGCCAGTGTGTCCATACCCTTAATGAGCTGACCTAGTCAAAAGCCAGTGAACTTCTGGATTCATGGAAAGAAAGGACATTATAGCCCACAGTTGATCCAACCTTTTGGTGAGGAAGTAAGGCTAATTATGCCCTCAAATAGTCAGAGTATGGCCTCCATCTGCAGTAGCTGTTGAGCCTTTTTCTGTTGGATTAAAGGTGCTAAAGTGGCTGGAGGGGCCCACACATTCAGCTATGGATTGGGCAATATTCAGTATTTTCATGGCATTTCATGGACTATGCATCTGCTGTATGGAGTGTTGGTGAATTAAAAAACTGTGTTGCTCCTGCTCCAGGTTCTTTACCAAGAAAGACCAGACAAATCCTAAGAACAGTTACCGGATTAAAGGACTTTACTTGGCACTGTTCTTTACTAAGAAGAACTTGATCCTCTCTAGAGACTGTTCCATTTTTTTTAAATAATGCATTATCTATTGTTTTATGAGGTAGTTCCCTTTTTTGTTATTACAGATCCAGGATAGCTGAAGATGGGCATTGTGAAGGGGAAATGTAAAGGAGGGGAAAAGCTGGCCACACTGCCCCTTGAAGAAAATGTTACATAATATATTGGTATGTTTAAAATGTGGGTTTGCCTATTTGGTGGTTTACATGCACATAGGGGGATGTACAAAGTTCATAGTTGGGGACATCCCAGAATGGAAGAAGTTACATGGACTCACAGGGAAGCAGTTTTCTATTTGGTAGAAGATAGGGATTGTATTGGGAATTGAATGACCTATGATCAAACCATATGTAAGCAAGCATGAAATGGTGTAATGTGTAAAGAAGGAAGGTCACTGGATGTCAGGTAGTATGGTTTAAAATAGATTGAGGATATGAAGCAGCAGAATGAGATCCTTACTACAGACAAGGACTTCTAGTTAATTGTACCAAATACTACCCAAGGGGAGCATAAGCACCAGGTTATTTTTACAGACCAGGAGGTCTAATTAACAGTACAGTAAGTCATCCAGGGGGGCCGCAGGGTGAAGTCCTTGTGATAACTATACTGAAGAAAGGATTCCTTATTTCAGTCTAAAGGTGGGGTCACACGCGACGATCTCGCCCGCGACATCGCCGAAAAGTGACGTCACAGCGATGTCGCGGGCGATATTGCAAGTGCGTCGCGCTGCAAATTATCGCTGGTCGCAGGTTGACAGGTTTATGAACATGTTCATAAACCTGTCAACCTGTGACCAGCGATTAGGCTGGATCGCGCCGTCTGACACTGTTGGCCGCGCGATCCAGCCTATATCGCAATGTTGCTGAGGATCGCTCGCTGGGCTGAGCCCAGCCCAGTGAGCGATGGCTCCGCCCACATCGCCGCCGTGTCACCGGCAACGTCGTGCCGTGTGACAGCTGGCCTGCGATGTCGGAAGCGAGCGGGCACCCGCGCATCGCTTCCGACATCGCAGGCCAGATCGCCGCGTGTGACCCCACCTTAAGAGGTCAGTAGCAAACAATTATCTATTCAAGAGAAGAAGATAAGAAGAAGTTATAGTGTTGTCATATTGGGATACTGGTTCTTCTAAGGAAAGCTAAAGATTCAGTGGCACAACAAGGAGCATGTTGGCCCTGATCAAATGGACTTTGAAAGTATCAGTGAGGAGTCATAACCACGCACTCCAGCCAGATAGGTCCTCAAAAGTGAACTAGGAGTTAAGAATAGCTGTGAGGAGCCATAGCATTACACTTTGACTCATATAGCCCTCACATGGGAAGCTGGAGCTGCCCATAATGATTTGCAGTATTTCATGACTTTTAAAAGAAGTAATGTAATGCCCTATGTAACCTGAAAGTGCATTCCTCTAATCTATATGGAACAAATGGTCATGAAGGGTTGTGTCTTCTATCTGTCCTTTATACTTCTTATCAAGTTGTTGATAACCCTTTCAGCAGGCAGCTGTTTTTGCCAATGTTTTCAATTCTGACCAGTGTCCTTCTATGTGGTAATAATTCTGGAACACTTCAAACAGTTTTTTTTGTGACATGTTGTACTTCATGTAAGTTTTAAATAATGGACCATACAGTTTGTTGTGAAATTTCTCCTGAGTGCACCAATACCGAACAAGTAATAGAACTATTTTTCAAGCACAATGGAAAGCTCAGAAAGGAAGGAGCACCATATCATTGTGCATATTTTGCTGTTCTTGTTTGTGGGTGCCATGCCACATTGGCAGAGTCTATAAAATGCCAGAACAGCAAAATATCCCATAAATGACCTTATTTTATTACCTACCCCTCTCAAAGAATGTAACTAGGGGGGTTGTAATCAAACTGAAACCACAGGTTTATCACAGAACCTAATACCATCGGGAGGTGAAAAAAAATACATTTTTACCACTAAAATGTTGTTTTAGCCCAAGATTGTAAAATTTTACATGGGAAAATGGGTAAAAATGTCAGCATAATTTGTCAGATAATTTCTGCTGAGTGTTGCAATACCCTACATGTGGCTGTACATTACTTCTTAGCCACCCAGTAACATTCAGGAGGGAAGGAGTGCTATTTCACCCTTGAAGTACAGATTTTCCTAGAATGGTTTGCTGACTCCATGGACAGGAAAATTACACCCCTCTCTGAATTTATCCACAGGTGTATTGACCATTTTGACTCCATAATGGTACATTTACACGCGGCCACAGGAAGGTAGGAACAGGCAGGCATCGGACACAAATTGTGCCTGTTGCCTTGAAAAGACCACGATGTGGCTGCGTGTAATTCAGGACTTTCCTTCCTGTGTTTTCCCTGAAGGAAGGAAAGTCCTGAATTACACGCAGCCACATCGTGGTCTTTTCAAGGCAACAGGCACAATTTGTGTCCGATGCCTGCCTGTTCCTAACTTCTTGTGGCCGCGTGTAAATGTACCATAACTGTTTTTCAGAAACAAGCAGCAATGGATGTTGCTGAGTGAAAATTGCAAATCTGCCATTGTAGAGCCCCTACATTGTAGAGCCCATACATTGTAATGCCCATAGATTTTGCCCAGTTTGTGCTTCTGAATATATGCACCTCAGTAAATTAGGCTAGGGTCACACTTGGCATGAGTTTTTTTAGTGCCTTAAAAAATGCATGCGTTTTATGCATGCTTTTTTCCATTTCTGCATGTGTTTTTTAAGGTGTCTGATGGCACCCTGCGTTTTTGCATGCATTTTTAAATCAGCACCCAAAAAAAGTGCATGCATTATTTTTGGGTGCTGTTTTAAAAACGCATGCGTTTTTTTAGAAAACGCATGCGTTTTTTAACATGGGCCCCTATAGAAAACGCATGCGTTTTTTAACATGGGCCACTATGGAAAACGCATACGTTTTTGGATGGTACTAAATGGTACTAATGTACCATGCGTTTTTGCATGCATTTTTGCTGTCAGCTACTCACATAAGTGCAAAAACTCATGCCAAAAACGCATGGCACTTTAGACATGCGTTTTTGCTATTAGGGCATGCGTTTTTTAACCTGGGGCCTATGGGTGCTGTAATGTTGTTATATCTTCTGTAATTTGCTGTTTGCATTTTCTGCCTAGTAACAGTGATGTAAGATAGAGGAGGAGCTGTGGCAGGAAAAGGGGGAGCTGGGAAAGGGAAGAGAATTCATTAAAGTATGGACGCTCGACTGAGCAGTTCAGCATATCTGTGTGTGCTTCTGGATTTATCGTCATCTGCACTACAACACTACAATTGGCGAGAACGAAGCGTTCATTCATCAGCTAAAGGTATTTCAGTGCCACAAGACCATCAGTGCTCACCATGGCCAGTCTACCTGCATTCCCAGCTTTTGATGTGCATCAGTCCCAAGCAAACCTAGCAGCATGTTGGGATAAATGGCTGAAGCGCTTTGAGATATTTCTGCAAGCCATAAACATGATACAAGAAGGAAAGCCATGTTATTACACTATGCAGGGAGCTAGTCTATGATATCTTCACTACTCCGCCTAACACAGGAGAGGACAAGGACTATGAGCTGAGCAAAGCAGCATTGAGCAAACACTTCTCCCCGCACAGAAATGCAGCATTTGAAATCTTCAAATTTAGACAATCAAAGCAATCAGCTACAGAAAGCATTGATGAATATCATGTCCGGCTACGGCACCTTGCAGCTTACTGTGAGTTTACAGAGGTAGACAAAGAAATCCAAATGCAGATATTACAAGGATGTGTTTCTTCAAAGTTAAGAAAACAAGCACTCAGGGCGCCTTCACACTGGCGTTCCCCTCCGCAGAAGTCACACACTCCCGCCCGCACCAGGATGCAACATTTTGCGTCCCTGGTGCGGGCGGGAGTGTGTGACTTGTGCGCAGGCATCCGCCTGCGCACAGATCACATATGGGAGTGAAATGGGTGCGCATGGTCATGCGCTGGCAAGCGCAGCACCGTGCGTTCCCATTCTAAAGATAGGAGCTGGCGGCAGCTGCGTAGACATGGTGATTCTCCTCCGCAGAACGCTGCGGAGGGGAACGCCAGTGTGAAGGCGCCCTCAGAGACCCTACTATGACCCTAGCTAAACTATTAGACACAGCACGTATAAATGATACTGCAGAGAAACAGGCAAAACTCATAGAGAGCAGTGAGCCAGAAGCACCATCTTCTATAGCAAAGCTTACACAGAAACCACAAGTACAGGTGGCTACTTGTTACAACTGCGGTGGGTCGTATCCTCACCAAAATGCTTGTCCAGCAAAGGGTACAACCTGCCATAATTGTGGAAAACTAAACCATTTTGCAAAAGTGTGCAGATCTACACCGCAGCAATCTGCTCGTCCCACAGTACAGCCCAGGTCACAGAAGATCCAAGCACTGCAGCTTAATGACGAGGCTCAAAGCACTTACTTATTCTCAGTGACTGAGGAAGGATCTCGGGCTGTGCACATGATTAACAATCCAAGACGAGTCATCCTCATAAATGGCAATCCAGTGGAAGCCCTGGTGGACACAGGGGCGTCAGTCAACGTCATCAGTCATACAATCTATAATCAACTCCTGAATAGACCTGCTCTGCAAAATACCAGCCTACAGATTTTCCCTTATGGTTCCACAGCTGCGTTGCCCCTGTGTGGCAAATTACAGTCAGAACTAACAGCTGAAGGGAAATCCATCACTGACACGTTCTATGTAGTGGAGTGCTCTGCAGATACGCTTCTCAGCTGCAGCAGCGCAGTGTCTCTAGGCCTGGTGAACCTGGTCAACAGCTTACAGGTTCTTCAGTCCCACATATTATGCAGAGGTACCCCAGTCTCTTTAAAGGCCTTGGTAAGCTAAAAGACGTTCAGATAAAGTTACATATTGATCAGTCGATACAGCCCTCCATCCAACCTCACAGGCGCATCCCCTTTCATGTCCGCAAACTTGTGGAGCAAGAATTGCAAGACCTGGAGGCATCTGATGTTATTGAACGGGTTGAAGGCCCAACTCCCTGGGTCTCGCCAATCGTTGTTGCGCCTAAACCAAAACAGCCTGGTAAAATACGGCTTTGTGTGGATATGCGGCATGCCAATCTAGCTATTCAAAGAGAAAGGCACATCACGCCTACTATTGATGACATTCTCACAGATCTGAATGGTGCAAAGGTGTTTTCAAAAATTGATCTAAAATCCGGCTATCATCAACTTGAGTTGCATCCAGACTCCAGGTACATCACAACTTTTAGTACTCATATGGGCCTGCGTAGGTTCAAGAGGTTGAATTTTGGTATCTCATCAGCTGCAGAAATCTTTCAAAATGTTATCAGTAAGGTTCTGTCTGGAATAGCGGGAGTCCTCAACGTCAGTGATGACATTCTCATATACGGAACAACCCAAGAAGAACATGACAGTCACCTTGAGCAAGTGTTTCAGAGATTGCAAGCCTGCAATCTAACTGTCAATCCATCAAAATGTGAGTTCAACCAAATATCATTAAATTTTTTTGAATACATCTTTTCAGAACAAGGTGTGTCAGCAGATCCACAGAAAGTAGCTGCCATCAAGTCTGCTGGTCAACCTCAAAATGCCTCAGAGGTTCGCAGCTTTCTAGGACTGGTCACATACTGTGGACGATTCATACCCGACCTAGCCACTATTTCCGAACCCCTGAGACAACTCACAAAGAAAGATATTCCTTGGTCATGGGGTACTGAGCATCAAGCATCGTTTGACGCGTTGAAGTCCAGCCTAACTGGTGACACTGTCATGGCCTACTTTGACCCATTAAAGTCCACAGAACTGATTGTAGACGCTAGCCCGGTAGGCCTGGGTGCAATTCTCACACAAGTGTCCAACAATGGCAACATTTCTACAATTTCCTACGCAAGCAAGACATTAACAGATACAGAACAGCGCTACTCACAAACTGAAAGGGAAGCTCTTGCAGTTGTGTGGGGATGCCTTCGCTTTCATCTGTACCTCTGTGGACACAAGTTCATAGTCGTAAGTGACCACAAACCGCTTGTTCCAATCTTCAACAAACACTCTTCCAAACCCCCTCCACGAATTGAACGCTGGTTGCTCCGCTTACAGAACTACCATCTTCAACTGAGATATGAGGCAGGAGTTGGAAACCCGGCGGACTATTTCTCCAGACACCCAATACCACAACCTACTAAGGACAACATTCCAGCAACTGTTCTAGCGGAGAAACATGTAAATTTCGTTGCTGCACATTCAGTGCCAAGAGCTATGACTATGGAGGAAATACAACAGGTGGTGGACTCTGATCCCCAACTTCAGTTGGTGATAGAATCGGTTCAGTCTAAGAAATGGAGCTGTTTTCTTGCTGAGGCTCGCCTTCAACCACCCGATCAAGTAGGTTACTTGGAGGCTTCTTTAATGCACGACATTCACTCTCAGTGTCGGACTCAAATCTGTTGTTGCATGACAGTCGCCTGGTGATACCTCAGAAACTGGAGGACTGTGTACTTGATCTAGCCCACGAGGCTCATCAAGGGGTAGTAAAAACAAAGCAATTACTTTGAGAAAAAGTATGGTTTCCAGGACTGGACAAAAAAGTAGAGGCATTGATTCAAACATGCATTCCTTGTCAAGCAACTATAGTTGACCATAGGCGTGCGCCTTTACAAATGACACCCCTGCCAAAGAGCCCATGGACTGCTGTCAGTGGCTAGGGTCACACTTGGGAGCCTGCATCCAGTAACTGGATGCATTACTGGATCCAGTTTTTTCCCCTTGTCTGTTTGGAGGAATTTTTACCGGATCAGGTACCTGATCAGGTACCTATATGAACCATCAGGTACTGGATCAGGTTCCCATAGGGTCCCATGTTAAAAAACTGATCAGGTTTTGCTAAAAGGCCAAAAAATGTTGCAGACCCTATTGAAACCTGACTTCTCAAAAACTGCATCCAGTAGACAGATTGCACTTTGGCTAACAATTGTTAACATTGGAGTCTATGGGTCAGGTACCTTATCAGGTTTTCAGGATGAAAAACTGGATCCAGTAGCTGGATTGCAAACGCAAGTGTGACCCTGGCCAGTGTTGATTTTTGTGTTTTACCGGACCGCTCCTACCTGTTGGTGGTCATGGATGACTATTCTCGGTTTCCAGTCATTGAACATGTTTCGACTACCTCGGCCAGGGCTGTTATACCAAAATTAGGCTGTGGTCACAGTTGCCATGCGTTTTTTTAAGTGATTTAACAAAACTCATGCTTTTTTTCATGTCAGCATGAGTTTTGTAAGGTGTGTGATGGCTCCCTGCGTTTTTGGGTGCGTTTTTGAATCTGCACCAAAAAATAGTGCTTGTAGTATTTTTTTGAGCGTTTTGAAAAACGCATGCGTTTTTGTAGAAAACGCATGCGTTTTTATAACATGGGTTCCTATGGGAAACGCATGCATTTTTGAATGGCACTAAAAGGTACTAACTGTACATGCGTTTTTGCATGCGTTTTCCATAGGAACCCATGTTATAAAAACGCATGCGTTTTCTACAAAAACGCATGCGTTTTTGTATATGCTCCAAAAACGCATGGGACAGTCACACATGCTTTTTGGCTATGAGGGCATGCGTTTTTTAACATGGGGGCCTATGGGTGCGTTTTTTACATGCGTTTTTGAGAACGCAGGTCTCCAAAAATGCATGTGAAAAATGGTACTGTGACCACAGCCTTAGACAAGATTTTCTCGGCTTATGGCATACCTGAGACAGTGAAGATGGACAATGGACCTCCATTCAATAGCACAGACTTTCAGTCATTGGCAACTTGGTTTCTCCCACAGGAAAATAACTCCTTATTGGCCTCAAGCCCATGGCGAAGTGGAACGATTCATGCAATCAATCAACAAGACCCTGAGAATTGCTACTATGGAGCACAAGGACTCACAACAAGAATTACATAGATTCCTTAGACAGCCAACACCACACTCCACTACTGGGATACCACCAGCAACGGCATTGTTCAGCAGGCCCTTGCGCGTCAAAATCCCATGCATTCCGTCACTTCCGGTCCAAACTCCAATTGCTGTTAATGATTCCGTCTCTAAGGATAAAATGAAGCAGTATGCAGAAAAAAGTAACCGCCGTTACAAGCATCCAGACATAAAGGTGGGTGATTGGGTTCTTGTAAAGAGACTGAGACCTAGCGACAAGTTTGCATCGCCATACTATCCCGAGCCCTTTCAGGCCACACAAATCAGAGGCACCATGATTACTGCTAAAAACCAAAATCATCAGGTCACTAGAAATGTGTCCCATTTTAAAAAACTTCGTGGCTACGTCCCAGAGACGACGCACGCAGAGGAAGTAGATAGCGACGACATACTGCCAGAGACAACGAACTCAGCTGTTCCCATAGGAGATACCTCAGAAGACCCCCCGAGTTTATCTGGAAATGATATGTCTCGACATTATCCTGGGAGAACAAATCGAGGGCCACCAGTCACCTTGCGGACTATGTTCTGCAGTAGAGAAAAACAAAAAAAAAACTTTTCTACAACGCAAACTTTTGAACGGTTAACTATTTACTTTGTTTTTTTTGTAAGATGATAAGAGATGTAATGTTGTTATATCTTCTGTAATTTGCTGTTTGCATTTACTGCCTAGTAACAGTGATGTAAGATGGAGGAGGAGCTGTGGCAGGAAAAGGGGGAGCTGGGAAAGGGAAGAGAATTCATTAAAGTATGGACGCTCGACTGAGCAGTTCAGCATATCTGTGTGTGCTTCTGGATTCATCGTCATCTGCACTACAACACTACAGGTGCGTTTTTACATGCTTTTTTAAAAACGCAGGTCTCCAAAAAAGCATGAAAAAAAGGCAAGTGTGACCCTAGCCTTAGCTTTGGAATCAGGCCACAATATTCTTGCGTTATGAGTCCACGTTTACGTTCAGGACTCATTGTCAGTTTCCATGTGTTGGTGCATGTGTGTGCATTCTTAAGTCCAAGTGTAATGTTGTTGACAACCATTTAGCAATTTTTTTTACCATTTCCCCACCCCTCACTAAACAAATAAAGCACCAGAAGTTGCATACAAAAGCGCATAAATTGAAAAAGGGAAACAGACACACAGCCGCCGGAAGTTATGTTAGTGGGACCCAAATTGGGTTCATATATTGTAACCATGGGAGCTATCATGTGTGTTCAGAAATACACATCACATATGTTGTTTGCCTTCACATGCACAGGTGAAGGAGGCTTCAAAAATCCGCGAAAAAAAACTTGTTAGGAAAAGGAATGTAAAGCGGAAGAAGATCCCTGAGGTAAACCTTCTGGTTACCTACACAGTTAGGTCTGCCATTATTTATGTATATGTGGACAGAGTGCCTGTATCACATGGCCTAAGTGCACTGTGTTGTCATCTTGCTTGGAACACATCCATCATAATATAAGCAAAAACAATGTGGCCATTTGTGTATGCCTCGATGTTAAGATTCACCTTCACCTGCTGGTGTGTTGTATTTGTAGGGTCCAGTGAAAAGAGACAAATTGAATATGATAGTGGTGGGTGTGAAGCCCAAAATTAACAGTGAGACCTTAATAAATCTTGTGGAGCCACACAACTCAATTTGGGATCAAGGAGACCCTGGGCACCAGGATGTGGTCAAAAACTGGAAGATCCTGACCACCATAAAGCTAGACATGTTCCCAAATTTCAAGATTCTGCCACTTGAGCGTCAGCAAGAGGTTGGTAAATAGCCATGCTTACAAAACATAAATAGCACCTTAGGTAGCATTCTTCATCAATAATAGTCTACTTATATGTTTGTGTGTGTCATGTAACTAATACTGTTGTCCTAATTAATGCAGAGCGAATTGTACATGTTCGGTGGTGGTCCATACGGGACAGATACGTGAGGGATTTTAAAGATCAGGAGAAATATAAAAGTGGTTATGCCCCTCACCCACCCTGACTGTACAAACTCTTTGATAGGTTGATGCTTTTGCAGAAAACTGTCGAAGGGCGCATGTAAGTGCCCACACATAATGATGTTTCATACTGTTTTGTCTAACAACATGTGAAGTACATGTGTCTTAAATGTTTTTTTTCACACCAAACAGGACCTTTAGCAGTATGCCGGCAGTGGATTTGGATGTGGTTGAAAGTGCCGGGGAAGGGTCCAGCACCAAGGACCAAGGGGACGACATGTTGCCGTCTGAAAACACCCAACCTGAGACACAGACCACAATGTCAGAAGGACCGATCACCACTGGTGCCCCGGATCCCCTGTCTTCCCGACCTCGGGTCACCCGGTATAGATGCCGGACAGTGCAGAAGGAGGGCACCGACATACTGATACTGGATGGCCTACATCGGCTGCAGGACACTTTGCGGATTCAGAATAGTGGCTTGCAATGGCAAATTGATGATATGAGGCACATAGACTCCATCCAGGCCAGCAATGAATGGCAGCAGCTGATGTCCTCCTATGTGCTTGCCCTGTCCACCATGGATCCTCAGTACAGGTTCCAGTTCAGAGAGGAGTTGAACACACTCATAGCAAAATATTGTCAGAAGACTCCCGTAAACATCATTGTTTGTGATGAATAATCACCTGAGGTAGAGTAGTATCCACCTCAGGTTTTGTTTTTTGTTAATGATATGTTTCCTGTGGGAATGCTTATGTACTTGGCCATACTTTTTACCATTTATCGTGTTATTTTGATTTCATACATTGTAGTAACCATGCTTTAGGCAGACGTTATGCTATCTCATGGTTTGACAGCCAACAATGATCCTAGTTGCTTTCACCATGTGAATAAAACATGTTTTGATTAGTTTGTAATCTGTGTTCGTGGTTTGTCCGTATGACCAATTCTCTACCAAGGTAATCTCATCCTTGTTGCATTAAACTCTGGACATATAAGGTGCACAATGTTTGTAATATGCACACAATACAAGTGTGGTGTTAAGGTGTGTCTGTGGCGAATTGGCCACCGTCACCATACATGGCATACATAACAACTGCAAGCTAGCTATCATACATTACAGGTCTGACATTGTGTGTGAGAGAGCTATGTGACAATTGTGTGACCACTATATATATGCTCGCAAAACCATCAACCTGGGGATTTGTTTGTTGGTGAGGCATGTGGAATATACCAAGGACACATGGATCGATGCCACAGCAAGCCATAATTGCCCTTGGAAGGAGCCATATGTCAACTCATTGATGATTTCCATGGTGCTGTGATCATTGTAACCATGTACACTGCATGGTGTGGGAGATGTTTAAAGTCCAGGCCCAAACATTATGTTGCTGATAATAAACACAACCAAACACTTTGCTTATGTTTATTAAAGAATTGTAAAGGTAAAAATAACAGGTTAGGTGACCACAAATATATAACAGTGACAAGCCAAAAACTGTGCAGATGACAAAACAAGAAAGACAGCAGAAATCACCTTGCCCACCACCCATCGGCATCCAACCTACGTTATCTCGAAAGTATTCAGCCAATTGATTCAGCACTTCCATACCTACAACAGGAGAACAAATGTTTACATCCTCGAGCCAGATGTGTGTTGAGTACTATTCATAAGAGTCCACTATGTGGGGGTCATGGCAGCAGACGAAATTATGTAAGCAGACACATGCCTTCACGACACTATCCACATTGTGGGGGTGCAATTGAATGCGTGAGAGGAGCACACGCCAATTTGAGGACAAGATCCCAAACGCACACTGCTCATATTGGCATGCCCAACTTAACCGGGTATTGAAGTTATGCCGGGTCTGGGTAAAGGTCTGGCTTGGATACTGGTTCATGACTTTCATGGACAGCTGGAAAGCCTCATCTGCTACAAGAACATAGGGAGACTGGGCGCAGTTGTTCCGGGTAAAGGGCATGATGGGGGGATTTTAAAACTGTTATGATATAAGGCTTTCACCATGTTGCGTCTTTGAAGACACACGAGTCGTTTGTGCGCCCATACGCCTCAATGTCCACAGCAACAAATCTCCCTTGGGCATCGGCATTGGCCATTAACACAATAGAAAACAACTTTGTAAAAGATGTTGGTGCTACTATTTGGGGATTGCGTATCCATATATGCGTGCCATCAAGGGCACGAATGCAGTTGGGGAACAGAGACATCTGGCAAAACGGTTGGCATTTTGCAGCCACATTTCGGGGGTGGCTGGTGGCAAGATGGGTTGCAATTTTGCCCATATCATCTCACATATCTCAGGCACAATGCCGCAGATGGTGGAGCGTTCCATCCTGAACTAGTAGTGTAGTGACGCATAACTTTCCCTGGTCACCAATTACCTGCAATTATAATGGTCCCAAAGTTAGCAATGAACACACACACATGACATAACGTACTGTTGAGGCATGCAAACATAACGTGTACAGTGAGTGTGCTGGTAAAAAGGTAAATGGCCAAACAAAACTTACCTCAGGGTCACTACCAATCTCTCGGCTGGCGACAACTTGTATCCTGGCAACAGATGTCTTCTTCAACCAGGCCAAGGAGCACATCAAATGTGGATAATGACATCCTCAGGATTCGCTGGAATTTCAATGAGAAAGCCCTCAACTGCTGGTAGAGGACATGGAATGAGCCATATTGGGGTCTCAGTAAATTGACTTCATGGACCCACAGCCGACTACGTCTGGTAGGTCGCAACTGCCACGACATAAAACGCGAGGTAGGGAAGCTCCAGGAACAGTGTGTCATCCATGATGCTCGCAGAGCCACAAAGGACACACAAAATGGCTAATGGCGATATCCCCCAATGATTGGGGCATTTTATTGGCTGAGAGGTGTGGCTAGCCATACAAGATTAAAAAAAAATTCAAAATGAGTCCAAAAATCTAGCCTATGTGTTAAGGCATCCATTAATGCATGGCATATATGTGTACCATGCATTAACGCATGCGTTATTTTTGGCACTAAAACATGGCACAAAATGCATCAAAACACTAGCCAAATAATGCCTCTAACGCATCCGTCAAACGGACGCAACATCCCAAATGTGACCCCTTACTGCGATCTTTGGAAGGCAAGCAGCAGGTCAAGAATTTACTTCTTTTTTATGCCATTCACATGCAGTATAAGTGCTAATACATTTTTTTTCATCGGTGCAGTTAGGCTAGGGTCACACATCTGGATTTTTTTTTTAAACCTGATCCGGTTTGAGCTTTTAAAAAGCTCAAAACCTGATCAGGAAACGCTCCTCATAGGAGCCTATGATAAAAACCGGATTGCTTCACAAGCAATCCGGTTTCCGTCTCTGGGTCTGCAGCCTGCATGAAAAATCATGCAGGCTGCAGTTTTCGGAGCGGTTCTGTTATCTGCAATGCGGCAACCGAATTGCTCAGGATAAGCAAAGGGTTCTGTGCAGTGTGTAAACTTTTAATTTAATTAATAAATGTTTCTATAATGTTTCTAGGGGGAGCGCCGGGCTCCTCTGAGAGCAGCGCGCATACTATAGCTACTGCTATAGTATGTGCACTGTCCGAGGTCCTGAAGCCTTATACAGTAAGATCTATGGGCAGCGCTGCCAATAGATCTACTGTAAATGGCTTCAGAACCTCGGACAGCGCACATACTATAGTTACATAGCTATAGTATGCGCGCTGCTCTGAGGAGCCCGGCGCATTCATTGATAAAACTGTACGGCAGCTGACGGGAGTCAGCTACTGTACATAACTGATTCAAGCTTTATATGCCCACCTGAGTGGGTGAAAGGTCTCTAGGGGAGTGGGCACCCCTAGAGACATTATAGAAACATTTATTAATTAAATTAAAAGTTTACACATTGCACAGAACACTTTGCTCATTCCTGCGGCAGCAGGGACGTGCAAACTATCCGGTAACCGGATTGCTCAGGATTACACATCCTGAGCAATCCGGTTACCGGATTGCGGCTTCAGCAATCCGGTTCCCTGATTGCTGCTTGTGGGAAGACAATTGCGTTCACCGCATCTGGATCTGGATGCGGTGAACGCAATCCTGTATTTAAGTGTGGCCCTAGCCTTTCAGAGAAGCCAGGATTATATAGGGCTTTTATGCTTGGATACAACTGCACACTAAAACAACGCTTTAAAAAAGTTTTGCATCATTGTATTTTGAGAGCTATAATGTTTTCATTTTCTGCCGACAGAGTCGTGGGAGGGCTTATTTTTGTGAGATGAGTTGATGTTTTTATTGGTACAATTTTCTGGCACGTAACATTTTTGATCGCTTTTTAGGCTGGGGACACTTTTGCCAAGGCAATTGCGGTTGCGCCTCCAGATCCGAAGGTGGTAACCGCAATTGCCTTCGCACACATTTTTTTGAAAAATGTGTGTAGGAAACCGCAATCCGGTAACCGGATTGCTCCGGATGTGTAATCCAGAGCAATGCGGTTACCGTATACTTTATTCATCCCTGCTGCCTCAGGGATGAACAAAGTGTTAAATGTGTATTAAAACATTAATTATTAATATTAGCTGTGGGCAACATGTCTCTAGGGGGTGCTCACCCCCCTAGAGACTTCCTGTCCACTCCTCTCAGCATGTTAGGGGTTAATAAGCCATTTACAGTAAGCCGGCTACTGTTGGCTTTGTACTAATTTATGAATGAAGCCGCGGCTCCCCTGACAGTAGAGCAGTATAGTACTTATAGTATCTGCCGCTATCCTTGGTCCTGTAACCATTAACATTAGGTCTATGGGCATACATTGCCACGCATTAGACTTTTCAGTGTGTCACTCACAGAACACCTGGACCTGGCATAGACTAACAAGCTACCATAGGCTAGGGAAACATGCATGCGCTATTTTCACATGCAAATCATGAAAAACGCATGAGTTACGCACCCATAGGCTGCAATGCAAAAAAATACAATGCAAAAGTGCAATGCGTTTCACGCTATGCATTTTTGCAAGTGCACCAAAAAACGTGGTATGCAGTGGTTTTTGGTGCTTTGGCAAAAACACATGCGTTTTTTTTAACATGGGAGTCTATGGGGAACGCATGCATTGACGCATGCACTAAAAATGAAAAAACATGCCATAAAAATGGCAAGGGGGAAAAAAAGGATCCTTTAATGCATCCTTCAAAGAATGCAAGCTCCCAAATGTGAACCTAGCTTCAGCTGACAGATTAGGAAGTCATTATTTGACCTGTCGCTGTCATGGAAATGATTGGGCGCCCATGATTACATCATGGGTGTCTCAATTGGGTGATAGAGGAAGCTTACTTTCTTTCTCAAGCTTTTAAATGCTGCATTCAGTATTGATCAAAGCATTTAGAGGTTTACACAGCAGCGACTCGGGCTGTGACAGCTAGAAGTCAGGTATCACTTAAGCTGAGCTCCATGTGGTGATCAAAAGTGTCCTCCTGTGCTTGCAGGATTACCCAGTACATCCAAGGTTGGGAGTCACTACAAAATAAGATGTGCCTGTATACCCAACGTTTGGAAGGAATTAAGAAAAGTATAATTTATTTTTGCACTTTGGTCTCCCTTCTTCAATTCTGCTTCATCTGGCTATGATCTGCCATGCCTAATAGTAACCTGTGGTCCTCAAAAGCATATAACCTAGGTCAGTGATGGTAAACCTTTTGAGCTTGGTGTATCAAAACTTGCCAAAAAAAACAGCATAGCTCGGGTCGTGCATCACTTGGAGAAAAAAAACATAATTTTCTGATATTTGTAGCTGTAAGAACAAAACGTTATCCTGTATAAACTCCCATCCTGATACATTTACCCCCATCCTGGATATGGCTCCCATTCTGGTATATAGCTCCTTTTCATGGATATAGAACCCCACCCATCCTGGATATGGCACCCATTCTAGCACACACACAAAAAATAATAAATGGTGTAACTTACCTATCCCTCATTCCTCTCCATCGCTCCCAGCTTGCAGTATGTCACATCTTCAGTTTTGTGTGCAGCGTCCTCCTGAGTGCCAGCATGTGATCATGTGACCGGTCACATCAAAGTGATGACATCACTGTGCTTTGTGGGTCACCTTATTGAAGCTGATGATCCGCCTCCGGATACTGACACTTTGATTGTCAGTTTCAGTAATGCGCCGTTCGCGCTGCACTTGTCCCACCTCTAAATGCTGACATTGTGATTGCAAGCAGTCAGTGTCAATCAAGGCATCAGCATTCGGAGGCGAGACAAGTGCAGCACCGTAATGAACCAGAAGCACACTTATTGTTATCATGGCAGGCGCGGGTGTAACTGCACCATGACACACATGTCATTAAAAACACCTTGGGGTGTCACTGCTGAGATGCGTGTCATAGGTTAGCCATCATTGGCCTAGGTAGTAACATAAACCACACACACCTAACTAGGGCCCTAATTTTCACATAGCATGATGGGGCTTGGAAGTTGAGTAACTCGCTCACATGTATCTACGCTGATCGCATTGTATTTTTATTTATTGTATTTCTCTTTTTTACATTGATTCTATGCTATTATTTTATATCCAATTATTGTACTGTATTCGTTCTCTACTGTAATTACTTACTGTTTTATATGTTCTATATTCTAACCCCTACATTGTAAAGCGCTGCGGAATATGTGGGCACTATATAAATAAAGATTTATTATTATATTATTATTATTATTATTATCACATTACACAAGGACAACAGTCATCTAAAGTCCTAATGCATCTCAATGAATTAGAATATCATCAAAAAACAATGTAATATTGCCATGTTTCAGGGCATTTCTGGGAGTCCGGAAACAGGTTGACCTTTTTGGATTTCATCAGCTGCAAGCCATAATCATCAACATTAACATAAATAAGCACTTGAAATATACCACTGTTTGTAATGACTCTATATAATACATGAATTTCAATTTTTGTATTGAATTAGTGAAATAGATTAACTTTTTGATGATATTTTAATTCATTGAAATGCACTAGTAAGTTGGCTCTATCATTATGCTTACGTATATACTGCCAACATATTCTGCAGCATTTTACAGGCATAATAATCATAGTCCTCAATAGGGCTCAAAAATGAATGTCTTTTTTAGTGTGGGAGGAAACGAGTACACAGAGGAAACCCATACAAGCACTGTGAAAATATAGGAATACATTGTCCTTGGTGTGAATAAATCCAAGTCCCCAGTGCTGCAGTTAAATAGTAAAAAGTAAAAAAGCAAAGATTTATTAAGAGCCATTATGCTTAATTTCATAATTTTTAAAGTTGAAAGAGCCTAACATATTGATTCAGAAAGAGACAAAAACCACATGAGGCAGATACTAATAACTCCATATTATTGGAAAAATTCCTTTCTGACTCTTCCACATAAGACAGACTAGTTTCCTGGATCATCGCCCCATCACCGAATTTAGTGCCCATAGCTGTAACATTATATTGTTCCAGAAAGGCATCCAAGCTCTAATCTAAAAAAGCTTTAGGAAGCAGCAGTCGTCTTCATTTAGAATTATGTTATTATTGTTACCATTGCAAATTGACATGAAAAGAAAACATTTTAAGTATGGATTAACATTATTTATGATAAAGTAATTTTAATTCACTAGAAAAAATATGATAAAGTGAACATTCTGTTGTCAATGTGTTATTCTTTATTTGACGTAATGAATGTTTTTGTCAGTTATGTCCTACAATGGTCAGACAGTGCAATCTGCCACACGCCTCCTAGACCTCCTTTATTTTCATGTCTGTCAGTTCACTTATCTCCTTTCCAATCTGTCCCCTGCATCTGTCACCCTGTTCCGTCACAGTTGTAATCTTCTAACCTGCATTTCAATACCATCCATTGCAACACTGTAGGATCTGGCATCAATTAGTAAATATACAATGGTTGAAAATAGAATAAAATGTACATTAATTGTGAGCTCATATAATGTATGAGATAAGATAGATAGATGAGGTAGATAGCTCCCATAATAACTAAGACTACAGAATAATCCTTACACTTATTGTCATATATTTATATAATAATAATAATAATAAATACCGTATTTTTCCGCTTTATAAGACGCACCTGTTTATAAGACGCACCCTAAATTTTGGTGAAGGAAAAGAGAAAAAAATAATTTTTAATGTTAAATGGGGTCCGTCTTATAATGCTAGTGTCCGTCTAACAAATCACATAGGGTATATGTCCCACATAGCCCCCTATCCTGGTACATGGTCCCTCATCCTGGGATATAGCCCCCATCCTAGAATTAGCCCCTTAATCTGGATATGGCACCCTTATATTGGATATAGCCCCCTTGTGCTGGCACACGTCCCCCAGTGATGGCACATGTCCCCCATTGATGGCACATGTCCCCCATTGATGGCACACGTCCCCCAGTGCTGGCACACAACCCCCAGAGCAGGCACACAACCTCCAGAGCTGGCACACGTTCCCTATTGAAGGCACACATCCCCTTTTGCAGGCGCACATCCCCTTTTGCAGGCACACATCCCCTATTGCAGGCACACGTCCCCTTGTGCTGGCACACGTCCCCTATTGCAGGCACACGTCCCCTATTGAAGGCACACATCCCCTTTTGCAGGCGCACATCCCTTTTGCAGGCACACATCCCCTTGTGCAGGCACACGTCCCCTTGTGCTGGCACACGTCCCCTATTGCAGGCACACGTCCCCTACTGCAGGCACACATCCCCTATTGATGGGACACATCCCCTATTAAAGGCACATGTATATTCCCATGTCCTGCATATGGCCCCCCCACGTAATACACCCACCCCCTCCATATGCTGCCCCCACGTAATATGCTGCCCCCCCTCCATTAAGAAGATGGTCCCTCGCCTTGCACTCCCCCCATATGCCCTCACGCTGGCTGGCAGCAGATAAACAAAAGCCTCCTTGCTCACCCTTTGGCATAAGCGATAAGCTCACAGCGTCACCGCCGACTCCCGGTCTCCATGGTGCTTGGCTTCTTCCGCTCATGTGATCGGGCATACAGCGATAACATCATCTCCCGATCACATGAGCAGAAGAAGCCGAGCACCATGGAGACCGGAAGTCGGCGGTGACCCTGTGAGCTTATCGCTTATCGCCAGAGGGTGAGGAAGGAGGCTTTTTTTAATTTTATCTGCTGCTGGCCAGCGTGGGGGCATATTAATGATGGGGGGAGTGCAGGGCGAGGGACCATCTTCTTAATAGAGGGGGAAGCAGCATATTACGGGGGGGCAGCATATTGAGGGGGTGGGTGTATTATTTGGGGCGGCGGTATGCAGGACATGGGGGGCATATGGAGGTGGTGCAGAGAGAGCGAGGGGTGAGTGCAGGCCCATTTAGTATGCACTGCTCCCCCCGTCCATGTCTCAGTGCAACTTCAGCACTGAGAGGTGGACAGCGGCAGTGCATATAAAATGAGCGGGAGCAGGAGATTTCCCCGCTCTCTCTGCAGCCCCGCAGCTAGCCCACTCCAGCCCTGGACACGCTCCAGAGCTGCCCCCAGCCTCCCCTGCAGTGTATAATTCATATTCGGATTATAAAACGCACCCCCCACTTTCCCCCAGAATTAGGGGGAACAAAAGTGTGTCTTATAATCCGAAAAATACGGTAATCCTAACATTATGGATAATATGATTGTGGAGACACGGGGGTCAGTGGGTGCTCTCGTCCACTGGCCCGGCCGCCTTCAGAAAGACTGCATGGACCAGGGCTCATCTCAACTGAATGCCCGAACTCCTTACCGTGGGGGGAACACTACTCAAACAATGCAGGATTAGGGAAGCACACAATTATAAGGCTTTATTGGATCCCCAAAAATCGAAGGCATATAACATAACCAAGCAAAACACAAGATGTAAAAGGCAACAGATTCTCACCCTTCTGATGGCTCACCAGGGATTAGAATGTCTGTGCCGTCAGGATTTACAGGGCCACTTTCTCCTATCCTCTTTTGGCAGGTACCCCGCAAGAAAGGAATAGCCACAAGCTTAGGAAGCTGACCGAGCACAGCATAGGCTGTAGCCAGGTGACCGAATTGTCCCAACCGTGGCATCTTCCATACATTGTCTCTGATATTGCAGCTAAATCCTAGGCTGATCCCTGTAGAAAAAAATCCACTTTTAGTGCTCCTCCAATCGGACACGCAGCTCCTAGATTGAGGCCAGGCAGAGTTTGAAACACGATGATATCTTGGGAACTGGAATTGAAATTCCTAGGCTGAGGTTATGGTTTTCCAACTGGGACTGCAGCCCCTAGACTGCAGCCATCTAGCATATAACAATTACTAGTGAATGAAATAAGTCCTTTTTGTATAGCCTGGCCACTCATCTCAGGTTATTATGATCTTCCAAGATTGGTGGAATAAAACTGTGTCCTTATTGGCTGAATATCAAGCCGCATACATAATTTTCCTTTTAGTAATGTAGTCAGAGAGGGTGAGATAACTAAATTAACAATACATAAACTCAGGACAATAAAGTTTCTGCATAGTCTAGCAATAAACAATGATTTAGCAAACATGAGAAAACCAACAAAACACCAGTACGTCTGGCCAAATAAAGAAATTTAACCCACGCCAAGCATTGAGAAAAGCTGTCTTTACAATGATGTCTTGGCTAGTGATGCGTGAACCCACTGATGTTCAGGTTTAGTGCTTTCCGGCCAGATTTTTTTTTAAAGTCCATGTCCGAGACCAGACTTAACTCGACCTTGAGTCCGAACCGCACACACGAACTTTAAAGTTATGAAATAGTGGCTAGGGGGGCTTTTAGGCTGTAAAATGAAGCAAACCAGTGATTAAACATCAGTGTGATTACTTACCAGGTCCGTGTGCTTTTACTTCCTGGACCACTCATTAACGTCCTGATTTATTCACTGCATGGTAGATGCTTAAATATATAAACTGTTTCCAGGTTACTGAACTGGCTTCAACAACCAATCACAGATGCCCTCTTTCTATGACAGTATCTGTGATTAATTTTCTGGACAAAGTACCTCTGGTCCGCGCTGCTGCCAGATGGATATAAAAGACACCAGAGACACCGGGATGTCTGGATCAAAGTGATGACTTGCTTTATTTTCCGACGCGTTTCAGAGCCACATACCGAGCTCCTTCCTCAAGGGACACCCCTGAGGATGTTCCCTGAGGAAGAAGCTCAGTATGTGGCTCTGAAACACGTCGGAAAATAAAGCAAGTCATCACTTTGATCCAGACATCCCGGTGTCTCTGGTGTCTTTTATATTGATCTGGCCGCATTGCGGACCTGAGGTACTTTGTCCAGAAAATTGATTGAAAACCGCAGTATCCTGTGGAGGTACGGTCCCTGCCGCAGCTGCATTTCTGAGCGATCAAGCTGGTTGTGTGTGACACAACCTTATCAGGTGAGCGATTCTGATTTTAAACCTTTTTGACCTGTGTAAAAAAAGATAAGACCCTATTGCGCATTCTCAACTTTTTTGGATAGTATCTGTGATTGGCTGTTCCGCTCCTCACCCATTGTGCCAGTGTGTGTGATTGGTTGTTATAGGCAACAAACCTCATATATTTACAGCATAAAAAAAAAAATTTTAAAAACTATATTAGCCCAGATAAAGCAGACAGATACGGGCTGCGACCTCCAGCTGCCTGGCTTTACCTTTGCTGGCAATCAAAACATAGGGAAGCCCATTATTTTTTTTTATTATTTAAATATTTTTTAAAAAATGCGTGAGCTTGCCCTATATTTGATTATCAGCCAAGGTAAAACCCAGGCAGCTGTGGGCTGGTATTCTCAGCGTCGTAATGTTCATAGTTATTGGGACTCCTACGCTAAAGAATAGCAGCCCATAGCCACCCCAGAAATTGGCACATTCATTAGAAGTGCCAAATCCTGGTGCTTTACCCAGCTCTTCCCGATGCCCTGATGCAGTGGCATTAGATGGATGGAAAGGGTTGATGACATCTGAGTATTAACAGCTTGTCATGAAGACCAGATTGCTAATGTTCAGGTCTACATGAGACCTATTCATTATCAATCCTAAGAGGAAATAGATAAAAACAAAGAAAAAGCCTTTATGTGAAATAAATCACACAGACAACCTTTATTTTCCCATTTATTAACCCTACTCATATCATCCGATGATATTCCACAATGATGGTCCCATGAAGCAACTCAGTACTGCTTCATACAGAGACTGCAGTGAGGAAACAAGAGTCCTCTCCCTGATCTCTACTATCATACTGACTGCCATGGGTAGTGGTGACTTCACTCATGGAGGCACTGATGCCTCACGGCAGTGAACTCAGGTGACCCCGTGCCTGGCAGACCAACCAATCACAGATGTCGACACAAAGGGGAGGGGTGCAACAGCCAATCAAACTGTGCAGTGAATAATCAAGAGGTTAATGAGTGGCCCCGGAAGTGCAAGGGCGCAGACCCCGGAAAGTAATCACACTGATGTTTATTAAGTCTTTTGTTTATTTTTACAGCACCTAGCCCCAGAACAGTAATTTAGACGTCTCAGAGGATTTCGAGTTTGGGAATCTATACTCGAACACTTGGCGTTCAGAATGGACCTCAAACTTTACAGTTTAGGTTCACCCATCCCTAGTCTTGGCAAGTATTGAACTCATTTTATTTACAGTATCTGTCTGTTTATCTATATTATTAATTTATTGACCTCTCTGTTTATCTATTCTATTTAACTATGCGGTATTATTTTGTTTGTATATAATACAGTAACAGTGACTTGCACCTGTTTACTCTTGATTTTCTGTTCGGAGATGCTGATGTCATGCGGGGCTTACAGAGCATATGGCTAAACACATGGAAGACAACGGGGATGGTACAGAAGGAAAGGTGATAAAGATAGGGGAGGGGGGTCACTTCCTGCCACTAACCTGAGGCTGGACTTTGTTCTCCTAAATGTCCCTATATGACTCCTTCCACCAATCGCAGTCTTGTACCTAAGCCCTCACTTGCCCTGAAATTACCCTGCATAGTGTGCAGGCCTGTGAGTATGATAGTCTCACCTCTATTACAATACAACACAGGGAAAGGGATACAGACAGGGGAAAATTTACCCAAAAATTATAAACTCCAGAACGTCACAATTACAGTGAAACACCAGAGTAGCAATAGTAACAATTCCAAACAGGCTGCTTGCACACTGGTCAGCATAGAAAGAGATTCTATCACCAGCGTCAGCTGACCAGACATGTGACTCTTTATATTTGAGGGAAGTGGTCACCAAAATTCTGCACAAGAGATTAAGCTACAAAAAACAACTATAAAGGAAAGGTTCCTTACTCCTACAGCACCAAAGGAAAGTATATACATTTAAGTACAACTTATAGACTCCTCAAAGGTCTCCTAGAGCAAGAGACACCTGTGACAGCTGGGCAGTGTTTGTTTTTTGTGGTATGCCATTGGAGGTTATAACTGTGACCATATTTCACTGAACACTCTATTCCTCAGTCCAAGGCTGTTTTCAATTAATGTTGGAACCTACACTTTAAATTTGCAGGTTTTTACGCCTGGAGATGTTTATTGGATAAATAACAGGTCTGGGTCCCATCAGAGGAAGGTTGTATGGTTGGTGAGCACATACAGATTAGCCAATCTAAACGCTTAGTAGATTCATTTTATAAATTTATTGTATACTGTAGCAATAACTTAAATTTCATTATTCAATTTTTGCATACATCTTATCTCTTACAAAACGCTGGTGAGTTTGGTTTCTATATAATGCATTCATAGCTAATACTTTTTTGTTTATTATTTTACTTAAATATACATTCTTTGTGTGTTTTTACATTTGTTAGATATTTATTTTTGTTGTTCTTTTTTATACACATTACCGTTCAAAAGTTTGGGGTCATTTAGAAATGTTTTTATTTTTGAAAGAAAACCACATTTTTTTTCAATGAAACTAACATTAAATGAATTAGAAATACACTCTATACATTGTTAATGTGGTAACTGACTATTCTAGCTGCAAACGTCTGGCTTTTAATGCAATATCTACAGCGCATAGATGTATAGAGGCCCATTTCCAACAACCTCCACTCCAGTGTTTTACTGGAACATTGTGTTTGCTGTGTAAGGCTAGGGCCACACTGACATTTTTACTCTATTTTACCAGACTACGATTAAAACTTAGACGTTTTCCCAGAATCGCATAGCGGGAAAACGCTGCCACTAGCTACCCAATGTGTAGCATGGTTACCCAGCCACACACAAAGCTGCGTGGACTGCGCCTTAGCTGAGTGCACAGAAATCGTTGTCTGCAACATTTTCTGTGCGTTCAGCTAAAGCGCAGTCCACACAGCTTTGTATGTGGGTGGGTAAATAGGGGCAGCGTTTCCACGAACCGCATAGCATTACCGCTATGTGCTTATGGGAAAACTTCTAAGTTTTAACCAGATTGTCGTAGACTAGGGTAAAACCATCATTGTGGCCTTAGCCTAAGGAGGCTAATGGATGCTAAGGCCCCATTCACTTTTTTTGCTGCATATTTTTACGCACAAGCTCAAAAAAAGCCAGGAGTGAAACAATCAAAACCAAGAGTGGCACACTCAGAGGAAAGGTTTAATAGAAACAAGTGCTCCACTTATATGTTTAATCACCCACTCTGGTTTGTGATGAGCTTGTGCTTAAAAATACGCAGCAAAAAAGCAGTGTGTGAATGGGGCCTTAGAAAACCCTAGAAAACCCTTGCACAAGTATGTTAGCCCAGCTGAAAATGGTGAAGTCATTGACTTCAAAATGTGTAGCAATAAATCACTTTTATTTTTTAATACTTTTTTCTCCGGAGCCTCCTTTTATCCTGGCAGCTCGGTATTTTGCCATTTCCATCTCCATCCTTTATGATCCGATTCCCAGGGAGCTGCAGCAGACCTGGATCTTTATTGCAAGCGTGTGTAGTGGTTGTGGCTCAACACAACTCCTGAGGTTATGTGCACACTGGACGTTTGTGATCCAGTTTTTGCACTGCATTTTTGCACAAAAAAATGGATCAATTTTTGCAATGTTAGCAAAGTCTACGAGACTTCTGAAACGCTGTGCAGATGTCTGCGTTTTTTCCTGATCAGGTTTTGCTTCAAAAGCCTGATCAGGAAAAGAAGTAGCATGTCAATGAATTGATCCGGATTTGCATAAAAAATGCAGCAATACTCACCCTCACCAGCGAGCCCACGACAGTCTCCGGTGATTCTTCCACCTGGGCAATGCAGAAGTTGTGTTTAGCGATCTTCCAGGACTTGTGCACCATGTGACTCAGGCTGTCACTTGGTGTGCAGGATCTTGCAGTACTAAACCCGGAAGTAAGAAATCACCGGTCACCGAGGGATCCCCGGAGGGTGAGAAGGTGTTTGTGTCTGTCTGTGTGTGTCTGTCTGTATGTCCGCTTATTTGTGCTGCGTTCGTATGTGCACAAATGTAGCACAAAGCAGCTGCAAACGTGAGCCATTTGTGTTGCTTATTTTTTAAAAACCTGATAAGGTTTTCATGCAGACTTTTCGCGAGAACAGACGGGGGTGAGTACCCTACACTCATTATTTATTGGAAAGTGTCACAGAGAAACCCTTGTGCACCTTTTGCCTATTTTATTTTTTGTTAAGATATACACAGCTGCTTTTTTGTCGCCTATGAATATTTTAAACTGTCTTTAATATATTACAGTTGCTATGATCTGTATAAGCAGCTGTTAATCTATTCAGCATCTTTCCTACTGCAAACGTAGTCAGTGCAGTCAGAGACAGCGTGCCAGATGATTACATTCCATTTAAAAGTTTTGGAAATGTTTGGAGGGAGTTGCTCTTGTTATTTTAAATCCTATAAATATGCGACATACTGTTCTTCAAGGTGACAAGTCCTCAACAATCTTGTGCACACAATGTGTGCCACTGAGACTATAAATATATATAAGCCTAAGAGTTTGGGGAGTTACTGCTTTTTCTCTTAGAATACTGATGTTCGAAAGCAGCTATGTTTTTTTTGCAGCAAAATAGGAGTTGAATGTGAAAGAGCTGTTATAGTTTGCAATATTCGACTGTGAGAAAATTCCTGCCTACCCCTCTGTATGTTTATGTTATTTCTATCATGATATGTTTGTTGCAATTTTATTTTGTGCCACAGAAATAGAATACTTATGTACGGAACAAAATATAAGTCATTATTTCAATTGTTTGAAATTATTTATTGTGTATTTCTCTAAAACATCTGTGTTGGTCTTAGAAAAGTTTCTCAAATAATTACTTTTATTCACATTGCTTCATTCAGAGAGCTACTGATAACAAAAGCTACATACACTGGCAATCACAATTAGAAAACAACGCTCAATATTCTCAATTTTAAGTTCATTGCGTTTCCCTATGTGAAAATATCCTAAGGGCCCTTTCACATCAGCGGTATTTTCAAATCGCGGCAGATGCGGTGAAAAAAACGCATCTGCCGCGATTACCGCATAACCGCGACACTTGCAGCACACTTGCGGCAAGCCCCATGCAATGTCTATGGGGCTTGCGGTAAGGGTGCGGCAGGTGCGGCAAGTGCGGTTTCGGCACCTGCGGCAGGTACGGCCGCAAAAAAAAAACGCTGCTTGCTTTTTTTCGCGGCCGCACCTGCCGCAAGTGCCGAAACCGCACTTGTCGCACCTGCCGCACCCTTACCGCAAGCCCCATAGACATTGCATGGGGCTTGCCGCAAGTGTGCCGCAAGTTTCGCGGTTATGCGGTAATCGCGGCAGATGCGTTTTTTTCACCGCATCTGCCGCGATTTGAAAATACCGCTGATGTGAAAGGGCCCTAACATGAGTAAAATAGCTGGATTTTAAGCTTATTTCCTAAACTGAATATATTTTAAAGCTCAGAATAATAATAAAAATTAGGTAATTGAAAAAGAACACTGATCAAAATTAGAGAACACTTTCAGATATCTGCAAATTATTGATGTTAATCTGGCACCTGGTGCTAATTTTCGTAATTATCTGACAAACCCTATTTAATCGGCAGCTTAACTTTCCAGTTTGCACTCACTTTGCAAAAATAGTGTGTTGTTCCAAAGTGGCTGAAACTCTCCCACAGCAGGTTGACCGAATGAAGGCCAAAGGGGTCACCCTATCAGCCTTAGCAAAAGAAGTTGGTCATTCCAAGTCTGTAATTTCTAGAATACAATGTATTGCATCTTTACAACATCACACACTCTTCCAAGTCCCTCCTGAAGGCTGGTCACTCTCGAAACACAAATGCAAGAGAGAACAGGATAATGTGGAGATTCTCCAAGGGTAATCATTTCAACACTGCAGTTAGAATAGCTCGCCAGTTCCTCACTGAATAGGGGAAGGATCTGTATCATCATACACTGTCATAACTTTTAGGAGCATTTGGACTGATGGCCTACTTTGCAGTGACCAAACCTCTCAGAAGCAGATAGACTCAAAAGGCTAGACTCACCTTTGGTGAGGAGCATATTATGTGGACAGAGGAGAAGTGGTCCACAGTTCATTTAAGTGATGAAAGGAAGTTTAATTTATTTTGCTCTGATGGGAAACATTATGTTCATTGACAAAATGGGGAAAGACTGTATGTAAAGGGGTCAGTGAAAGGTGGTGAAGGAAGAGTCAAAATGGTTTGGGAAATGTTTTCTACTGCAGGGGTTGGATCTCTCATACTGCTACATGGCAGAGTGAATGCAAGTGTGTATAACCCGCCCCAAGGCTGTGGGGACTCGGTACCCGGGCGTTTACTGTAATGGCATGTCACTGGTGGCCTGCCCGAGGCTGTGGCCCTGGTGGTCGCTTAAAAAGGGAGGTTTTTTTGAGGGATAAAAATAAAATAAAAATAAATAAAGTCTCGTGACACAACCTACGGTGACCGGTGAAGGCACCGACGCTGCTGCAGACCTCCGGGGATGATGGACGGGCAGCCAGATGACAACGCTCCTTGTAGGTGGAGCGAGGGGTTCCCGGGGCAGTGATGCAGTGATGGGGAGTTTGCACGGAGAGGTGGCTCAGCAGCCGGGCTGGTGCTACAGTCTCTGGGCTGGAAAGGACCAAGACTGAAATGACTGATGCACACACTAGGAGTCATTTCCGTACCTTTACTGATGTTATGGCAGGCAGGGTCCAGGGTACACTCCAGGTGGTCGGGCAGCACTGCAGGATTTCCAAAGTGAGTGATTTGTAGGCTTCCTTGTCTCTTTTTCCTCGGTGAAGCCCCTGACCTGTGTAGAACTAGGCCTGGCCTCCTCTGTGTGGGCTACCGCTATGACTTCTCCTGCGGCTCCTGGCTCTCTAGTTGGTTGTGCTACTGGTATCCGGGAGACTGGAGCCTCCTCGGTGAACCGGTGCTTCTGCTGGGCTTGATGCTCTCTTGCAGACTCGGACTCCGGTGTCCGGGTTGCTTCCTGGGGTGAACCGGTATGGCCCCTCTGCCCCTAGTCTGCTCTTTAACTTGTCTTTTGACTTACCTACGACCCTCACTCTCGGGCTCTCACACTGGCTTGGTTGCCACCAGATGGTGTTCACAGTACCACTCCGTACTGCACGGACAAACCAACTCTTCACAGTCCTCTCTGGAACTGCATTGCCTAACTCCACCCCCAGCATCGGTATTTATAAGGGATCTTGCTTAAGGACAGCAAGTGGAGCTCCCCCTACAGGTCTGGGGTGGAAGATGTTGGGTGTGTAAGGGTACCTGTTATGGAAATCCCTCCATGCCTTAGGTGGTTCTGTGGCTACCTGTAAGGGCAGGGTGCCACATTCCCCCCTAGTAAAACTCAGAACTCCCGGACTGAAGAAACATTTTTCCAAACAAGTAACAACAATATCAATAAAAGGTATCATGTACAGAGTCTCAAAATGAAAAATTTACAAAACCACTGAAAAATGGTAAAGCTAAAGCAGGTGCAGTCTATATGGTGCTAGTCCATCCACCACAGGCTGTAAAAGTTTATTTTGTCACAACCAGTCCTGTGACTTTGGTCCATTTTTGAAGTAAAGTAGGGAACAGCTCAGGGATAATGTTAAGAGTCTGTACAGTGTAGTCTCTGCAAGCTCAGGGTTCAAACTGGTTCAAAGTCTTTTAAAAGTCCAATACACTATAAAACAAACATTTTCCGTACGGGCGTCTCTGCTTAGGAGACCTGGTACCTTCTCTCCAACCCAGGCACTTTCTCTTCCTAACTCAATGTGCATGGTGCTGGGCCCAGTTCCTCCACCTTTCTGTACACTACTATTTACATTTTAATGTACATTCACATTCATATTTACATTTTACACTTTACACATTATACCCATTCTCCATACCTGGAAGGGAGTTGACCTTGGCTACTACGACAAAACCTACGTAGTGTTTGTGTCTCAGATGGTGTACTCAACACCATTTGATGAGTAGAGGTATATGTGCTCTGCGTTTACCTATCTACTATAGGCAAACTGGGTAGTTGCCTGCGCGCCCTTAGTCTCACTATAGGGTTGGCAGTTTCACCGATTGCAGGATCCTCTGGTTCTGCTACAATGGTGATTCTTCTGGAACTTTAACAGGTTCTTCTGGAACTCTTGCAGATTGTCCCCGTCTTCCTTGTTCTTCCATTGGTGGGTAAAAGTTGATTACTGGCACGATTACAGCTCCCTCACATTGGGGCCAAGTATCATGTGAATCACTCTTTCCTTTGGTTCTATTGGTTTTGTACAGGGTGTATCTGGTTCTTGAAGTCTTAGTTGTTATGGACATACTTAAAGTGATGTCTTGACACTGTTGCAGTAGTTTTCCTCCATCTCTACTGATTACGCAGGTTTTGCTATTGTCAAAGTTGGAGTCTAGCACAGTGTAGGGTTCCTTTTCCCACTGATCATCAAATTTGTGGTTTCTTCTTTTTCTCTTTAGTACCATTTCTCCAGGTGTTAAAGGTTCAGCTTGTGCATTTCTATTGTAGTTCCTTTCATGTTTTTCTTTGATCTGGTTCAGATTGTCTTCTACACACACTTGCAACATTTGTATTGTTCTTGGCCGTTGGTGTCCCAATCAACATCAGATGAACCAGTTTCTGGTACTACAATTCCCATTTCTAGGTTAACAGGTAATTTTCCAGGTCTTGCTCTCGTAAGATAGGCTGCGTGCAATTGGAGGAACTTACAGGGATATGGTTATAGATGTCCACTAAATCTGGCAATTTCTCTGGCCACTGATTTCTTTCCTCCAAAAGCAGTGTCTTCAACATGTCTATGACTATATGGTTCATCTTCTCACACATGCCGTTTGTTTGTGGATGGTAAGGTGTGCTCAGAATTTTCTTGCACCCATATAAATGGCAAAACTCTTGCAATAACTCAGCTTTGAATGCAGTACCTTGATCAGTCAATATCTGTTCTGGATACCCGTGTAGTCTACAAAAGTAGGCTTGAAAGGTTTTTGCTGCTGTTTCAGCTTTCAAGTCTTTTACTGGAGCTACTAATAGGAATCTTGAGTAGTGGTCTACCATTATCAAGGCATAGGTGTAACCCGACTTGCTAGGTGTTAGCTTCACATCATCCAAGGCTACTATTTCAGGGGGTTGAGTGGTTACGATCGGTTGTAGAGGCACTCTTTTGCTTTCATAGTCTTTTCTTCTCAAGTTCCATGGTCCACAATTCTTAAACCATCTCTCTATGGCTTCTCTGCCCCAGTCTGCTCTTTAACTTGTCTTTTGCCTTGCCTACGACCTTCACTCTCGGGCCCTCACACTGGCTAGGCTGGTCTCTGGTACGGGCCTAACACAGCACCGTTCACCATATGGTCTTCACAGAAACCACTCCATACTGCTTTGACTAACCAACTCTTCACAGTCCTTTCTGGAACTGCACTGCCTAACTCCTCCCCCAGCACCAGTATTTATAGGGGATCTTGCTTAAGGACAGCAAGTGGAGCTCCCTCTACAGGTCTGGGGTGGAAGGTGTTGTGTGTGTGTGGCACCCCAAGGGTTAATGTGCCACAGAAACAGCAACACAGGTTTGCTCCCCATACAACACTACACTAGAAAGTGGGAGGAGCTTAGGTGGCACCTGCAAGAGTGGGAGGAGCTAAGGTTGTTTACCTCAGAGCAGGAGTGACAGTTAGTCAGTTTAGTTTGGTCTGAGTTGGAGCTGAAGAGGGAGTCAAGTTGGAGTGGAGGTCCTGAGAGGTCTGAGGGAAGGAGTCAGAGAAACAGAGGAACACACTCGGGACAAGAGTTACCCTGAACTCACCCCGGAAAGGTGCTTAGGACGAATACCGGATCCGATGCTGTGCCTGAGACAGACAGGACAGTGAATACCGGGATAGTGAAGGTCCACCATCTTCACTGTACCATAGCAAAGCACACAGAGGGGTTAGTAACACAGAGGACTCAAGTTGTCTAGCAGATTGGTACCCGTGAGGGGAGACAGGGCCAGCAGTTCAGCTAAAAGCGGCAGCAGGGCCACACACAAAGCGCAGAAGTAGGAAGCTAAGGACCCTGTCAGGGTGGGAGCAACCCGGCCCCAGTACAGACTCCATGGACAATACTCTGCTTTACCATCTGCACAGTAAAGACTTGGAAAACGACAACAAACGTGAGTGTGTGTGAGCCTTGTGCAGAAACCCTACTTTCCTTTATAAACTGCCATTGCCTCCACTCTCATCATCTCTACTACTACCCCTACTTTCCTGTAACATCTATAACAACCATCACAGACTTTAATTACCACTGCCCCGGGGAACCAGGCTCTACCTGCGGGGAGCCGTTCCATCTACAGCTGCCAAACATCATCCCCGGAGGTTCTGCAGCAGCGGTGGTCACCCTGACCACAACCCGTGGGTGGCGTCACAACAACCTAATCCCTTGTAAATACACCCCATTTACTTGTGTGAATCCGGGACACGGTCCAGACCAGAACCGCCGTGACATCCCCCAGCAGTACCCGGTCTGGTACCGAGTACCCGTCCCAGTGGGCCCACAACCTGGGTCATGAACAGGATCTACCGTGCCCGGTACCGGGCCGTGATTAGTGACTGTTTTAAATTTGCCGCCATTGCTGGGCGCACGGCAAGCTGAATTTGAACTGCGCCACAGAGACTGTAAATTTCAAAATCCACCATTACAGAGCGCGCGACGCGCAGAAAGATAAAACGCTCACCGCTCTGACATCATCCGGAAGGGAAGAGAATCCCTGGTGCACAGCGGAACCTTGTGAGACATCCGGACAGAAGCGAAGACAGGAGGGACCTAACTAAGGGGCACAGATGTCGAAGCCGGGCGTCAAGCAGCAGCAGACGGTAGAATCAGTGCCGATCAAGAGCTGCACCCAGCGGTGCAGCGGCGCAAGGAACAGCACCTATCATGCCGCTCCTGATGCGTATACTCCAGGGGCAATGTGGCTGCCTCAATACTCCGGTGAGCCTAACACTCTTAATGACTTTATCAGCAAGATAAAAGCTTACTATGTGATGTACCCCCTCACTGAAGCCCAACGTGTAGGAATGATATTGGACAATTAACAGGCATGTACAGCGAGTGCATCCTGGCTGACCAGATAAGGAACTGTGAGCATCAATAGCGATTAAAAGCAGCATTGAATCTACTGCTGATACCCGGCTAAGATAAGGTTCTTTGCATGTCACAAAAGCCTGAAGAAGTACCAGAGACTTGCCTTTAACTGCAAGACCGAAGCACTAAGCTAGCAGAACTCCTAGCCCGGAGCTGACATTAATTGAGTCATAGAGGTCCTTCCCCTCAAGACCTGATTTGATGACAGATATCATGTGAGTGGAAGTCGACTAGCCCGATAAATCCAGCCTCAATCGGTGTGAATCTGCCTGCAGATGTGCCCAAACTTCTAATGAGCCCCCTTTGCAAAAGTCTCTTGGAAAGTATCAGACTCGGAGTCAAAGCCTCACCAAGATCAATTGGCAAGCAAAGTGTCCCATGCGAGGAGTCCGCAAGGGCTTGACCATTTAACAGTATGCAGAGTAACGAGTTCTGGCAGGCCGTCATATACCTAAAGTCACATGTGTACAGATCTGAGATGGTAACCTATCGTGTTGATGGCATTCCTTTAAAGCTGTGATACGGTCCCAGATAACACAATCCAAGTTTTCAAAGGTACTGGACTATCAGAATTGATAGTGTCATCAGACTTAATTTAAGTATGCTAATGACAATATTCACAGGATGGGTTCAGAGAAATGACCATTCAGATTGGAAAGGTAGAATTGCAGAATCAGGGTATTATAATTATAGGTGTTGACCGGCGAGATCGAGAGCCAGTAATGATACCAGGAATGAATGTAATTGAAAAGTGTTTTTCCGAGGTAATTACTGTTTTGCAGCAGATCGCCAAGACTGCCGGAACCGGACAGAGAGGCTTTTGCACAAAGAAATAAAAGCTCTGATGTTAAAGCAGCAGGTAGAAATATCCGGATGTGAAATCGGCAGTGTACGAGTAAGTGATCCAATACCCATTGTAATACCTCCAAAACTGAAATGTTGGTCTGGTGTAGAGCCGCAATAGGCATGAAAGGGTAAGACTATCAAGGCCTGGTAGAACCCGTGTACTCAGACAGTAGATCTACTATAATCACAGCTAGAGGGGTGGTTGAGGTACACTGGGGAAGAGTGCCATTACGCCTACTAAATTGCGGAGAGGATGAGATCACATTAGCAAAGTATGCTACCATGGCTAAATTGTACACGATTTATAACAATGCCATCACAGCCGTCGAGCCCTTGGACCTGTCAAGTCAGGCGATGACAATGGCTCAAGGGAGAAGCTGGAGGTTTGGTGCCAAAAGCTACATGTGGGTACCAGTTCTACACCTTCCCATCAAAAGCATGGAGTTACGGGTAGTGAAAGAATATGAGCAATATATCAGCAAACACCCATTAGACTTTGGGCAAAATTAAAGGGGTAGAGCACACTATTCCCCAGGTAACCATCAGCCTATAAAAGAGAGGTATAGACCATTACCACCCGCTCACTACCAAACCACCAAAGACATGCTCAGAGAAATGAAAACTGCAGGGGTAATAAGAGACAGTTGTAGCCCCTGGCCAGCGCCTCTAGTGTTAGTTAAAAGAAGGACGGGACCATGAGAATGTGCGTAGATTACCGGCAGATTAACCGCATCACACATAAGGACGCATATCCATTACCTAGGATTGAGGAGTCATTAGCTGCGTTAAAATCTGCTAACTACTTTTCCACCCTTGATCTGACTAGTGGTACTGGCAGGTTCCAGTGGCCGAGGCCAACAAGGAGAAGACAGCGTTTACTATGCCAAGGGCCTCTGTGAGTTCAATTGTATGCCGTTTTGGACTCTGCAACGCACCCGGCACCTTCCAACTGCAAGAACTTTGAAACTGTTCTCCTGTACCTAGATGACGTCATTGTCTACTCCAAGACGTATGAGCAACATCTACAAGACCTGGCAGAAGTGTTTGAAGCCTTATCCAAATATGGCATGAAAATCAACCATCCAAATGTCACCTTCTCAAACCAAAGGTACAGTACCTGGGACATGTCATGAGTTCAGAGGGAGTAGCACCGGATCCTGATAAAGTCACAGTGATAAGGGATTGGCCAAGACCTACAAGTGTGAAAGAAGTGAGGCAATTCCTGGGCCTGGTAGGCTATTATAGAAGATTTATCAGAGGATTCGTGAAGTTAGCAGCTCCCCTACAAGACATCCTGGTAGGACAATCAAGAAAGTCTTCAACCCGTAATCCTCCTTTCCAGTGGAGTGAAGAGAAGGAAGACTCCTTCAACAAACTGAAGTGTGCACTGACGGGAGAAGAGATCCTGGCATACCCGGATTACCATCAACCATTCATTCTATACACGGATGCCAGCAACGTGGGACTGGGAGCAGTACTGTCACAGAAGCAAAGAGGCAAAGAGAGAGTTATTGCCTTTGCAAGCAGAAAGCTCCGGCCTACAGAAAGAAATCCCGAGAACTCAGCTCCTTCAAGTTAGAACTACTACTAGGCAGTAGTTTGGGCTGTAATGGAACGTTTCAAGCACTAAATTGGCAGCTGCAGAATTCACCATCTATGACGGATAACAACCCGCTGACTCACCTGGATGCAGCAAAATTAGGTGCTTTGGAGCAGCAATATAGCGCTGTTACAATTGATCAAATATAGGGCAGGCCGCAAGAACGGGAACGCAGATGCCTTATCCCGGATGCCACACCTGAAAGACGTGGAAGAGGAACCGGAAGATTGCAAAAAATTGAACCACCGGCCTTTTATCGTTCAAAGGTAGACAATTATCAACCCGGCATCTACCAAAGACAACAACAGGCAAGTCTTAACCCGTTAGCACACCATGGATGGGCTTACACCCAAGATAGTGATCCAGCTGTGAAGCTAGTGAAAGAACTGCTTACACAACAAGGTGTGTACCCTAACCAGAACACCCCAGCTGAGACCCAACAACTCTGGAAAGAGAGAGGCAAGTTGTTCCTGTATCAAGGGAAGCTCTGCAGAAGGCACACCAACCCTAAAACACATGAATTGGTCTGGCAGATAATCGTACCCAAGCGAGACGTCAAAATGGTCTTAAAAGCCTACCACGACGGTGCAGGTCATTTTGGATGGAAAAAGTTGGAAGAGCTCTTGAGAGAGAGATTCTACTGGGTTGGCATGAGAAAGTCAATTGAAGATTGGTGTAGAAAATGTGGCCCGTGCAACCTCAGAAGAAAAGATCAGCAAAGAGCCCCACTCCAGTCCATAGTAACCAAGCAACCACTAGAGTTAGTTGCATTAGACCACGTCAAGTTGTCACCAAGCCGGTCAGGATATGTCTATTTCATAACCATTGTGGACCATTACTCACGCTTCTTATCGGTGGTACCCGTCAAGGACCTGACAGCGAAGACGGCAGCAAGAGCATTTCAGACACATTTCTGTAGACCGCATGGTTACCCGGAACAAGTCCTTGCAGACCAAGGTCCAGCTTTTGAATCAGAGATTTTCCAGGTGTTCTGCAATATGTACGGCTGTAAGAAGATCCGCACAACAGCGTACCATCCCCAAACAAATGGCTTATGCGAGAAGATGAACCATATCGTAATAGACCTATTGAAAACGTTATCAGAATCTGAGAGAAATCAATGGCCAGATAAATTACCTGATTTGGTAGACTTGTTACAGTGCATTCTACAAACTGCACCCCAGCCTATCTTATGCGTGCAAGACCCGGCAAGCTACCAATTGACTTAGATATGGGAATCGTGAAACCAGACGCAGAAGTTGAAGAATCCAATTGGGATACCTTACGTCAGCAACAGTATCACCTAGTACAAGAGTGCGTAGAGAAAAATCTTCAGCAAGCTAGAGCAAGACAAGAGAGAACCTATAACCAAAGTGCTCAAGCAACTCCATTACAACCCGGTGAGCAAGTTCTCAAAAGAAAGAGACGCACTAACAAATTGGATAATCAGTGGGAAACCATCCCATACACAGTCTTACCATCCAATTTAGACAATGCTAAAATGTGTCTAATAAGCAAAGATGAAGGAAGAACTTCAGTAGTTGTGTCCAGAGACCATCTCAAACCGTGTCCTGAAACCCTGAAGACACCAGAAGTAATAGTACCCGTACAGGTCCAACCTGTCAAAGAGAAAGAAGATGAAGTATTTCATACGGTGCTAGGAGATTTCCCCAAAACATGGCCAAATTACTACGGAGCAGTTGTAGTCCCAATGATTGCTTTCCCTCCAATGGTGGAATTAACACCAGAACCCGTATTACACGAAGAAGTCCCAAGACCTGAAGAACTGGAAGTAGAACCCGTAGAGGAAGAATCAATTCCTGGTCCCAGTGAGCTTGCCAGTCCTACAGTTAGATCTCCATCTACCATAGTACCAAACACTACAAGTAGATATATGCCCACCAGCACCAATAGGCTACATGCAAACAGTATACCCATTTTACGCAGATCAGAGCGTAGTACCAGAGGTCAGTTACCAGCTAGGTACAGGAATTAAAAGGTCAAATTAACTGTAAAATGTAAATATGTTTTTACAAATGTACATAGTTAATGCAACGTTAAAAAAGCCCAGTACCTACAGAGACTATCCTATATGAACTTTTTGCATATTTTTCAAACTTTTTCCTTTTATTTTTTATGGACCATACTACCACGGACTGGTTGTGGTATAAACTTTCTTGTATATATCCATCAGCCCGGAGGAATTTTTGGACTCTTTTTGTACTTTTTACTTTTAAGTCTCTGTAAATATTAATTCTATTAATTGTTTGTTTCTTTGTTGTTCCACAGTCCCGGAGTACTGTCTTTTACTAAGGGGGAATGTGTCACCCCAAGGATTAATGTGCCACAGAAACAGCAGCACAGGTTTGCTCCCCACACAACACTACACTAGAAAGTGGGAGGTGCTTAGGTGGCACCTGCAAGAGTGGGAGGAGCTAAGGTTACCTCAGAGCAGGAGTGACAGTCAGTTTAGTTTGGTCTGAGTTGGAGCTGAAGAGGGAGTCAAGTTGGAGTGAAGGTCCTGAGAGGTCTGAAGGAAGGAGTCAGAGAAACAGAGGAACACACTTGGGACAAGAGTTACCCTGAACTCACCCCGGAAAGGCGCTTATCTCTACTACTACCCCTACTTTCCTGTAACATCTATAACAACCATCACAGACTTTAATTACCACTGCCCCGGGGAACCAGGCTCTACCTGCGGGGGAGCTGTTCCATCTACAGCTGCCAAACATCATCCCCGGAGGTTCTGCAGTAGCGGTGGTCACCCTGACCACAACCCGTGGGTGGCGTCACGACAAACCTAATCCCTTGTAAATACACCCCATTTACTTGTGTGAGCCCGGGACACGGTCCAGACCAGGACCGCCGTGACATCCCCCAGCAGTACCCCGGTCCGGTACCGAGTACCCCGTCCCAGTGGGCTCCACATGTCTAAGGGTACCTGTTGTGGAAATTTCTCCATTTCTTAGGTGGTTCTGTGGCTATCTGTAAGGGCAGGGTGCCACATGTATCAGAACGTTCTTCAACAACACATGGTTCCTTACTTGCATTTAGCACTCAATCAGCCAGCAATTGTCATGAAGGAGAATGCCCCCTATCATACAGCAAAACAGATGAATCAGTTTCTTGGAACAGAAAACACTGAAACAATTAAATGGCCAGACCAGGGACCTGAACTAAACCCAATAGAAAACCTCTGGAAAATGCTTGGTGACAAAGTAATCACAAAAAAACCCACAATAGTCACATAATTGTGGAAGAGACAGGAAGAAGAGTGGACCAAAATCACACCAGAGCATTGTGAAAGATTAGTTTACAAAATTTAAGTTTAATCTTTTTCTGTGCTACAGTCATTGCTTTTCTCTAATTATGATCATCACGTTTTGTTTAAAATAAAGGTTTTTAGTTGATAAACTTTGGTTATTTTGGAAAACACTCTTCTAGTGGCATGGTGTACCCCTTGCACAAAAACCTTCAAATGTTGATCATTGTTTTCTAATTTTGATCACCAGTGTGCAGTCATGGCCAAAATTATTGACACCATTGAAATTGTTGCAGAAAATAATGTATTTCACCCAGAAAATGATTGCATTACACATTTTGCTATACAAATGTTTGCTTCCTTTGTGTGTATTGAAACAACACAAAATAAATTTGAAAAAAGATACATTGATCATAATTTCACAGAAAACCTCCAAAATGGGCTGGACAAAATTGTTGACACCTTTCAAAACTGTGTGCAAACAATTTTGTATAAAGCATGTGATGCTAGTTCAAACTCACCTTTGACAAGTAACAGGTGTGGGCAATATAAAAATCAAACCTGACACCAGATAAAAAAAGGAGGAGTTGACTCAGTCTTTGCATGCATTGTATTTATGCAAGTATGGACAACAAAAAAAGGAGAGAAGGTGTTGAGAACCAAAATTGTTGAAAAACATCCGTAATCTTAAGGTTACAAGTCCATCTGGGCAATCTTGATGTTCGTTAAAAATGTTTGAAATTTTAAAGTGGCTCTAAAACTTTCCTTGAAATTTTGGAGTCAAAATTCTCGCCAGAAGATCCGTTAGCGGAGAACATCTCTAACCTAAGTTTAGTAGTTGTTAAGAGCCATCGCATCTACCGGTTTCTTTCAACCCATGGAATTTAAAGGAGCTTTACAAGAAGAATGTTTTTAAGCTTCCGTGAGTTTGCAGGTGTTGGGACATCTGCATCTGTAAATCTTTTGAATGGTGCCAGATGTGGCAGCAGCTTTGAAATCCAGAACCCTTAAACTCTTTTAAATATCCCTTTAAGGAAGCGTTTAATTTTTTAAAATTATTATTATTGTTTTTATTATTTTTTATTTTTTTTTACAGAGAAACCCTTTATTATTGCAGAGGGTCAGCAGTGTGCAAGGCCGCCTCTTCTATACTTATCAGATAAAAATAGCATATGTCCATTATATGCTTAACATACATGCTCTTATAGGTCTGTTCACAGTTATGAAACACCATAATATGGATATTGCTTCTTGAAAATGTGCAATTCCTTTATTTCATTCCCTTCCATACTTTCATAAAATAGATTTTTGGTATGTGCACAAGTGCGTTGTTATATCATTCATCTTAGACCTGTTTGTGCATTGCTCACTATCATTATTCAATATTCTAGATGAATTGGTGGTGAGTTAAAAAAAATTGTTTTCTTTTTCCTATTTCTCCTCCAAATATGTCAGGTTTCCATAATCACTACTCCCCAACCGCAAGCCTAGGTGTTACCAGTGGCATGAGGAGTGGGCTACTGCATCCCACCACATGTATGAATTACTGAGGAGATAGGCAACAAGATTGGGCAAACAATAATATCCTGTAAGTGATTGAGTTCTGGTGCTGGGAGTGGCAGGACCATAAGCAAATAAAGACGCTTCACCGTGGAGCTATAGGCCATCTTGGGATTGCCGTACAATGCAGCTACATTGTTCTACCATGTGCCTGCACTCCACAGTTTGGAGAAGCCTGTTTTATAGGTTTGGAGATGCCTGTTCTCTAGGAAAATTACCTTCATCACCACCCCAGGGGGCGAGGGTGCTTCAGCAAGCTATTTTTTTCAAATTATTATTTGATTAAAGATTTTACAACAATTTGAAATTAAAATGGTGTAGAGTACCCCTCATTTTGGTTCACCAGCCAATGAAAAGCTGACAGCTGAGGTATGGTATTCTCATGGTGGTAAGGGCCATCTATCATGGGCCCTGAACACCCAAAAAATAGCAAGCCGCAGCATTGGCACCTCCATGAAATGTGCCAATCCTGGCGCTTCAACCCGTCTCTTCCCGCTGCCCTGGTGCAGTTGCAGTCAGGGTAATAGCAGGGGTTAATGACAGATGAGTATTACCTGTCATCAATCCTGAAATTGGTAAAGTTGAGGCATCTATGATACCCTCACATTACTAATCCAGTGACTAAATACCGTATATACTCGCGTATAAGCCAAGTTTTTCAGCCCAAAAATTGGGCTGAAAAGTTCCCCCCTCGGCTTATACGCGAGTCATTACACACGGGCGCCCCCCCCCATCGGTATACAGGCCCCCCCATCAGTGTCCAGGGCCCCCCCCCCATGCTCTGCAAAACTGTAAAGTAAGATCATTATACTTATCACTGTCCTGTCGCCGCCGTCCCCGTCGCTGCCATCGCGCTCCTCCGGCTTCATCTGTCTTCTTCCGGCTTCCCCTGGTCGGCGCAGGCAATGACGTCATTGTCTGCGCCGACCAGAGGAAGCCGGAAGACGCTGGATGAAGACGGAGGAGCACAATGGCAGCGGCGGGGAGGGCGGCGACAGGACAGTGATAAGTATAATGATCTTACTTTACAGGTTTGCGGAGCATGGGGGGGCCCTGGATACTGATGGGGGGGTGCCTGTATACCTCTGGGGCTGCTGCTGTATATACCTCTGGGGCTGCTGCTATATATACCTCTGGGGCTGCTGTATACTACCACTGGGACTGCTGATGTATATACCTCTGGGGCTGCTGTATATACCTCTGGGGCTGCGGTATATACCTCTGGGGCTGCTGTATACTACCTCTGGGGCTGCTGTATACTACCACTGGGGCTGCTGTATATACCTCTGGGGCTGCTGTATACTACCACTGGGGCTGCTGCTGTATATACCTCTGGGGCTGCTGTATACTACCACTGGGGCTGCTGTATATTACCACTGGGACTGCTGTATATATACCTCTGGGGCTGCTGTATACTACCACTGGGGCTGCTGTATATACCTCTGGGGCTGCTGTATACTACCACTGGGGCTGCTGTATATACCTCTGGGGCTGCTGTATGCTACCACTGGGGCTGCTGCTGTATATACCACTGGGGAGGCTGCTGTAACACTGCTGGGGCCTGTATATACCACTGGGGAGGCTGCTGTATACCACACTGCTGGGGGCTGTATACCTGTGCTGGGGTCCACCCTAGGCTTATACACAAGTCAATAGGTTTTCCCAGATTTTGGGGGCAAAAGTAGAGGGGTCGGCTTATACACGGGTCGGCTTATACACGAGTATATACGGCAGTTAAAAAACACACATGCAGAGAAAAATCTTTTATTACAAAAAAACACAAAAATGGGCAAAAATGGGCAACAAGTTGGAGGACATTGAGAACAGAGACCGCCGCAACAACCTACGTTTTGTGGGCATCCCGGAGTCAGTGGGAGGTGAACACCTCATGGAATATCTTACTAGAGACCTCCCATCTGCCCTCCGGATGGACCTCCGCAAAGACCCAATGATTATAGAGCGAGCACATAGACTAGGCCCCCCAGTGCCCAACCAAGGCAGCGGAAAAGGTAGACCTCGCCCAGTCGTAGCAAAGTACCTCAACTGGGCGGTGAAAGAAAAGGTCCTGAAAGCATACCGACGGCAACGAGAACTGAATGTCCATGACTCCAAGGTTCTCATCTTCCAAGACTTCTCCCCAGCTGTAGCTCAAAAACGTAAGGCATTTGGGCCCACCTGTCGCCTACTAATTGAAAAAAACATCAGATTTCAACTACTCTACCCAGCCAAGCTCAAAGTGAAAGAGGGCGACCGTGCAATTATTTACCAAGACCCTGAGGTGGCGGAGAGGAGATTTCGGAATGCCACGAACGTCACAGTGGAACGACCTAAAGACCTGCAACTCACACCATCTCCTACTACAGGAAGACTGTCATCTCCAAAATACAATGCTTCTTCCAGTGACAGCGCGGCGCGTTCTTGGCGAGCTGCTATCACTGATTTGCAATGTTGACTTTATTGTTGTTTTTGTATTTTTCCCCTGCTTTTACCCTGCTATGCCCTCCCCCTTTTTAACCCAGGTACCAATCCATGCGGGACTCACCACTGACGACACCGTTACCACCTGTTCACTCCTGCAGCTCGCTGGGACCGAAAGGAATGAACACACCCAACTGCCATATGCTGCACAGACCCTGCCTTGGGACCCAGGATGAGTACTCTTAAAACACCAGACCCTGACACCACCTACACCTCACCACACTTGCGGTTCCTGTCATGGAACGTGGCAGGCCTTAACACCCCCCTTAAACGCAAAAAGGTCTTGAACCATCTAAAACGATTCTCACCAGATGTGGTCTTCCTTTAGGAGACACACTGGAGGGCTGACAAACCTGGTAAATTGCTAGCTCCCTGCATAGGAGATTGCTACACTGCCTCGCATACCTCAACATCACGCGGAGTAGCCATTCTCATCAAAAAGGGCCTGCCATGCACCATTCAGGACTCCATTAGTGATAGCCATGGTAGATACCTAATTCTGAGGGTGGAAATAGCGGGGAGAATATACTTCTTGGTCAACCTCTACGCTCCTAACCACGACCAACACGTCTTCCACACATCGATTCTCCAGGTCCTCCTGGGACTTGAGCCTGGCCGCCTGATAGTAGGAGAAGACTTCAACCTAGTACAATGTTCCACCCTAGACTGCTCCTCACCCTCTCCACAGACCTCAGCAGCCACCACATCCCTTTTACACTTCATGGAACAGCTTTCACTCTGTGACCCATGGAGAGTGACAGACTCCACAGCCAGAGATTACACATGCCACTCCCTCACACATCAATCCTTATCCCGGATTGATTTCTTCCTCATCTCCTCACAACTATTCCCCCAACACCATGACTCTCGTATTCACCCAATACTGATCTCAGACCACGCTCCCATCTCACTGTTTCTAACTCTAGTGGAGCTGAGCCCTCAGACAAGACATTGGAGGTTTCCCTCCTACCTAGCAGAGTCGGATGACTTCAAAATCTTCCTTAAATCACACTGGAATGATTTCTTAGATGACAACATCATTCACACTGACAACACCCCTCTGCTCTGGGCCACTTCTAAGGCCGTTATGAGAGGCCATATCATCAGTTATCTGTCAAGCAGGAGAAAAGCACACAGAAAGAAATTTGACGCCTTACACACTTCCCTACTCCAGGCTCAGTCAGCGCTTGCCCTAACCCCATCCCCTGACACACAACAAGCCTATGCCATGGCCAAACACCTACTCGACTCCCTCATACATTCTCAATCACACTGGCAAGTTCAACTGACTCGAAACAAGTTTTACCGCTGGGGAAACAAGACGGGTAAATTATTAGCGACCCTAACAAAAGGCAAACGACCCTACAAACCAATTCTTAAACTACAGAACCCCACAACAGGTTTACAGACGACCGACCAGGAAGAGATAACGCACATTTTTAGCGACTACTACGAAGACCTCTACAGAGCCACCCCTGCTAACCTCCCATTGATTCATTCCTTCCTGAACTCAATCAATCTCCCATCCCTGACCACCGAACAACAAGTGACGCTGGACTCGGAGATAACAGAAGACGAAGTGAGACGAGCTATAGCAGACGCATCCAGCGGTAAGACCCCGGGCCCTGACGGTTTCTCTGCCGAATACTACAAGATACTATCCCCTGACTTAGTGCCCACCCTGACTAACCTCTTCAACACAACTTTCCTCCAGAGGGTCCCCATCGATAGATTTACTGAATCACGCACCATAGTTATCCCTAAACCCAATAGAGACCCACTGCTACCACAATCATACCGCCCAATCTCACTTCTCAACCATGACTACAAACTCCTGGCAAAAATCTTAGCAAGACGCTTACAACTGATACTACTCCTATGTGAGGCGCAAACGGGCTTTACTCAGGGGCGGAGCAGTGTGGCAAACATACGCCTGGCGGTCGCTGCTACGGTCTTGGCCCAACACTCACCGAGCCCGCCCGCAATGCTGATGAGTCTAGACGCCGAAAAGGCCTTTGACAAAGTGGCATGGCCTTTTTTGTATGAAGCACTAGGCAGGGGAATTTTGGCCCAAGGTTCCTGGAATATATCCAATACCTCCACACAAACACAAATACCCAGGTCTCTATCAACTATAGACCTCTTCTGAGGAGTCAAACAGGGATGCCCTCTGTCACCCCTTCTATTTAACCTCTCTATTGACCCCCTACTACGCCACCTGTTGCAGACCCCTACTTTTAGGGGACTCACAGTGGGCTCTAGGGAGCTCAAGGTCGCCGCATTCGCAGATGATGTCCTGCTGGCAGTAACTAACCCCAAACAGGTTCTGCACTCTCTTACACGCGAACTAGAAGACATGGGAGGCCTATTGGGCTATAACATTAACTGGGACAAAACAGAAGTGATGATGTTAAGTGGCCCCTCCATACCGTCATGGACATCAGGGTTCCCCTGTCAGTGGACCACTAGCTCACTAAAATACCTGGGAGTGCGAGTGACGAGACACCCAGCTAATCTACACAAAACCAACATCAACTTATACCTCAACAACCTAAACTCCACTTTAGCCAAATGGAAAGATTTTAACCTATCATACCTGGGCAGAGCCAACTTAATTAAAATGACAGATTTCCCACGCCTCCTCTATCTTTTTCACACTCTCCCAATCTACTTAACACCCAAAGAGGAGAAACGGATCAACTGTCTATACCGCTCATTCATCTGGGAGGGAAATAAGCCCCGCATTGCCTACAAATTACTTCAACAGCTGAAGAGAAATGGTGGGATAAACCTCCCCGACATCAGACACTATAACTTGGCGTCCCTATTCCGAGTGGTGGTGGACTGGCTAAGAGGGACCTCCTGCTATGCCCAATATGATTTAGAGTGCCGTCTCACACCAGGACTGGCTCTACCTGCTCTCCTACTCCTCCCTTATACCGAACTGCCAACTGAGGTGAAGGCGAACCCCCTCCTTTTGTCTACATGGAAAGCATGGCAGAAAATACGCCAACAGTTCCATCTCTCTCCACAGACATCCCTCCTCCTCCCACTTATTGGTAATCCCCATTTCCAAAACAGACACACCCACCCTGCCTTCCACCGGTGGCACTCTCAGGGCATAACATCCATTAAACATCTGACTCACCCAAGGGAACGCCGCATGTATTCAAGAGAGGAAATGCAATCTAAATACCCGATCGCTATATTCCCCCCATTCCAATACCTACAAGCTAAGAGTTATGTGACAAAGATATTAACCCGTCTGCCTGAGCGAGAGTGGAGTCCACACCTGCTTACATGGTTCACTAGATCTAACACCTCAACTGGCCAAATAGCCTCCAACTACAAATTCATCCATGGCACGCTGGACTATGAGCAATCTCAATTCCCATTAACAAAATGGCAGATTGATGATCCCGCCCTATCCCACAGCACAATCCTAAAAGCTCTAGACCAAGCCCACAAACTCCTCCCCTCAGCCCGTTTCATTGAAATGAGACTGAAAATCTGCCACAGATCCTATTTAACCCCCCAGAAGGGTCATAGAATGGGGCTATACACAACCTCCGAGTGCTTTAAGTGCCGCTCCCCCGAAGCCAATCTATTCCACTGCCTATGGACATGCCCGGCCATCCAGCCCTTCTGGACCAAAATACGACAATTTACCACTGCACACCTGACAAACTTTTCCCCTGATGAGCCGCTATGGGCCATCTTTGGATATCTAGAGCCAGATAAATACACATGCTCTCCGGGGGCCCGTAAACTGCTGCACATGGTGGCGGCAGCCGGAGTTAAGCCATCCTGCAGGTATGGATCCACGACCAAGCTCCTCCATTTAGGATCTTTTTAGACAAACTATCATTCTTGCTTCAGATGGATTGGGCTGAGGCCTCTTTGCACAAGGAGGAAAAGGTGCAGTCCTTCTTTGAAACATGGGAAAGTTTCATCTCTCTGCTCCCACAATGAATCAGAGATGACATCAGAACTTGTTTCCAACCTACAGTGTGGTATCAAGAGCAGGTACTACTAGGGGAAGAGCCTACATAGATACATATTCGATGGAGCTGCCAAATAGAGACAGATCTAAGGGTCAGAGGCCCATCCTGGTGTCAGAGGTCAATCCCGGTGTCGGTGAGTCCTGCAGAACTCTCAAAGAGAGACCAAGTTCACGCACCCTTGATGGGTGATATACAAGAAAAAAGTACCTGTTCCAGATAGCCCCTTCCCCCACCCCCCTCCCAGTTGTGACCTATTTGACTTTTTTTTTTTTCTTCTTTCATTGTAAATGTTTTGCCTTTGCTTTGTTTCCTTCTGTTTGTTTGCGTTACTTTTTTTTTTTTTTTTTTTTTTCACCTTGTGTTTTTATTGTTTGTATTCTGACATGATGCAGCCATGCTCGAAATATGCACTCTGCCATTTACTATCTTATAACAAGCTTACAATGTATACTTCAAGCCATATCTAGACCAATGTACCGAGCATTTTACCTTCAATAAAAATTGTTTAAAAAAAAAAAAAAAAAACACAAGGAAAACATTCCTTTACTGTAGGTAAAACATATAGACAACAACCTGCTATCACCCATATATTATAGGGGTTGTCCGGGCTTTTGGTATAATTCATGTGTGTATCTAGGCTGCAAAATGTTGACAGATTGTAATTTACATACTGTCAACATTTTGCAGGGCTACCTAGATATCCCTATATTGTGTCTGCAGGAGATAACAAGAGGGTGTGTTTTTAGGAATTGGTTGTTCGCACCCACAGTTATACAAGCTCTCCCCACACAGTAACAAGTCCGCTCCATTGTGTGTATGCCTGGCCACTCAACACTCACTATTCCCATCCCCCTCCCATCTCCAGCATGCATTGCCCACCCTCCCCAGCCTGAATATGCCCGCCCTTCCCAGTGTCCGTATGCCCAGCAATTCCGCACTCGAGTCACTGAGAGTGGTTATCTCTAAGCCACTGTGATAAATCTGCAGCTGTGAGAAGATTACCGCTCTCAGTGGTGTGTGAGCGCTCATAATTTCACCCGTGCTGGCGCTGATGTTATGATGAGCGCTGATGCCATACAGCCGTCTGGGCCCGCTCCCTCTGCACTGAGCTGCCACTCGGGCCTGTCCACTTTGACCTCACATCCACCTGGGCCCTCCCACTCTGACCTCACAGCCACCTAGGCCTGTCTCCTCTGACCTCATAGCAGCCCATGTCTGCTCTCTCTGCACTGATCTGCCGCTCAGGCCTGCCCCCCTGACCTCACAACTGCTGGGGCCCGCCCCCTCAGTGAAGCAGAATGAACAGATCAGTACAGAAGGGATGGGCCCAAGTGGCTGTGAGGTCAGAGGGGGCAGGCCCTGGTGGCTGTATGGCATAAGCGCTCATCAAAACATCCGCATCGGCTTGAGGGAAATGGTGTGCGCTCACATACCACTGAGAGCAGTCATCTCAAAGCTGCAGATTCATCACAATGCCTCAGAGAGGACCGCTCTTAGTGCAACGAGTGTGTAATGGCTGGGCATATGGACAATGGGACGGGCGGGCATATTGAGGATGGGGAAAATGGGCAATGCATGCTGGAGATGGGAGGGGCGCAGGCACAGTGAGTCTGGATTGGCCAGGCATACACACACAGGGTCAGACTTGTTGCTGTGTGGGGAGGGCTTGTAGAACACTTGGTGTGAATGACCAGTTCCTAAAAAACACTCCCTTGTCATCTCCTGCAGACACAATATAGGGATATCTAGGTAACCGTGCAAAATGTTGATAGGATGTAAATTACAAATAGTCAACATATTGCAGCCTAGGTACACACATGAATTATACCAAAAGCCCAGACAACCCCTTTCAGGAAAGGCATACTCTTCGACGATAATCCACAGCTATGTCTGTGGTGCCCTGCTCACACAGGTAACCACAGATGTCTCTAATGCACAGCTGGGTTTCCACAGCAGGTACCTACTTCATACAACACCTTCCACCCCGTCACAGTAGGAGGAGCTTCGCTTGCTGACTTTAGGCAAGATGTCCTACATATACTGCTGCTGGGGAGTAGCTATTCAGAGTGTGTAGACGCCAGGAGAGCTGCAAGGACGTCCTGGTGGTTGGTGCTGTGATTAGGCCTAAACCAGTGACCCGGAGTGGCCCTTCTGTGTCCCACAAGCCTAAGTGTGACTGAAGGCAGGGAGCTCAGAACAGAAAAGGGAGCGAGGAACTTGAGAGAGTTCGTCCCAGGAGAAACGACGGATATTGGGGATCTGCACCTGTGGGGGACTATAGGTCCACAGAAAGAGTGGAGGCAAGTCAGGCTGCAGCAGGCTGTGCTTCAGAAACTACACAAAGCAGAGGAGCCCTTATACCCACTTGCTGTGGGAACCCACTGTGCAGCACGTTAACCCGTCAGTGTCCTGGATCGTTTACCTGCTCAACACCAGTAAAAGGTAAAAGAGACTTGGCTGTGTGCGTGCATCTTTATTCTCCACTCCCTGCACCCCTCATAGACTGTACCAACGCTCCCCACACGATCCCAGCTCCACTCCAAGCTGCCCCTTCTCACTGCGCTGCCCCGGAGGTCTCGGTCCTGCCTGCGGAGGACCACACCATCTCGGCCGCAATACCACTGGCCTCCGCTGGACTGTGACGGCGCTGGTGCACCTCAGCAGACACTGCAGGTGGTGTCATGACAACTACAAACTTGTAAATAATCCTCTGTACATAAACCCCCCTTTTCAAAGATAGGCCCAGGACACGGGATCAGGCGCGGCCGCCATTTCCCGTGACACCGTTCACCCTTTGCCGCCTGATACCCGAGTATCCCAAAAGCCTGGGCTCAACACTATTTTTCCTGGCGTCACGAACAGGATCCAGTGCCTGGTATTACTGGGTACTGTGTGCCCTGTTATTGACTGTATTGAGTGACTGTTTAGACTACGCCACCATTACTGCATCGAGGAGCGGGAAGAAAGGGTGCGTGCCAGCCTGTAGAGCGCGAAACTGAAACCCGCCCCTCGCTCAGCCGAGCATTCCTGAGCTCTGCGGCCTAGTCCGGAAACTCCCGAACTGTTTAACTCTTCAACGACTGGCTGTAATTCACTAGGGGGGCCTCCAACATGTCGGCCTCCTCTAGCGACGACGATGCTGCGTACACTGATCCCAGGAATTACACGGAAGGACTCATGGCTGCCTCCAGTAGCACTGCCAGCACCTCCGGCACTCCGGGTACAGTCGCCCCGATAATGCCCATGTCATTCCCATACATCCCGGGGGTCAAGTGGTTACCCCAGTATGACGGATGCCCTGATACACTGGACGAATTCAAGCGAAAGATCAATGGTGTCCTGGATATGTATGCCATGACCGGCCAACAACACGCTGCTGTTGTACTCGGACAGTTAACAGGCTCAGCCGAGTAAGGAAAGTGTGTCTTGGTCTGCTGCTGAATGCTGTCTCCCCGCTATTCTATTCTGTCCCCCCGCTATGCTATTCTGTCCTCCCACTCCTCTATCCTGATCTAATCCCTATCCTGTCCCCTCTTCTCTTCCTTGTGTGCAACAAAAAAAAACTCCTCCCTTAGTATACATCACCTGTCATTGGCTCCCAAGATGCAACACCATTGGGGCTGAAGGACCTGTGATGATGTCACAGAGCCAGTCACATGACCCATCAGCTGACCGCTGGCTCCCTGACATCATCACAGGCTCGTGTTGCATATAGAATAGTATAGCGGGGAGAGAGAATAGAATAGCAAGGGTACAGAATAGAATAGCAAGAAGAAGAAGATGGAGGAGGCAGCAGCAGGGAGAGACAGGGGACCGCAGGATCCACACGGATCCTGCATAGAATTTGATCGGATGGCTATTTGCAATCTGATTGCAGGGATCCATGTGGATCCGTGCCTGTGAGTGGGATCCTCCTTCAAAATCAGATCCCACGGGCAGGCACTAAATCGTAATGTGAAAGCACCCTTAGCAGTGCAATACAATGCAGCTATTCACTAGTCAGCTTCAGCTACACTCTGCTACAGTTGCTGTGCTGTTTGCTAATATGCACCTGCAGTACACAGTTTGGCTATGGATCCTCCGCAAGACATGCCTGATGTAGAGGAGGTAATCTTCCTCACCACCCCAGGGGCTGAAGATGCTTTAGCAGCATCAGAACAGCCTACTGAGGCGATGGACATACAGTATATGTGACTTGGAACTCCATCATGCTACCTACATTGAGCCTCATCTGCAGTGAGGTCCGGATACACAGCTGGGCTCCGATGCAAGAGGAGGACCTAAGGAGCTCACAGTCAGGAGGGGACCCAGGAGTGCCAGGAGACTTGGTCATGGAGGAAAAGGGGAGATAGTTTGTGAATGGCTTTGTATGACATGCTTAGGATTTTGAACTGTAGTATTGGACAGTAAAGGCCGGGGAATAGCAGGAGGGCAGGTGGATTAGTCAGGCCACTGAGTTTAGGATAGATTGGAGGTATGTGTAAGTGTTAGATAGGAGGCCAAAGAGCAAAAGGTTGCAGTAGCCGATGTGGGATATGATCAGGGCATGCACTAGTGTTTTTGCAGATTCTTGGTTAAGAAATGTACAAGGTCAAGTTCACAGGTGATGAGATATGACCTGAAGAGTAGATAAAAAAAAGCTGATCTCCTGTCATGGCAGAGAAGCTGATTTTAGAGGAGGTCTGAATAGCAGTAAGGAGGGGCTGTGGGGATTTTGAATCAAAGCTGTCTCTGATATTGTCAGTCTTCTGCTTGAAGAAAAAGGCAAAGCCTTCAGCAGAGATGAGAGGAGAAGGAGGAGGTTTTGGGGGATGAAGGATAGAGTTGAAAGTGTTGAATAGCTGTATAGGGTTGTGAAACAGGGGGGATATGAGAGATGAGAAGTAAGTTTGCTTTTCAGCAGCTAGTGTGGACATGAAGTTAGTGACGAAATAAAAATGATAAAAGCACTGGTGATTAATGAGCGCATTTCGATAGCACGCAGGCTATCTTCATCAGGTGATGCCATCAGCCTGCGTGCTATCAAAACACGTTGTGGCCCACACAAGGAGTTAATAAAAAGGGTGGAGAATCTGTAAAATTGTCCCTTTTACCTCTTGCCTTAGCGCTCATTAATCACCAGTGCTTTTATAATTTTTATTTCATGTTAAAATCCCTTTTTGGAATTACTGGTGGAGCTGCTCTGGGCTGGGGCATGTTTATATCTCACCTCCTGAGGACCGGGGAGAGAACATCAAACTTTACGGGCAACAGGACCTGCGGTGACTGCAATAGGACCTCTCGTGATGGCGATAGGACCTGCGGTGATGTATTTCCGCCTCTGGAGCACATGACCTCCCATTGAGACTACGGCTGAGGCGGCTCCACTGGCCGTTGGTTCTATGCAGTCACAGCGCGGGGCCCTGACACATCCAGGCATCACAATGGGGCTGTCCACGGTTGCACAACCCTTTGGGTGAGTGGCCAATCGGCCTATAACTTGTTGTCCCCCTAGACCACCAGGTGTTATACATAGCACTCCTGCTTTTCTTGTTTTACATTGAAGTTAGTGATGGACTGTTTGTGTGTAATAAAAGGCTCGTTGCAGCGCAATCTCTTCCATATCTGCTCAGCAACCCTAAAAACCCAACTCAGATCTTTGCTTAAGGTGGTGTGTCCGAGTTGCCTGTTGATTGTGCGGGTTTTAGTATTCCTCCATTTAATAACAGTAGCAACTTTTCTTCCTGTATGGCCATTTCTAGCTAGCTATATTTCCATAAATCCATAGACTTGAATGGGTAGGCACCATACGATTTACATTGTCATTGACAGCATACTTTATCTTTCTTCTCATACCGAAGCGACATAAGAAAAAAAGCATTTGTGGTGCCCCACTACGTAGGTGTCACAAAAGGGGTACTGCACCCAGAAAAACGGTGTAGTACTCCACTGCAATTGGGACTATGGTCACAAGATGGAGCCCTAGAGCTGACACCCACACACTTGAACAGTAGGTGGGAGGGAACCCTGGGAGGATATATAGTGGCCTATAGGGGGAGCTAGTTAGTCGGTCAGACTGGAGAGGAGAATGTGAGAGTCGGAGGAGGAAGGGTGGAAAGAACCAGGCAGCCAGCCTGAGGGAAGAGAAGAGGGCCATCTCGGCTAAGGGGCCCTGAGAAGGAAAAGATCCCAAAAAGGAGACTCGGAAATGCAGAGTTAACTTGAGTGGGGAGCAAGTAACAGATAGAGTTTGCCCCATAGGAAGTAATCCGGGTACCGGAGCCAGCACCTGTGAGTTCTTCAAGTCTCACAGAAAATCCGTACAACAGGGATATTGCAAATACAGCCCTGACTCCCAAAGATCCCACGAGAGGGAAGCCAGGACTAGCAGGGCGCTGCAGTCCAGACAGAAGGTTGACCCGACGGGTACAAGGGAGGAGAAGAGAAGCAGAAGTAGCAGGAGGCCAGATTATCTACAGAAGGTCAGGCTTCAAACACTGGGAACAGAAAAGAAGGAAAGGAAAGGAACATAAAGGAGGGTTCCATCTTCAGCCAACAATCCCAATTACAGCCTGGAGCATTCGCCAGTATACCATCTGACTATTGCTGAACTGTATTGCTGATGAAAGAGTTCAAGTAAAATTAACCTGTGAAGTGAAGTTTTGACTCTGCCGCATCCTTTCTATATAAACTGCTTTATTACAGCATCACTGCCCCGGTGTTTCAGTCCCGCCTGCGGGGACTATTCCATCCAAGTCACAATACCATCGGCCACCGGAGGACTGTGGCGGCGCTGGTGGTCATCACCAGACTCAGCAGGTGGCGTCACGAAGACAACGAGTAAATAATCCCCTGTAAATATAATTCCCCATCAAAATTTTCAGTTGACCCCCAGGGCCACAGCCTCGGGATGGCCGTCCGTGACTTCCCTGATTGAAGAAGAGAGAGAGCCCAAGAGCCGAGTACCCCTTAGCCCTGGGTGCGCATCACATTGATTGCCTCTTCCCCCTAATATAACATCAGACAAATAAAATATTGGATTGCACTTGCCTGAGTTAGGCAAGGGTCACACATGCGGCAGGATTTTGAAATTCTGCTTCGGTTTTGAGCTGTAAAAAAGCTCAAAACTGGATCAGGAACCACTCCCCATAGGAGCCCATTGTGTTGACCGGATTGTGAATGTTGTTTATTTTCTCCATAAAGTTAGAAGCCAGGTCATCAGCACAGAGGTTAGTGATGGGGGCCTGCACTTTAGGACTGAGGAGAGAGTGAAAGGTGTCAAAGAGTATTTTTGGCTTGTTGGATAGTGAGGAGATCAGGGTGGGGAAGTAGATCTGTTTGGCAAGGTGAAGGGCAGAGTTGTTAGTTTTGAGCATGAATTTACAATGGATAAAGTCTCCTGGTGAGCGTGTTTTCCCCCATAGATGTTCAGCACTCCTAGAGCATTGCTGGAGGAATCGAGTTTGTGATATGAGCCAAGGCTGTTTTGTTCTATGTTTGGAGGTTCTGAGGGTGAGGGGTGCTACTTGGTCCAGGGAGCTTCTGAGAGTGTCATTGTAGTGATTTACTGCTTGATTTGGACAGGGGATTGAAGAGATTGGGGGCAGAGATGAGATGAGGGAGTCTGTGAGTGCATGAGGGTTAATGGCCTGTAGATTTCTGGATGTGTGATAGGTAGGATTGGGCTGTGGTGGTCGGGGGTTAGTGAGTGAGAAGGAGAGAATGTTGTGGTCGGAGAGAAGAGGTGAGTTATCTAAGGAGGAGGTTGAGCAGAGCCGGGTGAAGACCAGGTCAAGGGTGTTACCGTCTTTGTACATCTCAGAGGTTGAGAGCTGTGAGAGGCCAAGAGAGGTGGTTAGAGATACAGTTAGGGCCAGAAATATTTGGACAGTGACACAAGTTTTGTTATTTTAGCTGTTTACAAAAACATGTTCAGAAATACAATTATATATATAATATGGGCTGAAAGTGCACACTCCCAGCTGCAATATGAGAGTTTCCACATCCAAATAGGAGAAAGGGTTTAGGAATTATAGCTCTGTAATGCATAGCCTCCTCTTTTTCAAGGGACCAAAAGTAATTGGACAATGGACTCTAAGGGCTGCAATTAACTCTAAAGGCGTCTCCCTCGTTAACCTGTAATCAATGAAGTAGTTAAAAGGTCAGGGGTGGATTCCAGGTGTGTGGTTTTGCATTTGGAAGCTGTTGCTGTGACCAGACAACATGCGATCAAAGGAACTCTCAATTGAGGTGAAGCAGAACATCCTGAGGCTGAAAAAAAAGAAAAAATCCATCAGAGAGATAGCAGACATGCTTGGAGTAGCAAAATCAACAGTTGGGTACATTCTGAGAAAAAAGAAATTGACTGGTGAGCTTGGGAACTCTAAAAGGCCTGGGCGTCCACGGATGACAACAGTGGTGGATGATCGCCGCATACTTTATTTGGTGAAGAAGAACCCGTTCACAACATCAACTGAAGTCCAGAACACTCTCAGTGAAGTAGGTGTATCTGTCTCTAAGTCAACAGTAAAGAAAAGACTCCATGACAGTAAATACAAAGGGTTCACATCTAGATGCAAACCATTCATCAATTCCAAAAATAGACAGGCCAGTGTTAAATTTGCTGAAAAACACCTCAAGAAGCCAGCTCAGTTCTGGAAAAGTATTTATGGACAGATGAGACAAAGATCAACCTGTACCAGATTGATGGGAAGAAAAAAGTTTGGAGAAGAAAGGGAACGGCACATGATCCAAGGCACACCACATCCTCTGTAATACATGGTGGAGGCAACATGATGGCATGGGCATGCATGGCTTTCAATGGCACTGGGTCACTTGTGTTTATTGATGACATAACAGCAGACAAGAGTAGCCGGATGAATTCTGAAGTGTACCGGGATATACTTTCAGCAAAGATTCAGTCAAATGCTGCAAAGTTGATTGGATGGCGCTTCATAGTACAGATGGACAATGACCCCAATCATACAGCCAAAGCTACCCAGGAGTTCATGAGTGCAAAAAAGTGGAACATTCTGCAATGGCCAAGTCAATCATCAGATCTTAACCCAATTGAGCATGCATTTCACTTGCTGAAATCCAGACTTAAGACGGAAAGACCCACAAACAAGCAAGACCTGAAGGCTGCGGCTGTAAAGGCCTGGCAAAGCATTAAGAAGGAGGAAACCCAGCGTTTGGTGATGTCCATGGGTTCCAGACTTAAGGCAGTGATTGCCTCCAAAGGATTCGCAACAAAATATTGAAAATAAAAATATTTTGTTTGGGTTATGTTTATTTGTCCAATTACTTTTGACCTCCTAAAATGTGGAGTGTTTGTAAAGAAATGTGTACAATTCCTACATTTTCTATCAGATATTTTTGTTCAACCCTTCAAATTAAATGTTACAATCTGCACTTGAATTCTGTTGTAGAGGTTTCATTTCAAATCCAATGTGGTGGCATGCAGAGCCCAACTCGCGAAAATTGTGTCACTGTCCAAATATTTCTGGCCCTAACTGTAGCAGCTGGGATGCAGATGGGGAGATGGGGCTGTTTATGGGAATGTTAAAATCTCCCAGAATAAGGGTTGGTAATTCTGAGGACATGAAATGTGGGAGCCACGCGGAGAAATGGTCGAGGAACTGGGTGGGTGACCCTGGGGGGCGGTATACCACTGCTACTTTGAGGGGGAGGGGATGGAATAGCCTAATGGTGTGGACCTCAAAAGAAGGGAATGAGAGTGATGGGGCTGGGTGAATGACCTGGAAAGTACATTGTGTGGACAGGATGAGGCCAACTCCACCACCATGTCTGTTCCCAGGTATAGGTGAATGAGAGAAATGTAGGCCGCCATGAGAAATAGCAGCAGGGGAAGCAGTGTCTGAATCCTGTATCCAGGTTTCTGTGAGGGCCAGCAGGTTAAGAGAGTTGGTAAGGAAGTAATTGTGAATGAAGGGAAGTTTGTTGCATACAGATCGTGGATTCCAGAGAGCGCAACTAAAAGAGGGAGATGAAGGAGTGCAAGTGATGGTAATAAGGTTAGTGAGGTTTCTATGTGTGGTGGGAGAGAGGTTGAAGTTAGAGGGTGGACCAGGGTTGGGGGAGTTATCACCTGACAGGAGCAGCAGCAAAAAGAGGAAGAGGAGGAGACCATTAACTGCCCCCATAGTGCACTGTGCACTGCTACAAGTGATTGGAAGATCACAGGTTCAAGTCATTTAATGAGTATAACAAATACAGTAAAAAGCGAAAAAAATGGTTTTACAAATAAAAAAAAGATGTAAAAATAATATGAAAGTTTAAATCACACCCTATTTGCCCCATTAAAGATAAAGTTATTTTAAAAATTACACATATTTGGTATTGTTGCATTTGTAAAAGTCTAATCTATAAAAGTATGAAAAATATTGATCTTATTGGTAAATGGCATGACAAGAAAATAATCAAAACTCCAAATGTATTTTTTTTGCCTCCAAAACATTGCAGTAAAATGCTAGAAGAGACACTGAAAATGTCATATTTACCTCAATGTATAAGTAAAAACATCAGCTCAGAGTGCAATAAACAAGCTGTCGCACTGCCCCATGTCCTAAAAATTAAAGAAGCTACAGGACACAAGCTAATTTTTTTTTTTAACAAATTTCCAAAATTGGACAGTTTTAAGTGAGCCCAGTAGCTAGCATTAAAGGCTATCTCTTTTCTTTGTCCCTATCTAATGCCTCTCTCTGTGTTAAAAGAAAAAACTAAATTTATAGGTGGGTAGGAACCAGCTTAACTCCTTCACCTCCCAGCCTGTTTTGGCCCTCATGACCAGACCATTTTTGTAATTCTGACCAGTGTCAATTTATTAGGTAATATCTCTGCAATGCTTCAATGGATCCCAGTGATTCTGAGACTATTTTTTGTGACATATTGGACTTTTTGGTAGTGATAAATTTACTGCGAAACATTTTGTGTCTCTTTTTGAAAAAAAAAAATGGAAATTTGGCAAAAATTTAGCAATTTTGAAAATTTGAATTTTTATACCGTTAAACCGGAGAGTATTGTCACACAAAATAGTTAATAAAACACATTTCCACATGTCTACTTTACTTCAGAACAATTTTGGAAACAAATTTGTTTTTGTTTGGAATTTATAAGGGTTCAAAGTTCATCAGCAATTTCTCATTTTTCCCACAAAATTTACAAAAGCCACCTTTTTAGGGACCACATTTGAAGTGACTTTGAGGGGCCTACTTGACAGAAAACACCCAAACGTGACACCATTCCAATAATCACCCCTCAGATTTCTCAAAGCCATATTCAAGAAGTTTAGGTGCTTCATAGGAACTAAAGCAATATGAAAGGAAAAAATTAACATTTTACTTTTTCCAACAAAAATGTTGCCTTATCCACAAATTTTGTATTTTAACAAGGGCAACAGGAGAAAATGAACTTTAAAATTTGTTGTTCAATTTTTCCCTAAGAACACCGATACCCCATATGTTTTCGAAAATCACTGTTTGGGTGCACGATATGGCTTGGAAGAGAAGGAACGCTATTGACTTTTTGAAATGAAAATTAGCTGGAATTGTTAGCTGACACCATGTTGTGTTTGGAGAGCCTCTGATGTGCCTAAACAGTGGAGAGACTCCACAAATAACCCTATTTTAAAAACTAAACCCCTCATGGACTTTATCTAGATGTGTGGTGAGCACTTTGAACCCCCAGGTGCTTCACATAATTTTATAATGTTGAGCCGTGAAAATGGAAAACTACTTTTTTCCACAAAAAAAGTTATTTTAGCCTCAATTTTTTTAATTTTCACTGGTGCAATTGGTTAAAATGGATCACAAATTTTGCTGCAACTTGTCCTGAGTATGCCGATACCCCATATGTGATGGAAAACCACAGTTTGGGTGCCCAGTAGGGCTCAGAAGAAAGAAAGCAACATTTGACATTTTAAACAGAAAATTAACTGGAATTGTTAGCAGACACCATGTCGCATTTGGAGAACCCCTGATGTGCCTTAACAATAGAGCTCCCAAACAAATGACCATATTTCGGAAACTAGACACCACAAAGAATTTATCTACATGTGCGATGATCACTTTGAACCCCCAGGTGCTTCACAAAACTTTAGAACTTTGATCTCTGAAAATTAAAAAATTATTTTCAAAAATGTTCGTTTAGCCTAGTTCATTTGAGCAATTTGTCCTGTGTATGTCAATACCTAAGATTTGGTGCAAAACCACCGTTTGGGTGAACAGCAGAGCTCATAAGGAAAAGAGCGACGTTTGATGTTTCAAGCGGAAAATTAGCTGGAATTTTAAGGACATGTGATCATGATCCAAAGCTCATAGGCTCTGGACCTGTGGGATCCTTCAGGTGCATGTAGGAATACCACATCCACCCTTTACTCACCATCTGCAGGGGGTGCAGAGTGGCTTTTCCCTGCATGTACCCGATGGTTATCTCTTCCAACTCAGCTGCATGAAATTAACATGCTGCAGAGATGCGGAAGTCCGGACACCCATTCAGTAGCTGAAAACACTCATCAGTTGGGAGAAGCATAGTGGGCATGGGATTTTTTTAAACGTTTTGGACGCAGCGGCAATTTGCTGCATCAAAAATGTTGCAAACCCTGACCATGAGCAGACGGCCCTAGCAGACACTATGTCACGTTTTTAGAGCCCATGATGTGTCTAAACAGTGTAACGCCCACACAAGTGACCCCATTCTGGAAAGTAGACCACCAAGGAATTTATCTAGATGTATAGTGTGCTCTTTGAACCCACTGGTTCATCACAGAATTTTACAACGTAGAAATGTGAAAATTATTAAATTTGATTTTTCCCACAAAAATGGCATTTTAGCCCTAAATGTTTTCATTTTCCCAAGGATAGCAGCACAAATTTGACCCAAAAAGTTGTTGGGCAATTTCTCCTGAGTACAAGGATACCCCTGAGCACCCCACCGACCATCTGGGCCACGCACTCCATCCTGTGGCCGGTCGTGCCCTGCGGCCCCCACTCAGGCCTGCAACCCCCCACTCTGGCCTGCGGCCCCAGCTGCACCGGCATCTAGGTGCTTACACCGGCACCGCTCCACCCCCCGGAGCCCCCGCTCTCCTTACCCGGCGGGACCCGCTCCACCAGGAGGCACCATCACTGTGGGTGCAGGCCTCCTCCAGCAGCGCCCGGCGCCACTCTGAACTGGAGGCCCCGCCACCACCTGGCCGGCGGCTCGTCCCTCCTGCCCACCACCGCGGCGGGACACCCGCACCGCTCCGTGGACCTCACACGAGCGCGCGCTCTGCCGGCGGACCCCACACTCCCGGCCCGCAGAGGCTGTACAGTGCCTGACGCCCTGGACAGACGACCGCCCTGCCAGCACCGACCAGCCACAGGACACCACGGCCAGACAGGTGAGGAGACAGAGGGGCCCCCACCATCCTCTGACTGCACCAGCCCCCAGATACAAAAAGGACCCCAGGCTACCCCTGGCCCCTGCTCCTGGTCCCTGTCCACTGCACCTGGGCCCTTGACTGCTGTCCTGGCCCCGGCTGCTTTTTGGCCAGTCTCTATCCAGGCCCTGACTCTATCTGGCTCCAGTCTGCACCCAGCCCTGCGGCTACAACTTACCCTCCTGGCCGTGTCTGACCCCCCAAGCTGGGCCCGACTCCCCCCCTGGCTTCGCTTGACCCTCCTGGCTGCACTTGACCCACCTGGCTGCGCTTGACCCTCCTGGCTGCGTTGACCCTCCTGGCTACGCTTGACCCTCCTGGCTACGCTTGACCCTCCTTTTACGCCTGACCCTCCCGGCTACGCCTGGCTCCTGACTGCCTGCTGTCAATCTCTCCTGCTACCCTGGACCCCCTGGCTCCACCACCCCATCCATGGCTGCATCATTAGATCCCCAGCAGCACCATTCCATCATCCGACGGCACCACCTCATCATCCGATAGCACCACCCCACTACCTGGCTCCAGCTCCATCATCTCATCTCCGGCTCCATCATCTCATCTCCCCTGCCGCCCTCTCCTACGGCGGACTCATGTTTTCCCACACACCACGCCCTAATAGCACTCGTGGGGGTGGTGTGGGTATACTCTTGTCCGACAGCTGCTCCTTCATCCCTACTACACCGCCTCCCTCCGCCTCCCTTCCCTCCTTCGAACTGCACTCTGTTTGCATTCACTCCCCCTGCAACCTCCAGCTTGCGGTCATCTACCGACCCCCGGGACCCACCGCCTCCTTCCTTCACCACTTCAACACTTGGCTTCTCCACTTCCTCTCCTCCGACATCCCCACCATCATCATGGGTGACTTCAACATCCCCATCGACACCCCCGACCCGCCTACCTCCCGACTCCTAATTCTGACCACCTCCTTCGGCATCTCCCAATGGTCCTCATCAGCCACTCACAAAGACGGCCACACGCTCGACCTCATCTTCTCCCCCCTCTGTTCCCTCACCGACCTCTCAAACTCACCCCTCTTCCAATCTGACCACAACCTGTTGACCTTCTCCTCCCTCTTTCCCCCTACCTCACCCCCCCCTCCGAAAACTCAGTCACCTGCGCAGAAACCTTAAACTTATCGACTTCAACTCACTCTCCCACTACCTCCTCCCTCTCACAGACCTTGCCTCCTCACCCGACGTTAACACTGCCGCCACCCTCTACAACTCCACACTAACTGCAGCTCTCGACCAGGCTGCCCCCTCACACACACCAAAACCCACACACACAGACAACCCTGGCTCACGCCTCTCATAAAAGAGCTTCGCCGAACGTCCAGGGTCGCCGAACGGAGATGGAAGAAATCCCACTCCACGGCCCACCTCACCATCTACAAGCAATCCCTCTCCAACTTCAAAGCCGCAAAGCAAACCTACTTCTCTTCTTTAATCAACACACTGTCCCGAAACCCCAAACAACTATTCAAAACCTTCAACTCCCTTCTCCGTCCCCCAGCACCTCCTCCTTCCCCCCTCATCTCCGCCGACGACTTCGCCACCTTCTTCAAACACAAGATTGATAAAATTAGAGAGAGCTTTGGCCCAACGTCCCCCCAACCCACCATCATTACCGCCCAACCCTCCTCGACCAAAGGAAGCTTCTCCAACGTGACTGAAGCCCAGCTCTCCACCCTCCTGTCACGATCTCAACTCACCACCTGCGCCCTCGACCCTCTCCCTACCCATCTCATACCAAACCTCACCACCGCCCTCATCCCTGCCCTAGCCCAACTCTTCAACCTATCACTCACTACTGGCGTCTTTCCCTCATCCTTCAAACACGCCTTGATCTCACCCATTCTCAAAAAACCCTCCCTCGACCCATCATCCGTCGCCAACTACCACCCAATATCCCTTCTCCCTTTCGCTTCCAAACTACTCGAAAAACACGTCCACTCTGAACTGTCCTCCTACCTATCCTCCCCGCTCCCTCTTCGACCACCTGCAATCTGGTTTCCGACCTCTCCACTCCACCGAAACAGCCCTTACTAAAGTCACCAATGACCTCCTGACCGCAAAGAGGAAAAAACACTACTCCGTCCTCCTCCTCCTCGACCTATCTGCCGCCTTCGACACAGTCGACCACTCCCTCCTACTCCAGATTCTAGAATCCCTTGGTATCACTGACCTCACCCTCTCCTGGATCTCCTCATACCTTACGGACCGCACTTTCAGCGTCACCCACTCCGACACCTCTTCCTCGTCCTACCCCCTTACTGTCGGCGTCCCCCAGGGATCGGTACTTGGACCGCTACTCTTCTCCATCTACACCCTCGGCCTAGATCAACTCATGGAGTCCCATGGCCTCCAGTACCATCTCTACGCCGACGACACCCAGATCTACCTCTCCGGGCCCGACATCACCTCCCTTCTGTCTAAAATCCCCCAATGCCTGTCTGCCATCTCATCTTTCTTCTCTGCTCGCTTTCTTAAGTTGAACATGGACAAAACAGAGTTCATTGTCTTCCCCCCCAGCCGCCCTCCCTCTCTGCCAGACCTGTCAATCCGAGTCAACGACTGCTCCCTCTCCCAAGTCCCCCACGCAAAGTGCCTCGGGGTCACCCTCGACTCCTCCCTCTCCTTCAGGCCCCACATCCAAGCCCTCACCACCTCCTGCCGACTCCAACTCAAGAACATCTCACGCATCCGCCCGTTTCTTAATCATGACACTGCCAAAACTCTCGTCCATGCCCTCATCATCTTCCTCCTTGACTACTGCAACCTACTGCTCACCGGTCTCCCTGCCTCCTCCCTTGCACCTCTCCACTCTATCCTGAACTCAGCTGCCCGTCTAATCCACCTGCCTCCTCGCTACTCCCCTATCTCCCCTCTCTGCATGGCACTTCACTGGCTCCCCACCCCCCAAAGATCTAAATTTAAAATCCTAACCCTGACTTACAAAGCCATCCACAACCTGTCCCCCCCTTACATCTCCGACATGGTCTCCCAATACCAACCTGCACGCAACCTACGCTCCTCACAAGAACTCCTCCTCTCCTCCCCCCTCATCTCATCCTCCCACAAACGCATTCAAGACTTCTCCCACACCTCCCCTAGATTCTGGAACTCCCACCCCCAGCACGTCAGACACTCACCTACCCTCAAGAGCTTCAAAAAGAACCTGAAAACTCATCTATTCCAACAAGCCTACAACCTATGATGAGACCCAGCGCCGCTCCACCAACCGCTTGGCGCTTCCCCCCCTATCGTGTCCTCCCCCACCCCTGTAGACTGTGAGCCCTCGTGGACAGAAACCTCTCCCGTCGTGTATCAGCAAGCATTGACTGCTCATATGTACTGTACCTGTCCTTGTTACCCCCACTCCTTATGTAGAGCACCATTGAACCAATGGCGCTATATAAGTAAATAATAATAATAATAATAATAATTATAATAAATAATACCCCATATGTGGTGGAAAACCTCTAGGCAGGACTCGTGAGGGAAGAAGTCTATTTTTTTAGCACAGATTTTCCTATTATAGTTTGCAGAGGCCATTTGCATGGCTCCTTAGTGCCAGAAAAGCAGAAACCTCCTCAAGTGACCAAATATTGGAAAGGAAATGACCCCCCTCTTGGAGTCCATCTGTGGCTGTAGTGACAATTTTAGCAATGGAAAACACCCATGGAGTCAAGTGCAGTACTGTCAAAAATGATGTAGGGCTTCACTGTATTTTTTATTCTCAGCCCAGATAAAGCAGACAGCTATGGACTGCTACCCCCTGCTGCTTGGCTTTACCTTGTCTGGCAATCAAAAATGCAGGGGAGCATATTATATTTTTAATTATTTCAATGAATAATTGAAAAAAAAAATTGAAATTGAGTTAATTGAATAAATAATACAGTAGAGAAAAAATCTTTATTAGAAATTAAACACAGATTATTTTTTTTTATTTGAAGTAAATCACACAGACAACCGTTATTTTTCCATTTATTACCCCACACATACCCCCTAATGATAATCCAAGATGGTCTCACAAAGCACAGTCAGCTCTGCTTTATCTAGAGACTCTAGCAGAGCTTCTGGTAAGGCCAAACCCCGAGAGACACCAAGACCCTTAACCCCTATGCAGTAATTTGGATTTACAAAGAGCCCAGGAGGTTTCTGCCCTATGAAAAGCAGCGGGCAAGAGCAGGTAGGTAGTCAAACTGGAAGACTGGGGAAACACAAGCGTGAAAAACAGGATAGAAATGTCATGAAGCTGAGTCAAAACTGAGAGGATAGGGAGGTACAAAATCATAAGTACAATTCAGAGTAAAAGAACAAGGCCAATGTTTAATCAATTATCATAGAGAAACTAGCAAGTCATAATGGAGAACTATTAATGTAGATGGCAACTAGTGAGACATGCCCCAGGGTTTATATAAGGAGTGGTCCCTCCCTATAGGAAAAGGCTCAGGAATCAATGACCCTATCTGGACTGCCAACAAACCAACACTATCAAGCTGTGAAACACAACTGATCCCAGACACACTAACCCCAGAGGATGAGCGAATCCTGAACTCTCCAGAATTCACTGCAGGAACCTACACCAGCATCACCCGCTGCATGAACACGGCGATGTCTGGTTCAATAGGAGGTAATCCAATTCTATGGTGGCCGCGCTCCCCGTGGTAATGATTTTAAGAACTTCTTGTCCACAAATAAAATCTATTGCTCAAAACATACGAAAAAATAAAAAACGGATACAACATGTTTCGGCAGGGACAACCTCCTTCCTCATGTATCTGAATAAAAATATATATCACACTTTGCTTTATAGGTAAAGGATAATTACAGCGTGCTAGGTATTCACATGAGGGTGTGGGTATAACCATACCTGTCCAATCAGTCTCATTGTCAGCTATAGTAAAAACAAACATCCCCCAAACAGCAAATCACTCCACTAATAATCAGTAAGAACATTTATCAATAAAACTACTATCCACGAAGAATCTTGAATTACATAAAAGTTAACATAAAAGTAAATGTTTTAAAAAGTGTTTTGTATAAAAAAAATTTTTCCTGAAGTATTTTTTTTATTGTTTTAAAATGGATTATATATATATATATATATATATATATATATATATATATATATATATATAATGCATCCCAATGGCCTCAATGATATTGTGGAAAGAATGTAGTATAAATTCTTGAAATCAGTTCTTAAAATCATTACCGTGGGGAGCGCGGCCACCATAGAATTGGATTACCTCCTATTGAACCTTATGCCTGTGGGAATCCGTGGCAGGACCCAGCACAGGATCAATTCAAGGCAAGCAGCAGACCTGGATAAATATACGAAGCGTGAAGAGGCTTTGGAAAAACAATATGCTTGAAGTTTTATGGCTAGAGGTGAGTGCATAAAACTTCATTAAAAGGGCAACAGAGAGTTACATTGATAACACGCTTAGGGCCCTTTCACATCAGCTGTATTTTCAAATCGCGGCAGATGCGGTGAAAATACCGCATCTGCCGCGATTACCGCATAACCGTGACATTTGCGGCACACTTGCGGCAAGCACCGTGCTTGCAGCATTTTTTTTCGCGGCCGCACCTGCCACAAGTGCCGAAACCGCACTTGCCGCACCTGCCGCACCTTTACCGCAAGCCCCATAGACATTGCATGGGGCTTGCCGCAAGTGTGCCACAAGTGTCGCGGTTATGCGGTAATCGCGGCAGATACATTTTTTTCACCGCATCTGCCGCGATTTGAAAATACCGCTGATGTGAAAGGGCCATTAGATAGGCGCTGCATGTTTGTTTTTTTATATATACCCTACAGGGAATCACCTTCATACTGTGATGTCTGGTGACAGGGGCAGAAGCCGCAAAAAGAAATCCCGACAGAGACTCAATGCCTTTATCATCAGCACCCTCTATAGAGCGAACATGGTGGTGACTAGTGGCTGTGGCAGGATTTACGGGAGCAGGTCCAGATGAGAAGTCATAACTAGAACCATCCATAGATGGAATATGGTGGCACCTAGTGGCTGGGTCAGCAACTACAGGAGCAGGTCCAGATGAAGACATGACACTTCCTCTCCCTGCAGCCTCTGCAATCACACTGACTGTCACAGGGATGTCACTGAGGGCTCCCCATGTCAGTGCACCCAGGTGATCCCACTGCCAGCAGCGAGGTCACCTGAGTTCACTGCTGCATGGAAGCCTTCAGTGATTGATGTCACCCGTGGCAGTCAATGAAATTGCCTAAGACACAGGGGAAATGGTGCCGAATCTCTCTCCCAGTACTTTAACTGCTGCAATCGATTTTGCCAAGGACACATTGCAAATGGTGTCTCTGGATGTGTCACATTTCTCCCTCTCAGCCTCCAATCACCCCATGCAGAGATGAACCTGAGAAGGAGCGATTGCAAAGCGGATGATACTGCTGCACAGTGATAGGGGTGATCATGATCATGACTGCATGGTCACTTATGTCAGGGCTGGAGAGGGTGATGCCACCCCTTCCAGAGCTCCAGCCTAAGGTAGAGGCTATTGCAGTCCCAACCATAGCTGGATAATAATGATCCAGGCAATTTCATTGCCTGATCATTAGTTGCTTTGATTGGCTGTTAGGAATTGAACAGTCAATCACAGCAATTGCACTTGCAGGGTGGGGAATTCCCCTGGGAGGTCAAGCTCCTGTCCCCTGTGTAAAGAGCGCAATCTCTGTTACTGTGGCTATGGTGCCGCGATTCTGTTTTGATAAACCAGTACATTATGGGTTGGTAAGTACCACTGGCCTATGACGAATCGGTACATCAAAAATCATGAAGGGGTTATAAAAAATTTTAATTTACCCAAAGCTATTGTAAAGCAGTGTGCAGTCAGAAGGCATGACCCCATAATCTAAAATAAAAAAAAAAACTGACAGCACATCCTAACAATTGTGAACAGGTGGAAAACTGAATATGAAATATATGCTAATAAATAAACAGCTGCACTGAAATGTTAAGGTATGCAAACATTGAATGTAGGGATTTAGACATGAATTAGTAATATGGAAATACATTAAAAAATTGAGACACTTACCATATAAAAAATTAGAAACAAGCCCTCAAATGGTTATGTGGACTGAAAAGTAAAAACTGCCTGACTATTGGAAGTAGGGAGTTTAAAATCAGAAGCGAAATAAAAGGAAAATATCCAGGTCATCAAGGCTTTAAAGGACCTTTAATAAACTCTTTGTCTAACTATAAGGTTCTATAGGTTGTAATTTAAACTCTGGTGTTCTTCGGATTTCTCTATTATGTTACCAGCCCCGTTAATACCTGTTCACCTATCTGCTGCCTAATCTGACCCTCTGCCTGCCTACTGTTGTAACGTGTAAAAGACCCCTGCCTGCCATGACCTCAGCTAATCTGATTCTTCTTCTTGTTTCTTGTGCTGGAAATATGAATTTAAATCTACTACTTTGAATTGTGCCCTATGTATTGCTTGAAATTTCACTGTACAAGGATTAAAATATGAATACCAAGGAATCCCTTAGATTTCATTTTTCATTTTAGCCCAAACCAAATCTTTAGAACTCAAGGGAGCAACATCTCCCGTATAGGCCTTTTGTCAGACTAACATATCCATCTCTATGGTTACAGACTGTAGTTACTGCAGTCATAATCTTTTCTGTCCATCCCCTTCATCTCGCTAATGTACAGTCTGTAGTTTAGAAAGAAGTAGGAACAGATAAAAGGGAGTATGAATAGAAGATCAGACTGCAAAAGATTAATTTTAGTCTAGAGAGATATCAAATCATCTCAAGACGTGACAGATCAAGTTTTATATGGAAAATGAAAAACGTACATACTCAAAGGCATATTAAGTAACAGTAGAGCCCCATTGCAGTTGCGAATAAAAACGAGCATGAATACAAGGTTTTGCATTGAGTTGACTTTTACCTTACTATCTGCTGGAGGTCAAGAAATTGACTGAAAGCTGAAGAATAAACAGTATATTCATTATCCATACATTCTACAAGGTAGTTACACATCTGCGATTATAGTTTTAAAAATGGAATATATTTACATACATTGACTAAATGAAGCTGGATACATCTCGGTAACATTTTAAAGCTTCTTTCATGTATACTTTATAACTGGTATTATCCAGGTAGAGCCTTCGATAAAATGCAAGAAAAAGGAGATCAATGGAATACAGAAGACAAATCCTCTCCCGGACTTAACCTTGTGAATATTTGCTCTTATCAAACTCTACAAAGAAGCCAGCAGATTCTATAGCCAGGATAATTAGTTGGCATTCATGGAGCAGTCACTCATGAACAGAAGGGCATATCTAATTTCACTGGTATTTAGCCAAAACCATTTAACAAGGGGCGTTATGGTAATTTCCATGGTATGGACGCCAATTCATTGTGAGCTGAAAGAAACTCACAAATAATAATGCTATTTGCTGCAAGTAAAATGTGTTTAGAATTAGTGATTCATTATTATTTTATCAAAACACCATGCTGTACAAACAACAGCAAACGTAGGCTCATAAAATACAAGTGTTATTAGTATGTAAAAAATTAAATTACAAACAAGAAAACATGATGCGAGCTTAACTATAAAATACCTTTATGCATGTCGAAAAAAATGAAGGATGCCTCTTAGGCCGGCTTCACACCACGATTTTTAGGATCTGATTTGGCCCCTATTATATCCCTATGGCGCCTGATGGGGCCGGATGGCAGCTATCTGCCATATGTTTTGCTGTCTGTCCAGCTGGATCCGAGGGATTTAGTTTTTTGCCTGGAGCTTGCAGCATTTTTGTGTCTGGGGCAAAAATTGGACAAAATCGGATCCTCCCAGAAGCTCCTGGATCCGGCACGATCAGTCGCCCCATAACATGGAAGTCTATGGGCGCCGGATCGCGCCGGATCCGACATAAGATCGGACCGGTTCCCGGACGCCAGGGGGCTGAAAGGGCCGCAGCTGCTATAAGCAGCCGCCGCTGAATTTCAGCACCTGGACACCTCCCCGGCTGAAATTTCAGCACCTGGAGAACTCCCCTCCAGATGCTATGCTGAAATTTCAGCACTGGACAGTGGCAGTCGCTCATTCCGGCTGAAAGCAGGATCGGAGGACATATTTGCCCTCTGATTCTGTTTTGTTTGGGGCTGTCAGGTTCTGGATGATGCATCCTGCAGAACACTGGACAGAGCCTAACAGCTGAAAATCGTGGTGTGAAGCCAGCCTTACAAATTATTCCATAGAATCTTAGAAAACAGGATTGACTGCTCACATATACTGTAGCCTATATCTACCCATTAATTCATGTCAGACAGGAAAACTCAAACTAGCTACTAAAGAAACTGAATGGACATAGTATTATTCCTTATTACTTATCCACTGGTAAAGTCATGGCTATTATATTTCATTAAATACAAGTACATTTTTTGCAAAAAAAAAAATATATATATTCTCAGCCTGACTGTGCAACGGGTTGCTCAGTATTTTACTGAATAGGCAAATTGCTTCCTCAGAAAGGAAGGTAACTTGAACTTTAGCGCCACTTCATGGTAATAAAAATCCCAAAAGTCAATATCGACCCTGTATCGAGCCTTGCCATATGATAAGCCAAATCAGAATGGATTTACAGCATAGAATTTTGTACTACAGGATGAAGCATTTCCACATAGCTTCACATTAACTTAACCTCGTAACACATGAAGGTTTACAAATCTAACTGGAACAGTGGGCAAAAACTAGCAGAAAGTTTTTTTTACCACAGAGAAATGTGAAGTCTTTCATCTTGGCAAGAAAAACGAAAAAAGCATATACAGAATGGGAGTAACAGGACTACGTAACGGCACGTGTGAAAAAGACTTGGGTATACTAAAGGTCAGAGACTAAAGATGAGTCACCAGTGTGATGCAGCAGCAAAAAAGGAAAACACAATTCTGGGATTTATTTACAGAATCATACAGTTTAGATCATGTGAAGTCATTATCGCTGTCTACTTCTCTTTGGTCAGACCTCATCTGGAATACTGTGCCCAGTCGTGGGCACCAAATTGTAAAAAAGGACATCAACAAATTGTAACAAGTGCAGAGAAGGGCGACCAGAGTAAAGAATGCAAATCATGTCCCATAAGGAATGGTTAAAGGATTTGGGAATGTTTAGGTTGCAAAAAAAAGACTGAAAGGAAACTAATTGCTGGCTATACATATCTCAAGGGAAGTCACGCTGCAAAGGGATCAGCTCTATTGTCATTTGCACAAGGAAAGCAGTGGGATGATACTGAATGGAAGGAGACACATTAAATATTAGAAAAAACTTTTTGACAGTGAGGGTAATCAATGAGTAGAATAGGCTGCCACTAGAGGTGGTGAGTTTTCCTTCAATAGAAGTCTTCAAAGAGAGGCTGACATCACAAAGCACTCACTGATCTCAGGAAGACCAGTCAAGGAAAACACTGCGGGCAGCCGGCTAAAGCGCTCAAACACAGTGAAATCCATAATGCATTGCCCCCTGGAAATTTGAATATACAAATGGAGTCTGTGGAGCCTCGATTAAGAGTCTCAAACACGGGACTAGCCAGATATCCCTCCAGGGAAGGCCCTAGCCCTGGGGTGGAATAATTGCGGAGACCACCATAACCACCCTGGAGGGATATCTGGCTAGTCCCGTGTTTGAGACTCTTAATCGAGGCTCTAAAGACTTCAAAGAGAGGCTGGACAGACATCTGTCTGGGATGATTTTGTGAATCCTGCTTTGAGCAGGGGATTGGACCAGATGACCCAGGAGATGCCTTCCAACTCTACCATTCTATGATTCTATAAATCTATGTATACAGGGGTTTCCTGATTCGCTTCAAGACATATGTAGATACAAAGAGGTATTACATATGTTTCAATCTATTCAATTCTTTGCCATGTGATAGGTAAACTGCAGCTTTCAAGTGAACACAAAATAAGCAAAATAACTTATCTAACCATTTATTTCAGTAGTGAGGTTAATATGAAATACCTGTCTGATTATAGTAAGATATAGTATGATCAGCTTCAGAATTTGGTGACAGCAGAATTTGAGAATAATCAGCATGCTTTGTAATCTGTGCTCATTGGCAGGAGAGCTTGTTATAGATGCTTTGTAAATTCTCATTCTAATACATTGTGCATCTATATGTTTTAGATGTTTCAGAATTTAATACAAACAATATTATCAAAACTGCGTCTTAGTATGTAGCTGATCTTTCAAATCATGTACCATATTTTTCGGATTATCAAATGCACTTTTGTTCCCCCAAATTTAACTTATTTTAACCATTGTATGTGTTTTCTACATAATGAAAATTTTAGTATCAATTCACAAACACACTTGTTATAGCATTTTTGAATACTTTACATTAAATTCTCTTGAATTAGAGATGAGTGAAACCAAACTGTAAAGTTTGGGGTTTATTCCGAACACTGGGTGTCCAGGGCTTGCACTCAAGCATGTTCTAAAAAAATAAGTCTGTGTCCCAATTTATTATTTGGGTATTGTTCGTAAAAATAGAGATGAGCTTACCCATGGATGTTCGGGTTCGCTGGTTACGGACGGACGGAGGCCCAAAGTTTAGTGCGGGTATCCAGACTTTTCATGGACCTGAACCGCATATAAATCAATAGGGACCAGAATGTAAGTGCTGTAAAATTGTCTTAGTAAGGAGTAAGGGGTTGGAAAAGTAAATAGGGCTTAAAGCAGGACAATTACATATACCCAAATATAAAATGGCCATTAGACTGTTTACTTGCCAAATCCCAAATGTTAAACAAAATGCATTAATTGCTTCCCCTGCCCTCCTTCTGTCCAAGTGTCTGAGATTGGTTGCAGTTAGACTCCTATACTTGTTCCTCGCTGTTTAAGCAAATTGAATATTCCCTGCTTCCTCTGCCCTCTCTCTGTGCCGGCATCTGTGATTGGTTGCAGTCAGTCTGCTGTATTGAAGTGTAAATATAGTTTTAAAAATGACAGGGGTTCTCCTATTTTTCTAACCAATCAAAGCTGAAGTTGCAGCTAAGGGTTAATATAAGGCTGTGAAGGGGCCAATATCCATGGTTTTTCCATCCTGATAATAGTAGCCCCCAACTATCAGCTTTCCTTGGCTGTTTAGCAAAAAAGAGAAGGTACTCAATGTATTTTAAAATAAAATATTTTTTACAATGTCCATGTTCTTAAACTGTACACTTATCAGGTTACTAATGGGGGTGTCTCATAGATGCATATCTATTATTAGGCCCAGCGCTATCAGAAACCCTTAATCAATGGGTGTAAAATGAACACATTCAGTTTTGTTGATTAACCGTTATTCCGGATATTTATTAAAAAGACATATCTAAAATAATAAAATTGTATATAAAAAAAGTAAATTGCTTCTTTTTTAAAAACACAGTTGTTTATGTGCCACTTAATTGCACATCACACAGTTCAATGTAGTTCTATGCCCGATCCTTTATACGGGATCCCACCACACCACACCACACCAATAGTAGCCCCCAACTATCAGCTTTCCTTGGCTGTTTAGCAAAAAGAGAGGGTACTCAATGTATTTTAAAATAAAATATTTTTTACAATGTGTGTGTTTTTCAACTGCACACTTACCAGGTTACTAATGGGGGTGTCTCATAGATACATATCCATTATTAACTCCTGGGCTTGAGGTCAGCTGACAATTGCCACCACACCAGGGCAATTGGGAAAAAACACCAGAATTGCTGTGGTATGCCACATTCTGGGGCAGCTGAGGGTTGGTATATTTAGGCTCTGAAGGGCAAAATAACCATCACCACTCTTCTTATAAAACCAGCCTCCAGCTGTCTGCTTATCCTTGGTTCAATACCAAAATGGAGGGGACTCCACACCATTTTTTTATTGCATTTATTTATTTAACACATTTGGTCCCCTCTAATATTACTAAATAGCTAAGGTAAAGCTGACAACTGCGGGCTGCTATTATCAGGGTAGAAAGAGCCTATCAGTTTGCAGCTGCTTCTTCATCTTTGGCTAGTTAGAATAAAAGGGGGGACCCCCATAATTTAAAAACAAATTTACATTAAAGACTGGGGATGTGCCCTTAATGAATGCAACACTCCTGGGGCAGCTGCAAGGCTAGTATATTTAGGCTGAGAAGGCTTTTCTCACACTAAAATACCCGCCCCCAGTTGTCTGTTTTGCTGCTTGGCTGAATATCAAAAATAGGGTGGAGCCTGTGCCATTTTTAGTAATTAGCTATTTATAATGGTGTGGGATCCCCTCTGTTTTTGATAACCAGCCAAATTAAAGCAGACAACTGAGGGTTGCAGCCTGTAGCTGTCTGCATTATCTATACCGGTTATTAAAAATAGGCATGAGCACATAGCATTTTTTTTATTTATTCCATATCCACATGTTTACCTCTTTTTACAGTTCCCTAACCCTTGCTCTGACCATTTTGCAGGTATTTTGTTTTATTACGTGTATGGGGTTCAGTGTGCAGGATCAAGTCCAGGTCACAAACCGTACTCTTATTCTAAATGCAACCAGATCCAGGAAACCCGAACATCCACGGGTCTGCTCATCAATATTTTTTATTCTTTTTTTTTCTTTTTTAAATTATTCTAATGAGTAATCCTCCCTTGTTAATGAAGCCTTTAGCACCTTATTATTGCAAATTAACAGCACCTGAAGAACCTTATTTTTTTTTTATTGGACTTTAATTGCGAGACATCAAATAACACTATTAGGGAAATCTCGCCAGGGAGGAAGACAGCAGTCATGAAATTCATAATTGTGCTTTTATATGTAGTTCACAAGGTGAGCATAGACAGATACAGTCATGGTCAAAATGTTGAGACTGACATAAATTTTGCTTTTCACAAAGTTTACTGCTTCACTGTTTTTAGATCTTTTAGTCAGATATTATCCATGGTTATTGGAGTAGAATTTCAAATGCTACATAAGTTTTGAAAATGTTATTGCAAATACATCAAGTTTAGGCAAAGACTGAATATTTATAGTGTTGACCCATATTTTCCATGACATCTATAATCCACCCAGCTCTCAGCTTTTGGGCCAAACCCTGACCTAGGACAGCCTTGCCTGATCAGTGCTTTTAATTTACCACAATTTCTGTATTTGTTTGTCCATCTACGTTTGAGGATTGAAAACAGATTCTCAATAGGATTGGGATCTGGAGAATTGCCTGGCCATGAACTCAACATTTTTAATATTCACTTAAGACACTTTGTTAATCCTTTTACTTTGAGACATGACAGCACCATCTGGCTGGAAAAAACATTGTTTAGCACAAAATGGCTCTCGGATTGAAGGGAAAAGATACTCTCATAGGATATTTAAATCCTTTGTCCTTCACAGTCCAATTCCTGCAGTCCTATAAAGTTATTTTCTGTATTTATTTGCAGATATAATTCTAACCTTGGAAATTGTATTAGTCTAGTTAAGCACATGCTTCTCTTTGCAGACAGGAAATTAGTCTTTTATTTACTCTGAACTACAAGATGACATCATATCCTATCAAGTCTCTCATGGCAGCTATTAGTTGTCAACATTCATCATTCCTCTGTATGCTTTGAACTTTCCCATATATCTAATACTACTGAAGATACCATTAGTGCCTTATCTATGTCACCAGAAGTGTGTATATTCCTTAAACTCTACAAAGATTAGTGGCCAAGTTTTAAAACGTTCAACTAACATTAAAACTGTGCATTTTATATATTAGTGCTACATGCAAAATCACTAGTGTATTTTATTTTCTGCAACTTTAGGCTAGTTTCACATTAGTGTTCCAGATGCATCTGCCTGTGTGTAGATGCTCAGATGCATGCCAGAACAGGCACTGATGCATGTCAGCTGTGCATTGTTTATGAGGATCCACATGAATGAAAACTTCCATTGAAATCCATGAAACTATGGTGGGTACACGAGAGTGAGGGAGAGAGCGAGAGAAAGATTTTGCTTGTTGGTGCATCCGTCTACACCCACATGCATCGAGAGGATGATGTGTCACCATATCAATGAATGTATGGCTTCAGCGCATAAGGATGCATGTGATGATTTCATGAAGCTTCATGGTCCCCCGAAACGCAACATGATGCGTTTAACAGAAACATGAAAAAGACGTGATGGAATGCAAATACACACCAACAGATGTATGCGCATGCACCTTGCATCTACATGTTAAAGATAGGGACGCAGTACAGATTTGTAGGCATGCAAAGTTGTACGCATGCCGATGCGACGTACCCAAACATCAGTGTGAAACTAGCCTAAAGGCAATGTCACACACTTCAATTTAATGAATGATGTTGTTAGCAATCACATACACACGCGATCGCTAACAACATCGTTCAGATCGCTGGTGAGCTGTCACACAGGCAGACTCCCCAGCTGGTATCCAGGGTAAACGTCAGGTAACTAAGTGCCGCGCGGAGCTTAGTTATCTGCTGTTTACCTTGGATACCAGCTCCCAGCGCTTGCTGTGCGGCACTGGGAGCATGCGGATCGCTAGTCTCCAACTGTCACACACAGCAATGTTGCATGTCCAGTGGGTGACCATTGATAGATTTGTGAACATGTTCACAAATCTGCGATCAACGATCAACGACTCATCGTTGATCGTTGACAGGTGTCACACGCAATGATGTCGTTCACGACATCGCTGCAGCGCCACCAAAATGCTCACGTTGCAACGATATCGTGATTGATATTGAAGCATGTGACATGGCCTTTAGTCTGCCTCCTTGTCTCTTCTAGATGAAAATTGACAGGAAGAAATGTATCACAAGCAGGAGGTAATAGAGAAATGCTGAAACCACACAGAATACACTAAGGCTGCATTCACACATTTTGCATTTGTTCATGCTTTATTGCGCTTACGTAAATGCAGTGAAATGTAACGCTGCAAGCGCCTCCCAGCAAAAGCTTTGGCTTTTGCTGAAAAGCGTTCAGACGCTGCGTATCTTAGCATATTTTTGCAGATGCGCTTTCACTGCAAAGTGAATTTGCAAAAAGAATGACCATGTCAATTCTTTGCACATATTTATGTGTGCTTTTCCCATAGACCACAGTATAAAATGGGCTCGGGAAAAGCACAGGTAAAAAAGCACAGCGGGTGCAAGCAGTTGTGCTTTCTTGCGCAAAACATGGACAAAATCGCACAACTGCACAAACACGCGCCAAATATGCGACGTGTGAACGTAGCCTAAAGGTCCCATCACACACAACGAAGCTCCAGCGATAACGACCTGCCGGGATCTCTGGAGCGTCGTTACCTGGTCGCTGGTGAGCTGTCTAACAGGCAGATCTCCCCAGTGATCAGGAACCTGGGAGCCACCTCCCACATCGCTGGAAGTGATGTTACCAGCATCCTCCCTGCTTAGCTGAGCCTGTAAGCAGGGAGGACACTGATATCTATGATAGATACCCGCTGTTTATCATAGTTACCAGCATCCTCCTTACTTACAGGCAGCGCTAAGCTGCTTAGCTCAGCCTGTAAGCAGGGAGGACACTGATATATATGATAGATACCCGCTGTTTATCATAGTTACCAGCGTCCTCCTTGCTTACAGGCAGCGCTAAGCAAGGAGGAAGCTGGTAACTATGATCAACAGCAGGTATCCAGGCAGTGCGCGCTGCCTAGATACCTGTTGTTTATCATAGTTACCAGCATCCTCCCTGCTTAGCACTGGTAACCATGGTAAATACCGGATATCTAGACTGCGCGCGCTGCCTAGATACCCGCTGTATATCATAGTTACCAGCATCCTCCCTGCTTACAGACAGCGCTAAGCAGGGAGGAAGCTGGTAACTATGATAAACACTGGGTATCCAGACAGCGCGCGCTGCCTAGATACCTGCTGTTTATCGTAGTTACCAGCATCCTCCCTGCTTACAGGCAGTGCTAAGCAGGGAGGAAGCTGGTAACTATGATAAACACTGGGTATCCAGACAGCGCGCACTGCCTAGATACCTGCTGTTTATCATAGTTACCAGCATCCTCCCTGCTTAGTGCTGGTAACCATGATAAACACCGGGTATCTAGGCAGCACGTGCTGCCTAGATACCCGGTGTTTACCATGGTTACCAGCCTGTGAGATCGCTGGTTGTTGGTCTCTCGCTGTCACACGCAGTGATGCATACTGACCAGTGGGAGACCAACAACCAAAAAATGGTCCTGAGCCCTTTGCAGCAATCAGTGATCTCACAGCAGGGGCCTGATCGCTGCTAGATGTCATACATAGCGACATCGCTAGAGAGAACGTTGTAATGTCACAGATACAACGATCTCGCTAACGATCTCGTTATGTGTGACTGGGGCTTTAGTCTCTGAAAAGTGAGACATCCAAGAGCAGTTCGTTGTCATTGTTCTATCATGGCTGAAATTTGATAAGACCGATAAAGAACTAATGCAGTACAATGAAACTCTTCCCTCTGAAACCTCATAATAAAAACTGAAGAGACAGTTGAGGACTACCATTAATTTAATCTCAATTTATTACAAGGCTTGAGATCAGCTGGGGCAGTATTCAATTTGTATCCTGCAGGGAAAATACCACCTATAAATGAAGGCTTGTGCTTAAATGTACATCAGGAACCATTCAAGCAGGACAGGACAAAATGTAAACGAAGTCCATCATCCTACCATGTATATTAGGATATGCATCACATTGTGTACATATAAAAACAGATTGCACAATTCTTTGACCATTTGTATTTTATTATTTTATTTCATTGTTGAACAACTACAGTGCTGTCAGTTAATTTAAAATGTTATTAAACCTTGGACATGAAAATTCAAGAAAGTAAAAGGTTTTCTTTTTTTAGGATAATATCTATATGTGCATGATTATTGTGAAACTATTAGTATGTGTAGAGTTATTATGCAGCTAAATTGAAAATGAAAATTTTCTCATCTACCGTATATACTCGCGTATAAGCCGAGTTTTTCAGCCCAAAAATTGGGCTGAAAAGTCCCCCCCTCGGCTTATACGCGAGTCACTGTATACTGTATACAATGTATACAGTATACAGTGCCCCCAGCTATATACAGGCCCCCCGCCGCAATCCTGTAAAGGAATAGATTAGTATACTTATCCATCCGCTGCAGCTGTCCCGCCGCCATCGCGATCCAGCATCTTTCGTCTTCCAGCATCTCGCGTCTTCTTCCGATGGTCGCAGGCAATGACGTCATTGCCTGTGCGACCGAGGAGGAAACCGGAAGAAGACGCGAGACGCTGTAAGCGGAAGATGCTGGATCGCGATGGCGGCGGGACAGCTGCAGCGGATGGATAAGTATACTAATCTATTCCTTTACAGGATTGCGGCGGGGGGCCTGTATATAGATGGGGGGGCCTGTATATACCTCTGGGGCATATATATGTGGGGCTGCTGTATACTTACACTGGGGCTGTATTTACCTGTGAGGCTGCTGTATACTACCACTGGGGCTGTATTTACCTGTGGGGCTGCTGTATACTACCACTGGGGCTGTATATACCTGTGGGGCTGCTGTATACTACCACTGGGGCTCTATATACCTGTGGGGCTGCTGTATACTACCACTGGGGCTCTATATACCTGTGGGGCTGCTGTATACTACCACTGGGGCTCTATATACCTGTGGGGCTGCTGTATACTACCACTGGGGCTGTATATACCTGTGGGGCTGCTGTATACTACCACTGGGGCTCTATATACCTGTGGGGCTGCTGTATACTACCACTGGGGCTCTATATACCTGTGGGGCTGCTGTATACTACCACTGGGGCTCTATATACCTGTGGGGCTGCTGTATACTACCACTGGGGCTCTATATACCTGTGGGGCTGCTGTATACTACCACTGGGGCTCTATATACCTGTGGGGCTGCTGTATACTACCACTGGGGCTGTATATACTTCTGGGGCTGCTGTATACTACCACTGGGGCTGCTGTATATACCTCTGGGGCTGCTGTATACCACACTGTTGAGGGCTGTATACCTGTGCTCGGGTCCACCCTCGGCTTATACAAGAGTCAATAGGTTTTTCCAGATTTTTGGGGCAAAAGTAGGGGGGTCGGCTTATACACGGGTCGGCTTATACACGAGTATATACGGTAAATTGATTTTTTTCAGTTAAAGTTATACTCATAAGTAAGCAACTCAAAATGTACAAAAATACATTTCAGACATTTTGCTAAAAATATAAGTGACCAATATAGCCATCTGTCTTTGCAGTTACAGTTATAATTCAGTTCATGGAGTCTGTCAATTTCTTAATCTGTTGATGATCAACTTTTTCAGGAGCACCAAATACAGTCTTCTAGATACTATTCAGAGAGGTGCACTGTATTTCTTCACTGCAAATCTTATGTTTAAGAATGATCCATAAGTTCTAAGTGCTTATCATTATTCTTTCAGCTTTAAGACTATGTGCTCATGCTGCAGATTTTCTGCATTTTGTCATGATTTTCCTGCATTTTGTAAGCGTATTTCTGACAATTCTGCAGTACAGCACCTTGCTTGTAAAGTGTATGGGAAATTAGAAGTGTTGTGCCCATGCTGTGGATCTTCCCGCGGTCGAAATGGTGCACATTTGGTCAGCAGCGCAGGTACAGCATGCCAGTATGGGCTGCCTCCCACACTTAGCTGCCTAGTTTTAGCTGGCTGGTAATCAAAAATACAACAGAGCCCTTTTTTCATAAATTATTTCTTTAAATAATTATAGAAAAAAATGACGCCTGGTTTTGCCATATTTTTGGTGTCAAGTAAAACTAGGCAGCCAGGCACTGGAATCCTCAGTGTGAAGGGCCCAAGCATTCTGGGACCCATGTGATGCGATTTGCAGCCTAAAGCCACCCCAGAAAGTGTCACATTCATAGAAGCAATATTTTCTGGAGATGTACTCCACTCTTCCAGCTTCTTTCTGCAGTTTACAGACTGAGTAAGAAGGGGTCAATGCTAGCTATGTATTGCCAGCTGTCACTAAGCCCAAAGTTCTTAATGTCGGGTCAATGTTAGACCCAGCCATTATAAACCTCTAAGTAAATAGTAAACCATACACCATATCGTGAAAAATCATTTGTTTCTAAAAAAAACACATTCACAAACCATTTTCCCTTGTTTATCTTTCCCAAGAAAACCTTCATGATAATCCTCTGCGACGTCCGATCACGAAGTGAACCGAACACGACTGGGCTTCGGCTACTGCTGCGAGCGGGGTGAGGTCTCAATCTTGTTCATCCGAGGTCAGCTACAGCGAGACAGCTGAGCTCTGACCTCAAATGAACATTCCCGTATTACCCTGCTCATAGTGGTGTCATGGGAGGCCTTCACACCTTTCGGGTGGGCTGTCCTCTTAAGTGTCTGCCGCCAAACTGATGCTTTGTCTAAGTGTGTGCACGCCACCGGTAAGAACCATGCTGACAACAAGTCAAAGTAGAGCTTAATGACAAAGACCTTTATTAAGGGAGGGGTAGCCAGTTTTTATATGGTTCCTTAAAGGGATATTAAAGGGGTGTTGCATTTTATTCTGAAGAGAACATTCAATCATATTTCGTGTGTTAGTTAGCAATTCAGTTTAGCCTTGGTTAGTACATTCGGTACGGGAACATCTTGACAAGAGCTTCAGCACTGCTACATCTAAATCAAAACATTATATAGAATCTGAGACAGAGAAATTCCAGAGGAGGGGAGGAAGAAGAAGAAGAAGAAGAAGAAGGAGAAGAGATAACTAGAGGAAAGAGTGCAAAGATTTATATATACATGCTGTTGGAAGATTTCTGAATGATTTCAATAAACTTATATAAATTATTAACTATTTATTGCCATTACAGCGGGACCTGGAACGCACCATAAACTTATGCTTCTATTAATATGCCATTTACTGGGATGGCTGTGGGCTGTAATTTGCAGCGTGGGGGTACCAGAATGCTTGGACCTTTTCACACTGAGGATTACATCAAAGCATATGCATGTACTTGAATGGCCCAGTCACAGCAAGACTTGAATATTGTTGTTCGCAGATGCTCTACATACAATCTCACTGAGCTAGAGGTATTTTGCAAAGACGAACAGATGTACATCAAATGCAGCAAAAGGTGGTCCTACAAAGTATTGACTTTGGAGGGACTGAATACTAATGCACAATTTTCAGATATATATTATTAAAATAGTTAGAAATCCATGTATCATTTTCCTTTACACTTCACTAACACTTTCTATCTTGACTTGTTATATCATATAAAATGTCACGAGATTTAAATATTTTTTCTAGGCACTATGTATAATAAATTGATGTCTTGTACTGTTCTGTTAATGGACTGTATTATTCTTCATTACGATGTATTTATGATCTAATAATGCTCTTTTAGGGTAAATCAAGTTTTATTGAATTTTATTTTGTTGAAATTTACACTTATACAAGTAACACATTCTTGTGTATGAAAAAATATTGATCATTGAGTATAGCAAATTGTCGTGAAAAATAGTAAATTTCGGACATACACATTATCTCCGGTCGCATACAAAATCTGAATCTCAGAATAAGAATATGTATAAACAGAATATAACATGCCAAAGAGTCTCTGTGTTCCCGAGGAACAATATCCCATCTTCTAAAGCTGGCCGTTTAGCCCTAGATAGCTTAAGGGTATGCTGAAAAATGACCTTTACATATTAACCTAAATAAAAAGAGAGAATAGGAAGAGAAGAAATAGAAAAAGGTAGGAAAAAGAGAATGGTATGTTGGGGAAATGGAGCGGATCTGGTGTAATATTATTCTGACAGAATGTAAAGTATATGTATATATATGACAGCTTAGTCTTCCCACTTCTCAAGATATCCGAGGATATTACTCATGAAATCCATTGGATGATAGAATCTGTCTCCCTAAAGAGAATCCATGAAGACCACCTGCGACAATGTTTATCTATATCGTTAACATCTGAACTGTTATGACTAATTAATTCCTCCATTTTATACATTTCATTAAGTTCTGCGACTAGGTCTGCTCTAGACGGCTTTGTAGTTTTCTTCCAATGTCTTGTGACCAAGCGCCTAGCTGCGGTCAAAAAGTATCTGAGAAGACTGTTTTTAAATTTGGAAATAGATGTCTGATGTAAATTTAGAAGAACCAGCTCGGCCGACATGTGAGTACCTGTCGATATAAATCGCCTACATCTCTCCAAAATGGTTGGATCTCGGGGCAAGTCCACCAAATATGGAGGAACAAGCCTCTTCCCTGCTGAAACCTCCAACACCTATCTGATGCTTCCGGGAAGATTTTATAAACCTCTACTGGACACCTGTACCACCTCGTCACCACCTTATAATTTCACTCCTGGGAGACCACCTCCGACGAAGTCTTCCAAGTGAACAGGAATATTCTGTCCCACTCTGACTCCGTTATAGGCCTTTCTAGGTCCATATCCCACTTCCTCATGAACCTCAGGAGCCACGTTCCAACCCCAACTAAGTAGTTTTGATAGAGTCCATAGAGGACTGAAATTAAGTGTGGTATTGGTAGATCTCCCCTACAGAGTTTTTCGAAAGCTGTCAGCGGTCGCTGAATATCAGCCATGTTTAAAGATTGTATATAGCTATGAAGTCGGGTATATGAAAACCAGGAATCAGCCGGAGGTACTGAGTGTGGATATAAAGACTTTAAACGCTTTATTTTTGAGTTGGAGATGAAATCTAACAGAATGTGGTGCGAGGATTTTCGAACGTTTAAAAAGGAGGCACTTTTATTATCTACGGGAAATGATGGGTTGCAAAATAGGAGTGTCATTGGACTGGGAATGTGGTCAACCCCAGCTTCTTATGATAACATATCAAGAAGGAATGGAGCTGCATAATCAAAGATGATACTGAGTGCGAGTTTAGGGAGCCAGGTGACCACATTGTTGCCAGGGGAGGGGCGGCAGAGACATTAGACTCGACCTCGACCCTAATAATGCTCTTTTATTCACTGTTACATATTAATTGTCTTCTGCTTTGACCACTGTACATTTAGTCAGTTGTACCTACCTATGCATAGCTTAGGTTATTGACCCAGTTCATGATTACACATGTAGTGAATGTTTTTCCTCACTGCATCTAATACCTGATAGTGTTCTTTAACACATTGATACGTATTAGCTGTTTCTGGTGTGACTACTTTACATTTGTGCATTGCTGTTTCCACAGCAATGAATAGATGATGTTACAATTATTTTAATTACCAGCTCATGTATATATTTGCACTATGTTGCATTTACCACTTACGTCAATATATACCAATTATAAGCCCATCTTGAGCTCTACGTAATTATATTCATAACACAGTGTATTTATCGGTAAATCATCTTTCAGATGTCCTCGACTCCTGATTGTTTTGTGCTCTATTCTGTATGGTGTTGTTTTAACCCTGTGTGTAATTTGACCTTTTTGCTTGCCTTTTTTTGTGTATTGGAGCTGTGTTTTGTAGTATCTCTCTACATTGCATACCCTTGGAGATACTCTATCTTTGATATATTTGTATTTACAGTTATGGTAACGATACACTATTCATGTTGGTTAAATTTGAACAAATGTTTTTTAAAAAATTGAGTTACATATCTTTAAAAAAACTTCCTTTCTTTCCCTGATTTTGCCATTCTTTTCAATATTCTGCAGCATCACTCTATTGCAGACATATTCACGTTTGTTTCTTCTTGAGTGTAGTTTGTAAATTTCTGCTCGCAGTTCAACTTCACAATCTCCTCTATTGAAAATGAGAGTCATAATCAAGGGGGTGCAGGGATTTTTAGACAGTATTTAACTTTAATTTGTAGTAATTGACAGGACATCTTTAAAATAGTATTCATATAAATATCAGGACCCAAAATATTGCAAGAGAACATTGTCCAGAACATGATACTGCCTTTATGAACTTGTCTTCTTCCAGAAGTGCATTTCAGTTCAATCTCTTCCTCCAGTAAATAATGCACATGGACCCCATCATCTACACGATGTAAAAGAAAACAGCAGTCATCAGATCAGGCCCATCGTCTTCTATTGCACTATTCTCCATTTGATATGCTCTCATGTAGTGATGGGCGAATCCTAAATTACTCGGAATCACTTGACTCTAGCGAGTCCGAGCCCAGGACTCGCTACTCGTTGCGAGTCTAGCGAGTCCAATGTTAATGAATGGGGAAGCGAGTAATAGCGAGTAGTGTGAGATTTACAACTCGCAGATGTGTCTCGGAAGCTTCAGCCTGAAGCAATCCTAGTTTTGTCATTTATTTGCATTGCTCGTTTACTTTGTAAGTAATCGCTGACTCGCACAGATAAGAGTCCTGTCTCCTCTGTGCTGGCTGCCAGCTCCAGGGTCCTAGAGCCTGCCTGCTGCCTGATGTAGCAGTGCTGAGATTGTTCTCAGTCTGCTCATTCCCTGTGTACAGACATGAATGTCTGTGCACAGAGATGATGTAGCAGAGCTGAGATTGTTCTCAGTCTGCTCATTCCCTGTGCATAGAGATCTATATCTATACACAGGGGATGTAGCAGAGAGGACATCGCGTTTTGGACTGCGTCGGACGGAAGAGGATTTTTTTAATTAAAGATGGAGTCCCTAATGGCTTTTTTTTTTATTTCTAATAAAAAAATTTCTTTGTGTTGTGTTTTTTTTAAAACAATTTAATAGAAATTCATGGCGGTCATGTCTAATATTGGCGTGACCACCATAAATTTCGGGCTTAGGGCCAGCTGATAATACAAAGCTGGCCCTAACCTCTTTATTACCTAGCGTGCCACCGCTACCAGGGCCGCTGGAAGAGCGGGGTTCAGCGCCAGAGGATGGCGCTTCAATGAACGCGCCATCTTCTGGGGCGGCTGCGGGCTGCAATTTGCAGCGGGGGGTGCCCAGAAAGCTTGGGCATCCCTGCGCTGCGGATTCCAGCCCCCAGCTGCTTAGCTGTACCTGGCTAGACATAGAAATTGCGCGGAGCCCCACGCATTTTTTTTAAATTATTTCATGAAATTCTGAGATTCTGACTCTGAGACTCTGAGATTCTGACTCTGACTCTGAAATTCATTAAATAATTTTAAAAAAATGCGTGGGGCTCCGCGCAATTTCTATGTCTAGCCAGGTACAGCTAAGCAGCTGAGGGCTGGAATCCGCAGCGCAGGGATGCCCAAGCTTTCTGGGCACCCCCCGCTGCAAATTGCAGCCCGCAGCCGCCCCAGAAGATGGCGCGTTCATTGAAGCGCCATCCTCTGGCGCTGAACCCCGCTCTTCCAGCGGCCCTGGTGGCGGTAGCACGCTGGGTAATAAAGGGGTTAATACCAGCTTTGTTATACAAGCTGGTATTAAGCCCGAGATTCTTAATGTCAGGCCACGTTTGACCCAGCCACTAAGAATCTCCAATAAAGGGTTAAAAAAACACAGAGAAAATTTTTTATTTGAAATAAAAAAAAAAGCCATTAGGGACTCCATCTTTAATTAAAAAAATCCTCTTCCGTCCGACGTAGTCCAAAACGCGATGTCCTCTCTGCTACATGCACAGGGAATGAGCAGACTGAGAATAATCTCAGCACTGCTACATCATCTCTGTGAGCAGGCAGGTTCTAGGACCCTGGAGCTGCACAGAGAAGACAGCTGGACTCGGCTCGCAAAGAAACAGCAGTTACTTTGCGAGTCTCCCTGCTATCACTGGCACAGTAGCCAGTGATGACTCGCACGAGTCCAATGCAAACAATGGCAATCCTAGTTTTGTCAGCGTTTCTGACAAAACTAGGATTGATATTGATTTGCATTGGACTCGTGCGAGTCATCACTGGGAAACTCGCAGAGTACCGAGTCCTGCGAGTCCCTTACTACTCGCCGAGTAACGAGTCCTAGCGAGTAGATTCGCCCATCCCTACTCTCATGCCCATTGTATTGAAGCTACATTTGTCCGTAGACAAACGTTTCTAGGGACATTGTGATAGGTTTGTAGCCACTCAAACCCAAACTCAGAAAACTGCCATGCATTATTTGTTCTGACTAGGAATGGGTGAACATCTCGAATTTCCCCGTGTTCGGGACCGTCCTGTTCAATCAATGAAAGTGTTGCTGATCATCCTCATTATACTTACCGGGTCTGCGTTATACAGTCCAGCTGTGCAGCTGTGCAGCGGTGCTGCGTCACTTCCAGGTTTCCAGTGGATTAGTCATGTGACCGACTCCAACAGCCCAACACATTCGGGGAAAAGAAAAGGGGCGGCCCGGAAGTGACGCAGCGTGCATCTCACCAGGAAGACCGGTGACCCGGTAAGTATATCAGCTGTATTAACTCTTTCATTGCTTTAACAGGGCAGGCCTAATCCCGAACACGGGGAAATACGAGATGATCGCCAATCCATAGTTCTGACATCTTTCTACAGTATTGCAGCCTGCATTATCTTTTTCAAAAATTTAACTAAAGTTGCTCTTCAGTGGGAAAAAAAGACCAGCTAGTTCAGTGTTTGCAGGCTCTAGATGTTAATATATCCTAATATTATGCTAATATTACAGCAGCCAGATATCACATTAAAATCTCTACTGAAATATAACATCCCCAACATACAAAAGAAGGCATTTATAATTTAATCTAAACAAAGAAGAAAAAGGATGAAAAAATTGTATATTTATCGCAAGTGACATTTGCTTAATTTTTTTTTGCATGTGTACAGTGGTCAGTCATAATTCAACAAATTTACTAAAATTTACTTCAGAGAACTGGTAAATGATGTTGGTCAGACATTTATCAGGTCTTGGTTGACACAGTTTTCAGTTTCTGGTGGTACAAATAGTCAATAGATGTAACAATGTATTTAGAGCACTCTACTTTGGCATGCTATAGGTTTAGGAATGACATTTAAAACACCAGTCTTGATAAATTCCCCAATACTACTTTGGTCATAAATTTTTTTATAGCCCTATTAATGATTAGCATACCTGTGGATGCTCAGGTTCCGCAGATTTAGACAGACTTTTAAAAAAGGTTTGGTTTGGGTTCTGGACTTGACATGCAATTGACCATGAACCCCGTACCCCCTACAAGTAAATGGGGACCCAAGCTTCTGTGCTGATAAATAGCCATAAAATGGTCGTAGCAAGGGCTAGGGGCTGCAAAAGAAAGCAAAATGGCATTTCAATCATGTGGGTATGGAATTTATGGGAATATAATGGCAAGGGCTCTCACCCATTTTTGATAACCAGTGCAGATAAAGCACACAGCTTCGAGCTGCAACACTCAGCTGGTTATCAAAAATAGAGTGGAACCCATACAATTTTTTAAAATTATTTAAATAAATATTTTTAAAAAAGTACAATGCCCTATTTTTTGACAGTTAGCCACGGTAAAGCAGACAGCTGGGGGCTGATATTTTCACAGTGGGAAGGGAAAGGCCCTTCCCATCTTAAATATAGCAGCTTGAAGCAGTAACAATAGTGGTGCATCCATTGGATTTAGCTTTACCTGGTTCCAGCTGAATGCCCTGGTGCATTGGCAATCAGAGTAATACGTTAATGGGGTTGATGATAGCATTGAATTGTCAGCTGGCATCAAGCTCTGGTGTTAGTAATGCATAGGCATCTATTATGCACCTTCATTACTAACCCGGAAGGTATAAAGTTAAAAAAAAACACAGACACAAGGGGAAGAAAGGTGTATTTGAATACAAACTTCTCCACACACATTCCTTCACCTATTACTTTAAAATAAATCCTATAAGTTGTGACTTAATTCAAATAGTTATATCTCACGTTGCTCATCGATTCCTATGGAGCTTTGTTCTAAAGGCCCAGTCACACACACACAGATAATTGTGCAGAGATTGTTCGCAGATCTCTGGTTACAGTGAAATCATGGACACATTGTTCCATTTTGTGGCCTTGTACAAATGATACAATGTGTCCATGATTTCACTGCAATCAGAGATCTGCAATCAATCTCTGCACAATTATCTGTGTGTGTAACTGGGCCTTAAGAATTTCTCACAGCAACACTCCATACGTCACTGCGGGTCAGCAATATGTACAGAATCTCTCACATTTTGTACATGTCACTGACTGGAAGTGACCTCTGGAGCCTCATTCCAAGAACTATCTCAGATCAAGGATCCAGAGGTCACTACTAATCAGTGGTCCTGCTCACAGAAATGAGAAATGGAATCCCCTGTATATTTGATAAAGATCTAAGTTAAAACAGACAGATGGGGGTTGCAACCTGTAGCTGTCAGTTTTACATGCACTCAATATCAAAAAATAGGCTAGAGCCCATGCCAATTTTTTATCATTATTATTCACAGCAGTCAGGCCCGGCACCAGCACCAAGCATATCCAAGCATATGCTGGGGCTCTGAAGCAGTGAGAGGGCCCACAGCTGTCTGTGAGCAGAAGCAGAGGAGACCTGCTCACAGACAGCTGCCCTCTCCTCTCTCCTGCTCTGTACTGATCTGAGTGATCGGTATACAACAGGAGAGAAAGCTTACCAGGAGCTGAATGAAGGCTGAATGACCTTCTAATTCCAGTCATGTGACTGATCACATGACTAAAATTAAGGTCCTAGAAGAAACTGCTTCTGCTTAACTTCTGCAGCCTCCCAGTGCCTCCTCTCCTGCTCTGCACGAATCAAGATCATCTGTGGTAATGTATGTGTGTGTCTGTATGTTTATGTGTGTATCTGTGTGTGTGTGTCTGTGTGTCTGATTATGTATGTATGTGTATTGTCTGTATGTGTGTGTGTCTCTGTGTGTATCTATATCTGTATGTGTGTGCTTGTATGTGTGTGTACTTGTATTTATGTATATCTGTATTTGTGTATCTGTATATGCATGTAGCAGAGCTGTGTGTGTATATGTATGTACATATTTTGTACATATAGCAGATCTAGGAGTGTACTGTGCATGTAGTGTCCATGTGGCAGAGCTCGGTGTGTATTTGTATGTGCATGTATTGTGCATGCAACATATCTGTATGTATATGTATTTTCATGTATTGTATAAATTAGCAGAGCTATGTGTGTATGTGCATGCATTGTACATTTAGCAGAGCTGGGTATGTAGTGTCCATGTAGCAGAGCCATATGTGTATCTGTATGTGTGGTGTGCATGCGTGTGTCTGTATATGCATGAATTAGGAATGTATCAGTGCTGTATGTTCATATAGCAGGGCTGTGTGTGTATTATGTGTAGTGTGCATATAGCAGAGCTGTGTGTTTACATGTGTGTGTAGCAGAGCCATCTATGTCTATGGACATGTATGTCTATGTGTGGTGTGCATGTAGCAGAGCTGCGTTCATCTGTATGTGCATGAATTGGGCATGTACCAGTGCTGAGTGTGTTGTATCTGTATGTTCATGTAGTAGAGCTGAGTGTGTGTACTATGTGTAGTGTGCATGTAGCAGACCTGTGTTTCTACATTTGCGTGTAGCAGAGCCATTTATGTCTATGGGCATAAACAGAGCTGTGTGTGTCATATATTATTTGGAGGGGCAGGAGCGGAGTGTTAAAGGGGCCCATTAAAACTCTTGTGGGGCCCACAAAAATCTGGAGCCGGCCCTGACAGCAGTGTACAGTTATCCTCAGCACGTAACAAATCTTTTCAATTAGTTTTTGTAAACATACAAGCAATACGTGGCCACTTTTTAGCATTTGTTCAAGTCCAATTCCCTCTTATTTCAGGTTCATTCATCTTTAATCTCATGTTTTTACTATGATGTATGACAAATAAAAACATATAAGCCGTGTGCTATTGGTAAGCAATTAAAAATGCTAAAACTAATCTGTGTGTTGTGTATATGTGTATGGTTCTTGTGTATGTGCTAGGTGTGATGTGTGTGTACGTGTGCTGACGGTGTATTGTTTGTGCTTTACCAGTTATGTGGGTGTATATTAGTCATTAACATTGCTTAACTCAATTTCTATTGTTAGAAATATATGTCTTTTTTTGTCCATATTATAATATCTCTCTTGTAATCTTTGCTTTCTGCAGTTTTTTCTAATCTTTATTTTTACTAGGTCTAACAAACATAAAAAGATCTGAGAGCCAGATCTAGCTAGCTTTCATATATTCACCATTGAATATTTGTTAACCTTGTTCTCTGTGATAGCTATAGAACAAAGATAATGCTGTTCAAATGGAGATAAATTACAATCTTTGAAAACATTATCACTAGTCTAAATCAAGTTTGTTCCTGCAGCTGAACAGCCTTTGACCTGGTTACATGCACAACAAACACATCTGTCGCCTTTGTAGCAAATGGATGTAGAACAGTTTATGTGCTGTTTGACTAGATGGAAACATGCTTCCATGGATTTGTTCCAGCTAGTATTTTTATTACAGGGTTAGCAGATTTCTGCTGGAGAATCAGAACTAAATAGAATTGCATGTTTCCATTTTTTTCTTATACTTCAAGGATGGGATCAGCAATTTTTCATGTATGCCTAAGAGCTGTCAGGTTCAGACGTTAAATTGAAGTATGACATAGTGATAAACAGCCTTTCTGATGATATATTGTAATACTTTTCACAAAGCAAAATGCAGTGTTTTTCCGTAGGATAAAATGTGCCTTGATGAAATTTGCACACAGTCAAGGACTACACCCTCAAATAATGGCAAATAAATGCAAATGTAGTTTGTACCCAAGTCAAGGCTAATCAACCATCACAAAAAAAAGATATCTTCTAAAGGTTACATAATGTGGAGATCTCCAAGGATTCTTTATGGTTTGGTGTTGTCTGTCACACTCCCCGGACAATCCTCCAGTGGGCAATTATAGGACCCTAAGGGCCACAAAATGAGTAGTTTCAGGTTATCTGTGGAGCCAGTTTACTTACCATAATGGTATATTACCTTTTGCTCATTTGCAAATAACCTTGTTGCCCTTGTTGATAAGTTTTACATACAGTGAGGGAAATAATTGTTTGATCCCTTGCTGATTTTGTACGTTTGCTCACTGACAAAGACATGAACAGTCTATAATGTTAAGGGTAGGTTAATATTAACAGTGAGACACAGAATATCAAAAATAAAATCCAGAAAATCACATTGTCTAAGGCTGGGGTCACACATGCGGCAGGATTTTTAAATCCTGATCCGGTTTTGAGCTGTCGAAAAGCTCAAAACCGGATCAGGAACCGATCACCATAGGAGCCCATTATGTTAACCGGATTGCTCTACATGCTCCGGATCTGCAGCCTGCGCTAAAAATCATGCAGGCTGCAGTTTTCAGAATTAATTCAAGGGAGGGGAAGAGGAATGTATCTCCACCACTGACTCACTGAGCTCCCAGGCAGACCGATGTGATGGTTGGCTCCATCTTGAAAATTAGTTTTGAAGAGAAACACCGGTGCCACTCTGCCGTTTCTTCAATCCTTTATTGTTACTCTAAAAACATCACAAATATTAAGGGTAACGTTATACGCATTTCGAGGATAGGACCCCTTAATGTTTAGCACATACAATGATTAAAAAATCCAGTATATATACAAAAATACAAAAGACATACCCATAAACACCTCTGTTGCATTAATCATTTGCATTGGATCATGTTAACCCTTATCCTGCTAGTGCACTCATGAAAAAGCTTAATACATGTTGATAAGAACAGACTATATAAAAATACTCATGATACTAATGAGTGGGACAAGCATTGGGATGGCACATAAAATTATGAGTCGATGCCACTAACAAATGACATCTATCATATAGTCCACATATAGTTATATTTTCAAAAAAATATATGTGTATAGTGTCCTTGGAGTAAAAGTTATAAATATTTAGTAGGAAAAAAACAAATAATTTCTATAATTAAGTCCGTCCAGACTTCTAGCTCCCAAACACAGTATCCAATAATTTTCTCTGTTATGGAGCGACTGTTCCCAGTCACCCCCTCGATATGGTCGTACCACCCTTTCAATACCTTTTACTCTTAAGGGGGTGATGTCTCCTCCGTGATCATCCTTAAAATGTTTGGATAAGCCTGACATATTTGTTCTTATATTATTTGTATTGGATTTAATAGCAGTAATATGCTCCGACATTCTTTTCTTAAGGGTGCGGATGTTGCAGCCTATATAGTATTTATTGCACACTAGACACGTTGCCATATAAACAACATGTGTGGTGTTGCAATTGATTTAAGTCTTGATGTTATACCTCTTATCATTTAGTTTATTGTGAAATGATGTATCTATGTCCACAAATTGACACAGATTACATCTTGCGGATCCGCTTTTATACATGCCCTTGTATGTGAGCCATGTATTCTTCTGTGTTGGTTTGCTGACAAACAAACTAGGGGAAATGATGTTGCCAAGGGTCATGGACCTCCTTGGAACAATGTGCCATCCTTCGCGCAGAATCCGTCTTAAATCATCATCCTGATACAAAATGGAGATGTTTCTCTCAAAAATTTGCTTAATTATTTTATAGTCCTGACATATGCATAAATCTCATCATACCTCAACTACTAGAAACGTCTGACTGCTGTGCATTCCAACAAGGGTTTTGCCACCAAGTATTAAGTCTTGTATGCCAGAGGGATCAAATAGTTATTTCTCTCTGCAAAATGCAAATAACGTGATATAATTTAGACAATGCAATTTTCTGGATTTTATTTTCGATATCCTATCTCTCACTGTTAAAATTAACTTAACCTTAAAATCATAGGCTGTTCATGTGTTTATTAGTGGGCAAACTTACAAAATCAGCAAGGGATGAAAAACTTCTTTCCTTTCCCCCACTGTATATAATGAGAAAGTTTAAGATGCAAATTTATACTAGATATAAAATCGCACAATCCAAATGTAATATTACTCCTCTGTAAATGCAATGTGGCTACCTCCTATAGGTAGTACTAGTGGGAGGTTTTATTTAATTTTTGTTCAAAGCTAATTTGTTAAATTCTGCCCATTAGAATACAAATCCAGTGACAATGTTGTGCCAGCAATTCTGACACTTGCTTTCTGAGGTTGTTACATCAAGCAAGCCCAATCACCCCCATAGTCCTCCTCCCTGTCTTCAGACATACTGAACATCAATAGGAAGGGAGCGGTCAGCCGCAGCTCTGACTTCCTCTTGGTGTTCAATCCTACAGAAGGTAGGAATACTTAAGGCAGTGCTTATTAGCCACAGGGCTCACATCATGCAACAACTTCACCTGAGTCTAGGGAGAGTGAATGCCAACACCCCTGGAATAGTATTGGCACTTGAGATGAGTACGATATTGTTATTTTAATAGGGTAAAACATGCAGATTGAGGTGGAGTTGTCCAAGTAGCGAACATCCTTTTTAAGAGATTGATAGTTTTCTAAAAACAATATATTTAGAGCATCTCATCTTACCAGTCAAACCCTACTCATGTTATAAAGCCAATTAAAAGGTTGTGCATGGATTATTAGGTAGTAGTTACTTGAAATATATATAAAGTGACCCTAGCAAGTACATTTTATTTCTTCTTGGAGAGAGTTAATTATCATTTGCAACTTTTTTCCCATAAAGTCATGCTACTGAAGAAGTCACTATAGCATGTAATAGAATGTTCTATCATAAATCCACATTACACATTTAAGATGTTGTGGGTCACTGCCACAGATGTAGCATGTGCCAATATAACAACTGGTGCATGATGTTATCTGAAAGCCTTGCAATCCAGCAAGTCAAGTAATGGTGTGTAATAAAAAAACATTGCTAGTAGGACAGTACTCTGATATAGATACAGATAAGTCATGTATGCATGTTGTAAATTTATATTGCAGCCGAACACCAAGTATGAGCTATATTTGTGAACAATTTATGATGTATTTTGATACATAGGCTGTTTATTTTTACCAAGAATGAAACATAAAGAGGAAGCAACATGACATTTATTACTAATATCAATAAATCCCTTTAGACTATGGTTCAAAACCCTAACTATGACATGCAAAGCCATCCACAACCTGTCTCATCCATACATCTGTGAACTAATCTCCTGGCACTTACCTACATGCAACCTTGATGCCACAAGATCTCCTTCTCCTCCTTTCACCTCTTCCACAATCTCATACAAGATTAAGGGACTTTTCCTGTGCATCCCCCATACTATGGAATTCTGTGCCCAAACACATAGACTTCGCTCACCATGGAAACATTCAGAGAACCTGAAGAGCCACCTCTTCTGACAAACCTACAACCTGCAGTGAGCATCATTCACTATACCAATGCACTATACTCTGCCCACTGTGAGCTCTAGTGGGCAGAGTCCTCTCTCCTCACCTACTGTATCCTCGCCCATCCCTTGTGGACTGTGAGCCCTCATGTGCAGAGTCCTCTCTTGTCACCTACTGTATCCTCACCCATCCCCTGCAGACTGTGAGCCTAATGGGCAGGGTCCTCTCTCCTCACCTACTGTATCCTCACCCATCCCTTGTGGACTGTGAGCCCTCATGTGCAGAGTCCTCTCTTGTCACCTACTGTATCCTCACCCATCCTTTGTAGACTGTGAGCCCTCATGGGCAGGGTCCAATTTCCTCATCTACTGTATCCTCACCCATCCTTTGTAGACTATGAGCCCTTGCTGGCAGGGTCCTCTGTCCTCACCTACTATATCCTCACCCATCTCTTATAGACTGTGAGCCTTCATGGGCAGGGTCCTCTCTCCTCACCTACTGTATCCTCACCCATCCCTTGTAGACTGTAAGCCCTCGTGGGCAGGGTCCTCTCCCCTCAGCTACTGTATCCTCACCCATCCCTTGTAGACTGTGACCCCTCGCAGGCAGAGTCCTCTCTCCTCACCTACTCTATCCTCGCCCATCCCTTGTGGACTGTGAGCCCTCATGTGCAGAGTCCTCTCTTGTCACCTACTGTATCCTCACCCATCCCTTGTAGACTGTGAGCCCTCATGGGCAGGGTCCTCTCTCCTCACCTACTGTATCCTCACCCATCCCTTATGGACTTGGAGCCCTCATGTGCAGAGTCCTCTCTTGTCATCTACTGTATCCTCACCCATCCCTTGCAGACTGTGAGCCCTCATGGGCAGGGTCCAATTTCCTCATCTACTGTATCCTCACTCATCTCTTATAGACTGTGAGGCTCATGGGCAGGTCCTCTCTCCTCACCTACTGTATCCTCACCCATCCCTTATGGACTTGGAGCCCTCATGTGCAGAGTCCTCTCTTGTCATCTACTGTATCCTCACCCATCCCTTGCAGACTGTGAGCCCTCATGGGCAGGGTCCAATTTCCTCATCTACTGTATCCTCACTCATCTCTTATAGACTGTGAGCCCTCATGGGCAGGGTCCTCTCCCCTCACCTACTGTATCCTCACCCATCCCTTGTAGACTGTGAGCCCTCGAAGGCAGAGTCCTCTCTCCTCACCTACTGTATCCTCGCCCATCCCTTGTGGACTGTGAGCCCTCATGAGCAGAGTCCTCTCTTGTCACCTACTGTATCCTCACCCATCCCTTGTAGACTGTGAGCCCTCAGGGGCAGGGTCCTCTCTCCTCACCTACTGTATCCTCACCCATCTGTTATAGACTGTGAGCCCTCATGGGCAGGGTCCTCTCTCCTCTTTTACCTGCTTGTGCTTTGTGTTATTCATAATAATTGAATTGTCTGACTGACAATCTGTCCAGTTTTGCAAAGCTGGCTGTCAGGCAGTGCCATTACATGATTACAGCATAATAACATGCAAATTAACCCCAGGCCTGAAGGTTAGTATCATTTTTTTCATGTCAGATCATTAAAGCATTATCAGGTAAAAAACCTAGTTCACTAGAATCAGCATCTGATTTAGTGTATTATAACTCAGTTCAACTGTATTCGGCCTGTCTTTGTGGGAAGAGGCTTATATGTTGCTTTTCTACATAGTCATCATTGTTCTCACTTTAGTAATCAAAACTCCCAGCTGGTTTGAGTTTGTATGTGTGTTGGATAGTTGGGCCAGATATTAAATGTGCATGACCAACATTAGAGATAGAATTAATGTTGGAACAAAATAGTTATACGGTAGTCATGAATATGGCACCATCATATTTGTGTCTATTTAAACATAACAATATTTTTAAATAAAGTAAATTGATTTTTCTTAATCATTCTTGCGCTTGCCTCAACTATGTCCTTTTCTTCATTTTTAGTACATTTTTCAAATGTTCTTTGAAAGATTGATTTATACTGTAAGTTCCCACATTGGTACTATTAATCATTGCTTTAGTATGGTTTATATATTCTTTTTAATGAAAGGATTTCTGGCACGTTACAACAGTCTTTTCGTTAAGATCTGCGTTTTCACATTTTGTCTTTTCAGCAAAGAACAACTAAGCTCTTATTAGATTGAAGAATATATTGAAGAAGTATTATGTAGAAAGCATAACTTCGGACTTTCTACTGGTAAAATGCCTTGCTGGACATAAAAGATTTCAGCACTTTTAATAATATTATACGTGCTAGTTATGTTCCTTGTACTTACCAAAAAAGTAGAATTTTTTTGTAAACTAATGATTTAGCTCATTTCAACTTGTAAAGGATTTAATAGCATTCTAGTTAACTTTTAATTAGATCTAGGTCTGTCACATGGCTAGGTCCTTTTGACTTCTCATACGTTCAGTACAGCAAAATAACGAAAAGTATCCCATCACTGTACACTACGGACCTTGGAGAAGGTAATAAAGTGTGTATATCTTTGTGTCTGTCTGTGTATCTGTCTGCCTGTGTTTCTATATGTCTGTGTCCCCTCTGCCCCTTATAGAATAGTACTGCATTTTTGCTTTGAAAACATAAAAGCGCAGCACTAAAGGCCCTTTCACATCAGCGTTTTTTTCAAATCGCGGCAGATGCGGTGAAAAAACCGCATCTGCCGCGATTACCGCATACCGGCTGCACTTGCGGCACAGTTGCGGCGCGGTTGCGGTAAGCGCCATACAAGGTATAGGCGGACTTGCGGCAGGTGCGGCAAGTGCGGTTTTGGCACTTGCGGCAGGTGCGGCCGCGAAAAAAAGCGCGGATGACAGCAAGTGCAGCCGGTATGCGGTAATCACGGCAGATGCGGTTTTTTCACCGCATCTGCCGCGATTTGAAAAAAAACGCTGATGTGAAAGGGCCCTAAGAAAGTGAAGCAAAAAAGCAACACAGAAGCATGATGCATTTGCGATGAGTTTTTGCAATAAAAGAAGATCTGTTTTTGTTGCAGAAACTGCACCAAGACCCGATCAACAAAAACAAAGCACAAACACCCCATGTGAATGAGTCCTTAAGCCAGGTATGGGGAACTCTAGGCATTGAGGGTTGCATGTTTTCAGGATTTTCTCAGTATTGCATAGTTTATAATTTAATTACATGTAAAGCAGATGGTTCTAACCCCTGTGCAATGCTAAGGAAATCCTGAAAACCTGCACTGTTGGTGGCCCTTAAGGCCTGTAGTTTTCCACTCCTGCCGTAAGCTTTTAAAGTCAATCTCTATATGCAGTGGCATAAACAAAGTTCATGATCCCCAATTACCTTCAACAGAACCTCAAGTTTCATGGGCTTTTAATAGTATAGGTCTTCTCAAATAGGACACAGGGTCTTTTGTGATCCCTTATGGTTTGGGGCCCATGTTTGTCTGCACCCCTGCACTTACTATAGTTACATCACTGGATAACTTTCATAATTGGGCAGCACGGTGGCTCAGTGGTTAGCACTGCAGCCTTGCTAGGGGCCGGGGTTCAATTCCCACCAAGGACAATATCTGCAAGGATTTTTTATGTTCTCCCTGTATTTGTGTGGGTTTCCTCCCATACTTGATAGACGTACTGATAGGATGTTTAGAATGTGAGTGACAGTGTTGCAAATATATATAAAGCACTATGGAATTAATAGCAATGAATAAATATTATTAATTATGCATTGAATCGTGGCATGGAAATGCAACGTGAGCAAACCCATAAGCCGCCATCCACGCAGGACTAAAGTCAGCTAAGCCTGAGAATTTTGATGAAACTATTAGATCAACTAGTGTGTATTACATGTTGAGCCATCGTTCATCCTGTCAAAGAAAAAAAGCTCAGGCATCTTGAATTTCACCTGGCTCTTTATAACAGTGGGATATTGAATCTCATCAATGTTGGGTAAAAATACTACCATCTTATATGACATTAAAGAGTTATCACAATTTTATTTATTTTCATAATCTAACAGTATACATGATAATAAGAGACTTTGTAACACATCTAATTGCTGAAATCCGCTCCTCCTGAAGTTTAGCAGTATCTACTATATAATTGCCGTAGGCATTTTCGTGTCGGACCCCGACAACGTGCCGTGGCTATGTCACTATTGTGACGTCATCACGGCGAAGCATTGGCCGCGTAGCGGCCATTGCGAGCCGCTGACGTCACCACGTACGAGCAATGGCCGGGAAGCGGCCATTGCGAGTCGGTGGCCGAAAATAGAACCAGAGGCTCGGCCACAAATTTAGCGATTTACCGCTGAGGTAGCGCGAGCAATGGCCGCGAGGCCATTGCGAGTCGCTACCTCAGCTGCCGCACGTCCCACTATACTTTCAATGGGGATTCATTGCGACTCGCTGTGTAGCGCGAGCAATGGCCGCGAGGCCATTGCGAGTCGCTACGTCAGCCGCCACAAGTCCCCTTATACGTTGCATGGGGATCCATGCGAGTCGCTGGGTAGTGCAAGCATTGCGAGTCACAGATCATCATCATCATCATCATCATCATCATCATCATCATCATCATCATCATCATCATCATCATCATCATCATCATCATCAATCATCATCCATCATGCTACAAAGTTAGCGATTTACCGCTGAGGTAGCTGCCGCAACTCCCCCTATACTTTCAATGGGGATCTATTGCGAGTCGCTGGGTAGTGCAAGCATTGCGAGTCGCTATCACAGATCATCATCAATCATACTACTACTACTGGCCGCACAGACCCCCCCCCAATGGCCGCACAGACCCCCCCCCCCCCCCAATGGCCGCACAGCCCGCCCCCCCCCCCTCAATGGCCGCACAGACGTCCCCAATGGCCGCACAGACCCCCCCCAATGGCCGCACAGCCCCCCCCCCTCAATGTCCCAAAGTCAGCTGTGACCGCCTGGCCCTTGGACACTGGCTGCCATGCACACATCAGCTGGTAGGCTCCCATCACTTACCCACTGAGGACGGATCACTTCCAGCACCTCTTCACATGCCAGTGCTCTGAACTTCTGAATCGTTCTCTCCTCACTCAGACACCTGGCAGGTTCCAGCCTACTCACTCCCAGCTGCAACCCAGTGAGTCAATCAGCACATCTTCACTCATGTGATTAACCCCCTGTGCACCATTCAGGTTTAGCCCAGCAAAGCACTCCAAAAAGTATTGAACACACCCCAATAAGTATTGAACGCGCCCCAAAAAGTATTGAACGCACCCCAATAAGTATTGAACGCGCCCCAAAAAGTATTGAACGCACCCCAATAAGTATTGAAGGCGCCCCAAAAAGTATTGAATGCGCCCCAAAAAGTATTGAACACACCCCAATAAGTATTGAACGCGTCACAATAAGTATTGAACGCGCCCCAAAAGTATTGAACACACCCCAATAAGTATTGAACGCGCCCCAAAAAGTATTGAACGCGCCCCAAAAAGTATTGAACGCGCCCCAAAAAGTATTGAACGCGCCCCAAAAAGTATTGAACGCGTCCCAATAAGTATTGAACACACCCCAATAAGTATTGAACGCGCCCAAAAAGTATTGAACGCACCCCAAAAAGTATTGAACGCGCCCCAAAAAGTATTGAACGCGCCACAAAAAGTATTGAACGCGTCCCAATAAGTATTGAAACACCCCAATAAGTATTGAACACACCCCAATAAGTATTGAACGCGCCACAAAAAGTATTGAACGCACCCCAATAAGTATTGAACGCGCCCCAAAAAGTATTGAACGCGTCCCAATAAGTATTGAACCACCCCAATAAGTATTGAACGCGCCCAAAAAAGTATTGAACGCGCCCCAATAAGTATTGAACGCGCCCCAAAAAGTATTGAACGCGCCCCAAAAAGTATTGAACCACCCCAATAAGTATTGAACGCCCCCAAAAAGTATTGAACAGGCCCAAAAAGCATTGAACGCGCCCCAAAAAGCATTGAACGCGCCCAATAAGTATTGAACGCACCCCAAAAAGCATTTAACGCGCCCCAATAAGTATTGGACCCCCCCAAAAAGTATTGGACCCCCCCAAAAAAAGTATTGGACTCCCCCAAAAAGTAGCTATCTACTATATAATTGCCGTAGGCATTTTTGTGTCGGACCCCGAAAACGCCGTGGCTATGTCACGCTGTGACGTCACCACGCGCGAGCAATGGCCACGCCGCATTGCGAGTCGCTGGCTGAGTGCGAGCACTTGCGGCGCGGTTGCGGTAATCCCCATAAGGATTACCGCAACCGCGTCGCATTGCGAGTCGCTGGCTGAGTGCGAGCACTTGCGGCGCGGTTGCGGTAATCCCCTTAGAAAGTATAGGGGGACTTGCGGCAGGTTCGGCAAGTGCGGTTTTGCCGCACCTGCCGCAAGTCCCCCTATACTTTCTATGGGGATTACCGCAACCGCGCCGCATTGCGAGTCGCTGGCTGAGTGCGAGCACTTGCGGCGCGGTTGCGGTAATTCCCATAAGGATTACCGCAACCGCGCCGCATTGCGAGTCGCTGGCTGAGTGCGAGCACTTGCGGCGCGGTTGCGGTAATCCCCTTAGAAAGTATAGGGGGACTTGCGGCAGGTTCGGCAAGTGCGGTTTTGCCGCACCTGCCGCAAGTCCCCCTATACTTTCTATGGGGATTACCGCAACCGCACCGCAGATGCGCTTTTTAAATAAAATAAAATAATTTTAATACAAATAAATTTTCATAAAATAACAAATAATAAATACATTTAATAATAATAAAAATAGTAAAAAAACAAAACAAAATAAATAATAAAATAAAAAATTCCTATCTACTATATTGGATTATTATTTGAAAATCTAAAAAAAAAAAAAAATATTCTAGACACCCGATGCATTTGCATCGGGCTCACAGCTAGTATTATATAATCACAATAGGGTCTTATCCAATAAACATAGAAAAAAGTACAAGAGCTAGGTAATCTCTCACCTTGATGACATCTTGATGACACAACCAATATGAAAGCTTATAAACAGCTGATGCAGGATCCACACATGCAATGGCAAAAACACAGGAGCCAGGAGAAACTTGAGGATTCAAATCTGTGCTGCTGTTATTAATAACGTGATCCTGAAGCAATATGAATGAAGTAATAAAAATGATAACTTTTATTTATATAGCGCCAACATATTCTGCTGCACGTTCGAGTTCATAGGGTATACGATTCAATACAATACATTAATATATAATAATAATAAAATACAATACAATAATATGATAAAATACAATACAGTACAGACAAGGTGAGACAATACAAATATAACACAAGCAGACAATAAGAGGCTAAAAATAAATCAATACATCACTGAGCCCATTAGGACTGAGGTCACTGCTCGCAAGCTTACAATCTATGAAGGAATAGAGGAGACACAAAAGGTAATAGTAACAAATGCTGTTGACTCACCGTGGCCGGGACTCCGGTTTAGACTGGCGTTTGCTTCTTCCTCCTTGTCACGGGGGGCCCGGTGGTGCAGATCAAAAGTAAGAGACGTCTTGTGGGAACAGATTAAGGGGTTAATTGTTTCGTGACGCCACCTATGAGAGTTTCGGTAACTGTACCGACGCTGCGGGGCCTCCGGGGGATGGAATGCAGCAAGATGGAATGCTGCCCACAGGCTGAGCGGTGATCCCCGGAGCCAGGAGCTGCGCAAGATGTTGTGAGGCAGCTGCGGTTACCTTGACATGCGGATAAACAGTTCATAAGAAGGCACGGACACTGTAAGTCTCTGTAACGGGTTCTTTACTGTAACCAGTAGGCAATACATGGTATACAGTTTGTAGGTAGTGGACCGGGTGGACTCAGCAATGACCAGTGTGTTCTCAGAGATCCGCGGTGTTCCTCCATTCTATTTAAATACTGTGCCGTTGTCGCCCAGGAATACCATATCGGGTACAGGGAGGCTGCTTGAATGCCCTATCCGGGGTATACGTTCCGGATGCTTTGGGGAGCCTTGGGTCCCTTGGTGGGTACACCGCTGGTTAGACGACTGGATTTGGCGATGGTGGGGTGCTCCTGTAAAGCGATCCCTCCACTCCTCTGGTTCGCATACCAGAGCTGGACTACTGCTAGCTTCGGTACCAGCAAACCGGCTGTAGATGGGCACGGGATGATTTTGAGCCCGCATATTGAAGCCCGTAGATCGGTTGGTAATGCACCGGGAGTAATGGTGCTCAACCGTGGTGACGGTAGGGAGATGGACGGTAGAAGGTGGCCAGGGGGCTGCACGGAACTGCTAGGTTGTAGATCTCGTTGTTTTGGCTCCTTCTCCTACGTTGCTCGGAGAGTTCCCTCAACTCGACTAATTGAACTAAACTTCCACTACACACTACCCTTACACTCCGCCCACCAGGACCTGATTGGCCCTCTATGCTAGGTGATGCATGCAGGGTATGGATCTATGAGTTAATTGTGTGACTGCTGGGTCAGAGAATATTGCTGCTGCTTTTGTGGCTGCAATACCCTCCTGTGACGCACTCAGTGCGGGGCGCCACACTGTCACATATGGTCCAGCCATAAATATAATGAATAGGGGATTCACGTAACGCTGCATGAACTGGTCACCAGTCGGGATCAGTACAGTACAGATAAAGTGCTATATAATGCATGGGGGTGTAGAAAGATGATACAAGAGGCATAGATGAGGTCAGGTAGTAGGCTAGTTTAAAGAGATGTGTTTTTAACACTCGCTTAAAGCTATGTATATTTGGGATTAATTTAATTGTTTTTAGTAATCCATTCCAGAGAATTGGTGCAGCTCGTGAGAAGTCTTGGAGACGGGAGTGGGTGGTTTGGATTGTAGATGATATCAGTCTTAGGGTACCGTCACACTAGGTGACATCGCCGGCAATTTCGGCGGCAATGCAGGGGTGTGGCTATCACCGTCAACATCACCGGTGCGTCACCTAGTGTGGCATGGCAATAATGAGGCGAAATATCGCCTCAATATGATCGCCAGGTTTCACAGCAGTGTTGTGAAACCTGGCGATCTGAACAGGGCGATCAGGCATGATTGCCCTGTGTAACGCAGCAACCCGCAATGTTTAACATAGGGGGTTGCCAGTCGCTGGGTTCCTGGGCAACCCAGCGAGCGGTCACCGCCGCTACTTCCCGGCTAATACGCCGGCGGCGAGGTGGCACCATGTAATGGTACCCTTAGGTCACTTGCGAAATGAAGGGCATGTGTAGGGTGATAGACAGAGATGAGGGAGGAGATGCAGGGTAGAGCAGAACTGTGGAGGGCTTTGTGGGTGAGAGTGATAATTTTATATTGTGCAATGACTGGCACTGGATAGAGGCTTCAGTGAAGCAATTGGAGAGGAATATGATCCTGACTGCTGAATTCAGGAAGGATTGAAATGGAGAGAGTTTAGTAAGAGGGAGATGATTAATATAGAATTGCAGTAATCCAGACGAGAATGAGTAAAGGGTATGTCACACGCGGCGATATCGCTGTCAATGTCGTTCATGCGTCACGGATTTTAAGTCGCTCAAGCGACGTAAAAGTGACGTAGGAGCGACAATGAGGCGTGTGACCAAGCGATGCAACCAGCGATATGTCGCTGATCGCCGATCGCAGGTTTCACTGCCAGACGTAAAACCTGTCGCTCATCGCTCAGTAGACCTTGTGCATCGCTGCGTGTGACACTAAACTCAGCGACGTATTTTCTATTTTGACACCGTACAAGCGACTAAATAAAATCGCTCGCAAGATGGCAACATCACCGCATCGCTGGGTCATATTGACGCTTGTGACATCTTACCTGAGATAATTCCACATCGCTCAGGCTACGAATAATATGTGACGCATGAGCGATATCGCGGGCGACATTGACACGTGTGACAGGGTGATTTCACACTTGCATATGTAAACGCAGCGTACCGAACGCAGCCAAACGCATGCACACTGCGTTCCTATGTTTAACATGCAAACGCATAGTACCTGCGTTTGACTGCGTTCGGTTGTGGTTGCGTTCAGATGCTCATAATTTATGCGCCCTCCGAACGCAACATGTTGCATTTTTTGTGCATTCGCGGGAGCATGTAGCATAATATCTGTGTCTGTCTCAGGGTATGTGTACATGATCCAGAGGCACTGCATCTTGGATGCAATGCCTCCAGACCTGCTGGAACCTGTAGGTGAATGCAGGGAGACTGCAGCCACCCTGTGCACATGATTTGCATTGGGTGCAGGGGGGCTTCTCCCTGCATTCACCTGATGGCGATCACTTCTGACTACTCAGTATGAAATTAACATAATGTGGAGATGCGGAAGCGCGGCCACCCACACCCCAGGTTAAATAATGCTGCGGTAAAGAGAAGCATAGTGAGCATGGAATTTCTAGAAATCCCATTAAATATGCTGCTACTGTACAACACAGAGTTTTGGATGCACCCAAATAAGAGTGTGTGGTATTCTTGTGACCAAGGGTACTGGGATTGTGAATAGAGTAGGGGACCATGGCTGAATCCGTTCCAGTGAACACTCGGTCCTGTGGGAGGAGTCAGGTGGGTAGAAAAGTGTATGGGTGGGAGGAGAGTTAGATAGTTGGCTGGAGACAGTGAATGAGAAGGAGACCCTAGGGGCACCAGGCATTGCGGTGCACCCGAATCTGGACCCGGGTAATGCCGACCGAAGGGGTCTGGTCCCGAGCATAGGACCAGCTCTGAACACGGTGTGGGAGTTCAACCTCCAGCCGTTAAACTGGAGGCCCTGAGCTTCTTCAGGAAGTCGCGGCCAAAGAGTTAGCACATCCATTGAAAAGGGGGACCTAAAGGGGAGTCCCCCAGTGAAGATCTGCGGGAGCTGGCACGAGGCTCTGCGCGCAGAGGCGCTGAATGGTAGTGAGGAGAAAGTAGTGCAGTGAAGGGATCGGCAGGGAACAGCAGGCACATCACCAAGGGTCCTGAGTGAATCATCCCAGTTCCATGGAGAATTCCCTAGCCATAAAGACCTGAGTGACTGTAACGTCTGTCAATTTACCTGAAGTACTGCAAGTAAACCTGATCAGAGTTAAAGACTGGTGTGACATACTTTATTTCCCTCACCTGAGGAGCCGCATACTGCTGCATGAAAGCATAAATGACAAGGCTGTGTGGTAAGCTGCCTCCCTGTGTAAAAACTACTACGACTGCCCCGGGGATCCCGCTCCACTTACGGGGAGCGTAACCATCTGGCTGCACTACCATCACCCCGGAGGTCTGACCCACAGCTCCGGAAACCATAACGGAACCGTAGGTAGCATCACAAACTATTTTTATTATTTTTACTGACTTTCAGTGACCACTAGGGCCATGGGACCAGGCACAGGTCCCAGTGACATCCCCCGTGAATCAACACCCGGAACAAGTACCCCACGGCTCTGGGCGTGGATCACATGCTTTGTCCAAAACTCTGGTATTCCGCATCGTGAGTATGCATCTTAAAGCTTCTCCCTCCATAAAATATCAAAAACAGAAACATAATTTCCTTTCTCAGTAATGGGAATATTGGTCTTCACTTAACCCCTTCATGACCCAGCCTATTTTGGCCTTATTGACCTTGCCATTTTTTGCAATTCTGACCAGTGTCCCTTTATGAGGTAATAAGTCTGTAACGCTTCAACGGATCATAGAAATTCTGAGACTGTTTTTTCATGACATATTGGGCTTCATGGTAGTTGTAATTTCAGTTGATAATTTTTGTGTTTGTGAAAAAAATGAAAATTTTGTGAAAATTTTGTGAAAATTTAGCAACTTTAAAATGTTTAATTTTTATTCTGTTAAACTAGAGAGTTATGTGACACAAAATAGTTAGTAAATAACATTTCCCCATGTCTAGTTTACATCAGCACAATTTTTGAAAAAATAAACATTTTGTTAGGAAGTTATAAGGGTTCAAAGTTCATCAGCAATTTCTCATTATTCCAGCAGACTTTACAAAATCATTTTTTTATGAACCACATCACATTTGAAGTCCCTTTGAGGGGCGTACATGACAGAAAACACCCAAAAGTGACACCATTCCAAAAACTGCACCCCTCAAACTACTCAAAACTACATTCGAGAAGATTATTAACCCTTCAGGTTCTTCACAGGAACTGAAGTAACATGGAAGGACAAAATGGACGATTCATTTTTCCAACAAAAAATTTTATTTTAGTCTCAATTTTTTCATTTTCACATGGGCAACAGGATAAAATGAATCCTAAAACTTGTTGGCCAATTTCTACCGAGTACACCAATACCTCATATTTGGTCATAAACCACTGTTTGGGCGCATGGCAGGACTTGGAAGGCAAGGAGCGCAATTTGACTTTTGGAGCTAATTTTCCATTCAAAAGGTCATTTGGCACCCCTTCCTTCGGAGCCCTACCATGCACCCAATCAGTGGTTTATACTCAGGAGAAATTGCTTAACAAATTTTAGGATTCATTTTATCTTGTTGACCATGTGAAAAAAAAAAAATTGAGGCTGAAAGAACATTTTTGTGAAAAAAAAGTACTTTTTGATTTTATGGATCAATTTGTAAAGCACCTAGGGGTCCAAAGTGCTCACTATGCATCTAGATAAGTTCCTTGGGAGGGTCTAGTTTCCAAAATGGGGTCACTAGTGGCGGAGCTCCACAGGGGCTCACCATACTCGACATGGTGTCCGCTAACAATTGGAGCTAATTTTCCATTGAAAGTGCGCCACCAGCATAAGGGCAAACTGGAAGAGATGGGGTACAGCACCAGAAAATGGCGCCTTCAATGAATGCACTATTTTTTGGGTGGCTGTAGGTTGCAATTCGCAGCGTGGGGGGCCCACAACGTTTGGGTCTCTCGACGCTGAGGATTCCAGCCCCCCCAACTGTTAAGTTGTACGTGGCTGGCAACCAAAAATACAGTGAAACCCATTTTTTTTTTTATTTATAGACCTATTTCAGAAAAAAACACGATGTGGGGCTCTGCCATATTTTTGGTCCAGCCAGTACAACGTGGCAGCTACTGACTGCCAACCACCCCCAGCTGCCTCATTGTACCTGGCTGGCAACCAAACATACAGCAAAGACCTTTTTTTTTTTATTTATAGGCCTAATTTGAAAAAAAAAATAAATGACGTGGGGCTCCGCTATATTTCTGGTCCAGCCAGGTACAAGTAGGCAGCTGGGGCTGGAATCCTTAGCATGGAGAGGCCCAAGCATTCTGGACCCCATGCTGCAAATTGCAGCCCACAGCCGCCTCAGAAAATGGCACATTCATTGAAGCTCCATTTTCTGGCGTTGCACCCAGACACTTCAAGTTGCCCTGGTGCCGGTAGAAAATTAGGTAATAAAGGGGTTAATGCCAGCTTTTTTATTGGCAGCTGGCACTTAGCCCAAGATTCATAATATCGGGCCAATGTTAGACCCATTAGGAATATCTAATAAACAGTAAAAAAAAAAAAAAAAACAAAGAAAAAAATCTTTCTTTTTATTTGAAAAAAAGCACAAACAAAATTCGGACTCCATCTTTATTATAAAGATCCTATGTAGTCCACAACGAAGGTCCCACGATGCTTGATCACCTCTAACATAGTCCAAAACGATGGCCCCATGATGCTCAATCGCCTCTGCTACATCCAGAGACTGCAGCAAGGGATCAAGCATCCTCTTGTTGTTGTCTCTGGGGTAAGAGTCATAGTGCACTGTATGGCAATGATCTGCTGTACCGTGCACCATGACTCTGACCCCAGAGACTACAACAAGAGGACACTTGATCTCTTGTTGTAGTCTCTGAGGTCAGAGTCATGGTGCACTGTATGGCAAGGATCTGCCTAGTCAACTGGCGTACGTATCATGACTGTGACCCCAGATAACAACGCAAGGGATTAAAGTCTGTCCTCTTGCCATTGTAGTCATCTAGCGGGAGTGTCACCTTGTAGTCTCATGGTGCAGGTCGGTGAGGTAGGCAGATCATTGCCATACAGTGCACCATGACTCTGACCCCAGAGACTACAACAAGTGGACACTTAATCCCTTGTTTCATCCATCCATCCATGCACCCATCCATCCACCCATGCACCCATCCATCCACCCATACACCCATTCATTCACTCATGCACCCATCCAGCCATCCATGCACCCATGCATCCATCCATGCACCATCCATCCATCCATGCACCATCCATCCATTCATACTCACCTCACTCAAGATCCTCGGTGACAGCAAGGAGACAGGAGAGGAGGCTGACCGGCAGTGGAGAGGAGTGGTGAGCAGGAGCACAGAGAGGAGTCGGGACACAGAGAGGAGTGGTGACCAGAGATGGGAGGCGGAGGATAGGGACAGGGGAAAGCGTGAGGGGGCTGAGGAGGGGGAGGGCACGCATGCGATGGACGATGGAGAGAAGCAGTGAGTGGGGACACGGTGACCAGAGGTGGGGGGAGTGATCCAGAGCGGGATTGGGCTGATAAGGGGGAGGGCACCTGTGCACCCAACCCTCCATATCTGATTGGAGAGCTCCAATCAGATCTGGAGGAGTGAATCGCTCTGATTGGCAGTTTTGCTTTTAAACTGCCAATCAGAGTGATTTTAGCCACAGGAGCACTAAGCCACCCCCCCTGAGATGAAGTATAGGTCCTAATGATCCCACAGCACCAGTGACATTTCACCAGCCCCAGTCACTGGTGCTGCGGGACCCCGATCCCGCCATGACGTTGGGGGATGTCATGGGTCAGGGAGTCACTGACTTCCATGACGTCTCCGTAACGTCATGGGTTAGGAAGGGGTTAATATAGATTTTACCAATGAATTGAAAATGAAAAATTGATCCAGCAGGAGAAAGAAGCAGATTTCTTTGATAAGATACTTTACAAAGTTGTGTATTGTTGGTTTATTCAACTATAATAATGAATACAACGCCTACTATTTCAGGTAATCATTTATAACATTCTTAACTTTTGTTTATAATTAAAGGGAGGTTTAATTTACTGGTGACAAGTGAAGATCACTTTTCCACTTATGAAGTACTGTCTAGTACATAGCAAATCATTCATATCACTATAGAAGCAATGTAATAGCTACAGGCTAACAGAAAAATTTACACTTCTCACACTGGTAGGTTACTAAGAAATACAATACTTGCTCATTCATCACCTTTTGACTTACATACAAAACTACACAATTTACTATGCATGGGCTGACAAGGATATGCGCCTGGTAATGAATTAATTAGAAAGACTTCAATATTATCTGACTTTGATGAACCACATAGAACTCTCTGTTTTAATGCATAAAGTCCTATATTCTATGAATTATATAGCTTTATACACCAGCATATGATAGAAAACCTGCATAAAATATGAATAAACAAGTTTGTTAAAGAACTTTACTGGAAGTAAAACAACATTGTCTTGAAGTTTAGACTTTTTCTGTTTCCTTAATATTCATGGTGTACAGATTTTTTAATATCTCAGGCTAAGACCTCATGCAGGCTTTCAAGAAAAACTTTAATCGTAATTTGGCCAGAGTATGGCATGAGTGTCATCAGTTTTGTGTGCAGGAAAATAAAAAGTTTATCCATCTTCATTCTGACAGTCAATGAAAATCGTCTCCTACTCAGATGTCATTGGAGTGTCGATTTCTTTCCTGGATACATAGACTTGCATTGCCAATTTGGATCAAAGTCAAAGTCGTCTGTGCGTTTTCCTGAAAAATTACAAACATGTAAATGGTCCCATAGATTATTACAGGTAAGAGTGATATCCATTAAAACCATGGATAGCACATGTATGGAAAAATCTGATGTCTAAAGAAGGCCCCATTGTGAGGTAACTCACTGCCAAGAATACGAACGGACACCCCTTGGTTAGGAACCTGCTTAAAGTCATTGAGTTACCGTATTTTTCGCTTTATAAGACGCACCTGATTATAAGACGCACCCCCAAATTTGGTGAAGGAAAAGAGAAAAAAATAATTTTTAATGTTAAATGGGGTCCATCTTACAATGCCAGTGTCCGTCTTAAAAATCATATCGGGTATATGTCCCTCATAGCCCCCTCATCCTGGTACATGGTCCCTCATCCTGGGATATAGCCCCTTCATCCTATAATTAGCCCCCTTAATTTGGATATGGCCCCCTTATATTGGATATAGCCCCCTTGTGCTGGCATATGTCCCCCAGTGCTGGCACACGTCCCCTATTGATGGCGCATGTCCCCTATTGATGGCACACGTCCCCTATTGATGGCACACGTCCAGTACAGCTGGCACACATCCCCTACAGCTGGCACGTCTATTTTGTGGCTCACGTCTCCTACAGCTGGCACGTGTCCCATATTGATGGCACACATCCCCTACAGCTGGTACACATCCCCTACAGCTGGCACACATCCCATATTGATGGTACACGTCCCCTACACCTGGCACACATCCCCTACGGCTGGCACGCGTCCCCTACGGCTGGCACATGTCCCCTATTGATGGCACACATCCCCTGTAGCTGGCATATGTCCCCTATTGATGGCACATGTCCCCTACGGCTGGCACACGTCCCCTACGGCTGGCACATGTCCCCTATTGATGGCACACGTCCCCTGTAGCTGGCATACGTCCCCTATTGATGGCACATGCCCCCTACGGCTGGCACACGTCCCCTACGGCTGGCACATGTCCCCTATTGATGGCACACATCCCCTGTAGCTGGCATACATCCCCTATTGATGGCACATGTCCCCTACAGCTGGCACACGTTTCCCTACAGCTGGCACACGTGACCTGCAGCTGGCATACATCCCCTATTGATGGCACACGTCCCCTGCAGCTGGCATACGTCCCCTATTGATGGCACACTTCCCCTGCAGCTGGTACACGTCCCCTACAGCTGGCACACGTCCCATATTGATGGCACACGTCCCCTACGGCTGGCACACGTCCCCTACGGCTGGCACACATCCCCTGCATCTGGCACACATCCCCTATTGAAGGCACACATCCCCTGCAGCTGGCACACGTCCGCTATTGATGGCACACGTCCCCTGCAGCTGGCACATGTCCCCTATTGAAGGCACACGTCCCCTGCAGCTGGCACACGTCCCCTATTGAAGGCACACATCCCCTGCAACTGGCACACATCCCCTGGAGCAGGCCCACATCCCCTGGAGCAGGCACACATCCACTGCAGCTGGCACACATCCCCTGCTCAACTGGCACACATCCCCAGCACAACTGGCACATGTTGTCTTCCTGGTGTCTCCCACCTTGTTGCTGCAGGACCGGAGCGAGCAGTGGGAGCCGCCATGTTTTTTGTGGCCGGCTGCATTCAGTAACAGTAGAGGCTTCAACAAAATGGCCGCCGCCATAGTGGAGAACGGCGGCCAACTGAGGTTTCTACCTCTACCAGCCAGCTGCTGCACAGTGACTGCACAAAAAACATGGCGGCGGCCACCAAACGCTGCAGCCGGTAGATCTCCGTTGCTCCGGTCCTGCAGCTGTGCCACCCACCGGAAGCTGCCGCTAAGCCGCCGCACCCCTCACCACCCCTCCACCGGTAATATTTAATTTTTTTTTTTTACATTTGCTTTTTAAGACGCACCCCCATTCTCCCCCCCAGTTTGGGGGAACAAAAGTGCGTCTTAAAAAGCGAAAGATTCAATGGCACTTTACATATGGAAAGGGCAGACGTGGAGAAGAACAATATATATGGACAATCAAGTCGTACAGATACAGGAGGGGAGAGAACCCTGTCCACAAGGGCTCACAGTCTAAGTTTTCAAAATGAAGTTGAAGGCTCACAACTTCTGACAAGCCTACAACCTGCTGAAACCCTTAGTTGACTAAACCGCTGCATGACCAGCTCTTTGCTCTCCTACTCTATTCTCACCCATCCCTTCTAGACTCTGAGCCCTCGTGGGCAGGGTTCCTCTCCTCCTTTACCAGTCTGTGCCTTGTATTGTTCATAATTATTGTACTTGTCTATGTATACCCCTTTTCACATGTAAAGTGCCATGGAATAAATAGTGCTATAATAATAAATAATAATAACAAATAATTAATGCTCATTCTCCATTCCTTGCTTCTCGATGATGTACTGTCTACATTGGCTCTAGACCTCCTAGCCCACCTAACCCAGTTGACTAGGGATGAGCGAGTATGGTCGGCGCTACTCGTTACTCGCATGAGTATCCCGGTACTCAGGATGCTCGGCGAGCACTGAGTACCGCTGAGATGCTCGGACTCTTCACTAATAATTATCGATCTGACACAAATACACAGCTCCCTTCAGTGCACACAGTGAGCTGGCACCTCACAGAGAGCAGATTGATTGTTAGGATCCCTCTGGGGGCACAGCAAGGTGTTGTATGGTGTGGTGATTTGAAAAAGCCCCCCCCTCCTGCCCTTTCCCAGAAGCACTCGTTTTATAGCCGTAAGTCTGTGGTCGGAGCCTGTCACTAATTACTTACATTGGGCTCGGTGCTCTGGTAGAGTACACGAGTATCTTGGGATGCTCGGCCAGAGCATTGAGCACCCGAGCATTTTAGTACTCGCTCATTTCTACAGTTGACATCTGCAGCCAATCAATTGCCTCAGTGATCTCAAGCTACATACCACTGCAACCAGTGATTGGCTGCAGACATAATTTGGGCTATACAGGCTGTGACACCTACAACCAATGTATCTGTATACTGGCTGTGACACCTACAACCAATGTATCTGTATACTGGCAGGTACCATAGGGGACAGCACTGGATTGCAGATGGATATATTATTTAATTGCTTTAATAGTACTGAATCTGATAAAGTATAGAACTTAATTGAAGGGGATATGTAAAATACAGATTTTACGTACACCAAATAAAAGGAAGCTGAGCAACTTAATTCCCAGGACCTACAAACTTTACTTTTGAATATGTTGCACAAATATCAAGCACGGAGCCCTATATGCCTATTTAATGGAAAAATGTCCATATCTCCAGATCTCTTCAAACACAGCATACTTGAAAATGATTGTGGTTCTGTATGTATGTTTGCTAAGTAGTGGAAAACCTTATTGACTGTAACTAATTATGTGGAATCACAGTGACTCAATTCTTACCAAGAGATGATTTTAAAAATGCATTTAAAATTTATGAGAACGGTGAAAGGTTAAAGTCAATGATGGTATCTGACAAAAATTTAATGAGGTCTTCACACACTTTCCACTGCTTATTTCAAGAATTTTTAGCAATACGAAAATATGTCTAGAACTAGAAATCATCAAAGTCTGCGAAAAATTGATCCTAGTTATATGATAACGCCTTGTTCACATAGTTTATTTCTGCAATTTCTAGTTTAAAAAAAAAAGAATAAGAATAAATTTTTCATTTATATTCTTCTTCTCTTGACAGTTTTTTCTTTCCTCTTATTAGGACACATGGACATGATTCCAGTTTACACTACAAAACATGGCTGTATTACCTTGCTGGCCTTTCATTTGAATGTTCAACATATAATACATTTCCCAAAGTAATTGCTTCTACAGAAGAAATGTTTGGCCATCTGCAATTTCTGCAAAGTTCCACACTTGGGACCACAGACTAATAAGCCAGAATATGAAGCCATTAACAAAAAGAAGCTCTTGTTTTGGCAACTCAGTCTGTCCATGTTTTATAGCGTAATTCATTTTTAAATGCAAATCTGAGCCATGGCTACGCTTAATTCAATAAAACCCTTTGTCACCAGGTTTGTCATCAGATTAACAAAAAATATGTCATTGTAAAATGATTTATTGCTCAAATTAGTTTTTACGTTAAATGTATTTGAAAAAATTGATATTTTTACCATATCATTAACTGTATTAAATTTTAAAATTAGATATACAATGTTCACACTGCATTATGGACTATTCCAGACTTTCACTTCCTGTTCTTTCAAGTAATCAACAAGGAAATTAGCAGCAAGAAACTGACTTTGATCCCATCCTTTGTATGCCAGCATCTTAAGAGCTTGTGCAAAGGTCATGGTGAAAGGAAATGGCCTATTATGATTTCTGGAAACTGTGTCTGTTGAGGTGTTGCATGTCAGTGTAACCCTGTCTGGGATGATACGCAAACTGCTGTAAACTTTTCATGAGTCTGGAGCCTTCAATTGCCCCATAGGCCTGTTTTTCAACTGCATAATTTCCCTTTTTTTGTTTTTTTTTCTTAAATACAATGTGTAATTAGAGGTGAGTGAACCTTTTGAAGTACAGATTCGGTTTGGATCACCAAACAGGCATATATGTTCACTGTATAGATTGGCAAACAGATTGCCAAACTTCTAATCCCTATTCAAATCAATTGGCAAACTCAAGTGCATAAGAAAACCTTCAAAGGGGCCCAAAAGCTGCCAAACACAACTCAAACTCTTAGACTGTGAGCCCTCGTGGACAGGGTCCCTGCCCCTCCTGTACCTGTACGTCCTGATCGCCTAGATTTAGTGTACTTGTTCTTGTCTCCCTTATCCTCATGTAAAGCGCCATGGAACCTAATGGCGCGATATAAATAAATAATAATAATAAACCTTTTTACTGACATTATCTTCCTACAGTTAGCAAGTTCCAGCGCTGCTGTCACCACTCACCATGCTTCCGAGCCTGCTCATGAACCTTTGACATCCTCATGATTTCCTTGAGATTATCTCAGGTTACACAGTGGGTATCACACAGCAGGGAAACTTACTGTGTGCTGAGATAACCTCGTAACACTAGCTGTCTTGTAAGAGTCGCGATATTGCATCAGATGTAGTGGATATATCTCATCAGTATCATAAGACAGCACATCTGAGAAGCGGTGATGTCGGGAGAGCAGCACAGTTCAAACTTGTGGGATATCCCCTGTGTAACCCCTTGATTCTCAACTGCAGTAATGTTTGTAATGGCACTACTTTTCACACTCTCAAAAGTGCCGGTGTGCCTGCTCTCACAGCATATGAGGGATGCTTTCTGTGAACATGACCCCACCATATTGTTGTAAGGTCCCGTGCCAACGGTACATTCTTTGATGCTTCTTTTGTATCAGTTTTTCATCAATTTTTTAACCACTTTTCCAAATTTTTTTAAATTCTTGAAGAACAGGAGACGTCCCAGAGGACTGAAGGACTGAAGAAGAGCAAATGTCCCTATCTTCAAAAAAGGGAAGAAGGTGGACCCAGAGAATTATAGTTCTGTGAGCCTGACTTCTATACCAGGAAAGATCTTTGATCAAATTATTAAACAACACGTATGCAAGTACCTAGATGAAAATAAAGTGATTAACCAGAACCAGCATAGGTTTATTACTAATATGTCATGCCATACTAACTTAATTTCCTTCTATGACAGAATCACTTACTGGGTGGATCAGGGAAACACAATAGATAGAGACAAAATATCTCATACTATCATTACTGAAAAATAATTACCAAGTGTGGCATGAAATCTGTTAGGTGGATTCATAACTGGCTTAGTGATTGGATCCAAAGAGCGATCATAAATGGTGGCATATCCAGTTGGAAAAATGTCTAAAAAGTGGGGTACCACAGGGCTCTGTCCTGGACCCTGTGCTGTTCAACATCTTTATCAATGATGTAGATTAAGGATTTGAAGGTAAACTGATTAAATTTGCTGATGGGAAGAAGCTAGGAGGGATAGCTAAAATTAGAAAAAAAGAAAAAAAGGATTGAAAAAGATCTAAAAAAAAACTGGAACAGTGGGCAGCAATGTTTTTTAAGAGGCAGAAATGCAAATTCCTACAACTTGACAAGAAAAATTAAATAATGCATATATATAATGGGAGGAGTAGGGCTAAACAACAGCACATGTGACAAGGACTTGGGTATACTAATAGATCACAGATTGAACATGAGCCAACAGTGTTATGCAGCAGGAAAAAAGATGAACACAATTCTGGGATGTATTAACAAAAGCATACAGTCTAAATCACATGAAGTAATTATCGTCCTCTACTCCTCTTTGGTCAAACCTTTTATGGAATACTGTGTCCAGTTCTGAGTAGTACATTACATTTTAAAAAAGAAATCAACAAACTAGAGCAAGTTCACAAGTTTAGAGAAGAGTGAACAATGTTGATCGATCTGCAAACTATGTCCTATAAGAAACTGTTACAGGATTTGGGAATGTTTTGCTGGCGAAAGAGAAGACTAAGAGGAGACTTATCGGTTTACAAATATCTCAAGGGCTGTCACACTGTAGAGGGATCAGCTTTAAATAAGTGTCCACATTTACTTATGAGAAAAGCCGGGCACCGCCGCTGCACCGTCCTTTCAGGGGCTTACCATCACTGTCCTCACCGCCAGCTGCGCTGACTGCGCACTGCTCTGAGGATCCCTGGTGCACTTCCTTCGGTCACAGACTTCTTCCAGTTCAATGTTTTAACAGAGAGGAGGCAGCACTCACCGATCCAAGATTCACAGTGCTTTATTTAACTTTCTTCAAAGCATTACATGCTGTGACAGAGGCTGTGTAAGGGGGGTGCAGGGGAGGGGTGGGGGGTCGTCACGTGCTTAAGTGCGTAAAGTGCATATTATTCACCACAGAGGATCTACAGTAATTATGTTATAGTAGTGCTTTACTTGATTGAGTTAAAGTTGGATTAACCATTTATGGGTCATTATACTGTGAACTAAATTTATATGCATAATTAAGTTTGTAATTCCTCTTAATATTCAAGGCTTATCCTCCATTTCAGTCTTTCCCTTCGGGTGTTGCTATCTGGGTTCTCGCCTTTTTTTTGCCCCCCCCCCCCTTTTTTTTGGTGTGTCCCATTTAAGAGATTTGATACCACCCTTGTCAGCACAGCGGTTCAAGTATTAATTACAGTTGTCCTATCCTCTGCCCAAAGGATTGGGTAGGGGTTAGAATGGCATATCCCTTTAGACTCCACCCTAATAAGGGGCATGACCGTTTTTTTGGTCTCCAGTGTATTTGGCCATTCACTGGGTCGCAATAAGGTGTCTTATATATAAAAAAAATCAATGGTGACTACTCAATTTCTTTCTCTTTTTATTTATCCTTTCAAGCATTGTACAAGGTGTAATACAAAAAAAATATTATTTAAAAAAATAAATAAATAATCGATATTGCATTAATTTCGGTGATACTTTTAACCCCACGGATCGCATTACACGCATATAATTCTTTTTTAATGTGGACTTGCCTTGGCAAGCGTAAACATCAGTCCAAACGACAGCTTGTGCATAGAGTGTTCAATCTTCAACTTCATAGTGATTCCTATGTGATAAAGTAAGGAACAAACAATCAACCTAAATTTTTCTTTCATGTTACAATAAGCTAGGGTCACATCTGCGTTTGAAATTTCAAATCCTGATTCGGTTTTGAGCTTTTAAAAATCTCAAAACCGCATCAGGAAAGGCTCCTCATAGGAGCCCATTATTAAAACTGGATTGCTTTACATGCAATCTGGTTACCGCATCTGCTATGCAGCCTGCGTGAAAAATCATGCAGGCTGCAGTTTTTGCAGCGGTTCTAACATTCGCAATGCGGTAACCGCATTGCTCAGGATTTGTAATCCTGAGCAATGCGGTTACCTTATACTATACTTCTCCCGGCTGCCGCTGGGATAAGCAAAGTGTTTATTGTGTTAAAAAAGCTTTAATATTAATAATAATTGTGACCTCATGTCTCTAGGGGTGCCTACCCCCCTAGAGACATGCTACCTACTCAGGTGGGCATGTAATGTGTTAATATCTCCTGTACAGTAAGTCGGCTCCTATCGGCTCTGTTCAATTTTGTGAATGAAGCCGCGGCTCCAATGACAGCTGTGCGCATACTATACATAATGTATGTATAGTATGTGCCGCTGTCCGAGGTCCTATAGGCTTTTACAGTAGATCTATAGCAGTGCGTTGCCCATAGATCTGCTGTAAAAGCCTTCAGGACCCTGGACAGCAGCAGATACTATACGTACATTACGTATACTATGTGCTCAGCTGTCAGGGGAGCCGCAGCTTCATTGATAAAAATGTACAGTGCCGATACTAGCCGTCTTACTGTACAGGAGATATTAACACATTACATGCCCACCTGAGTAGGTAGCATGTCTCTAGGGGGGGTGGGCACCCCCTAGAGACATGATGGGAACAATTGTTAATAATATTAAAGCTTTTTTTTTATAGATTTTACAGTTTGCTCATCCCTGCGGCAGCAGGAATGAGCAAACTGTATGGTAACCGAATTGCTTCAGATTACACATCCGGAGCAATCCAGTTACCGGATTGTGGATTCAGCAACACATTTTGCTTGCAAAACGTGTCTGAAGCTATTTGCGTTCACCGCATGCCAATCCGGATGCGGTGATCTCAATTCTCTATTAAAGTGTGACCCTAGCCTTAGTGACTTTTAAAAACACAGTTTCAGATGAACGATCACATTTTAAAGTATAGACTGCAGCTTATAGTCTACATTGAGGCCCTCCGGTTTTAAAGTCCTCAATTCATGTATACATTGTAGTTCTTTGTTTTTTTAAATTTTTAATCTTATCCCCCCCTCTTCTTATTGGTGGTACTGTGTCAATTAATCTAAACCTGAGGTTATTTTCAGTATGCCCTGTTTCAACTAAATGTTTCGGGACTGGTAAATTAAGGGTTTTCTTCCATATACTGTACCGGTGTTGGTTTATTCTCATTTTGAAATCTAGGGTGCTTTCCCCTACATACCACAATTTGCAAGGACATTCTAATAAGTAAATAACAAAGTCTAAGATACAGGTCAAAAAATGTTGGATTTTTTATTCTGTACCTGTAATTGGGTGGCTGAATTTATTTCCTTTTATCATTAGCGTACAATTTTTGCAGTTGACACAAGGGTAACAACCTGTCCTTTTGCTCCCCGTTAATGCAATTTGTTTGGACATTTTGAAAGAACCTATATTTGACCTAACCGGATGTCTTTAAAGTTTTTTCCCCTCCTATATGCCACCAAAGGGGATTTTTATATTCTTCTATGTGGGGTAAGCACTTTCCCAATGCTTTGTGACTGCTTTCACTATTGTTTTAGTTTCTTCGCCGTAGGTAAGGATTAGGGGTATCCTATTTTCATTCTTCTTTTTGGGTGTTGTGCGCTTTGCTTTTTCCTTTTGTTGTGTCAGAATTTTTGTTGGGGACCCTCTTTTTTTAAATTTAAGAATTGGTTTCTCTACCGCTTGTTCTCTCTCTTTTTCCTCATTAACAATTCTGTTTACTCTCATAATCTGGCTTTGGGGTATTGAATCCTTCATATTTTTCGGGTGGTTACTTTGATAATGCAGTAGTTTTCTATTCCTATCCGTTGATTTTACATGGAGTGTTGTGTTTATATCGCCATCAATTAATTTGACATTAACATCCAAAAATTGAATTTCCGTAAATGAGCTTACCATTGTGAATTTTATTGTTTCATCTATACTGTTGATAAATCTGAAAAAACTGTCCAATTCTGACACTGTGCCTTTCCATAAAATGTAGATATCGTCTATGTATCTCCACCACCTCTCCACATGTGAGAAGTGGTAGGATACATAGACATACCTTTCCTCGAGGTGCGCCATGACTGCCGCCGCATACGAGCACACCATGCGCACCCCCATAGCTGTTTTCATAATTTGCAAATAAAATGTGTCTCCAAACAGAAAATAATTTTGAACTTAAGAAGAAAACAGCAGCACTCCGAGATCCTTTATTCCATGAACAGCTTTATTCCAAAAAAGTTTACATCGGTGGGTGCAGGGAAGGGAGGATGGAGGGACGACGGTGACCTTTCCTGTGCTCTGCTCACTTCAGCGGGTCCTGTGTACAGCGGGTCCCTTCCCTGCACCCACCAATGTAAACCTTTTGGAATAAAGCTGTTCATGGAATAAAGGATCTCGAAATGCCGCTGTTTTCTTCTTAAGTTCTTAATTGATCCCTGCTTCTACAGCTGAGCAACCCAGATCCATGAATGCCTCTGCACACAGGACTTCAATGCAACAAGGTCAGTGCTCGGTTTCTCTTCTCAACTAAGAAAATAATTTTGCCTCAGTACTATCTCTAAGAGATCAATTATAAATTGTTTACAATGATTAGTATATTCAGACCCTTCCAAACATCTCGCAATTATTTCTATACCCATCTCATGCCTTATCGATGTGTTTAATGAGGTGACGTCAAAGGAGACTAACATTAAAGTAGTGCTCATCTTATACTCTCTCAATTTGTTCAAAAAATCTCTAGTGTCTTTTATATAAGATTTTGCCGAAGATGCAAAGGGACATAAAATTTTATCCAAAAAGGTCCCTATATTGTAAAAAATTGAGTCAATCCCCACTACGATGGGTCTACCTGAGGGATTGACCATCAATTTATGCACCTTGGGAACTAAATATAACACAGGTGTAACTGTGTTTTCAATAACTCCACCCATTTTTGTTGTGTCCAAAATGTTAAGTATATTTTTTTGTATGTCGAACATTGGGTCTCTATTTAATATCTTATATACCATTTGATCATCTAACTGTCTCTGTGCTTCCTTCAGGTATGTCTTCTTGTCCATGACGACAACTGCTCCCCCCTTATCCACTGGTTTGATAACCAAGCTGTCGTCATGGACAAGTTGACACACCCCTTGCACCTGTTCGGTTGTAACATTAGGCTTTACCAATTCTTTTTTTGCACTTCTTCTTAGACTCTTTAACTCCTGCTTCACTGTTGACACAAATGCCTCAATAACAGGAACATTATCTGCTGCAACAAAATCATTTTTCCTTTTAAGTTTTTTAAAAAATATTAATTTTGTTGTATTTCAACTTGTACAATGCTTGAAAGGAGAAATAAAAAGAAAAAAAATTGGGTAGTCACCATTGATTTTTTTCATATATAAGACACTTTATTGTAAGAGACTTACTGAATGGCCAAATACACTGGAGACCAAAAGACGGTCATGCCCCTTATCAGGGTGAAGTCTAGAAGGATATGGCATTCTAAACTCTACCCAATCCTTTGGACAGAGTGTGGGACAAGTGTTATTAACAATTGAACCACCGTGCTGACAAGAATGGTGTCGAATTCCTTAAATGGGACACACCAAAAAAAGGCTGAAGGATCAAAAAAAAAGGTGAGAACCCAGATAGCAACACCCAAAGGGAAAGACCAAAATGGAGGATCCAGAGAGTATAAGCCTTGAATACTAAGAGGAATTACAAACTTAATTATATATATAAATTTAGTTCACAGTATAATGAGCCATAAATGGTTAATCCAGCTTTGACTCAATCAAGTAAAGTGCTAGTATAAGATAATTACTGTAGATCCTCTGTGGTGCATAATATGCAATTTATGCACTTAGGCACTTTAAACATAGATTGGTTGAATAATCACTATATTAAGGTAGTATGCATTCATTATTATAAACTAGGTGCTAAATGCTGTAATTGAAAGAGAATGAATGAGGTACATAAAAATGGCAATCGGAGGACGGAATGATTAACGCACATGGGCAGGAGTCGCACTATGGCGCCGCCTCCATTTCCGGTCGCCTCCATAGCAACATCAACGCTGGGAGTGGCTTGTGCACGCGCGAAGCTACTTCCGCTACACCGAGATGCACTGCATGGCAGTGTTTACAGATAAGCAAAAACTGTGGTAACAGTAATATTAAGCGAACAGCTGAGCTGGGAATGTCCAATTAAAGAAATATGTATGAGTAAAACAATAAGAATAGATGGTAATCTCTAATGACATAAGGATATGATATAAGACATTGTGATATACACTATGGTGAAAGATATGAAAGAAGGATATCATTATATGGGATTGTATTAACATGTTTATACTTTATTGGAAAATGAGATGTTAATGAGTTGTGATGTATAAGAAGACCAGCATTTGCAATGGGTGGCTGCTAGAAGAAAGTCCATGTGATTGAAACGTCGCAACTTTGCCTGAAAGCCAAATAAAGGCTGAATACATCTGGAAGGAGTGCTGCAGTCCCTTTATTTTGATATATGGTCTGTATACAGGAGTATTAAACCCCACTCTGGACTGAAATTGCACCCACCTTTGTAGGAAGAAGTGCTGCTCCATCATTTACTTATTTTGATAGATAGATAGATAGATAGATAGATAGATAGATAGATAGATAGACTAAGACTACATGTTCCTATTACCGTATATACTCGTGTATAAGCCGACCCGTGTATAAGCCGACCCCCCTACTTTTGCCCCCAAAACCTGGGAAAATCTATTGACTCGTGTATAAGCCGAGGGTGGACCCTAGCACAAGTATACAGCCCCCAGCAGTGTGGTATACAGCAGTCCCAGAGGTATATACAGCAGCCCCAGTGGTAGTATACACGCAGCCCCAGTGGTATATACAGCCCCAGTGGTAGTATACACACAGCCCCAGTAGTATATACAGCCCCAGTGGTATATACAGCCCCAGTGGTAGTATACAGGGCCCCAGCAGTATATACAGCCCCAGTGGTAGTATACAGTCAGCCCCAGTAGTATATACAGCCCCAGTGGTATATACAGCCCCAGTGGTAGTATACAGGCAGACCCAGTAGTATATACAGTCCCAGTGGTATATACAGCCCCAGTGGTAGTATACAGGCAGCCCTAGTAGTATATACAGCCCCAGTGGTAGTATACAGGCAGCCCCAGTAGTATATACAGCCCCAGTGGTATATACAGCCCCAGTGGTAGTATACAGGCAGCCCCAGTAGTATATACAGCCCCAGTGGTATATACAGCCCCAGTGGTAGTATACAGTATGAGATTCAATGGCTAGCACACGATAGGTGTGGGGGTATGGTGCTAGTGAAGGAGGCTCGTAAGTCCCACATAAATGTCTATTAGAATCACTGCACACATACACTTCAGGAGTTTTTTTGCTTGTTGGTGAAATTTATTGAAACAAGTGCTCTTATAGTGATTGCGACAGAATGACGTTTCGGTCATTCAAGACCTTGATCACATAAGTCGCCTTGAGCTATGTTGTGGTTCATGAAGGATGTGGTCCTTCTCACCTTTTTTTTTTGATCCTTCAGCCTTTTTTTGGTGTGTCCCATTTAAGGAATTCGACACTCCTCCTTGCTACAACTGAGTGTGAACACACTCCACCGCCGTGCCACCACCCCACATAGAGCGACCGCTCTGACCCTGGCTAATCTAAAGGCATTAGTGACCATTACCCTGTACAGGACAGCCCTCAGTTCAGAACTACTAAGGGCATACCCGCTGTTCCTATACTGACCATAAGGACCACATCCTTCATGAACCACAACATAGCTCAAGGCGACTTATGTGATCAAGGTCTTGAATGACCGAAACGTCATTCTGTCGCAATCACTATAAGAGCACTTGTTTCAATAAATTTCACCAACAAGCAAAAAAACTCCTTAAGTGTATGTGTGCAGTGATTCTAATAGACAGTGGTAGTATACAGGCAGCCCCAGCAGTATATACAGCCCCAGTGGTATATACAGCCCCAGTGGTAGTATATACAGCCCCAGTGGTAAATACAGCCCCAGTGGTAGTATACAGGGTCCCAGAGGTATATACAGCCCCAGTGGTAATATATAGCAGCCCCAGTGGTAGTATATAGCAGCCCCAGTAATGCAGAACCCCCCCAGCCTTGCTCCGGTCACCTGTAAAGCAAATTATACTTATCACTGTCCCGCTGTCCGCGCCCGCCGCTGCCGACATCCGCGATCCTCCATCTTCATGCGTCTTCTTCCTGTTTCCTGTGTTCGTCGCTGGCAATGACGTCATTACTGCTGTATACAGCAGCCCCCGCACTGACTCGCGTATAAGCCGAGGGGGGTACTTTCAGCCCAATTTTTGGGCTGAAAAACTCGGCTTATACGCGAGTATATACAGTATATTCTTTTTCTGTTGACCATCAATATATATTACTATTACTTGAAATGTAAACCAAGATCCATCCTTGTATCTTGCATATAAAATATAAAACAGTTAATTAATATGTTTTAATATAAGGATTATTGTACTTAGTGTGCTAGAAATATACTGAACAAAACACATTGAAACGGAGCAATAACCATGTTTTCTATTCTACCTTTAAATAGTACTTTATTATTTAATGAGTGTTTAAAAACTATTATGTTGCTGACATTGCAGGTTAAATAGTGCACATTCTTTCAGTGTTCTGAGTGTCTTGTGATGTTTAGCACAGTTAAAGTGGGTAAAGATTAATGAGTTAGAAAATCATCTATTCTCAATTGTTTTCTTACTGCCTTCAGCACAAAATTTGTTAATAATTTCTTGATGGGAAAATATATGACCATATCACGTTCCAGCTAGAAAATTCTAGCTCTTTATTAAATCTGCATATCTTCTACAACTATTGTGGTTTGTCCAAAAGAAAGATATTAAATACTAACATAAAATGGTAGAGTAAATATACTGTAAATTAAACATAAAAGGCTATGCTGAAATTTTATAATATGCTAAAAAGCCAACCAACTATAATTATGTTTTAAAGATTAGTCAGCTATTTGATTCCGTTTACATATTCCAACTAACTTCTTTATTCACTAGAAGGCAACCAGCTTCTCCAACATGACAGAACATCAACTTTCCTCTATAATCTCTAAAACACATCTCAATACTTGTACACTAGATCTGCTACCATCCCACCTCATCTCTAACCTCACCACATTCTTTGTATCAACCCTAACCCATCTCTTCAACCTATCATTAACAGGTGTCTTCACCTCATGCTTTAAACATGCCTCAGTCAAACCTATCCTCAAAAAAGCGGTACATACTACATACACATTGTATTACTAAATGCATTTGGCTTATACAAATTAACTAATTATTGTATTTCTTTCAACTTTGAACTTATTCTTATTTTTTTATATGGTTATCATAATTAAATCCAAATTTAGTAGAAATCCTTTCAAACTAATTGGAAAAAATGTTTTTAATTTTGGCCTTTATTTACCGTATATACTCGTGTATAAGCCAACCCGTGTATAAGCCAACCCCCCTACTTTTGCCCCCAAAAGCTGGGAAAAGTTATTGACTCGCGTATAAGCTTAGGGTATGAAATGCAGCAGACCCTCATCCTATTATATAGCCCCCCGCCACTGGTATATAGCGCCCCTCAGCAATGGTATACAGGCTCCTCAGCAGTGGTATTATACAGGCACCTCAGCGGTGGTATACAGCCCCCTCCCTCGTATCAGGCCACTCAGCAGTGGTATACAGGCCCCTCAGCAGTGGTATACAGGCCCCTGTGAAGTGGTATACAGGCCCCTGTGCAGTGGTATACAGGCCCCCAGCAGTGGTATACAGGCCCCTTAGCAGCGGTATACAGGCCCCTTAGCAGTGGTATACAGGCCCCTTAGCAGTAGTATACAGGCCGCTTAGCAGTGGTATACAGGCTGCTTAGCAGTGGTATACAGTCCCCTTAGCAGTGGTATACAGGCCCCTTAGCAGTGGTATACAGGCCCCATAGCAGTGGTATACAGGCCCCTTAGCAGTTGTATACAGGCCCCTTAGCAGTGGTATACAGGCCCCTTAGCAGTTGTATACAGGCCCCTTAGCAGTGGTATATAGGCCCCTTAGCAGTTGTATACAGGCCCCTTAGCAGTGGTATACAGGCCCCTTAGCAGTGGTATCCAGGCCGCTTAGCAGTGGTATACATGCCCCTTAGCAGTGGTATATAGGCCCCTTAGCAGTGGTATACAGGCCCCTTAGCAGTTGTATACAGGCCCCTTAGCAGTGGTATACAGGCCCCTTAGCATTTGTATACAGGCCCCTTAGCAGTGGTATACAGGCCCCTTAGCAGTTTTATATAGGCCCCTTAGCAGTGGTATACAGGCCCCTTACCAGTTGTATACAGGCCCCTTAGCAGTGGTATACAGGCCTCTTAGCAGTTGTATACAGGCCCTTAGCAGTTGTATACAGGCCCTTTAGCAGTGGTATACAGGCCCCTTAGCAGTGGTATACAGGCCCCTTAGCAGTTGTATACAGGCCCCTTAGCAGTGGTATACAGGCCCCTTAGCAGTGGCATACAGGCCCCTCTGCAGTTGTATACAGGCCCCTTAGTAGTGGTATGCGCCACCCCTCACAGGTTACTGCCCCCCATGCTGCCGCACACCTTAAAATAACAAAGCATTTATTCTCACCCTCCGTCGCTCTGTCACAACTGCGTCCTCTGATCCCTGCTTCTTCCTGCTTTTGCCGGCTTCTTGTGACCGGCGAAAGCAGGAAGAAGCAGGGACCGGAGTACGCAGCTGTGATAGAGTGAGGGAGGGTGAGAATAAATGCTTTGTTATTTTAAGGTGTGCGGCAGCATGGGGGGCAGTAACCTGTGAGGGGGGGCGCATACACAGTGCAGTGTAATATGCACCGCTCCCCCTGCCGCTGATGGACAGGGGGATGCAGTGCATATTGAATTGCACTAATGAGCGGCCCACGTGACCGGCCGCTCACTGTACAGCCGCCCCCTGCCTCCTCCAGCCCCCGGACACCGCCCCCCCACACTCAGCCATATACTGACTCGAGTATAAGCCGAGGGGGGCATTTTTCAGCACAATTTTTGTGCTGAAAAACTCGGCTTATACTGGAGTATATACGGTATGTATTCTCAAGATAATAAAATATTCTTTCTGGGACACCTGTTTTGCAAACAAAAAAAATATGCAATAAGTTATTCACAAAGGCCAAATCAGAAATAAGACATTAGTGAAGGAATACAATGCTACTCAAATTCTTGCTGATGGTTTAGGAATTTGCTGAGCTTAAACAATTTGCAATTCACTTCTTGTTAAATGCTTTGTGACGCTGGTCAAAAGTAATAACTAGTCTCAGGAGCAGAAAACTAACTGAAATAAATGGAAAGTAAATATAACAATTATACTACTTACTGGTAGTAAAAAGAGGTCAAAGCAATCTATGGTCAGGTCCTTGAAATGGCGCAGTACTGTAAAGGGTTAACATAAGCAAATTCCAATTCAAGCCAAAGTCAGGAAACCAGAGAGACAGAAACAGAGTCCATAGGTGCAAAACAGAAAGAGAAGTCAGGTCACTAGCAGAGGGTCAAGTCCAGGTAAGAAACAAAGTCAGGCAGGGTCTGGTTCAGAACACAAAGATATCAAGTACTACACAGCCAAAAGCAAATGTACAATTGACCCAGAGCAGAGCTGCAAGGTAGTTTAAATAGGCTCTTGATTAAGTGAGCTGAATTCAGGTGATTGAAGCACAGAGCTAGCCCAGCCTGACAGTCTCCACAAACCTAGAACAACAAAGGCAATGTGGATATCATGTCATGCTTAAAATGCATAATTCTATTTTACACATTGCAGAAAATTGCATCAGCCAGAGAAGCATCCCATGACCTTTGGTGGTTTTCCTTAATGGCCGATTGCACGGCACGATATTGCTGTCCAACTTTGATAAAAAGTCACGTGGTTCATGCGTTGGCGCCGATATCGCTCGTGCGTTGTGTGGGTAAATGTTCAATTTGATGCAAGAACGATGCCAAAACGATATCGGGAAAGAATGTGCAGGCTCTCCAACTGCCCGATATTGGATGGATGATCTGGCAGAATTGTGCTGTGTGACAGCCCAACAACGATTTGGAGCACAACTTCCCCTATTCACTCCCATGTTAAATGGTCGTTCCCTGGTTTGCTCGTACAAGGGGTGTATACATCGCAGTTGTGTTGCCTGCCGATATTTTCCTGTGTGACAGCTCCTATGCGATTTTGGATTACTGCCAAAAATGTGCGCGCTTCCGTGCCATTATATACAATATCGAACGATGTTGGGATGTGTAAAGCGGTCATTATAATATTTTTTTTAGCTTCCATCTCACATGATATAATACACCTAATTTGGAAAGACTGTATAAAAGATGAGGCAGGGAATGCAGCAACTATTTTGTATTGAATCTGGCTAGTGAGAGAACATCAAAACTCACAAGTGAAGGAACTGTACAGATAGTGAAAACATTGGTGTGTGAGGAAAATGAAATAAAGACACATACATTTTTCAGAAAAAGTAGAAGTTTTAAAATAATTCACGACAAATTAATTGAGCACAGTATGAACTTTGTTGGGAATTTAGCAGATCTGGCAAATTCACATTTGTAAAGATTCTTTACACTGAAGGAGACGCATGACTCACCTGGAATGGCCAATGACTCTCTGGATGGGAGTGTGTCAGCTACATAGAAACACATGCAACACCATGCTCCCATCCTGAGAGCCGGAGGCTATTCCAGGTGAGTAATGCAAGACTCATGCGAGTATCTCGCATGCGTCTTTCTCAGTGCATCTCCAATGTTAGACAGCATTGTTTTGGAGTTCTTACCTTAGCTGCCGCTTCTGGCTTTATCACCCACCCCTAAAGTAAAAAGAAAATGTCGCAATAGGTTTTAATAATGGTAAATTAGTTGATTAAAAGTGTTATTATTATTAAGAATAAGAATAATAAGAATAATTTATATGTATAATTAAGATAAGACTATAAAGCAATCTTTTATATATTTAATGACAAATTTCATGAAATTACAAAATAAATTAGATTTTTATAAAAAAAAAAAAAATAAAAACACTGTCACTGCTGTAAAGAAAAGAAACGTATCAAAAAGCTGTCACTCAGTTATTCATGCAGAAAAGGAACAAAACATTTGTGAAAGTGAACGGCTTGTTTTCCTGTTGATGTTTCCCCAAAGTTGTTTCGGCACTGCAGTGGCAAAGTAATTGAGAAAAGATTGATTTTGCTTGTGTGCAATTATATTTACATGTTGTTTCACATTTAATAGAATAATATAGAGGTGACAGAAAATGTTATTTTCTCCTATGCCTGTCAGCATATATGTTTAACAGGCACACTCACAAACCTAATATAACATAACAATATATGTATTTCAATGCAGGATGTTTGGGCCTAATAAATGGCATGAAAACAGACTTTACAAATACGGTAGTAAGAAATGATAAATTTAACTGAAATTTTATTATCATATTTCCTTTTTAAATACTGCAAATGAAAAAAAAAAATGTACAATAAATTCTGCAAAACCTCCAATTGCGAAAGACTCTGAGGGCTTTAACAGAAACACAGCCTTAGTAATGTCTAAGTAAGGCTGGGGTCACAGTAGCACTTTTCACATGCGTTTTTGGAGACCTGCGTTTTCAAAAACGCATGTAAAAAACGCACCCATAGGCCCCCATGTTAAAAAACGCATGCCCTAATAGCCAAAAAGCATGTGTGACAGTTCCATGCGTTTTTGGTGCTTTTCCAAAAACGCATGCGTTTTTTAATATGGGGCCTTATGGGAAACGCATGCAAAAACGCATGTACAATTAGTGCCATTCAAAAACGCATGCGTTTCCCATAGGAGCCCATGTTAAAAAAACGCATGCGTTTTAGAAAACGCATGCGTTTTTTTAACATGGGCTCCTATGGGAAACGCATGCGTTTTTGAATGGCACTAAAAGGTACTAATTGTACATGCGTTTTTGCATGCGTTTTCCATAGGGGCCCATGTTATAAAAACGCACCAAAAAATAGTACATGCACTATTTTTGGGTGCAGATTCCAAAACGCAGCCAAAAACGCAGGGAGCCATCACACACCTTAAAAAACTCATGCTGACATGAAAAACGCATGTAAAAAAGCATGCTTTTTTAAAAGGCACTAAAAAAAACGCATGTCAACTGTGACCACAGCCTAAATTTGATTTCTATAGTGGCTAAGGCTGCCTTCACATTTACGGACGCCTCCGCAGCGTTCTGCTCCGCAATGTGAGCGCAGCACCGCAAGCCCCTATCTTTATAATGGGAGCGCACGGTGCTGCGCTTGACAGCGCATGACCGTGCGCACCCATTCACTGCGCACAGATCACATATGGCAGTAAATAAGTGCACACGGTCATGCGCAGACCTGCGCATGACCGTGCGTTCCCATCATAAAAATAGGGGCTGGCGGCGGCTGCAGACAGCTTGCGGATTCCCTCCGCAGGACGCTGTGGAGGGTCTGCAAATGTGATGTTAACCTAAGTGATGAGCACTATACAGTGGCTTAATGGTGAGCACAGCAGGCTTGTAGCACTAATGTCCTGGGTTCAAATCTCCCAAGGGCAACATCTACAAGGAGTTTGTATGTTCTCCTTGTGTTTGCATGGGTTTTCTCTAAGTATTCTGGTTTCCTCCAACAACATCCTGGTAGGGAATTTAGATTGTGATTCAGGTGTATGTAAAGTGCTGTAGAATTAATAGTCATTTATAAGTCAACTAGCTGTGAGCCCGATGCAAATGCATCGGGTGTCTAGAATATTTTTAATTTTTTTTTTAGATTTTCAAATAATAATCCAATTATTCCAATGACATCTTTACACCAACCTGCAAGTGTAGCGACTCGCAATGGCCTCGCGGCCATTGCTCGCGCTACACAGCGAGTCGCAATAGATCCCCATTGAAAGTATAGGGGGAGTTGCGACAGGTGCGGCGACTGAGGTAGCGACACGCAATGGCCTCGCGGCCATTGCTCGCGCTACCTCAGCGGTAAATGGCTAAGTTTGTGGCCGAGCCTCTGGTTCTATTTTCGGCCAGCGACTCGCAATGGCCGCTTCGCGGCCATTGCTCGCGCGTGGTGACGTCACAGTGTGACATAGCCACGGCGTTTTCGGGGGCCGACACGATTTTGCCTACGGCAATTATAGAGTAGATATATATATATATATATATATATATTATATATATATCTATATCAATATATATATATATAATAATGAATATATATCAATAGATAATCGATTATATTGGCCCAAAAAGATATCTTAGATGATATATATAGATTAATATACAATATATATATATAGTAATCATATACATATATATAATATGACATCTCTATATATCTATATATCTATATATATTAATCTAATTAATGTATATATATATATATATATATGTCTATATCAATATATATATATATAATAATGAATATATCAATATAACAATAATATTAATAATGGATTAATAATAATAATTAATATTAACACTAATAATAATAATATTAATAAATAATCATAATAAATAATCAATTATATTGGGCCAAAAGATATATAATTCTGAATATATCAATATATAATAATAATATTAATAATATATTAATAATAATAATTAATATTAACACTAATAATAATAATATTAATAAATAATCATAATGAATAATCAATTATATTGAGTAAAAAAGATATCTTAGCTGATCTTGAAGGGATGAGGTTCCAGCACTGGTTTTCGGACGTCCGTCCCACAGGATCACCAAGGCATAATCGATTAATAATAATAATTAATATTAACACTAATAATAATATTAATAATTAATAATAATTAATAATCGATTATATTGGCCCAAAAAGATGTCTTGTAGGGATGAGGTTCCAGCACTGGTTTGCCGACGTCCGTCCCACAGGATCACCAAGGCAGGAATAATTTGTGAGGAAAACTTAAAGTAAACACTATAAAATTGTGGCAGGTGGGAGCATAGTGATTGGTAGACAAAGGGGAGTATGGTGATTGGTAGGCAAAATGGGTTGCTACCCAGCAACAGCACAGTCAGCCACGGGATTTTCGCGGGCAAACTCGCCCTATACTTTCTATGGGGATTACCGCAACCGTGCCGCAAGTGTAGCGACTCGCAATGGCCTCGCGGCCATTGCTCGCGCTACACAGCGACTCGCAATTTGATCCCCATTGAAAGTATAGGGGGAGTTGCGGCAGGTGCGGCGGCTGAGGTAGCGACTCGCAATGGCCTCGCGGCCATTGCTCGCGCTACCTCAGCGGTAAATCGCTAAGTTTGTGGCCGAGCCTCTGGTTCTATTTTCGGCCAGCGACTCGCAATGGCCGCTTCGCGGCCATTGCTCGCGCGTGGTGACGTCACATAGTGACATAGCCACGGCGTTTTCGGGGTCCGACACGATTTTGCCTACGGCAATTATAGAGTAGATAAATATTGTTATATGGCTATGAGTAAATAGATGGGAATGTGTGGTGGCCAACACAATGCACTGACAGGCTTTTAAATGTTAAAAATTATCCCTTTTGATAAACCAATGCTTATACACAGGCAATGTACACAGCAGCAGCCATAGCCTTTTTTTGCAAGCAGTGGCCCAATAATTATCCCAGGTTTGTTGTCACTTACATGAAAAAGCTATAGTTTTTTTCTGGGGTGAACAGGAATAGGTTTGCTGTCTGAAAAGAGAATAAAGTAATGGATTTTTTTCAAGTGTGGTCCAAAAATGAACCATATTTTGGGATCAGAAACAGGTTTGCTGTTTGAGGAATGAGGAAGCAATGGATTTTTATCAATATGTATAAAAATGATCCCTCTTAATAGAAGCAGAAACAGGGTTGCTGTTTTGAAAATAAGCAATCGCTCCTTAAAAAGCCATTAAAGAATTACCAGTTGTTTTTATGAAAATTAGTAGAATCTGAGAGTCCTCAGTGGTTGATACCTTTTAATGGCTAACTGAAAAGATGGTAAACATAGCATATCTTTTCAGTTAGCCATTAAAAAGTATCAACCACTGAGGACTCTCAGATTCTAATATTCTTTATCTACTGGCTAACACGATACAAATATTTTGTACCTTATCAGTTGTTTTTATTACAGTTTTAGGTACCTAATAACATTACAGTTTACCTATAAAACATAACACAAAAGCAATATATATGTGTGACTATTTATCAGCAGTGTCAGTAAAAGTGGCAGAAACTGCGTAGTATAGGATATAACAGATGATGAGGCAGGCAAGGAGATCTGCAGATGTATAGGACCACCACTGGCAGCAGTAGTATACTATCGCTAAAGCAGAATTTGAACAGGCAATGACAATAGCCAAACAGTATAGAATGTGACCAGCAATATATATATATATATATATATATATATATATATATATATATATATATATAGTCTTGTCAATTTACAGTTAGGGCCAGAAATATTTGGACAGTGACACAAGTTTTGTTATTTTAGCTGTTTACAAAAACATGTTCAGAAATACAATTATATATATAATATGGGCTGAAAGTGCACACTCCCAGCTGCAATATGAGAGTTTCCACATCCAAATCGGAGAAAGGGTTTAAGAATCATAGCTCTGTAATGCATAGCCTCCTCTTTTTCAAGGGACCAAAAGTAATTGGACAGTGGACTCTAAGGGCTGCAATTAACTCTGAAGGCGTCTCCCTCATTAACCTGTAATCAATGAAGTAGTTAAAAGATCAGGGGTGGATTCCAGGTGTGTGGTTTTGCATTTGGAAGCTGTTGCTCTGACCAGACAACATGCGGTCAAGGGAACTCTCAATTGAGGTGAAGCAGAACATCCTGAGGCTGAAAAAAAAGAAAAAATCCATCAGAGAGATAGCAGACATGCTTGGAGTAGCAAAATCAACAGTTGGGTGCATTCTGAGAAAAAAGAAATTGACTGGTGAGCTTGGGAACTCTAAAAGGCCTGGGCGTCCACGGATGACAACAGTGGTGGATGATCGCCGCATACTTTATTTGGTGAAGAAGAACCCGTTTACAACATCAACTGAAGTCCAGAACACTCTCAGTGAAGTAGGTGTATCTGTCTCTAAATCAACAGTAAAGAGAAGACTCCATGACAGTAAATACAAAGGGTTCACATCTAGATGCAAACCATTCATCAATTCCAAAAATAGACAGGCCAAAGTTAAATTTGCTGAAAACCACCTCAAGAAGCCAGCTCAGTTCTGGAAAAGTATTCTATGGACAGATGAGACAAAGATCAACCTGTACCAGAATGATGGGAAGAAAAATGTTTGGGAAGAAAGGGAACGGCACATGATCCAAGGCACACCACATCCTCTGTAAAACATGGTGGAGGCAACGTGATGGCATGGGCATGCATGGCTTTCAATGGCACTGGGTCACTTGTGTTTATTGATGACATAACAGCAGACAAGAGTAGCCGGATGAATTCTGAAGTGTACCGGGATATACTTTCAGCCCAGATTCAGCCAAATGCTGCAAAGTTGATTGGACGGCGCTTCATAGTACAGATGGACAATGACCCCAAGCATACAGCCAAAGCTACCCAGAAGTTCATGAGTGCAAAAAAGTGGAACATTCTGCAATGGCCAAGTCAATCACCAGATCTTAACCCAATTGAGCATGCATTTCACTTGCTGAAATCCAGACTTAAGACGGAAAGACCCACAAACAAGCAAGACCTGAAGGCTGCGGCTGTAAAGGCCTGGCAAAGCATTAAGAAGGAGGAAACCCAGCGTTTGGTGATGTCCATGGGTTCCAGACTTAAGGCAGTGATTGCCTCCAAAGGATTCGCAACAAAATATTGAAAATAAAAATATTTTGTTTGGGTTATGTTTATTTGTCCAATTACTTTTGACCTCCTAAAATGTGGAGTGTTTGTAAAGAAATGTGTACAATTCCTACATTTTCTATCATATTTTTGTTCAACCCTTCAAATTAAACGTTACAATCTGCACTTGAATTCTGTTGTAGAGGTTTCATTTCAAATCCAATGTGGTGGCATGCAGAGCCCAACTCGCGAAAATTGTGTCGCTGTCCAAATAATTTCTGGCCCTAACTGTATATATACACTGTCTGATATCTGCTTGCTTGTCACATTCTATACTGTTTGGCTATTGTCATTGCCTGTTCAAATTCTGCTTTAGCGATAGTATACTACTGCTGCCAGTGGTGGCCCTATGCATCTGCAGATCTCCTTGCCTGTCTCATCATCTGTTATGTCCTATACTATGTAGTTTCTGTCACACCCTGGTCTGCTAAAGCATTTATATATCTTGCTCCAATTACATCAATTCATGCTGATTTATCAATTTACTGTGTCAAAAAGCCATTGTAAAGTACTTTGTGTTCTAATTTTCAATAAACACTCTTTGCCATTATCATACTTTCATTTTTATCTATGCCATCACGAGATAATACCCTTGTACCCAGTGCTTATTTCCGCCTTCCTGGGTTAATTGGAAGTCTGTTTTTATCAACATCTTATTAGTCATCGTGATAATCATTAATATACTTTATGTCTTACTGCACGGTTTGTGGGTCATAAAAGCGGTTTCCAGTCTTATTATATTATATATTGTATTCATATACGGTTTATATATTGTCTTGTCCACGTGTGGTTTGTTCCAGTAGCCCATTTATTATCAGCTTGTCCAGGTTCTTCAACCTCTGTCTCGGACCTTGTAGAACCAGGTGACGTCCAATCCAGCATGACACTCTTAGTTTGTGACAATCTTGTGGTAAATCAGATTTTATTGTGTGTCAATTCACATCAAAACAGCATTGTGTTGAAAATAAACATGTCTACTGAAATACAATCACGTATTAATCTTAGTCTATAGCAACAAACCAAGACCAGTATATTGAGTAACAAACTTCTAATAGGGAGGGAAGAAAGTGAGAAGAAGTGAAAAGAGGAAACAGAGGAAAAAGCAAGGGAGGGGAAACCTGGAGTAGAGGAGGAATGTGGGCAGCATCAGGTATATCCAGTAGAGGGGGTGGGAGGAAGAAAAAGGAAAGCATTGGGTAAAATATAACAATGGATTAAAAGGGTAAGGGTAAAGTCAGGAACTTGGCGGGGGAAGGGAGTGTCCAGGGGGTCCACGGGAAATATTAAAGTTCAATTAAGTCAACCAGGATGAGAGAGAAGGGGAAACTCTAAAGAGGAGCCAGGGTGTCCACGTCTTGTAGAATCTATCAGTGCAGGACTCAGAAAGGTCAGATTGGTGAAGAAGATCTTCCATTCTACAGATGTCGTGCAATTCAGTAACCAATTCCTCCCGTGACGGACTTTGGGGTCGCTTCCAGTATCTCAGGATGAGACGTCTGGCAGCGGTCAAGAAGTGACGGAGCAACCCCGCCTGAAGCTGTTAGTCGAGCACTGTGACAGGTTCAGGAGAGCTAATTTCGGAGTAGGAGCAATCCGGACCTGCATCACTAAACTATAAAGATCGAAGACCTGTCGCCAAAACTGCTGGATCTGAGGACAGGACCACCAAATGTGTAGGTATGAGCCCGTAGCAGACGAGCATCTCCAACAGGAGGCGGAAACTGAAGGAAAGATTCTGTGTATATCCTCGGGCACCTGTACCACCTCGCCACCACCTTATAATTCCGTTCCTGGGAAACGGCGTAGACTGAGGCCCTGTGAGTATTGTGTAGGAGTTTGTCTACCTCCGAAAGCGTGAAGGTTTTGTTAAGGTCCTTTTCCCATTTGCCTATGTAGGGTGGGATGTCACAGCAGGAGAAAGGACGATCTCTTGAAAGAGTTTATACAAAGTTGAAACTGTGTGTGACTGTGGCCGAGGATCAGGCACAATTGCTCAAAAGGGAATGGAGCTCGAAATACACAAGAGTGTGGAAGTGTGGAAATGTAATTATGAAGTTGGCATAATTGAAACCAAGCTTGTGGAGGGGTCTGGGAGGATGGGAACAGATCAGACAGAGAACATATGCCAGATAATGTTGTGTAGTGGGTGAGAGTTGGGTATGAGTCTCTGTCTTTATGCAGGAACCTTTTTTGATTAGAGTCCAGTGGGAACTTACTATTGTCGAAGATCAGAGTCAACGGTCCAGGGATAGTCGTCAGGTTATAGATCAGTCTCGCCTGCTTCAAGAAAAGTTGTAAGTTGCGTGTGATATGGGGTAGTAACCTGCTCTCCTGCGCACTCCCAAGTCCAAATCTTGGCATGGGGATTCCCGGAGAAATTGGAAGCCTCAACCTCTACCCATCTCCTTCCAAACGATGAATGAAATAGATCTAATATGCAAGAACCTAATGCAGCATGATGGTATTTCTGAAAGTCAGGCAAACCGATGCCCCCCTCTCCACCCTCCTGGACAGAAGTGCATAAGAAATTCTTGATCTGTCATGTGACCATATGAATTTTATAATGGAACTCTTTAATCTGGAGAAAAAGGAGGCGGGCAGTAGAGTTGCTATCGTCTGGAAGAAGAAGAGCAAACGCGGGAGAAGGTCCATACGAAAGGTATTGATCCTTCCCAACCAAGTTAGGTGGAGCTTGTTCCATCTGTGTAAATCACCCTCAACCTTTCTCTGAAGCTGCGTAAAGTTAGAGCTAAGTAGGCGAGAGGGATCGGCCGTTAGATTAATACCCAGATACCTGAGATGGTCTGTTCTCCAGTCAAACGGAAATATAGCTTTCAGTTCATTGATCATGTCTCATGGGAGCGTCACATTCAGTATTTCTGACTTGTCAGAATTCATCTTAAGTTGCTCAAAGAGCCGAACAATGTTTGTGACAATCTTGTGTTTATTGAGGTAGGCATTAAAATGACAAGAGTCTTGCCCAATGACCCCTACTGTTATATGTATATATAATTAAAAAAGAAAAAAAAAAAGGGCACGCAATACTAGAATTTGAACCCCAGTCTCCCAACTACCGCCCAATAACCTACCTTACAACAACATGGAAACTCCTGTCGGGCATCATAGCCTCTAAACTACAAAACCATATGAATCAATACATAAATCCAGCTCAGAGAGGCACTGGGAACAACACCAGAGGTTCTAATCACCAGCTGCTAGTAGATAGAGCAGTCGCTCAAGACTCAAGATCCAGACAAACTAATTTCAACACAGCCTGGTTTGATTACAGGAAATCCACGCATATGTGACACACACATGGATGTGAATGCTTGGCACTCTATAATGTCAACAAGATATTAAAAACCTTCCTCAATGGGGCTATGGAGAACAACACTGGAAGTCAACTCAAGTCAACTAGCACAAATGTCCATCCAATATGGTATATACCAAGGCAATGCACTGTCCCCATTGCTGTTCTGCATAGGCTTGAACACCCTCAGTCAGATTATTACATAGTCTTGCTATGGATATAAGAGTGGAAGCACCTTCAGCCACCTGCTCTACATGCATGACATCAAGCTGTATGCGAATAATCAGTTCAATTATCCACCTAACATGGATCTACAGTAAAGACATCAGGATGTCCTATGTGTGGCCAGTTGGAAATAAAGAGAGCCAAGGTAGTAAAGACTGATGGAGTAGAATTACCGGCAGAGCACATAGCAGATGTACAGACCTGCTACAAGTAACTCTGCATCCCACAGAGATACGGTAACCATGATGAGGAGGCAAGTAGAGCAGAAAATCCAAATATCATCAAAGCACAAGACAGGTTATGAAGAGCCAGCTCAATGGGAAGAATAAGTTCCGCCCCCATCAGTACATACACCCTGCCAGTCATCAGATACCCTGCTGGCATAGTTTGCTGGACAAAGGAAGAAATGGTAGCCGCAATTGTGAAAACCCGGTGGCTCCTTAAATGCATGGAGGTCTCTATCCCAAGTCTTACACCTAAAGAGTGTGTACCAACAGATAGGAGGATGGTCAAGGCTTCATAGATATCCAAACCACCAACATGTACAGTACAGACCAAAAGTTTGGACACACCTTCTCATTCAAAGAGTTTTCTTCATTTTCATGACCATGAAAATTGTAGATTCACACTGAAGGCATCAAAACTATGAATTAACACATGTGGAATTATATACTTAACAAAAAAGTGTGAAACAACTGAAAATATGTCTAATATTCTAGGTTCTTCAAAGTAGCTACCTTTTGCTTTGAGTACTGCTTTGCACACTATTGGCATTCCCTTAATGAGCTTCAAGAGGTAGTCACCAGAAATGGTTTTCACGTCACAGGTTTGCCCTGTCAGGTTTAATAAGTGGGATTTCTTGCCTTATAAATGGGGTTGGGACCATTAGTTGTGTTGTGCAGAAGTCTGGTGGATACACAGCTGATAGTCCTACTGAATAGACTGTTAGAATTTGTATTATGACAAGAAAAAAGCTGCTACGTAAAGAAAAACAAGTGGCCATTATTACTTTAAGAAATGAAGGTTAGTCAGTCTGAAGAATTGGGAAAACTTTGAAAGTGTCCTCAAGTGCAGTTGAAAAAACCATCAATCGCTACAAAGAAACAGGCTCACATGAGTACTGTCCCAGGAAAGGAAGACCAAAAGTCACCTCTACTGCAGAGGATAAGTTCATCTGAGTCACCAGCCTCAGAAATCGCAGGTTAACAGCAGCTCAGATTAGAGACCAGGTCAATGCCATACAGAGTTCAAGCAGCAGACACATCTCTACAACTGTTAAGAGGAGACTATGTGCAGGAGGCCTTCATGGTAAAATAGCTGCTAGGAAACCACTGCTAAGGACAGGCAACAAGCAGAAGAGACATGTTTGGGCTAAAGAACACAAGGAATGGACAATAGATGAGTAGAAATCTGTGCTTTGGTCTGATGAATCCAAATTTGAGATCTTTGGTTCGAACCACCGTGTCTTTGTGTGACGCAGAAAAGGTGAACGGATGGACTCTACATGCCGGGTTCCCACCGTGAAGCATGGAAGAGGAGGTGTGATGATGTGGAGGTTCTTTGCTGGTGACACTGTTGGGGATTTATTCAAAATTGAAGGCATACTGAACCAGCATTGGTACCACAGCATCTTGCAACGGTATTCTATTCCATCTAATTTGCGTTTAGTTGGACCATCATTTATTTTTCAACAGGACAATGACACCAAACTCACCTCCAGGCTGTGTAAGGGCTATTTGATCATGAAGGAAAGTGATGTGGTGCTACGCCAGATAACCTTGCCTCCACAGTCACCAGACCTGAACCCAATCAAGATGGTTTGGGCTGAGCTGGACTGCAGAGTGAAGGCAAAAGGGCCAACAAGTGCTAAGCATCTCTGGGAACTCCTTCAAGACTGTTGGAAGACCATTTCCGGTGACTACCTCTTGAAGCTCATCAAGACAATGCCAAGAGAGTGCAAAGCAGTAATCAAAGAAAAAGGTGACTGCTTTGAAGAACCTAGAATATAAGACATATTTTCAGTTGTTTCACACTTTTTTGTTAAGTATATAATTCCACATGTGTTAATTCATAGTTTTGATGCCTTCAGTGTGAATCTACAATTTTCATATCTATATAGAGATATGTCTGCTCTCCTCCTTCTTTAACAAGGTGATCAGGAAAAATTAGTTATACAGTATCACAGATATCACTGGCACTCTCCTAAAAAATGACTCAAGTCCAAATCACGAAATATGATGCAAAAAAGGGGTTTTATTTTGTTCCAGTTTCAAAATTAAAGCTGTATATCCACAACGTTTCGGCTTTTTTCGCCATGATCACGTTACAGCTGACTTCATAAACATAAAATGAAATAAAACATAGAACATTAATTAATAAAGTATAATGACAGGGGTATCTTTCAATATCTCGTCACATATGTATATCATAAAACTCAAGTCATCATATCATGTTAGTAATTCATCATATATTTCATATAGTAATTATAAGATCATGTGAGATTAAGAAACAACAAATTAATCCATGGTGAAAACCATAAAAATAAATAATATGAAGATACCTTCTAACTTGAGGTAACAAAGAATAATCCTTAAGGATTATATATATATTGGGCGCTGTTTCTTCACCTGAAGGCTATAAACCAAGAAATAGGCATAACTAGAATGCAAGTATAAATGATAGTAGACAAGCTAGGAAATCGTGCCAGACATTAACTTACGGTTCATGTGATTCTCTTAGAATGGAGAAACCCCTTTGTTATGTTAATATGGAAACTTGTATCAGAGTGGTTTGAACACTCCTTAATTATTTCCCATAAAGAAGTGAGAGCTGTGAATGAGGATATGATACAGATTATCAAGTATCCATAAGTCAGAAAAGTGACCCAGCCAGATACCTACTTGTCATCCATATAGGTAATGTAGATGGAATGTTAAAGCCCCAGGTTTGTTTAGCCCCGCTATAATGGAAAGCATTAATGTGATAAAATGAATCACCAAAGACTATACATAGTAATTCATGTCCTTAAGAGGTGCACTTTACCTGACCAATAGTGCAGTGAAGTGGCGGTGTAACCGCTGGTGCAACGCAGCATCTCTATGCGCGCCATCTTTATGAGACACAGCAAGTCATGTGGCCCAATGATGTGTAAGTGCGGAAGTTAATGTGCGCATGCGCGCGGTGCTGTGCAGCGCTACAATGAAAGCCGAAAGTACCCGAGACATATTGAGGGAGTGACGTCAGGTCCCCCGGACAGAGCCAGGGAGGAGCTGAACACGGCGGCAGGTTCTTAATAAGATCACAGCAGTGAGGAGAACGCCTATTCAAGATTCTGGGAACTAAAAAGGGAAAAAGGAAATAAAGAGATGTAGTATTAGTGTATCAGCATCTAATAAATGAGCATGGGGATCCGTGACGTGGATCATGAGCTTAAGTGTCTTGGCCAAGCATTGTACTGGGCGGCCCATTGGTTAGGTGGCGGAGCCAGTGGGTAGCTTTCAGACACTCTGCATCATTTGTATCAGTGTGAATGGTGTCCTAAGCAAGCCCATTATGTGCATGGCAGGTCACCTCCCACACTTTGTTTTAGGTAGAGGTGATTTTTATCAGCCTGCACCTGACTGCAAGTGCAGTGTTGGTTTTTGATTTTGGTATTGATGCTAAGTTTTTCTGATTCTGCCTTTTTGAGTAGTTTTTGTATAAATTTTGTTAGGACTCATGAGCATGGGGATCCGTGACCTGGATCATGAGCTTAAGTGTCTTGGCCAATGCATGAACCAATACCCCATCTATAAAGTTTTTTTGTTTATCATATAAAAAAACTTTTTTGCACTTTTTAATAATTTTCGGGGTGCATCTGGGCCCCATGGGGCGCCGTTCATCTAGTGGTGCAGAAGCATCGTACTGGGCGGCCCATTGGTTAGGTGGCAGAGCCAGTGGGTAGCTCTCAGAAACTCTGCATCATTTGTATCAGTGTGAATGGTGTCCTAAGCAAGCCCATTATGTGCATGGCAGGTCACCTCCCACACTTTATTTTAGGTAGAGGTTATTTTTATCAGCCTGCACCTGGTGCTTGCTTCACATAGTGGGGTCTGACTGCATCCTGGAAGTGCAGTGTTGGTTTTTGATTTTGGCATTGATGGAAGGACAAAAAACACCCAACAGGGGTGAGAAGGTAGGTTTTTTTTTATATACATATATATGACTGAATGGATAGGAAGGGCATACAGTACTCAGCTGAATAGAGGCCATCAGAGCTGGTGGCAGCAGAACAGTGTAGAGCACAGTGCACAGCCTGTCAGATGTTAGGCATAACGCATAACCTAATCATTGGCATCATCTGCATATGAAAGAAAATCGGCAGTTTTCCATGCCTGATTCATTTTGACAGATGTAAGATTTTGTTGCACACTTAAATCCAGGACATGAGCCATACAGGAAACATGAGTTACCTTTCCCTAACATATTATAGTCATACTAGTCTACGTTTATATACAACAATGCAGTTGCAATTGGCAGAGAGCATTTCAGCATGACATTTACTGCTTGATAAAGTGCAACAGCATGTGAACCGTATGGGTTTTGTCACCCATGTTTGCAAATTGTAAATCAGATTGACACCACCTTACATTGCAAGAATAAAAAAATAATGGTGGGAATTCGATGCAATGCTGCTCCCTGTCTCTTTTGGGTATGGGGCAATGTTTATTAAGAAGGAGGTGGAAGAGGTGTAGCAGGAGATATACAACTTCCACCTGGCAGTGCAACAGTCCTAATGCCCACCAGTGGAGGTGTTAATAGTTGTTCCAATTGCAATGAGCAATTGCTGCCACGCAAACAATTCACCCATTGTACCATTAAATATCCTATCACCTTTCCATAGATACTGCTTCAAGTGTATATGCTGAATTGCATCATTGTGCTCAATTCCAGAGAGTGATCCATATTCTCATAGACTGTGAGCCCTCGTGGACAGGGTCCCTGCCCCTCCTGTACCTGTACGTCCTGATCGCCTAGATTTAGTGTACTTGTTCTTGTCTCCCTCAATCTCATGTAAAGCGCCATGGAACCTAATGGCGCTATATAAATAAATAATAATAATAATAATAATAATAATTCTCCTGCATGTGAGAACACAAAGCAGGCACTCCTTTCTGCAGGAAACAATGGTGGCTCAATATCTTTTGAACATTATTAAATGTTTTGGCAGCAACTGCACCACCAGCAACTTGACCAAGTGAGGGTTAAGTTAGCACACACCCAAATAGGCCTGAGCATTTTCTTCTTTCCTGGCCACAGAATCAGGTATGAATATTTGTGAGTTCCCCGGTGGTGACTGAAAGTATTGTGGCAACCACTTGGCTATGAACTCTGATGACCTCAATTATGTCACCGCTCTCACAGCTGCAGCTCCCATGGTGCTGTCAGGGTGTTCCAGGGACTGTGGTGAGCGGTCACATCTTCTAAAGTCACCACCACTCACTGCAGACTCTGGATATATCTCAGGGCTTGTTGTCAGCTGTGATTTTTTATATATCACAGCTGTCATTAACCCCATATCATATACTACCCAGATTACCACCATACCAGGGCAATCGGTAAGAGCCACGTAAAGCGCCAGATTTGGGGCATATAGTGGAGGCGTCAATTGTAGGACAGGTGCTGGCTGGTATTTTTTGGCTGGGAAGGGAAAAAATAACCAATCACCATCCCAGCCTGTTAGCAAATTCTGCTTTATGTGCGCTGGTTATCAAAAGTAAACATTTTTTATTATTATTTATTTATTAGTCATTTTCATTTACTTTAGTTATCATAAATAATGAAAAAAATGCCTATTTTTGATAACCAGTGCAGATAAAGCAGACAGTAGCAGGTTGATATTATCAGGCTGCGATGGACATTATTATAATAATAATAATAATAATAATAATAAAGCTTTATTTATATAGCGCCAACATATTCCGCAGCGCTTTACAATGTAGGGTTAGAGTACAGAGAATATACAGTAAGTAATTAGAGTGGAGAACAAATAAAGTACAATAATTGGATACAAAACAATAGGCATAGAATCAATGTAAAAAAAAAAAAATACAATAAATAAAGCAAGAAATGAAGGTGACCCTGCTCAAAAGAGCTTACAATCTACAACGGGATAGGGGTTGCACAAGGTGCAGGGGCTTATTGCACTGATGGTCCAGGCATCTTGAGGAAATGGGGCATAGAACTAAGCTTACATGGATGGTCATTATACAGTCTGTGTAGACCTTTTTGGTTTGGTGGAGTTTGTAGAAGAGTAATGTCCAGAGGGATAGCCCATTCACTGTCTACAGTACAATGGACTTCTATTAGAGAGTATGATAGGCCGCCTTAAAAAGATGCGTTTTTAGGGATCGTCTGAAGCCATGCAGGTTGTGGATAGTCCTGATTTCTTGGGGTAAAGCATTCCAGAGGTTTGGTGCAGCTCTGGAGAAGTCTTGGAGCCGGGAGTGGGAGGATCGGATTAGTGCAGATGTTAGTCGAAGGTCATTTGAGGAACGTAGAGAGCGGGTGGGGTGATAGACAGAGATGAGGGAGGAGAGGTAGGGGGGTGCTGCACTGTGAAAAGCTTTGTGGGTGAGAACAATCAATTTGAATTTGATCCTGTAGTATACGGGCAGCCAGTGCAATGACTGGCACAGAGCAGAGGCATCTGAGTAACGATTGGCCAGATGGGTGATCCTGGCTGCTGCATTAAGGATGGACTGGAGAGGAAAAAGTCTGGTGAGGGGGAGGCTGCTTAATAGAGAGTTGCAATAGTCAAGGCGGGAATGGATTAGGGCCACGGTGAGGGTTTTTGTTGTTTCCAGGGTGAGAAAGGGGCGGACTCTAGAGATATTCTTCAGGTGTAAGCGACAGGAGCGGACGAGAGATTGCGTGTGGGAGGAGAAGGAGAGATCGGTGTCAAACATAACACCCAGACAGCGAGCCTGCTGTCTAGGCGTTATCATGGTTATTATTTGCATGTCTCAGCCATAAGATATTAGCCCACAGCTGCCCCAGACTTTGGCGCATCACATTTGATGCACCAAACCAGGCACTTTACCCGGCTCTTTCCTATTGCTCTGGTACAGTGGCCATTGGAGTAATGTATGGGGTTGATGACAGCTGTGATTTATCAAAAATTGCAGCTACTGTCAAGGCCTGGAATGTAGAGTTGTCTATGAGACACCTCTATTACGAATCCTATAAGTCAAAATAATAAACACAGACACTGAGAAGTCATTTACTTGAAATAAAACACAAAAGCTCCCTCTTTCACCAATTTATTACTCCTCGCAGTGAGCGGTTATGTATCCTAATGCCATCATTCAGGTTCCAGAAGTAGCTGAGCCAAGGATCATCAAGGGATGTTGGGTGGATTACGTTCGAGCTGCAGGGGTGTTTTGTGGATTATTAAATAGGTGAAAGAGTGTATGTGTTTTTTATTTCAAACAAAGTATTTTTCTGCATCTGTGTTTATTCTTTTGACTTACAGATTAGTAATGGGGGTGTACATGGTGGTCTCTCATAGAAACCTTCCATTGGTAATCGAGGGTTTGATGGCAGATGTGATTTTTGACAAACCCATATATTACCTGATTGCCACTGCACCAGGGCAATTGGCAAGAGCCAAGTAAAGTACCAGAATTGGGGCATCCAATCTGATGTGCCAATTCTTGGTCAGCTGCGGGATGATACTCTTTGGCTGGGATGGGCGAGTAGCCATGGACTGTCCCACCCTGATATTATCAGCTCTCTGCTGTCTATTTTATCTGCGCTGGTTATCAAAAAATTGGGGGGACCTACATCATTTTTTCCAATGATTTATTTATTTAAAATGTGCATTCACCTCTATCTTGATAAACAGTGCAGATAAAACAGACAGCGGCGAAATGAGATATTGATATTGACCCCTTTCAAAACTGATATCAGCCCCCAGGTGGCGGCTTTACCTTGGCTGGTTACAAAATAGGGGGGAACCCAAGTCATTTTTTATTATCTAGTTATTTTCACACTTATGTTGCCATTGTATTGAGCAGGACTGCAACAATCACAGACTGGCACAGAGGGTCAGGGACGTGTATAGCAGTTTGACTATAGCCAATCACAGACACTATCACAGATGGTGAGTTGGGGAAACAGTGAGTATTCTTAAGGTGTAATGAGCGGGGCTGGAAAGAGTGTGACAAAAGTCTTATGTTCCAAGGAAACAAGGTGGAGTATTTTTTGCTTTATAAGATGCACTGGATTATAAGACACACACCAAATTTAGTGAAGAAAAAGAGAAAAAAATAATTTTTAATGCTAAATGAGGTCCATCTTATAATGCCAGTGTTTGTCTTACAATCAGGCTACAAAAGCCTCCATCCTGCTGGTACATAGCCCCCTCATCCTATTAGTACATAGCCCCCCCATTCTGCTTGTATTTAGCCCCACCATCCTGCTGGTACATAGTCCCCAATTCTGCTGGTATGTTGCTCCCCATCCTGCTTGTACATAGCCTCCTAGCCTGCTGGTACATGGCCCCCCATCCTGGATAGAGCCCCCCATCCTGCTAGTACATAGCCCCCACATCCTACATGGAGCCCCTCCACCATCCTGTACATGGCCCCCAGTCACAGAATATGCCCCCTGCTGCTGCATACACAAAAATAATAAACAATATTACTCACCCTCCGTAAATCCTCCACTCCCAGCTCAGCAGTTTCTTCATGCAGATCCTGAGCATTGGATCATGTGACTGGGGTTCACAGTGATGACATCACTGCGCTGTGCCTGTCACATGATTGGATGCCGGCCCACACAGATAGGAAGACACTGCTGTGCTTGGCGCAGAGGAGGTTTGAAGAGTGAGTAACATCATTTATTATTTTTGTGTGTGCGGCAGCAGGGGGCATATAACGTGACCGGGAGGACCATATACACGATGGGGAGTCAATATACATTAGGCTCCTAAAGTATGAGCCAGTCCCCCCATCCACCTCTCAGCGATGGCTTCAGCTCTGTGGTGATGGACAGGGGATGCAATGAATATTACATGAGACTTTTTAGTAGGTGCACGTGACCACCAGCTGTATCTGCTGCCTGCGCCTTCCTCCTCCAGCTTACTCCAGAGCCGCCGTACCTCCAGCTCAGCCCCCTAGTCACACAGCCCTCATATATCCACATCATAAGACACACCCCTCACTTAATTTGGTAGCCGTTGACCCCTTACAACCACCATTTTACAGCATTTGAGTACAGGTCCCCTTGATTTATATGTTGTTTATGGTTCAGAGTCCAGTTTGGATCAAGTCTGGGTCCCAAACTGGACTTTTTTTAAAAGTCCACTGAACCTGGTTAACCGTAACATTCACGGGTCTACTCATCTCTAATCATTACTTCTTATACTGTGCAGCATTTATTCCATGTAGACTGATAATACCGTTATTTTTGTTGGATGTATAAACATATATTGGAAGTAAACCTTTCAAGACTAATCCATTTGTTATTTTTTTTTTACCAGCCAGCAATTTAAACTAAATAATGAAAAGTTACATTTTTTTAAAAATAATTTTATATTTTGTTTACCCCCTTGTAATTTTCTAATATTATATTATAGGAATACCAGTGAGTGACATAGACTGATGAAATGCTACATGCAGAATTCATGTTTCTGTCACCAACCTTTATATTTTGTTACAATTTAGTATAAAAGGTAAAACTGAAAATGTTAAATTATCTGTAAAGATTGGGAAATTAACAAAAACTATTTTCCAGACAAATTTCATAAAATGTTTTAAAAGTATTGTATAGAAAAAAAAGAAACCTTTGGCTGATTTAACTTTAACCATCACATATTATTGAAAAACAAAACCAACATACCAAGAAATAGCTGTAGACAATATACACAGAACTGGAAATTCCAAACACGTAATGCTGGATTTATCATGTATAGAATGTTAGCTCCAGGCAATCAATGTCAGAGGGTAAGTGTCATTTACAACCCACAGTGTTATATAGGCTACATAGTTTGACAATGACATTAGAAGTGTAAACAAAACATAAAGGTATGAATAAAACAAGAGCATAAAAAACTTGTAGGTACGAATCATACTTAAACTCACCTGTCTGCCCTATTCAGCCATTCATTAATTTTTAAATTAATCTTACCATCATTCATGATTATAATATAGAGGCTGTATATATAATATAGAAACTGCTGGGTGGGCTGTACATATAATATAGAGGCTGCGGGCTGTATATATATAATATAGAGACTGCTAGCTGTGTATATATAATATAGAGGCTGTATATAAAGTATAGAGGCTGCTGCTGAGCTATATATATATTAACTGTTGTACTCAGCGTTGCCCAGGATAGTTACTAACTGTTCTTGCCTATAACAATGGAATGGTTTAACAAAAAAATATTTTACACATAAAAGCCACAAAGTAAATAGACAGAAAAAGTATTATTAAAAATTAAAAAGTAAAATAATAAAAACATTTAATATCATATATTCAATGCCACTGATATGCAAAAAATCACCGAATTGGTACTAAGAAATATATAGAAAAACTCACCGAAGTTTTGACACTTTTTTCTACCCCTTGCATCTAGCAGATGGCTGTAGATTCCCCTAGGAGGTAACACATGCGCCCAGACACCGATGCACAGTCCCCTGCAACCCATAACATGGGGCGGTTTGTGGCAACCAGGCGACCAGCCATGTTAACAAGGAGGGGCTGGTGGTGAATGCAGACACATGGACACCATTAGGCTGCTGCCACTCACATCCAGGTGATACATAGTGTCTGAGCAGCCTAATGGTAACGCCCCCAGACCGGGCGGGCCACTCAGCACTGAGGACATGCATCACTGTGATAGACACCCCCTAGAGGAAAACAACCTCAACTGCAATGGATAAAAAGATGCAAGTTGACACTATAATAAATGATGTAAGGTGTCAGTTGGTATTATGGTGCCAGAATATCGTAAGCTCGTGACCCATCGTCAAGGGCCCTTACACTCACGAGTACCTAGCCACATGTATAACACATGTATTATTTAGCTTTAAGCAAAAAATCACCGAATTGGTACTAAGAAATATATAGAAAAACTCACCAAAGTTTTGACACTTTTTTCTACCCCTTGCATCTAGCAGATGTCTGTAGATTCCCCCAGGAGGTAACACATGCGTCAAGACACCGGTGCACAGCCCCCTGCAACCCATAACATGGGGGCGGTTTGTGGCAACCAGGCGACCAGCCATGTTAACAAGGAGGGGCTGGTGGTGAATGCAGACACATGGACACCATTAGGCTGCTGCCACTCACATCCAGGTGATACATAGTGTCTGAGCAGCCTAATGGTAACGCCCCCAGACCGGGCGGGCCACTCAGCACTGAGGACATGCATCACTGTGATAGACACCCCCTAGAGGAAAACAACCTCAACTGCAATGGATAAAAAGATGCAAGTTGACACTATAATAAATTATGTAAGGTGTCAGTTGGTATTATGGTGCCAGAATATCGTAAGCTCGTGACCCATCGTCAAGGGCCCTTACACTCACGAGTACCTAGCCACATGTATAACACATGTATTATTTAGCTTTAAGCAAAAAATCACCGAATTGGTACTAAGAAATATATAGAAAAACTCACCAAAGTTTTGACACTTTTTTCTACCCCTTGCATCTAGCAGATGTCTGTAGATTCCCCCAGGAGGTAACACATGCGTCAAGACACCGGTGCACAGCCCCCTGCAACCCATAACATGGGGGCGGTTTGTGGCAACCAGGCGACCAGCCATGTTAACAAGGAGGGGCTGGTGGTGAATGCAGACACATGGACACCATTAGGCTTCTGCCACTCACATCCAGGTGATACATAGTGTCTGAGCAGACTAATGGTAACGCCCCCAGACCGGGCGGGCCGCTCAGCACTGAGGACATGCATCACTGTGACAGACGCCCCCTAGAGGAAAACAACCTCAACTGCAATGGATAAAGAGATGCAAGTTGACACTATAATAAATGATGTAAGGTGTCAGTTTGGTATTATGGCGCCAGAATATCGTAAGCTCGTGACCCATCGTCAAGGGCCCTTACACTCACGAGTACCTAGCCATATGTATAAAACATGTATAATTTAGCTTTAAGCAAAAAATCACCAAATTGGTACTAAGAAATATATAGAAAAACTCACCGAAGTTGTCAGGGGTAGAAAAAAGTGTCAAAACACCACTGATATGCAACACAAACTAACTAAATAATTACCCCAGTGATATGACACACTTAATCTGCAACTCCATATTCAAGAGCCTTTTGATAAAGGACATTCTTGTTTTTTCCTGCCGATGCAAAGACAAACAGATTTTTGGCAGTCTTAACTCTTGAACAGGCCACGTAAAGTTAACCATGAGGAAATCATGGAGATTGAAAATTAATTCCTTCTACTTTCAAGGACTGTCCCTGAGTCTTGTTAATGGATATTGCAAATATCAGTCAAACTGGAAACTGGAGGTGTTTAAAATTAAATGGCAAATGAGATGGAATGAGTAAAATTGTTGGAATGAAAACATCCAATCTAAGGAAAACATCACCTCTCCCACTGCAGGAGCCAAAAGTCATTCAGATTCAGCTCTCCCAGTGAACGTTCATCACAGAGGATTGTGGATGGTTATGTGTGAGTAATAAAGATGGAGTCTAAAATTGTGTTTGTGTTTTTTGTTGAAATAAGAAAAAAATTTCTCAGTGTGTGTGATATCTTATTTATTTACTATTTACTTAGAGATTCTTAATGGCTGAGACTAACATTGGCCCAACATTATGAATCTCGAGCTTAGTGCCAGCTGGTAAAATTCAGATGGCATTAACACCTTATTTCCTTGTCTGCCACTGCCACAGGGCAGATGGAAGAGTTGGTTAAGTGCCAGAAAATGGCACTTCTGGTGAATGTACCATTTTCTGGTGCAGCTGCGGTCTGCAATTGACAGCAGACCAAACGCAGTATCACCCACCAATCGCCACAGATGCAGCGCAAAAAAGCACCATCCAAGCATGCCTACGGGATTGATTTCAGGATCGCTGTGTACTTCAATATCGCCCTGTCACATGCCACGATGCGCTGAAATCGCCTGGTGGATATTGCCTGATTTCACTGCAGTGCAGGGCAATCAGGCGACGCTCCACCAGCGATTTCTCGCCGGAGAATCGCCCAGTCACACGCCACTACGTACATGCGATGTGGTTTCCACATCACCAAATTCGTGAATTGCCATCCCTCTTGCCGGCGATATGGCGACATGTGATGATACCTTCACACTGCGTTAACACTGCCAAATTCTATCTTTTTAACAGAACTCCCCTGACCGCAGGCATAGCGCCAGTGTGACCCTAGCATAAGATAAAAAGTCTGACTACTTGTCTCTTCTAGTTAGTGACCAAGAATATGTTGAACCATCATTTCAGAAGACATCTTCTATCATAAATTCATCAGAGTTACCAATTATATATACTTAACCTGTATTTATTTGAAGTAGAGATACAGTTAGTTATGTATGTATGCTCAAGGTCTGCTTGCTGGGTTTTATTTACTCCTGGATTCTACAGCTTGCTTTTATTATTGCATGAATGGAAACTTAATCAAGATTTCCTGAGTCCATCAGCACAATACTGTAAAGTACTCTGCTCATAGATCTGCTTTCAATATTTGCTGATTGACTGACATCAACCGAACCGATACTTACTGCTTGGAATAGGTACCGACAATCTATATGAAAGAATATATGTATAGAGATTGCCACTATTTATAGCATTGCCAATTCCTAAATGGGAGCTTAAGGCAAATCTAGAACATGCATACACACAGTAAAAAAAAAAAAATTAAAATAATGCTGACCAAATTCGTCAATTCTGCCAAAAACTGCACGATCATCTAATGTGTATGGTGATTAAAAACCTCATTATTACTCAGTATTGCATTTTAACATGTGCAGTCCTTTTTCTCTTGGAGTAGATAAACTGTATACAGAGCTAATCGGTCAGCAGTATACTCAAGTCTCCTTGTTCAAAAATATGTACACCCTCTCTGCACTTTGTGCTCTTTTAGTCTGTTCCCTTTACTGTTTCTCAGATAGCTGATAAACACCATAAAGCGAGAAGAGCAAAAAAAAAAAATAAATAAAATAAAGTTACTTTCACCCAGTATTAACATTCTTTTCATTAAGGGTAGAAACACACTTATGTGAACTGCATGCACGTGTCTCACATGCATTTCGCATGAGTCAGCTGGATTAACCCCTGCCATTCTGGACAAGAGTGTGGAGCTGATTGTTTCTATGCAGCTCCACCCATGCTCCTGACCAGAGAGACGGCGGCCGAGCCATGTGACTCATGTGAGATGCATGTGAGACACATGGTGTGTCTCTGCCCTAAGAAAAAAATTGTTTATCTTCCATAGGTGTAGCAGAAAGAACCAAAATCATCCAGCTGCCAGTGATGATAGGAATAAACAAACACATCAAAAGAGGAAAGCCTCCAGAGCAATAGAAGATGCTCCAGTGGCATTTACACAGCAAAATAATCGGGAACAAACGTTAACATTGCATATTTCATTATTATCTTGCCATTTAAACAGGCTAGCAATGATCCGATGGAAAAAAAATGCTCATTCATCCGGTGAAATGATCTTTTATTGAACATACAAGATCATCGTTCTCGGTGGTGCACCATCCCATATAAACAGGACTCGCACTGCCGAGATCAATAACAGCTTATGGCTAGGGTCACACTCGCTAAACGGATGCGCTGTTTCCTGCATTTTTTTTAAAAAACAAATCGCTACCAGCCATCTGATTGGCCATCAGACGTAAGGTCCTGGCAAGCCTGCAGATGTGTTCTTTACGGGTTCTGGGACAGCCGTCGGATAGGTAAGTATGTTATTTTTTTATTTTTAACACCTTTTATTAACTTTTATTTCACTTTCGCAGTGTTAAAGTGAATGTACTACTCACTATTGCTAATGAGTAAACGCAAGGAAACTCGCGGAGTAGCGAGAAGCCCGAATACCGTACTATTTGGCGAGTACCGAATAGTTCAGAGTATACTTGCTCATCCCTAGCTCCACCAGTTTTACCGTGATCACTTGTGCAAAGTAAGCAGAGGCGTTGTCTTTTGAAAACATATATTAGGCTGCTTTCACATCAGCGGTAATCGTTGATTGCAGCAGTTGCGGTAAAAAAACGCAACTGCTGTGATTACCGCATAAACGGCCGCACTTGCGGTTCACCTGCGGCAAGCCCCATGCAATGTCTATGGGGCTTGCGGTAAGTGTGCGGCAGGTGCGGCAAGTGCGGTTTCGGCACTTGCTGCAGATGCAGCCGCGAGAAAAGAGCGGCTGACCGCGGTTTTCCGTGGCCGCATCTGCGGCAAGTGCCGAAATTGCAACTGTACCGCACTTGCCGCACACTTACCGCAAGCCCCATAGACATTGCATAGGGCTTGCCGCAGATGAACCGCAAGTGCGGCCGTTATGCGGTGATCGCAGCAGTTGCGTTTTTTTTCACCGCAACTGCGGCGATCAGCAATTACCGCTGATGTGAAAGGGGCCTTAGACATATAAGGCTTTCATGTGATGTAACATTCATTAACATAGCAACAAGAAAAGAACACAAAGTCAAAGACTTATCAGCAGCCCCTTGTATAAGATTATCTCAGCACAAGAACATCCATTTGTGGAAATTATTCCAAGATCTATTGATTAAAATGATCTTTAAAACATACTTTTTTCATGGAAAAACACTTTGAAGGTCTATTATTTATGGGTTTTATAACTAATAACTTTTTAATCTTATAAAATATAACCTTGCTTGCAATGTTACATCAAAGTCTGAAATGCAACAAAAGCATTTGCTCACATGATCCATATCGATGGAGGGTGAGAACTGAGAATCATTTCCTTTCTTCAGAGCAAGGAATCCTATTCCGCTGCTCAACAACATTATTGACCGATCATTATGTTATTGACCCACCGTAACATTATTGACCCACCAGTGATGAATTAATGTTATTATTAATATTATTAAAAATGTCTAAACACAATCAAAGTATTAATCTAGTTACATATTAGAAACTGAAATAACAAAAAGACCTCAATTTTGCAAACAGATGATGAAGAATATATGCTTCACAGATTTCCAATTATTGTAATTCTGTATGTAGAACCACACTAAGCTTCTAATCAGAAATATTTATGTGCCAAAAACCTAAGGATCTTTTAATGTGCCATGAAACAGAAGAGGGTCCAACTGGGAGGAGCGTAAGATTAACGGAGTGCAGAGTACTTATACCGACAAGAAGAATTAAAATGCAAAAGAGCCTTGTGAAAGCAGCTGTTTGAATGCATTTATAATGTGGAATGAGTTGGGTCTGTGCCAGCTACACGATTTCAGTTGAAAGAGGGTTGTGTCTGAATCAGAAGGAAGGGGTTTGTGTGAGAGAATTGTATGGTTGTCACCGCTCAGGATATGCTGCTTTGAATAGGTGAAGTTTAGCAGGGTTGAGTGAATTGCTTGAATAGCCAGAAACCGAGCATTGAAAGGCAGACTTGGGTGTTTCCTAACCTGGAACACAGATCCTCATTTGCTGGATAAAACCTTTCTAAATTGACAGTATTAGAACACAAATCCAATGTGTGAAGCAAAAGCAAAACCTTGAAGAGATGTAAACGGGGAATCTACTATTACATATCATGAACATCTCCAGATAGGATGTATTGAGCGTTAGAGAAAAAACGAATTATAAGACATATTATTAGTATAACATAAACAAATTATTGAGCAACTAAATACAATGAAATTACTTGACAGATACTTTTGAAATTCAAATTTAAAATATCTCTGTTGCATTTTCCAAATGTATTCGATTTGCGGCAAATAAATTAATGTGAATTTCATTACTGGAAAGTGCTTATAATTGCTCGTAATATATATTTTCAGAGAGGAGAGAATGTTGCTGACCAAAGAGCTTACATTTTACAGGTGAGAATGAGAGAGAGGACCCCACTGACAGTAATAGCTTACATTTTTCAGGTGAGAAAGAGAGAGGACCCCGTTGACCATAAGAGTTTACATTTTACAGGTGAGAATGAAAGTGAGGACCCCACTAACCATAAGAGCTTACATTTTACAGGTGAGAATGAAAGTGAGGACTCCACTGACCATAAGATTTTACATTTTACAGGTAAGAATAAAAAAGAAGACTCCACTGACCATAAGATTTTACATTTTACAGGTGAGAATGAAAGTGAGGACCCCACTAACCATAAGAGCTTATATTTTACAGGTGAGAATGAAAGTGAGGACCCCACTAACCATAAGAGCTTACATTTTACAGGTGAGAATGAAAGTGAGGACCCCACTAACCATAAGAGCTTACATTTTACAGGTGAGAATGAAAGTGAGGACCCCACTAACCATAAGAGCTTACATTTTACAAGTGAGAATGAAAGTGAGGACCCCACTAACCATAAGAGCTTACATTTTACAGGTTAGAATGAAAGTGAGGACCCCACTAACCATAAGAGCTTACATTTTACAGGTGAGAATGAAAGTGAGGATCCCACTAACCATAAGATTTTACATTTTACAGGTGAGAATAAAAAAGAAGACTCCACTGACCATAAGATTTTACATTTTACAGGTAAGAATAAAAAAGAAGACTCCACTGACCATAAGATTTTACATTTTACAGGTGAGAATAAAAGAGAAGACCCCACTGACCATAAGAGCTTATATTTTACAGGTGAGAAAGAGTGAGAGGATCCCGCTGACCATAAGAGTTTACATTTCACAAGAGAGAAGATGTTAATCCTCAATAATCCAAATCTCCCATTCTTTTTCTCTTGAGCTGTGCAAGTTCTCTTGAATTATCTACTTTGAATAATTTGATTACCTTTCAGTATCCAGTTTTAAGCATGCTCAAAAAAGACATTTTTATACTGGCCTTTCACCTCACAAATCTAACTATTTCCTTTTTGCCCTTCCAACAATTCCTCAGAATTGGGTCCATAATTGTACAGATCCTGGCTTTTGATCGGTTCATGCAGTGTTATTTGAATACCCTATTTATTATATTGATTTCTGAACCAGATAATACAAGCACTTCTGGCCATTTATATTTTGTGTCTTCAGTGCACATAGTAAAATTCACAATCTATTATGAAGGCTTTGATTTGCCTTCACAAGAAAATGAACATGGCAGTAAGGCTAGGGTAACATTAATGCTAAATGGGGCTTAATTTAAAACATAAGTTTTGGCAGCATAAATGCGGTGCTACGCCATGGTAGTGCTGCGTTGATGCTGCCAATGTTACCCTATGGAGACGAGGCCCGCAGCGCGGCTCCAACACGGCCACCTGATTGAAATCTCGCATTATTTCCTAACACGAGAAAAGACGCCTTCAACGTCTTTTCTCACGTTAGGAAATAACACGAGATTTCAATTAGATGGCCACATTGGAGCCGCACCTCCATAAGGTAACATTGGCAGAATTAACTCGGCGCTACCATGGTGTAGCACCGCGTTTATTCTGCCGAAACCTTTGTTTTAAACACAAGCCCCGTTTAGTGATGTGACCCTAGCCTAAGGGACGTCTTCAGCAGTCTCCATACCGGCCATGGCAATTTATCAGAACCAGTAGGTGCCTGTACAAACACTGGGTCAGAATTGTGGTCTTGATTGCCTCTTTGAGTGATTGACAGCACCGTTTAAGGTGTAAAAGCTGCAATCGGCAATAACACGAATCATTGCTGATAGAAACAGATACCTGCTATGTAACACAGCCAGTACATACCCTGTATGGAACAAGCTGAGCTCCCAAGTCTCCTACACACACAACATCTGGCTTCATGATGTATATATCTGTTATGTAGGGCTAAGGGGTTCAAAAAGCTGCATATGACCATCAAAATAGCAAAAATAAGTAAATATTTTATGCCAAATCATTTCATTCTTATAATTCCAGGGCCGCATGCTTGTTCCTCCTTATTGGTCTCCTGTTTACCTTACCTATAGTAGTGACCTCTCCCATAGTCCACGTGACCATTGCAGCCAATCACTGACCTCAGATGTATTCTGTATCAAACCACTGGGAGCTATAATCTAAGCAGCAGTCAAGTGGGGTATATGGGACATGAAAGCTGTAACCATCAAAAACAGAAGAACATCAGGAAGGATCAAGCAGGTGGCTATGGAACAGGAGGGATGAAATAGTTAAGTATGCATTATTTACTTTGGCTTTACTTCTGTCTGAGTACGGCTTTCTAATTAACTTGGAAATCCTCTTTATTTCTTTTTATGCCACCAACTCATTTCATTATCAGTAAGGTAGTGTATTAATGACCCAAACTGCAGAAAAACTATTTGGCAATTGTTATCACATGCAATCAAGTGAAATGATTGATGAATGTGTTACTAACCACTTTAGAAGAAGTAGCTGTGAAGTTATGTACTGACATTTTCCTTATTGCCAAGCTACTATTTGACCTTTGAACTCTGTTCTATATTCTCATAGTGTCTGGTAATGAAGTTTCCAGGATTCTTGTTCACTAGGCGTACATGTGTCTGTGTGAGAAAAAAAATACCCAAGGAATCTGAAGCAAATCTTTAGCTAGAAACTAAATCCCCCAACCCTCCCCCTCACATATCTTCTACAGTTCTACTCCTCGCATAACAAAATGCCTGTTCAGGGACCTGTGTGACATTAAAGAGCATAAAAAGTAGCAGTAAGAAGAACATTTAGACTTAGTCAAGTCAAAAATTTACTTCTAAATAGTCTTGCAAATAGCACAGATGATGTTCATTATATGTATCTAACTATTGGATACAATAACATGAGGACACACATATGTATATATATTGTTTAGGCTGTGGAAACCGCACCCTGATTGTTATTAATTGCACCACCGCACCAATTCTTGGTGTTCTTTCAAGCTGCAGGTAAAGGTGCAATGCGGCATTTACAGTAAACTATGTGTAGTTACAACTGCTCCAATCCAATTGTCTTCTAAACATGAATGTCATGCAAGATTTTTCTTGTAAATTTGTTAGGGGTTTTTTTTTTGCAACATTTTTCACATTTGCATGTTTCTGTGCTATGGAGGGTTTTACATTCAAGTCAAAAGTGAAATACAAAATGTATTAAAAACAAAGCGTTTTAGCAATAGAGAAAGACGAAAAACAAATGGCAAATATAGAGTCTTATCCTATTATTATTTCGATAAGAGAAAACAGGGAATTGTTCTCCTTGAGGGGTTGTGAAACAGTCACAACCACTACAATACCATGCAGGAAATTACTGCCACAGTCCGCTTAGAACAATATCATAAAATGAGGATGGAAAGAGTTAAAAACTGTGCTGCCATGAAAAAAGCAGTGGATCAAGGTGCCTGGACAATGATTTATTTATATGCATTTCCCAGAAAAATTCTCTTTCTTTAGGAAAAATGATAGATGTTTATTAGTGATGGGCGAGTCCTAAATTACTCGGAATCGCTTGACTCTAGCGAGTCCGAGCCTGGGACTCGCTACTCGTTGCGAGTCTAGCGAGTCCAATGTTAATGAATGGGAAGCGAGTAATAGCGAGTAGTGTGCGATTTACAAATCACAGATGTGTCTCGGAAGCTTCAGCCTGAAGCAATCCTAGTTTTGTCAGAGACTCTGACAAAACTAGGATTGCCATTGACTTGCATTGGACTCGTTTACTGTGCAAGTAATCGCTGGGAAACTCGCACAGTAAGGAGTCAGGCTGTCTGCTCTGTGCTGGCTGCCGCAGCTCCAGGGTCCTAGAGCCCACCTGCTGCCTGATGTAGCAGAGCTGAGATTGTTCTCAGTCTGCTCACTCCCTGTGCATAGACATCTATATCTATGCAAAGGGATGTAGCAGAGAGGACATCGCGTTTTGGACTGCGTCGGACAGAAGAGGATTTTCTTAATTAAAGATGGAGTCCCTCATGGCTTTTTTTTTATTTCTAATAAAAAATTTTCTCTGTGTTGTGTTTTTTTTAAAACAATTTAATAGAAATTCATGGCGGTCATGTCTAATATTGGCGTGACCGCCATAAATTTCGGGCTTAGGGCCAGCTGATAATACAAAGCTGGCGCTAACCTCTTTATTACCCAGCATGCCACCGCCACCAGGGCCGCTGGAAGAGCGGGGTTCAGCGCCAGAGGATGGCGCTTCAATGAACGTGCCATCTTCTGGGGCGGCTGCGGGCTGCAATTTGCAGCGGGGGGTGCCCAGAAAGCTTGGGCATCCCTGTGCTGCGGATTCCAGCCCCCAGCTGCTTAGCTGTACCTGGCTAAACATAGAAATTGCGCGGAGCCCCACGCATTTTTTTTTAATTATTTCATGAAATTTAAGAAATAATTAAAAAAAAGGGCTCCCCTATATTCTTGTGTCTGGCCAGGTACAAATAAGCACCTGGGGGTTGGTGGCAGCCCGTCGCTGCCTGCTGGATCCGGCTGGTTCCAGAAATACGGTGAAGCCCATGTAATTTTTTTTCTAAAAAATCAATAAAACAATCCTAAAAAAGGGACTGCATCTTTATTAACCCCTCGCCCATGGTCCAGGGGTTAATAAAGATGCAGTCCCTTTTATTTACATTGTTTTATGGATTTGTCAGAAAAAAATTTCACGTGGGCTTCGTCGTATTTCTGGAACCAGCCGGATCCAGCAGGCAGCGACGGGCTGACCCCAACCCCCAGGTGCCTATTTGTACCTGGCCGGACACAAGAATATAGGGGAGCCCTTTTTTTTTTAATTACCGTATATACTCGCGTATAAGCCGAGTTTTTCAGCCCAAAAATTGGGCTGAAAAGTACCCCCCTCGGCTTATACGCGAGTCAGTGCTGTATACCGATGTATACATCGGTACATACCGATGTATACATCGGTATACAGCAGCCCCCGCATCCCCAGTAATGCAGGGCCCCCCCAGGGTCTCTCCGGTCACCTGTAAAGCAAGCTATACTTATCAGTGTCCCGCTCGCACCCGCCGCTGCCGACATCCACGATCCTCCATCTTCATGCGACTCCTCTTCCTGTTTCTGTGCGCGTCGCCGGCAATGACGTCATTCCCGGCGACGCGCACAGGAAACAGGAAGAGGAGTCGCATGAAGATGGAGGATCGTGGATGTCGGCAGCGGCGGGTGCGAGCGGGACACTGATAAGTATAGCTTGCTTTACAGGTGACCGGAGAGACGCTGGGGGGGGCCTGCATTACTGGGGCTGCCTGTATACTACCACTGGGGCTGCTATATACCTCTGGGGCCCTGTATACTACCACTGGGGCTGCTATATACCTCTGGGGCACTGTATACTACCACTGGGGCTGCTATATACCTCTGGGGCTCTGTATACTACCACTGGGGCTGCTATATACCTCTGGGGCACTGTATACTACCACTGGGGCTGCTATATACCTCTGGGGCCCTGTATACTACCACTGGGGCTGCTATATACCTCTGGGGCACTGTATACTACCACTGGGGCTGCTATATACCTCTGGGGCCCTGTATACTACCACTGGGGCTGCTATATACCTCTGGGGCACTGTATACTACCACTGGGGCTGCTATATACCTCTGGGGCCCTGTATACTACCACTGGGGCTGCTATATACCTCTGGGGCACTGTATACTACCACTGGGGCTGCTATATACCTCTGGGGCCCTGTATACTACCACTGGGGCTGCTATATACCTCTGGGGCACTGTATATTACCACTGGGGCTGCTATATACCTCTGGGGCCCTGTATACTACCACTGGGGCTGCTATATACCTCTGGGGCACTGTATACTACCACTGGGGCTGCTATATACCTCTGGGGCCCTGTATACTACCACTGGGGCTGTATATACTACCACTGGGGCTGTATATACTACTGGGGCTGCGTGTATACTACCACTGGGGCTGCTGTATCTACCTCTGGGACTGGTGTATACCACACTGCTGGGGGCTGTATACTTGTGCTAGGGTCCACCCTCGGCTTATACACGAGTCAATAGATTTTCCCAGGTTTTGGGGGCAAAAGTAGGGGGGTCGGCTTATACACGGGTCGGCTTATACACGAGTATATACGGTATTTCATGAATTTCATGAAATAATTAAAAAAAAATGCGTGGGGCTCCGCGCAATTTCTATGTCTAGCCAGGTACAGCTAAGCAGCTGGGGGCTGGAATCCGCAGCGCAGGGATGCCCAAGCTTTCTGGGCACCCCGCGCTGCAAATTGCAGCCCGCAGCCGCCCCTGAAGATGGCGCGTTCATTGAAGCGCCATCCTTTGGCGCTGAACCTCGCTCTTCCAGCGGCCCTGGTGGCGGTGGCACGCTGAGTAATAAAGGGGTTAATACCAGCTTTGTTATACAAGCTGGTATTAAGTCCTAGATTCTTAATGTCAGGCCACGTTTGACCCAGCCACTAAGAATCTCCAATAAAGGGTTAAAAAAACACAACACAGAGAAAATTTTTTATTAGAAATAAAAAAAAAAAGCCATTAGGGACTCCATCTTTAATTAAAAAAATCCTCTTCCGTCCGACATAGTCCAAAACGCGATGTCCTCTCTGCTACATCCCCTGTGCATAGATATAGATGTCTATGCACAGGGAATGAGCAGACTGAGAACAATCGCAGCTCTGCTACATTATCTCTGTGAGAAGGCGGGCTCTAGGACCCTGGAGCTGCGGCAGCCTGCACAGAGCAGACAGCCGGACTCAGCTCGCAAAGTAACAGCAGTTACTTTGCGAGTTTCCCTGCGATTACTTGCACAGCAATGAGACCAATGCAAGTCAATGGCAATCCTAGTTTTGTCAGAGTCTCTGACAAAACTAGGATTGCCATTGATTTGCATTGGACTCGTTGCTGTGCGAGTAATCGCTGGGAAACTCGCAGAGTACCGAGTCCTGCGAGTCCCTTACTTACAGAGGCTATAAGAAGGAAAGAGCTTGTGCAAAGTGCTTTACAGAGTTAAATGGGTGTCATTCTTTCCTTCTGAATCTTCTGCCCAGTAATTAAAGAAGCACTCCCATCAAACCTTTTATCCTTTTAATATATTGCAATCATCATATTATATAGCACTATGTATTTACATTTGCTCATTTTGACTTTCTACACAGTTTATTCTACTGTTTTCCATTAGGTCTATGAATTGACATAATTAAAAACAGACTAGCTGAATCCTTCTAACTCTATGTAAAAACAGGAAGTCTCTGTTCCCTGCATGAGTCATGAGTTGCCACTGCAAAAGTCAATGAAGGGGGGGAGGAACGATCAGTGGCATTAGGACTTAAAGATGGGCAAGATTTATGATGGGACAAGAGAGATGTTGATAGAAGATCGATAAACCTCTTGCTCCTCTCTTTGACTTTATAGAATCTCATGATCTGGCATAAATTCTAAAGGTACCATTACATGGTAAGATAACGTGAACGATATCGCTCAAACATCATAGTTTGGAGTCGTTCAAACAACATTGTTAGGGCGTCATTGCGTGTAACACCGAGTTATGAGTACGACAAATCATTGGATCGTTGATCGCAGATTTGAGAACATGTTCTCAAATCAGATGATCCATGATCAGCCAACCTGCTGCATAGTTCTGTGTGACACCGCGATAACAATGTCATTCACGACTTCGCCCATTTACATCAGTGAACAAGTATTGTTCGCTAGTTTGTGCGAATGATACCTGCTCGCTCGCGTGTGACATCTCACCAACGATCTCTAAACAATGTCGTAATGACCGTGCGCCCCCGAGATCGTTAGTGAGATCGTTTCAACATTGAAGCGTGTAATGGTACCTTAAGTCATATGATAAGGCTCATTAAAGGGTAAATTTTGACTTTTAAGATTTCTACTTCCACTAGGTGGCACTAGAGTTTGTCTAATTCCTCCTTGAAGAGTCAATTTGCTTATTTCCCAGAAGAGCATTACCGCTAAGTCTCCTCACTACTGGCATGCAGGACTGGTAGGCAGTCTCCACAAGGAATAAAATCTTTCCCCTAAAGGCCCCTTTACATGCTACGATATCGGTAACGGTTTGGTGATGTTGCAGCAATGTCGAAACGACATTCTTGCATGTGACATTTACCAAAGACCAATGATGAGGTTCATCATTGGTCATTGTTAAATGACCTGAACCGTAAATTTATTGTTGGTCTCCCGCTGGGCGGCCAGCATTGGCGCGTGTGACAGCAGGAGACCAACGATGAACGAGCTCTCAGCTCCGCACAGAACATGCTGGGAGCTGGTAACCAGGGTAAACGTCGGGTAGCTAAGCTCAGTGCTGCGCTTAGTTACCTGATGTTTAACCTGGATACCAGCATTCTCACTGGTCCTGATCGTTGTGAGTCTGCCTGTTTGACAGCTCACCAGCAATCAGCTAACGATGTCTCAGTGACCTAATCATTGGTCGGAGCACTGGGACATCGTTAGGTGTAACGGGGCCTTTAGACCCTGCCTTAGACTTTCATACAGCCAGACCAAATCTCATACTTTGCACTAACGAGAGGCAATCACCCTGAAACACTATTTCTGCTAATTGAGGCTGTGATCTGGTATAAATCCGAAATCATATTGAAAGTCTTATTAAGGGTGGGTTCACACTGCGGTCAGGTCCAGTCCGGGGCTGTCAGGTTCACCCCTGACAGCCCCGGACCGAATCAGCACACAAAACCGGAGGGCTAATATGCCCTCCGGTCCGGTGTGCATCCTGCCGCAGCTGCCGCTGCTGATTATTCAGGACCGCGGCTTGCAGGGAGCTAGCCGCAGTCCTGAATTATAACAGTGGTGTGCAGCCGCCAGTATCCAGTTCCCGGATCCTCCCGGATCGGGGCAATCCGGCCCCATAGGCTCCCATGTTAAGGGAGTGCCGGATTGCCCCGGAAGGATGCGGGGGAATCCAGGAGGATCCGGGGGAATCCGGGAGGATCCGGGAGACACCAATTAGGTGCAAATCAGACTCCCAGGACCCAAAAACATGCAACGTTTTTGGATCCAGGAGGAAAATCCCACTTCTCCCGGATTCTTCCGGCAAGATGGTAGCCGGATGGCAGATAACTGCCATCCGGCCCCATAGGATACTTTGGGGCCAAAATCTGGTCCGGGATTGTCACCCCTGACAGCCCCGGACCGGACCTGACCGCCGTGTGAACCCACCCTAAAGGATCACTTTTACCCTTTAGTATTGCTACTTCCAAAAGGCGGCACTAGAGTCCATCGACTTCCTCCCTAAAGAGACAATTTGCATTGAATCTCACCAGTAACAACTGTTATCTCCTAACTCAGTAATGGGAAAGTCTTCACCAAATATAGATTTTACCTCTAAATTGAGAATTTTTGATAATGATGGATCAATTATGGCAGAGAAACAAGCAAATTTGTCTGATTAAATATACCGTATATACTCGTGTATAAGCCGAGTTTTTCAGCCCAAAAATTGGGCTGAAAAGTCCCCCCATCGGCTTATACACGGGTCAATACGGTAATCCTATGGTGGGGGGGCACGGGGGGTGGGGGGGCGCAGTATTTCTTACCTTGTCCCCCGTTCTGCAGTGTCTCCGGTGTCCTCCGTGCTCCGTTCCCGGTCTGCTGTGCCTTGTGTTTCCCCCTGCTTCGGTTCCATCATCATCGGTGCTGGGGGCCTCCATCTTCCTTCTTCCCTCCGCCCCGGCCAGTGATGTCACAGTGATGTCAGAGCAGGCCGCGCTGTGATTGGCTAGCACCCGTGATCACGTGTCACGGGTGCTAGCCAATCACAGCGCGGCCTGCTCTGACATCACTGGCCGGGGGCGGAGGGAAGAAGGAAGATGGCGGCCCCCAGCACCGATGATGATGGAACCGAAGCAGGGGAACCACAAGGCACAGCAGACCGGGAACGGAGCACGGAGGACACCGGAAGGCACAGAGGACATCCCAGCACAGAAGAAGAGGATCGAGGAGGCAGCACAGCGGTCGGCACGGAGGACACTGGAGGCACTGCAGAACGGCGGGACAAGGTAGGAAGCTGTGTGTATGTGTGTATATATGTGTGTGTGTGTGTGTATATATGTGTGTATGTAAGTAGGCTGGCTGCCAATAAAAGCCATACCACTGGGGCTGCTGTATATACCTCTGGGGCTGCTGTATACTACCACTGGGGCTGTATTTACCACTGGGGCTGCTGTATACTACCACTTTGGCTGCTGTATACTACCACTGGGGCTGTATATACTTCTGGGGCTGCTGTATACTACCACTGGGGCTGTATATACCTCTGGGGCTGCTGTATATACCTCTGGCGCTGCTGTATACTAACCACTGGGGCTGCTGCTGTATATACAATAGTAATAGTGATTGGCGTGCACACCTAATAGATATGGTTGAGGTGCTAGTGTAGGAGGCCCTTGGGTCTCAATGTCATATAAAGCTTAAAGAACACTGCACACTCCAAAGACTTTTCAAGGTGAAGATATGTGTTTATTTTTAGTGCATAAAGACAGTTTTGTGATAAAGCGATATATACCACTGGGGCTGCTGCTGTATATACCACTGGGGCTGCTGCTGTATACTACCACTGGGGCTGCTGCTGTATATACCACTGGGGAGGCTGCTGTATACCACACTGCTGGGGCTGTATACCTGTGCTGGGGTCCACCCTCGGCTTATACACGAGTCAATAGGTTTTCCCAGGTTTTGGGGGCAAAAGTAGGGGGGTCGGCTTATACACGGGTCGGCTTATACACGAGTATATACGGTATTCCAAAGTTTCTTATTTTCATGTGTGCTATTGATTTATGAAATTGAAATTAAAATGATGCTTACGCTTTAAATTAATAATTATCTCCATGACAGAATTAATACATCCACCCCAGATTATTTTTAGTCTTGTATTCATATTTTTGCTAAGCAGATATGATAGAAGCAGGTCTCTTGACATTTCCCTGATTTAATTGTAAGAAAGACGCAGTCATGGGAAAAAAAAACCAACCAGAATTGTGTAATCAATAAGAGCCTATATTAACCTAGATCCTATTGTAAGAGTGGGAAGTGTGTCATTTTCCCCACACTCAGCCTAATGTGCCTAATAATCTTTGAGATGCAGATTTGCAGACAAATTACATAGTAATAGCAATTACCAGATACATTACAAGAATGGTCAGCACTTCAAATGTAATTAGTCCTGGCAGCTGTAAGGTCAAGTAAAGGTAGTTTAGTAACAACAATATGCCAGCGCAAATTACTTACATTTAAGCCTAAATTATATTTTTCCAAGCCGCCTGATGTAATGCTAAATAAATAGCCGGAAATTATAATATCAGGGTGGTATTATGTTACCAAATGAATTGAAGGAAAGTGACTCGGAAAAGGAGAAATATTACAGTGTTTGTCTTTTTTTCGTTCTCTATTGCTTTATGTTATTGCTTTGTGTTATTTGCAGTTTTATAGGATTTTTGAAATGCGGAAGGTTTGTGATCTAATAAAGGACAAAACAATTCTTGTCACAGTGTTTCGGGATTTGCAGTGTTTAAAATAAAATGAACAGATAGGAAATGAACAAGAATGAATTTCTGCTTTTTTTCTCTCGTTTTCTCGGCTTGGTCTTCTAAGCCTTTCCTGGAGTCAATGTGAAATGTAATTGCTCTTTTGACCTCTATCTTCTCTCTCCCTGGGTCTAAAGAAGAGCTACATTGGTTGATTATTGCAGGAATGAAAGGCACTCTGACCTTGTCGACCAAATGACTTGGTGCTTTCAATGTTGCCCATTATGTTGAAGGCAAGCGGCTCCTAGAGAAACTGGAATCTACAGGAGCACTGCTGTCTGGGCAGCCTGCCAGCAAAGGCTTCATCATCAGCAATTCAGACATAGCCAAACAGCTTGGGCAGTTAAGGAAACAGGAAAAAAAACATATCAAAACACTGTTAGCATAGAATACAAAAAGCTTTCAGATGTTGATCACAGATTGCTGCACAATTTAAGATAGCTGATACACCTGAATGGAATAATGCCCTGTAACCATAAAAAGGAGATATAACTGAAAGCCATAAATTACAAGGTTTTTTTTTTATTTTAAAGAAATAGTAATAAAAGACTACTGCCTAATATCTGAAAGGGATTTTCAATGCAGATCTGAGTTTAATTACTGATTTTTTTGTATTTTTCTTTTAATATTTGTATTTTTTTTATTTTGTATAAAGGACTGCATAGGTGTAATTTTTAAAATGTTGAACAGCTCTTGATCATCATGAATTTTTACTTAGAATTTTAGTATTTGGGTCTAGTATTTTTCTGTGTATCCTGTGTCTCGCCCTCAATTGTTTAGGACTATTTCCATTTTTGTGTATGTTCATGTCCACTTGGAATGATATGATGTACATCAGTGATTTATCTGAAGAAGGAGCAGATGGCTCCAAAACGCATAATGAGAAATGTTTTAAAGTTACTTATTGAATCGAGTCGAAATTTTTCCGAGGAAGTCTGGCAGTACAGTGCTTAAGCCCTTTCTCATTACCCATCTGTATGTGATACTACATGTAAGGACTCCTCGTTATTGAGTGCGTACACAGTGGTGGTGACTAGTGATGAGCAAGTAGTTAGATATTCCGGTTCAGATAGCTCTAAGGCTGTCCAATCATGACCATAAATTAGCATGTTGGACGCAGCGTATTGCCGCTTTGTCCGAAACCAGCATTTCAAGAAATCCCATGCTCACTGTGCTTCTCCCCACTACGTGTTTTCAGCTGCGGGGCGGGTTTCTGGACTTCCGCATCTCCGCAGCATGTTAATGAGATAACCATCGGGTGAATGCAAGGAGAAGCCACCCTGCACCCACCACAGATCGTTAGTCACTCTGTGTGCACCCGCAGGTTTTCACAGGTCCGGAGGCATGGTGTCCAACACGCAGTACCTCCGGATCGTGAGCACAGCCTAACTGAATACTTTGAGTATTATCAGAATTCAGATCCGAGTGAGCTCCCCATTGATTTGCATTGGATTTGTTACTTGTTGCTTGTTCCAAGTATTCGGTTAGAGTTATCTGAACCCAAATATCTTACTACTCTGTAATCCCTAGTTGTGACTTATCTCAACCATTGTATGTGAGTAAAACTGATCTTTTATTATTCTCTAATTACCCCTCTCAAGAAAAATTTATTTGCGCCCCCCCCCCCCCCCCACTCCTGACTTTTATCTTTCAGCTTTTCCATTAGATGAAAAAAATAAAGAGATGTAAATCATTACAATTTACATGAATTTCATGTTGATAACATTAATGATTATATAAAAATGTATTGTTCTTCTCTTAGGTGGAAACATACCGTCTCTCCCGTCATCCTTGGCTTTAAGGAAACCAGTCTCAATAGTTCATTTAGAGAAATACTTCTCTAGCAAATATAGAACGTTTTATATATATATATATATATAATATATATTTATTTACGTATTATGCATACATGAGACATGTAAATAATGGTAGGAGGTGATATATTGAAATATACACTCAATCAACCTCTATTAGATCACCGTCCCCTGAGACCGGCTGATTGTGGAGAGCGCTGAGCAGGGGAACTGCCCTTTGTTAGCTTAACATGCTGTAAAAGGCCACGCTCTAGTAAAGGGCTGTCTGAAACATACGACATCTTTAAATAGTCTCCTATGTGAAATTGAGAAGGTCATTTTTTCAGCTGTGCAATGCATGCAGAGTGAGTAAAGTTTTCACTTAAATGATTACCATCTAAATGATACTGCTCTGAAATCTCTTCTCTCAGACAAGAGTAGCTCAACTATGAGATAAACATAGGCATTAAAAGATTAAATTCTCTTTGTAGAGAATTGCACATTGTGAATGGTGACAACTGGTGTTATACAAAAATAATTACATCTGTACCTGAGTTCTGATAAACATAACATCAAAATATCATTTCTGCAAAGAATTTACATATCATTTACATATATGTCCATAAAGGGATTGTATGAGAAAAGAAAATGGCCCATTGTTTAAATCAAGTTATTATGTTCATCATGTTTTCTTAACCAGGGCCGGCTCCAGGTTTTTGTGGGCCCCAGGCAAAACAATCTCAGTGGGCCCCTTTAACACATACCATGATTCATAAATATAATATAGGAGCTGCAGGCTTTGTATATATAATATAGAGGCTCCTGGGTGGGCTCTATATATAGTATTGAGACTGTGCAGGGCTGCATATGTAATAGAGGCTTCTGAGCTGTATATATAATATATACAGGCAGCCTCAAAATAATAAATACAGCAAAACACAGCCTCCATATTATATATACATCACAGCACAGTCTCCAAATAATATATACAGCACAGCCTCCATTTTATATATACATTACAGCCTCCAAATAACATATACAGCACAGCACACCCTCCATATTATATATACAGCCCAGGACAGCCTCCAAATAATACATACAGCCCAGCTCAGCCACCAAATAATATATACAGCCCAGCACAGCCTCCAAATTCTATATACAGCACAACCTCTAAAAATATATATACAGCACAGCCTACATTTAGCCCAGCAGCAGCCTCCATAGCAAAGCCTCCATAGCACAGCCTCTATAGCCCAGCAGTAGCCTCCATAGCCTAGCAACAACATCTATAGCCTAGCTTCCATAGGCCAGCAGCATCCTCCATAGCACAGCCTCCATAGCCCAGCAGTAGCCTCCATAGCCCAACACAGACTTCATAGCCCAGCAGCAGCCTCCATAGCCCAGCCTCCATAGCCCAGCAGTAGCCTCCATAGCCCAACACAGACTTCATAGCCCAGCAGCAGCCTCCATAGCCCAGCCTCCATAGCCCAGCAGCAGCCTCCATAGCGCAGCCTCCATAACCCAGCAGCAGCCTCCATAGAACAGTCTCCATAACCCAGCAGCAGCCTCTATGTCCCAGAAGTAGCCTCCATAGCACAGCCTCCGTATACCCCAGCAACAGCCCCCATAGCACAGCCTCCATATACCTCAGCAGCAGCCTCCATAGCACAGCCTCTATAACCCAGCAGCAGCATCCATAGCACATCCGCCATAACCCAGCAGTAGCCTCTATGTCCCAGTATTAGCCTCCATAGCACAGTTTCCATATACCCCAGTAGCAGCCTCCATAACCTCAGCAGCCTCCATAGCACAGCCTCTATAGCCCAGCAGCAGCCTCTATGTCCCAGCAGTAGCCTCCATAGTACAAACTCCATATACCCCAGCAGCAGCCTCCATAGCACAGCCTCCATATACCCCAGCAGCAGCCTCCATAGCACAGCCTCTATAACCCAGCAGCAGTCTCCAGAGCACAGCCTGCATAACCCAGCAGCAGCCTCTATGTCCCAGCAGTAGCCTTCATAGCACAGCCTCCATATACCTCAGCACCAGCCTCCATAGCACAGCCTCCATATACCTCAGCAGCAGCCTCCATAGCACAGCCTCCATAACCCAGCAGCAGCCTCTATGTCCCAGCAGCAGCCTCCGTAGCACAGCCTCTATATACCCCAGCAGCAGCCTCCATAGCACAGCCTCCATAACCCAGCAGCAGCCTCCATAGCACATCCTCCATAACCCAGCAGCAGCCTCTATAACTCAGCAGCCGTCTCCATAGCACAGCCACCATAACCCAGCAGCAGCCTCCACAGCCCACCACAACCACCAAGCAGCCCAGTGACAGTCTCTATAATCTCCCATCATGCTACACATAGTTAAAAAAAAAAAGTAGATTATGCTCACCTTCCCTCTGCTCCCCATGAGCCCCTGTCCTCCTTAGTTGCTGTCCCTGTGCGTTATTGCAGCAGGCTGATGGGTCACATAGCAGCCAAGATAATCCTTTTTTGTGCCATATGACTTATTTTCTCACAATTTTCTGTGCTCTTTTAAAAATGGCATTTTATTGCTGTGTGGGCGCGGTCAGTGTCTGCCAGCACTGTGTGTGTATTTCCACAGTTTCTGAGAGCAGGCTAATAGAGAGCAGTGTGACAGCAGAGAAGGCGTTAACATAGATCTGAGCTGTGTGGAGCCAGATGACAGATCAGACAAGCTTGTGCCAAGGAAAGAGTTTACACTGATCCTTACATTGCTTTGCAACTGTTTTGTATGCTGAGCTAATCTAATACATTGTTTCCTCACCAGCTGCAGTCAGCAGTGAAGGACATGCCCCTCCCTTAAATGGTTACATGCCCAAATTGAGTGTGAAGATAGATCTGACTGATAATAAGCATATGTCAGCTTCAATTGGGGACAACTTGTGGAAGGTTTATCAATGGTTTTCAACTAGATTTTATTAATAAAGTATATTAGAAAGTTTATTATAATCACTTGCTCTACATTATTATTAAAAAAAATTTAAACAGTGGTTATGCTTTAAATCTGACAAATAAAAACATTTGATCTCCCTTTCTTCCAGAGCTCTGCTTCCCTTATATGTTAAGTGCATTTCTAGGAAGTAGGCTTTAGTGTATGTTTGCAATAGTTCTACTAGATTGAAGCCCCTTTGGAGCCAGACAGTGATTTGAGTGATGCTATCTCACAACACACAAAATATGTTTGTATTATATAAGAAGCAAAAAAAAATGTTTATGACGAGCTTTACACAGGTCTTCATTGTTAACGCTCACCTTGTTTCGCCCCCCCCCCCTATACAATTATATATGTCAATGTTCAGCTACAAAAATAGAGCATTGTGTAATGTAACACTTGCAAATTCTCCGTTCATGAGACTGAAGTATTTTTTAAATAAAAGATACATCATAATATAAAACATTTTCATGTCTTTAGAACACATTATTACTTAACTAGTTTCAATAGGAATCAGTTTACATTCTTCCATTCTTCCATTCTCTCGGAGCCTCATTGTGTTTTCTTCCTCTGCACTCTTCTTGTTTGGAGTCTTTGATAACAGTTGTAACATACAAAAAGGAAGTGATTGATGATCACTCTTCCATTTACAGACTTTAGATGAAAAGAAAGTCTTCATTTAACCCACTTATTGCCGCAAGCAGTTCAGTGGCAAATATATCTAGATAAAAGTCTGACACATATATCACACAAACAGTTCATTTAAACAAGCAGACTATTTTTGAGACATTTATACATTGCTAACACATGACTCATGTGAGCAAGAACAACAGTGATCACATTGTCCGTGGCCGTCATCCCCCATCCCCCTCACTCACACAGATTCTTTTCTAAAGTTATTTTTTCTGCTAGGAAGCCGATGATCTCTACTGAGCTGTTCAACACTTTTTGGTGCGGGTGTGAAGATTTTTTTTTTCTCATTTTTTTTAAATGTGTTTAAAATAATAATCTATTTATCTATATTATCTTTAATAATGTAATTGTTTATGAGCTTATTAATCAATAATAAATAATAAATGAGTTTATTAAACAAAACAATGGGTTACCAACTAACTTGAAGTTGGTGATAGTGAAAAAAAAACAATATTAAAGGGGTTTTCCCAAAAATAACGTTCATTTGAAAGTTGATTTTAATCAATTAATATAATAATAATAATAATAATGATAATAATTTCCACAAATGGATTTGTTAAAAAAATGTTTCTGTGCTGAGATAATCTTATATATGTGTCCCTGCTATGTACTGTGTAATGGATGTGTCTGACTGTACAGGACATGGTCTGATCATAACACATCTCCTGTGCTGAGATAATCTTATATATGTGTCCCTGCTATGTACTGTGTAATGGATGTGTCTGACTGTACAGGGACATGGTCTGATCATACCACATCTCATGTGCTGGGATAATCTTATATATGTGTCCCTGCTATGTACTGTGTAATGGATGTGTCTGACTGTACAGGACATGGTCTGATCATAACACATCTCCTGTGCTGAGATAATCTTATATATGTGTCCCTGCTACCGTCTTTCCCCGATAGTAAGACCCCCCCGAAAGTAAGGCAGGGTAGGGGGAATGGGGGGTCTGCTAATATAAGGCCCCCCCCCGAAAGTAAGACCGCCTAGGGGGGGGCGCTGGGGAATATAAGGCCGCCTCCTGGTACCTGTCCTCCGCTGTGTCCAGGCTCCCCCGGTGTGTCCAGGCTCCCCCGGTGTGTCCAGGCTCCCCCGGTGTGTCCAGGCTCCCCCGCTGTGTCCAGCAAGTGCAGCCGTGCTGGAGCAGATGGGGTTAATCACAGCCTAACATGCTGTGTCCCCCTGCTCATCTCCGCCCAGCCTGACGTCACTGCAGCCCGGCTCGAGCTCTGATTGGCTCCCAGGAACCAGCGGGGGCGGCCAGATGACGTTATGAGCTCTGATTGGCCTCGTCATCTGGCCGCGCCCGCTGGTTCCTGGGAGCCAATCAGAGCTCGAGCCGGGCTGCAGTGACGTCTGGCTGGGCGGAGATGAGCAGGGAGACACAGCAAGTTAGGCTTTGATTAACCCCATCTGCTCCAGCGCGGCTGCACTTGCAGGACACACGGGGGGAGCCTGGACACATCGGGGGAGCCTGGACACACCGGGGGAGCCTGGACACACCGGGGGAGCCTGGACACAGCGGAGGAGCCTGGACACACCGGAGGACAGCGGGGAACCGGTAAGAAGCGGTGTGTGTGTGTATGTGTGTGTGTGTGTATGTGTATGTGTGTATGTGTGTGTGTATGTGTGTATATGTGTGTGTATGTGTGTTTGTATGTGTATGGGTGGGTGGCTGTGTGTGGATGGGAGGCTGCAGTGGCTGGGGCTGCCAATATAAGACCCCCCCCGAAAGTAAGACAGGGGGCCACTTTTGGCCCCCCAAAAAATGTAAGACAGGGTCTTACTTTCGGGGAAACACGGTATGTACTGTGTAATGGATGTGTCTGACCATACAGGGACAGGGTCTGATCATAACACATCTTCTGTGCTGAGATAATCTTATATATGTGTCCCTGCTGTGTATTGTGTAATGGATGTGTCTGACCATACAGGGACATGGTCTGATCATACAATATCTCCTGTGCTGAGATAATCTTATTTATGTGTCCCTGCTATGTACTGTGTAATGGATGTGTCTGACTGTACAGGACATGGTCTGATCATAACACATCTCCTGTGCTGAGATAATCTTATATATGTGTCCCTGCTATGTACTGTGCAATGGATGTGTCTGATTGTACAGGGACATGGTCTGGTCATACCACATCTCCTGTGCAGAGATAATCTTATATATGTGTCCCTGCTATGTATTGTGTAATGGATGTGTCTGACCGTACAGGGACACGGTCTGATCATACCACATCTCCTGTGCTGAGATAATCATATATATGTCCCTGCTATGCACTGTGTAATGGATGTTTCTGACCATACAGGGACACAGTCTGATCATACCACATCTCCTGTGCTGAGATATTCTTATATATGTCCCTGCTATGTACTATGTAATGGCTGTGTCTGACCGTGCACTGTTTTGAGAGTGCAAGTAAGTCACCATAGCACCATAAGAGATACTGACACAGTACCAGGAATTAGGAATGTAAAATAGGGCCATGCACCTTCAAGCTGAAGCTGGCCATACACCTTCAAGGTAAAGTGAGGTGTATGGCATGACACTGTTGGAAAAACACAGTATAAAACCAGTTTACAACAAATACTTCTTAACACTCAACATTTTCATGATTATGTAGAAGGGATGTTACTGGGATGTGAGAACATTACAGCAAGTCTGATTCTTGACAAAAAAATTCTGCCAAAACCATACTAATTATTTTTTTAAATGATTCATTACTGAATGGCTTGGAGACACTTGAATTGGTGTAGAAAGTTAAGCACAGCTACATACTGGGTAACATGACAAAGATAAATATTACAAGGTGTGGCAAAATTATCATTCTTACTTGTTCCATCAGTAGATACTTATACTGAGGTGAAGGTGTTATTTAAAAATCTCAACCAGTAGAACAAAAACATAATATTTACACCGCTCCGATCTAATCAGCTGAGGTTTTCCAGCACCGATCGGATATGAGAACCGATCTGTACTATTACCCCTTAGATCCAGCTGTCATTCACTGACAGCGGGATCCAAAACGTCCACGGCGGGGAATGCGCTGTTCCCAGCCTGCCCCAGAGATCCAGATAATATTTTGAGATCTCCAGCGTTCACGTGTTTTAGCCCCGGGTCCTGCCGAGTCCCTGTTAACTATCAGGGATCACTTCCTGTGAGTGGTTGGCAAGCGCTGCCAACCACTCACAGTACGCATTTGTGACAGGTCCCGATGTGCTGCAGCTCATCGAGACCTGTCACAAGCGATCGGACCCTGCAGCAGTGTGCCTCCCCATGGGGGTGTGTAAAATAAAGAATGAATTAGTAAATAAAGTTTTTACAAACATGAAAAAAAATATATAAATGTTCAAATCACCCCCCCTTTTCCCCCATTCAAAATAAAAGTATTTAAAAAATAAATGAAATACACATATTTGATATCAAGTTACTTGGGAAAAGGTGTATGGCGATCCGCGCTGCCAGACTGACTCGCATCAAAGAAGACACTAGTAGATGAAGTGTTGATCAAATCCTTCTTTTATTCACCGACGCGTTCCGGTGCTCACCTGGCACCTTCATCAGGGATCCAGGTGGGCACCGAAACGCGTCGGTGAATAAAAGAAGGATTTGATCAACACTTCATCTACAAGTGTCTTCTTTGATGCGAGTCAGTCTGGCAGCGCGGATCGCAAAACACCTTTTCCCAAGTAACTTGATGCTCTTCCACGTCTGAGTGGTTCGGTGAAGGTCCAGCAGCAGCCATCAGGATATTATTCCTAACACGTCTTCAAGCCAGTTGTGGGTGTCACAACTGGACCGGGTGAGTAGACCCCTGTTGCTCACCAGATTGCAGTTTTAGTGTCTAGTGATAAGGGCACTATTGCGCCTTTTGTTCCCCCAACCCCCTTTTGTATTTAACATATTTGATATCGTCACATTCAGAAATGCCCAATCTTATCAAGATATTAAATCAATCAATGAGAGCTGCGTAACAGAAAAAAGGTCCAAACGCCAAAATTAAGTTTTGCTATAAAATGCAACAGGTGATCAAAACAGCGCATCCACCCAGAAATGGTATCATTAGAAACGTCAGCTCAAGATGCAAAAAATAAACTGTCAAACAACCCTAGATCCCGAAAAATGAGGGCGCTACGGATCACAGAACATGGAGCAAAACGTGCAATTCTTTTTTTTTTTTTAAACTTCTGAATTTCATTTCACCACTTAGATAGCAGTAAAAGTATACATGTTTGGTATCTACAAACTCGTACTGACCTGAGGCATCATACCATCACTTCAGTTTTAGCATACAGTGAATATGGCGACTAAAAAAACCCAAAAACAAACATGTAATGGCACTTTTTTTGCAATTCCACTGTACTTGGAATTGCTTTCCCATTTCCCTGTGCACTATATGGTACAATAAATGGTTGTGTCTGAAAGTACAACTCGTCCCGCAATAAACAAGCTGTCATATGTCTATATTGATGGAAAAATAAAAAAGTTTTGGCTCTTTGAAACAGGTGAGCAAAAAACGAAAATGAAAAATAAAGGGGTTAAAACTGCATCAAACGCACCCAAAGGGTATAAATAAGAAAGACAATATTACTCATGGTTTACAGTTTAAGTCTTTAGGTAAAAATAGTTCATTACAATTTTAAATATTTCTGCTATTACCACAGATACTAAAGTACGGCTCACGACATTCTGATGTGAACCTTGGGTACAGACAAGCTCGGAAAGCATTCTGGTCCAGTTGGTAGCAGATTACTCCTGTGTATTACAAAGGGCAGGATATTTTGAATAAGTGCAGCCTGTAAAATAGCTCCTGATACAGAAGGCTGTATAGCCCTTTGTAGTCTCCTCATAGCTAAATCAATAGGTACAAACCAGACAGCTTTGTGAATTGCAGACAACTGCAGGAGCACTCACCCTCCCCCACAAACCTGTTCAACCACTTTCTGCAAGGCTAATAAATGCAGTTGTCAAACAATGACTAACAGTGAAATAACCAGAGCTGACAACGAGTAATTCATGTTTATAACATATTAAGAGATTATCCATGTTGTAAACGCAACAAAAACAGGGAGAAAATAAACTGTGGTTTAAGCTCCTACCTTAATGTTACGAAAACCAGTTAATGAGATAGATAAGGCATCAATTGCTGTTCAGTTGTAATTAGGAATATATGATCTTTCCTAGGATATAAAAGAAGCACTTCATAAAGTTGTCAATAATGTCATTGGCAACTGCAGTCTAGAGCTGTATGCCCAGAGCTAGTCTCACAGCCCGGGTGATGTGACAACCTGCTTTGCCACAGATATGCCAAGTCTGAACTTGATAGATATCTGATGGACAAGTGGCAAAACATAGTGTGATACCCAAACTTTAGGTTAAATCTTATCTGCACCAGCAATGAGGAGGTTTATATCTCAAAATAAGGCGTGAGAAATCGTTATTTGACAAGATTGGTTGGTTTGTAACGTTCATTCTTGGCCAATGCCATTGCCAATCCACTGTCAATTGTCCTGTCTGTATGTTATCTAGAAAAATAAGGTCACAATGTATTTTAGAAGAGAGGTCCGTCATGGTTTCAATATTCTGCTTATCTTTTCACTGTACGTAAGAGAATATTGTGAACAGTAAAGTTCAATAATTGGTGGGATGCAGCTAAAGAAATCGTGATTTTTCCCAATGACAAAGTTGGATGACTTCTAAATGTGGTGAAAATAAACCATAAGGCTAGGTTCACATTTGCAAGCACGTGCAGGAGGAGATCGGGGCACCAGTACCGGCAGCCTCTTGGGCGGATACAGTCAGTGGAGCAACAGGTGTATACAGGAGGTGCCTGTCTCAAAGCACCACAACGTCCAAATATTCCAAGAAATGGAGACGGCACTCACCTGTAAGTATATCGGTGTTTATTCAGGGGACAAAAACATTCTGTGCAGGGAGGGAGGTGGGAGCCGAGATGACGACGGCACCGTGACCCGTGGAAGCGCATAAGCGCGAAACGGTGCCGTCGTCATCTCGGCTCCCACCTCCCTCCCTGCACAGAATGTTTGTGTCCCATGAATAAACACCGATCTACTTACAGGTGAGTGCCGTCTCCATTTCTTGGAATATTAGGTTCACATTTGCGTTGTGACCCTAGCACGACGCAAGCATGAAATACTTACATATTTTTGCTGCAGTGCATAGTGTCAACGTTCTGCGCTACCAGGCAACGGAGCCCCATAGTAACCCGGTGTTTACCTTAGCAGCTGGCCACACATAAAGCCACCTGAGGAAGACAGTAGTGTGCGTTTGAAACGCGTCATGGCTGCACAAGGGGCCAATAAAGGTCTGTATTAATCCATCTCCCTGGATTCACTTAGCTCCATAAACCGATAAATCTCTATTTCCTGTATGCTATTACTCCCTTTCGGGAGTTCGGCAGGAGCTGCTCTAGTTGGATCGAAACACCTTACATGTGAGAAGGACCTGTGGTTCCCGGGGCAACAGTCTGCTTGATTCTAGGACCTGCGGTGATGTAATTCCGGTTCGCGGTCACTTGACACCGAATCCCGGAAGTTTCACGCCGAGAAGCCGCAGGATTAGCACAGGAGGACGCCGCTACCCGGGCACCACATCCAAAGGGTATTACACCCATAGGAGGCTCCAATCCGGGGTCGCACAACCCCAAAAGGTTAGCGTCCTACTGGCCTTCCTAAAATCACAACGCCGGGAGGTTCTCTCACACAGAGCGCTCTCTATTTTCTCTTTCTAGCAACATGTATACCAGCCTTTAGTCCATTAGTGATAGGCTCTGCCTACACACATCTGGCCATAAAACAAGTCTTTCCTAGACAAGGTGGGAGGCGGGTTTTTTTTGCATATTCACTGCATACAACACCTTGCTTTGCCCTCCCAGAGAGAGCCTAACATTCAATCTGCTCTCACTGGGGGGCCGACTCCCTTTTTGTACTGAAGGGAGCTGGCAATTTATGTCAATATGTTCAAGATCAACACATCACACACGAGCACCAGCGATACTCGTCGAGTAATGAGTATTGTGAATACTGTACTATACGTGCAAGTATCGAATAGAAATGATAATAGTATAATACTAGCAAAGAGTATATTCACTCATCACTATTTATTATTTTAAATGTGTTGAAAATACTTTTTAAAGCTTGGAAGTTTTTTACTTTGCTCATTCATGGTACAATCTCAGATTCTGCACATCTCTGCCATTGTCTAGCCACAAATCTTTATCTGTTGTTCTTTGTAATCGCATTCCCTGCTAAAATGAGTCTTTGCTGCTGAAATAAGCAATCCTTTTTAAGGCTGGCTTCACACTTGCAGATGGATCTGCAGCGTTTTGCAGATGCATCTGCAAGTGTGAGCATGCTGACCGCGGCCCCTATGTTTATAATAGGGCGCACGCGGTGTGAAAGGTCTCATTCACTCCTGTATGTGTACTGTCAGCAGGCGTATGCCTGCTGACAGATCACACACTCCCGTCCGCACTGTGGACGCGAGATGTAGCGTCCATGCTGCGGGCGGGAGAGTGTGATCTGTAAGCAGGCATACGCCTGCTGACAGTACACATACAGGAGTGAATGAGACCTTTCACACCGCGTGCGCCCTATTATAAACATAGGGGCCGCGGTCAGCATGCTCACACTTGCAGATGCATCTGCAAAACGCTGCAGATCCATCTGCAAGTGTGAAGGCAGCCTTATGAACTATACTTGTGGGGTTAGAATGGTGTTAGAGGAAGTTTCCCTTTGACAATCAATAACTATGGGTCATTTACCATTTTTAATGCAATACATGCTTGGGTCAAGTCTTACTAACTGAATATTGCCTTTCTTATCTTGTCACCATATATTTAATAAGTGATTTCTGAAACAACATCTCACACTTGATTTTAAAACTAACAGCTAAACCAGATGTCACAATGTATTACTTTTAAGATCCTCCAGAAAAGGAAGGATGTTGTCATCAGAAAATTACCTATTGCTTAAATCAGTTTTTTTATTTTAGAATTATTTTTTTATTCGTCAATTACTTTTTTTTTGCTAGACCTGACAATATATATTTAAAATAAAATAAATAGAAATCTTGCAATTTTCACAATGACATCTGGGGCTATTTTATGCTAATGCTTCCTGTTGTTTAAGGAAACAACAAATGAACATAAGCTACAATAGGCAGGCTTTGACCCTGTCTTAGGCTAGGGTCACACCTGCAATTTTTTTTTAAAATCCTGATCCGGTTTTGAGCTTTTAAAAACCTCAAAGCCGGAGCAGGAAACGATCCTCATAGGAGCTTATTATGGTAACCGGATTACTTTACAAGCAATCCAGTTACCGGCTCCGGCTCTGCAGCCTGCATGAAAAATCATGCAGGCTGCAGTTTTCGGAGTGGTTTTATCGTCTGCAATGCGGTAACCGCATTGCTCAGGATGTGTAATCCTGAGCAATGCAGTTACCGTATATACTTTGCTTATCAAGGCTGCCGATGGGATAAGCAAAGTGTTGGACTGTTAAAAAAAGCTTTAATATTCATAATAATTGTGGCCTTCATGTCTCTAGGTGGTGCCCACCCCCCCTAGTGACATGCTTCCCACTCAGGAAGGCATGTCATGGGTTAATAACCCCTGTACAGTAAGCCGGCTCCTGTCGGCTCTGTACAATTTTCTGAATGAAGCCGCGACTTCACTGACAGCTGTACGCATACTATACGTAATGTACGTATTGTATGTGCGCTGTCCAAGGTCCTGTAGGCTTGTACATTATATCCATGGCGGTGCGCTGCCCATAGATCTACTGTAAAAGCCTACAGTACCTCGGACAGTGCACACACTATACGTACATTACGTATAGTATGCGCAAAGCTGTAAGTGAAGCCGCGGCTTCATTCACAAAATTATACAGAGCCGACAGGAGCCGGCTTACTGTACAGGCAATATTAACACATTATATGCCCACCTGAGTGGGCAGCATGTCTCTAGGGGGGTGGGCACCCCCTAGAGACATCAAGGGCATAATTCACCCTCCCAGAGACATGAAGGGCACAATTATTATGAATCTTAATGCTTTTTACACAGATTTTACAGTTTGCTCATCCCTATGGCAGCAGGGATGAGCAAACTGTACGGTAACCGGATTGCTCCAGATTCCACATCCGGAGCAATCCGGTTACCGGATTTCGGCTTCAGCAACACATTTTTCCTGAAAAATGTGTCTGAAGCTAATTGAGTTCACCGCATCCGGATCTGGATGCGGTGAACGCAATTCTCTTACAAAGTGTGACCCTAGCCTTATTTGTTAGGCTGGCTTCACACTATGGTTTTGTTCCTGTCTGTGGGATCCAGTTTTTTGCAGGACGTCACGGACAGGAATGGACAGGCCTGGATTGTAAACTCTGGATGCCATTTATGTGTCTGGATCCCGGATTTTGAGGGAAAGGGGAGCTGAGCCTGCAAAGCGCAGGCAAGTGGTGTCGGTGCTGTTCACTTTCACTTTAGCAGAGAATTTACATTTAAATCTTTAAACCATGCTGATGTGGTCATGTAACCCATTAGCTGATCGCGTTGCCCCGCACCTTCCAGGTCAGCAGATTAAGGTCCTTTAGTCATCAGAGAGGTATGCCCACTATACTGATGGCCAGAGGAGTAGTTGAGGTACACTGGGGAAGAGTGCAATTACGCCTTCTAAATTGTAGGGAAGATGAGGTCACCGTACCGAAGTATGCTACCATGGCCAAATTATTTACGATTGATAACAATGCCATCACAGCCGTCGAGCCCTTGAACCCGTCAAGTCAGGCGGATGACAATGGCTCAAGGGAAAAGCTTGAGGATTGGTGCCAAAAGCTACATGTGGGTACCAGTTCTACACCTCCCCATCAAAAGCATGGAGTATACCGGGTAGTAAAAGAATCTGAGCAGATATTCAGCAAACACTCGTTAGACTTTGGGAAAATTAAAGGGGTAGAGCACACCATACTCACAGGTAACCATCAGCCTATAAAAGAGAGGTATAGACCATTACCACCCGCTCACTATCAAACCACCAAAGACATGCTCATAGAGATGAAAACTTCAGGTGAAATAAGAGACAGTTGTAGCCCCCGGGCAGCGCCTTTAGTGTTGGTTAGAAAGAAGGACGGGACTATGAGAATGTGTGTAGACTACCAGCAGATCAACCTCATTACACACAAGGATGCATACCTGTTACCTAGGATTGAGAAGTCATTAGCCGCATTAAACTCTGCTAACTACTTTTGCACCCTAGATCTGACTAGTGGGTATTGGCAAGTTCCTGTGGCAGAGGCTGTCAAGGAGAAGACAGTGTTTACTACCGATGGGCCTCTGTGAGTTCAATTGTATGCCGTTTGGACTCTGCAACGCACCCTCTACCTTCCAGCGCCTGATGTAGAGCTGCCTAGGACATAAGAACTTTGAAACTGTCCTCTAGTACTTGGATGACGTCATAGTCTACTCCAAGACATATGAACAACATCTACCAGACCTGGTAGACGTGTTTGAAGCCTTGTCCGGATATGGCATGAAGATCAAGCCATCCAAGTGCCATCTTTTCAAGCCAAAGGTGCAGTACCTAGGACATGTTGTGAGTTCAGAGGGTGTAGCACCGGATCCTGATAAAGTCACAGTGATAAGGGATTGGCGAAGACTCACCAATGTGAAAGCGGTGAGGCAATTCCTGGGACTGGTGGGCTATTATAGAAGATTTATCAGAGGGTTCACAAAGTTAGCAACTCGCCTACAAGATATCCTGGTAGGACAGTCAAACAGGTCTTCAACCCGTAATCCCCCTTTCCAGTGGAGTGACGAGAGTGAAGAGTCCTTCAAAAGCTAAAGTGGGCGCTGACAGGAGAAGAGATCCTGGCATACCTGGATTACCATAAACCCTTCATTTTGTACACGAATGCCAGCAATGTGGGACTGGGAGCAGTACTATCACAGAAGCAAGGAGGCAAAGAGAGAGTCATTGCTTTTGCAAGCAGGAAACTCCGGTCTACGGAAAGAAACCCTGAGAATTACAGTTCCTTCAAGTTAGAACTACTGGCAGTAGTTTGAGCTGTTACCGAGCGTTTCAAGCATTAGTTGGCAGCTGCAGAATTTACCATCTACACTGATAATAACCCATTGACCCACCTGGACTCAGCAAAATTAGGTGCGTTGGAGCAGCGATGGATAGCCCGGCTGTCTAATTACAATTTTGTCATCAAATATAGGGCAGGCTGCAAGAACGGGAATGCAGATGCCTTATCCTGAAAGACGTGGAAGAGGAACCGGAGGAGCTGGAAGAAATTGAGCTATCGGCCTTTCACTGTTTTAAGGTAGAACAGTATCAACCCGGCATCTGCCAAAGACATGAGCAGGCAAATCTCAACCGTTAGCGCACCATGGATGGGCTGACACCCAGGATAGCGATCCAGCTGGGAAGCAAGTGAAAGAACTGCTTACACAACAAGGTGCGTACCCTAATCAGAACACTCCAGCTGAGACCCAACAACTCTGGAAAGAAAGAAGCAAGTTGTTCCTAAATCAAGGGAAGCTCTGCAGAAGGCACACCAACCCTAAAACACATGAGTTAGCCTGGCAGATTATCGTACCCAAGAGAGACGTCAAAATGGTCTTAGAAGCCTACCACAACGGTGCAGGTCATTTTGGATGGAAGAAGTTGGAAGTGCTCTTAAGCGAGAGATTCTACTGGGTTGTCATGAGAAAATCAATTGAGGATTGGTGTAGAAAATGTGGCTCGTGCAACCTCAGAAGAAAGGATCAAAAGAGTCAGAGAGCCCCACTCCAGTCCATAGTAACCAAGCAACCACTTGAATTAGTCGCGTTAGATCAAGTCAAGTTGTCACCAAGCCGGTCAGGCTATGTCTATGCCTTAACCATCGTGGACCATTACTCTCTCTTCTTAGTGGTGGTACCCGTCAAGGACCTGACAGCAAAGACAGCTGCAGAGCATTTCAGACACATTTCTGTAGACCTCATGGCTACCCGGAACAAGTCCTTGCAGATCAAGGTCCAGCTTTCGAGTCAGAGATTTTCCAGGAATTCTGCAACATGTATGACTGTAAGAAGATCCGCACGACAGCCTATCATCCCCAAACCAATGGCTTATACGAAAAGATGAACCATATTGTGATTGACCTGTTGAAAACCTTACCAGAGTGTCATGATATATGTCTTTTCCCTGTCCTGTATTTCTGTATACTATGCCATTTGATGTGTGTAACCTTTCTCCATTTTCTATTAGCTGTATACTATGCAATTTATTGTGCTATAATTTAACATGTCTCCTTCCCCCAAGAATTGCATTCCTGGACTGTAATGTAATTAAGCATTGGTCAACAGTTAGTGAAGGATCAGCCATTCTTCCTCCCAGCAGGTGGCTAGTCCAATCCACATACTACCAGACACACTGGAGCCATGCTTTTCCAGAGTCTTCTGATAGAGCAGACCATTCAGTAGTGGGTGTGACCCCTACACCCCTTCGCATGGGCTGATCCCAGGAGCCCAGACAATACATTCATGTTTAAGGATCAGATGTGTGTCAACTGTGGAAGGGTCCGAAGCGAGACCTGAGCTGAGGCCAGATCTCGTCGTCCGTGGGATTGTGTTGGATCCATTGGACTCTTGTAAGGACGATTGCTTTAGTTTATCTGGCACAAGGATTATCGGGAGGTGCCCCTGATCTGTTTCCTTTGTTTGGACTCATAGCAGAGTCTGCAGATTTACCTTCTTGTGTGTGGTTCCAGCTTTCTTGTTTAATAAATCTCCTTGGATTGATCATCGGCCGGGTGTCCCTTCCTGCTATGTCACACAGCCCTTCACACAGAGTCAGAGAGAAATCAATGGCCAGAGAAATTACCCGATTTGGTAGACTTGTACAACCATGTCCCGGTGAGTTCCACAAACTGCACCCCAGCCTACCTTACGCGAGCAAGGCCCGGTAAGCTGCCAATTGATTTAGATATGGGAATTCTGAAGCCAGATGCAGAAGTTGAAGAATCCAATTGGGATACCCAACGTCAACTACAGTATCGCCAAATACAAGAGTGTGTAGAGAAAAGTCTCCAGCAAGCTAGAGAAAGACAAGAGAGAACCTTTAACCAATATGCTCTAGCAACCCCATTACAACCTGGTGAGCAAGTTCTCATGAGAAAGAGACACACCAATAAATTGGATAATCAGTGGGAAACCACCCCATATACAGTCTTACCATCAAATTTAGACAATGCCAAAGTGTGTCTAATCGGCAAAGACGAAGGACGGACGTCAGCAGTTGTGTCAAGAGACCATCTTAAAACCGAAACCCTGAAGACACCAGAAGTAACCTTACCCATACAGGTCCAACCTGTCAGGAAAGAAGAGGATGTGTTCCATACCGTTCTAGGAGATTTCCGCAAAACATGGCCAAACTACTACGGAGCAGTTGTAGTCCCCATGATTGCTTTCCGTCCAATGGTAGAACCAACACCAGAACCCGTACCACAAGAATTCCCAAGACATGAAGAACTGGAAATTGAGCCTGAAGAGGAAGAACCAATTCCTGGTCCTAGTGAGCTTGCCAGTCCTACTATCAGATCTCCATCCTCAATAGTAACAGATACTTTAAATAGGTACACGTCCACCCACACCATTAGGCGAAGTACACCCAGTACACCAGCGTTACGCAGATAAGAGCGTAGTACCCAGGGTCAGATACTGGCTAGGTACAGAGATTAAAGTATGGAATCAAATGTAAAATGTAAATATGTTTGTTATAAAGTTAAATAGAACCCGGTAAATTGTAAGTGTACAAAAAGAGTGAGAGTAGCATGGTGTTAGGTGGTAGCCACGGAGAGTAAAAACTTGGCCTCTTATGTGGTGACCCGAGGGCTTAGAAGCCTAAGCCCAGTACCTACAGAGACTATACTGTATGAACTATTTACGTATTCTTGATCTTTCTCCTTATTTAACATGGACCATACTTACCATGGAACTGGTTGTGGTAAAGACTACTTGTATATATTTACCAGCACCGGAGTCAATAGACTAAACCCTAGGAAGGACTGATTTGTTATTGAATTTTTGGACTCTTTTTGAGCTTCAGTGGTTTTTGTATATTTTTATTTTTAAGACTGTAAATATTAATTGTATTGATATGTTGTTTGTTTGTTTGTTTTTCTACAGGCCTGGAGTACTGTTCTTTACTAAGGGGGAATGTGGCACCCCAGGGTTCATGTGCCACAGTAACACCACAAAGGATTAACTCCCCACACAACCCACAACACTACACTAGCGCCTCCAGGCCAGAAGGGGGAGCTAAAGCTGCTTCCCTATATGTTCTGGTGTAGAGAGGAAGTGACACTTAGTTCAGAATTGTGTTAGGCTCACCCCATGGTCCACTGTCCATTTCCAGGCCGAGCCAGGGTCTGAAGAACAGGAGAAGCAGAGGAACACACCCGAGACACCGAGTTACCCTACACTCATCCCGGAGGAGCGTACAGAATGGATACCGGATCCGATGTTGTGACTGACACAAACAGCACAGTCAACACCGGATGAGTGAATATCCCAAATCTTCACTGCACCACAGCAAAGCAACACGGTGGGGTCAGGAACATAATGATAAGACTCAAGTTGCCTAGCAAGTTGGTACCCGTGAGGGGAGACAGGGCCGGCAGCCTAGCTAAAGCAGCAGCAGGGCCACACACACATGGCGCAGGAGTAGGAAGCCAAGGACCCGGACAGGGTGGGAAGCAACCCGGCCCCGGTACAGACTCCGTGGACAGTACTCTGCTGAATGTCATCTACAGTAAAGACTTGGAAAACTACAAAACCGTGAGTCTGTGTAATCCTTGCGCTTAAGCCCTACTCTCCCTCACAAACTGTTATCATCATTACTGCCCCAGAGAACCAGGCTCTGCCCGTTGAGAGCCGTCACATCACAAGCTGCCATCCATCATCCTCCGGAGGTTCTGCAGCAGCGGTGGTCGCCCTGACCACATACCATGGGTGGCGTCACAACTTTATCTCCTGTAAATACCCCCCTTTATTTGTGGGCTCGGGACATGGTCCGGACCAAGACTGCCGTGATAACCACCATGATACCCCAGTCCGGTACCGAGTGCCCCATCCCAGTGGGCTCCACATTAACACTGCTTAAGGACCTTGGGGACATCCCAGTCATATGACCCTAATGTCACAAAAGGTCCTCTAACTGCAGAAGTCTAGAGGAACTGAAGAGGAGAAAGGCTATGTACCATATGTGGTACAGCAACAACAGTCCCGGAAAAAAGAACAGCGACATGAGGTGCCATGGCAAGACAAGCCGCTGCATGGAATGTACCGTTGACAGATAATGGTGGCTGACATGAAGAAATTCTACCAACATCTGGAGACAGCTAGACTCTAAGACAGCATGGAGGCACTAATTATAGAGGCACAAGAGCAGACACTAAGTAACGGATCCATAGAAGCAAGGATCTACCACACAAAGAAAGACCCAAAGTGCAGACTATGCAAATAACCTCAGAAACAGTTAAATATATAGTGGGAGGATGCAGAAATGCAAACAGGAACAGCAAATACCAAATGCCACAAACAAATTCCCAGAATTGTATACAGGAACATCTGTACAGTATGTGGGCAAAGTCCTCCTAAGTCCAAGTATGAGAACCCAGAAAAAGTGGTGGAGAATGTAAGAGTTAAAATCCTGTGGGACGTCAAGATTCAGATGGGTAAGCAGGGGTTGGCTAACCAACCAAATTAGTCTGAGACCCATAGAAGCACAGAAGACTGTTGTCTTTTTCAGCTGGCGACCTGCCACTGAAGGCTCCCGAAGGCTCCCTTTCCTGCACTGTCATGCTTGTATTCACTTTAAAAGTATTAAATAAATGTTGCAATTTTAAAGGATTGTGTGCATGGAATGTCCTATTTACTTCATTTGGATTACTTTGGCTGGTTCTGGGCTTTCCCTATTCTCCATCCGGATCAATGGATCTGACAGTCATGGTTTACCAGGAACACTTGGCGGCATCCAAGCTGAAGTTGGTGCCCAAAATAAGTGCCATTCCCTTCTTATTTGAGCTGTCTCATTGTTTTACAATGTAGCTTTTTTCACATCTGACACAATCTCTGTGGTTTACGAGTGCAAAGAAACTATGACTAAAGGAAAACAAAGGGGAAGACCCATGGACAAGTAGAAATGTTGCTGCCATTCCACAAGTCCATGACAAAGCATTACTTTAGGATGAGTAGCGATAGGTATGAAATATGTGACATCATCCTTTTCGAATTTAACTGTCCTTTTATCAAAATTGCCATAAAAAAAGAATATGTTTGGAGGTTCCGCAGAGGCATCAGTTTCTGTTGCTTCTGTAAAGGATGGGGACATTGTTGTTGTTTGCTAAGATGCACAGGAGAACTGTGGTATTGTTACTGTCAATACCTGAGAAGAAAAGAAATAGATGGATCTGGTCTCACACAAAGGATGAAATGTGGTACCCTGCACCAGATGTCAACGACAAGGTAGACCAATCAGTGCCTGCTAAAATTAGAGGTGTGTTTATCTTTCACTAAACTCACCATCTGGACATTTGATGGCCCTCACATGTTCAGATGCAACAGAGGTTACATCATTTAGGTTACTGCCGTTACTTTGATGAATACAATTTTTTCTGTTAATGCAGTGAACATACACTTCTGCATAAACAGGTACATTTTTGTTAACATATTTGGAGGGCTTCCTGAAAACTGATTTGAATAAATACCATTTACAGTCACAGGAACTTGTGCATTCATTATGTAGGACAAATTAAGCTTCCATTTCATGTTGTATCCATTACACAGGGTTTACTATTAAATATTTTAGTTACTCAAAAGAGATAAGTTGATATCCTTCTGCATAAACATTACCCATATGTCACCTGTACATGACAATACATTTGTAAGTTTCAGCTGCAGAGTGCAAACACATTTTTCAGCCTTCTGACATTGAAATTCAACCTCCACTACACAGGGATTTCCCTGAACTAAATTAGTGATTGCAACCCAGACCCTCTCAGCCAACATCAATGTCTGCCCCGACCAATGTTATTGTGGATGAATGATCAAAAATGTCCTAAGATAAAATAAAAAAAATCCTGTCTTTATGAGGTCTTTAAATTAGACAAATATAACTAGAGAAGTACAAGAAAACATGATAAATTATTCTTTGTTATTATCTTTAAGAAAAACCAGGTCAACATGTAAAATCAATGTCAAACTTAAGCACACCCTTGTTGCTTTTATAAGAATTTAAAAAATAAGTAACAAGGTTTGTCCGCCTTTATAAAAATGGAAGCTTTCACATTACATTTTTTGAGGTTGTAAAACGGACAGCCACAGATCTGATTTTGCCCCATGTTATCCTATGGGGATCAGATTTGGCCTAATTGCCATCTGATTTTGTCGGATCCGATTTGTGTCTGATTTTTTGCTGTACCCAAAATCGGAGACTGCTCTGATTTTGGGCACGGCAAAAAAAAGGACACAAATTGGATCCCACAAAATCAGAAGGCAATTAGGCCCAATCCGATCGGATCCTCGGTCTTTAACATGGGGCCTATAGAGCACGGGTCCGAGGAAACAGCTGATCATTCCTCAGACACGATTTTAGTGTACTGAGCATGCTCAGTACACTAAAATTGCTCCTAACTGTCTAATTTCACTTCTGCAATGTATATACATACATTGCAGAAGTGAAATTAAATAAAAGAAAGGGTTAAAAATAAAAAGATCGCTATTCTCACATGTCCGGCGGTCCACCGCTGCTTTTATCTCGCTCCCAGTACAGGACCTGCAGTGATGTCACAACCCGATCAGCTGATCGGGTCACATGACCGGTTACCACTGTAACTGCAGTCATGTGACCCAATGACTTTGCCGGCTTGTGACATCATGGCAGGTCCTACAGGCAGCAGGAGGTGCTGGAGGCACCCTCAGAGATGGAGGAAGCTGGCGGATAGGTGAATAATCCTCACTGAGGTTTTTTTTCTTTCAAAGGGGGGTATGAGAGGTGGTGGAGCGGGGAGGAGAGATGGAGAAGCGGAGATCAGAGGTGGAGGAGCAGGGAGGAGAGATGGAGGAGCAGGGACGAGAGATGGAGGAGCGGGGATGAGAGGTGGAGGAGCGGGGATGAGAGGTAAAGGAGCGAAGACCAGAGGTGGAGGAGCGGGGAGGAAAGATGGAGGAGCGGGGGGAGGGGGAGAGGATCCTGCAAAAAATCTGAAAAGAATGCCTATTTGGCATCCGATTGCAAGCATCCGTTTCTGTCCATGGGGTGAGTCCTACAAAAAGTAGGATCCCACGGACAGGAAAAATAATGTGATGTGAAACCAGTCTTAAAGCGATACTTTAGGGAGGTATAATATTTTTCTACTGTCCCCCACTCATAAACTATAATGGTGAGATGCACATTCTGTTCCATATCCTCACACTACCTGTAATTCAGTGTGAGGCTGGAACTTCTATATTCTGCCCTCCCTCCTCTCTGGGATATAACACTGCTGGAATATGTTTAGTGCAACAACTCCATTCTTGTATATGAGTGTTTAGTTACTAGGTTTGTATGTTGTAGATAAAGTTAGACCAAAAAAAACTCCCACAAGCTCACACAGGAAGAGCATGTGACAAACCAGTTTCGTGTGTCTGTGTATGAGAGAAGAAGCAGCTGCAAATGCTACATAGAAACTGAGACACATAAGATATGTTTTATTCCTCATCTATTAAGTTTGTCATATCTGTTCCTGTTTGTTGCTGAATAAAGAAGCTCTGTTGTCACACCCTTGGAGAGTATCCTGAATAATCCGCTGCCAACAAACACCATACAACAGAGGGCACGGCCTGCTCTATGCTGTTGGTAACAGCCAGTCCCCTGATGATACTTGCTCCTTGCAGTGCCCCCTGCACTTGGAAAGAACAAAAACAATTTTTTATTAAGGTGGTCAAACTTGTTACTCATTTTTTAATTTCATTTTTATGAAGAGGTGAGGACGTACTTAATATTTTACACACTGGTTTAGCATTTTGGCTTAGTTTTTCTTTAAAACAAAATAATGGCACAGTGTAATTTACCTTCTGTTCCTGTTCATCTGAGGTTGGTTTTATAGAAAGCAGTTGATGCTGTTTGGAAAGGCGTATAATGCTATTTCCAGACAATCCTTCATTTTACAATGAGAAAGATTATTCTATGTGGAAAACATTCCCTACAATTGACATTCTTCCTTAGACTTGACATTCTAGCAAATTTAGCTCAAAGTTAGACCATGCCCTGCAAAAAAGCCAAAAGCTACAGCTCAGATTCCAAAGCTCTTGGTTAGCATGTAAAATATTCAAGATCATGACAATTCACTTAGAAATAAATTGAACAATTATGCCTTGCTTAGAAGGATTTCCAGAAGAAAGCATCTTTTTCGTGAAAAGAACAGGGTGATTAAAATTTCCAGGATTACATCTGGACAGACCATAAGTCTTCTGGTACAATGTCCTTTGGACAGACAAGACCAAAGTGGAGATGATTGGCCATAATGCCCTGCACCATGTTTGATGGAAAACAGACCAAGCTTATCAGTCCAGTCACCTTAAATTTCAATTAACTTAAACAACATTGTAAAGAAAAATGGACCAAGATTCATCTGAAATTAAGTGAAAAACGCAAAGCCGCTGGCAGGAGGGGATGAACTTTACTCCTCTCGACAGCATTCCAGTTATAGTAATGAGGGAGGCACTGACGCGGTTGAGTCACCGCTGTGTATGGAGAGTGGCGGCTGTAATCACGCCCTGACTGATAGTTGGTTCTAATGCTGAGGAACTGTAAGTCAGTGCAGAGGGCATGACTACAGCCATTGCTTTTCATACACAGAGGGATGACTGATTCATCCCAATGACTTAAATGTGCCACCCAAGGACTTAAACCCGCATGCTACAGGGAAGATTAAAGTTTATCCCCTCCAACCTGTAGTTTACCGTTCAGGTGCCAGGCAGGTTCAGAATGATATTACCCTGCAAATTAACCCATGTCTGCAGGTTAATAGCATTTTTCAATGGGACTGGTTTACTTTAAGTATTTGGCACAGAAATTCTTTGACACTTCTGCATCTCTGGCATGAAAAATGCTGTGTAAAATACATAACTTTTTACTATGTTGGTGCAGTTTTGATGCATTTTTACATGGGTTTTTTGTGCCAATTTTTCCCAGCTCATCAGTATGCTTGAAATCTGTTACAATTGACATGCTGTAGATTTAAATCTGCAAGTTAAAAGTAAGCAACCTGTGCATGAGACTTCTCATTCACTTTGCCAGCATCAGTAACGTGCAATTCCACCTGCATTGTGTTGATTTAATGCACTTTATTATGGAATACATTAGTATTTTATAATACATAAATATGATAATTATTTAATGTATTCACAGTGTCCCTTCAATTTAACTATTTCTGTCCAATCAAAAGAAAATCTAATGTGGATATATCTTTAGCCAATCATTAATTGAATCCATTTAACCTTAAAAATAGATTAAGTAAGGAGTTTAAATTGACATGGCATTTGTGTTCCGAATGGATCAAGTTATATCCACAGTTTAGCCCGGTAGCTTAAGCATTTCACATTCATCTAGTTTTATATAGCTGATCTGGCAGCAATACACATAGCCTGAGTTTGACCTGGCTAAGTTCCCTAAGAACTTGTTCACATAATGACTCAGACAAGTATCTGCCAGTTTATCTCTAAACCTCACTAATCTGATCTTGTGTATGGTAGTAAACAGTATTATACTGCAGTGTGGGTAATTAAGGATTAGGTCACAATGACAGTGTCACTATGGAAACTATCTTAATATACTCCTGTGTTTTTTATGCTTATATTGGTATTGGGTGTATGCATATGATTTTTTGTTTAGAATATCTTTTTTTACGTCAGGGTAATGAATTGTACCATGTTAGCCAGTAGATAGAAAAATATTAAAATCTGAGGGTCCTCAGTGATTGATACCTTTCAATATCTAACTGAAAGGATGGTATAAATAGCAAGCTTTCGAGACTACTCTTCATCAGGCTGATAATAACAAAAACTCTGAAGTCAAACATTTATACACAAAAGGGTATTGGGTAATCCAGGACCAGACCGCCAATCAAAGGACAATAAAACTATCACACTTCTTATCTGTAAACTTCCAATATTCAATGCCCCAGCTCCTTTTCTTCTCCTTTACTGACCATTCTGTGCTCTTCTTCACATCACTTGTCTTATGTACTGCATTATGCCATCACCTTTTGTGTATAAATATGTAACTTCAGATTTTGTGTCATTATAAGGCTACGTTCACACGCTGCGCTATTCCCGTGCTATTGCTGCGCTTGTACGGATCCAATATTTCAGTGGAATGCAGTGAAACACATTGACATTGACTGTCCCAGCCAAGTCAATGCATTTCACTATTTGGCATTCACACGCTCTACTTTTTACGAACCCGCTTTTGAGCTGAAAGGCGGATCCATTTAAAGAAGTTACATGAAGTTACAAGTAGTTATGCCGTGCTACCTCGCTGATCCGATGCCATAGGAGCTATGCAGGACATTGGACAGCACCATGTGACTGACCGAAGTCACCCGTACACATGGCAGCGACACTGCGACCTCCGTGGAAAAGAGGAGATCACCAGGGGATTGCGGCAAGGTGAGTAAAGCACAGGCAAAAAGCGCATCGGAACAGTTTCTGCACCAAAAATGGATCCTCACAAAATGCAGCAAAATGCTGTAGCCTTAAGGTGCCGTCACACGCATCAATTTACTGAACGATATTGTTAGCGATCACTAACAATATCGTTCAGATTGCTGGTGAGCTGTCACACAGGCAGACTCACCAACGATGAATGGACCAGATACATCTTGGAAATGATTTAAATATCGTTTCCACGATGTCTTGCTCCCGCTGCCAGGCTGCCGTAAGAGGGAGCAGGCTGGTCTCCAAGGTAAACTGTGGGTGTGTAGGCAGCGCGCGCTGCCTAGATACCCGAAATATACCTTGGTTACCAGCCTTCTCTGCTCACCGGCTGGTATCCAAGGAACACAGTGGGTAACTAGGGACCCTAGTTACCGGCTGTGTACCTTGGATACCAGCCGGTGAGCGGAGAAGGCTGATAACCAAGGTATACTTCGGGTATACCCGCAGATTACCTTGGATACCAGCTCCCAGCTCTTGCTGAGAGCAGCTGGGAGCTGGCTCATCTGTCGTCTCCCGGTGTCACACGCAGCGATGCTGCGTGTCCACCGGGCAATCAACGATAGATTTGAAGTCCTGTCCTCAAATCAAACGATGAACGATCAGCCGACTGATCGTTCATCGTTTGTAGTGTCACACGCAACGATGTCATTTCAACATCGTTCAAGCGTCACAGAACATGTGACTTTTGAACGATATCGGCAACAATATCGTTACGTGTGACGTGGCCTTTAGCCTGATCAAGAGACCTGAGTAGTCTAGAAACTTTGCTATTTATTACCATTTCTTTCAGTTAGCCATTACTAGGTATCCACCACTGAGGGCTCTCAGATTTTAATTTTTTTTTATCCAAGTGTGTCACAAAAGTGAGAGACCGGTTAGGTTGGAAATTGACCTGCATTGCTTCTGTTTCATTCTGTTTATTGCATCATCTATCTTTTATGAACACTGGGACTTTAGACTGAAACAGCATTTTCTTTAACGAGACAAACTGTGTTTCCACCAAGATTGTTTATTGCGTTGGAAACATTACTCTTTGCAACCATGGTGCATTTTCAGTCGAGCAAAGGTTTGAAACAGAACACTGCTTGTCTGTGTTTATTCAGGATCCAGGGTAAAAAGTATCCCAGTTCATGTAACATTAATCACTTTGCCAGTGTTCAGCTGAGGTCATTGCCACATTCCTAACAGTATTAAGTAAAGTCAAGATTAATCACGTACTTTAAACCCTGCAAAGAAAGCATGTGAGGCGGATCTGAAATTAGACATTTGCTAAAAGACAGCACTGTAACAAAATATGTTAACGTTGTTAGAGAAAGCTATCACTGAGGTATTGTTTCCTTTGTACCGGGCCCAGCTAAGCAACTGAATGCTACTGCTTGAGGCATATCAGTCAAGCATTTCTCAATGTGAGATTATTAAAAAGCATGTGCCTGGAAATGTGACTAAAGAGTATTACTATGTTAAGCCTCTCTACAGACAGCAATAGGCTGCCACAGATCCTATTAAGAAAAAGAAAAATAGCTAATAAAACAACAATAAAGGAAAATAGCTGAGGAAAGTAAACTTTCCAGTTGAGGCAAACATAATAAAAAGTAATGGAGTGGTAACCATGACAAAATATAAATGAGTAATAATAAAAAAAAAAATGTGATTTATGCTGAAAGGTTTAGATGAGTCTCCATAAAACACTCAAAATGATAATAAATTGACTGCAGTTATAACAAACAAGGAAAAGCCAATATTGAGATTCACATAGACAAAGCCAGCAGTGTCGCTGGGAGTTCTTTCAATCTTGGGTCTAATTGATCCTGCACGTCTGTCTCTCAACTGTGCTGCTGCCTTATCTGTAGACATGTAAGGGCATCTCAATGAATTGGAATATCATCAAAAAGTTAATTTATTTCAGTAATTCAATATATAAAGTGAAATGCTTATATTATATAGAAATTGTCACTTCAGTGAGGAAGTGAAAAACTCTAATGCCACACAATAAGGGTAGCAATCCTCAAAGTCATAATCGACTCTTTAACAAGCCTTTTAATATGACTTGGGATTTGTGCCAGATCAGAACCTCAAACTGCAGATTCTGCATTTGGGGGTGACTGCCCCTCATCATATATGATATAGAGTCATTACCTATCTGTCTGTGTATCCCAAGGTTCGGTTCTTGGACCCCTTTTTTTCTTCATCTGCACCCTTGGTTTGGGACAGCTAATTGAATCCCTCATTCTTCAGTATCACCTCTACACCGATGACATTCAGATCTACCTCTCTGGACCTGACATCACCTCTTTGCTATCCATAATTCTGCAATGTCTACTATCTCATCTTTCTTTTCTGCTCACTTTCTGAAACTGAACATGGACAAAACAGATTTCATCATTTTTTCCCCCAACCCACTCTCCCCCCACCTGACCTTTCCATCACTGTCAACGGCTGCGCACTTTCCCCAGTCCCCCACGCTTGATGCCTCGAAGTAATCCTTGACTCCGCCCTCTCCCTTAAGCCACATATCCAAGCCATTGCCACCTCCTGCCAACTCCAACTCAAAGATATTTCCCAGATCTGTTCATTCCTTGACCTCGACACTGCAAAAACACTTTTCTATGCCCTTATCATCTCCCGTCTTGATTATTGTAACCCCCTCCTCACTGGCCTCCCCTCTAGCTCTCTTGCACCACTCCAATCTATTCTAAAATCTGCTGCCTGACAAATCCACCTGTCTCCCCGCTATTCCCCAATCTTTCCTCTCTGCCAAGCCCTTCACTGGCTCCCCATTTCTCAGAGGCCCTGATTTAAAATTCTAACTATAACCTACAAAGCCATTCACAATCTGTCTCCTCTGTACATCTGTGACATGGTCTCTCGATATCTACCCTCACGCTACCTGTGTTCCACTCACGATCTCCTCCTCTTCTCCCCCCTTATCTCCTCTTCCCACAATCGCATACAAGACTCCTCCCTTGTATCTGCTATAGTCTGGAACTCTCTGCCCCAACATATCAAACTCTCACCTACTCTGGAAACCTTTAAAAGAAATCTGAACACTCTCCTCTTCCGACAAGCCTACAACCTACTTTGATCCTTGGTCCACAAAACCACCGCATGACCACCTCTACCCTCTCCTATTGTATCATCACCCATACCTCGTAGATTGTGGGGCTTCGCGGACAGCGTCCTCTCTCCTTCTGTTCCTGTGTGCCATATGTTGTACCTTGTACTTGTCTTTGAATACCCTTTCCACATGTAAAGTGCCATGGAATTAATGGCACTATAATAATAAATAATAATATTAATTATAAACACAGTGATTTTTTCAAGTTTATATTTCTGGTAATATTGATGATTATGGCTTACAGCCAATGAAAACCCAAAGGTCATTATCTCAGAAAATTAAAGTAGGGAGAATGAAGGGACTGGGAGATAAAATATTACCTAAATAGGTATCAGAGGCTTCACCTTGTGTGGTTGTGAGAGTCACAACCACTATAAAGGCAGATCACGGCTGCTGCAGTCCCCAGTGAGATGCATATATAGTAGGAAGGATGAAGGGTTAAAAACTACAATGCTGTATTCCATGAGACATAAAAGGGTAAATATAATATTGATTTTTAGTCAATGCATTTTAGGGCTCCTTGATCCCTTCCTCAGTACAAATCAATATCACATTGCCATGTTTCAGGGTGATTCAGGGAGCTCTAAAATGCGTTGACTAATAAATTAATATTATATTCACTCTTTGATGTCTCGTGGAATATGGCAGCAGAGTTTTTAACCCGTCATCCTCCCTTCTTTAATTTTCTGAGATAATGTCCTTGGGGTGTTCATTGTCCGTAAGCCATAATCAACAACATTTACAGAAATAAACACTTGAAATAGATCACTTTGTTTGTAATGACTCTATATACTATATGTGTTTCACATTGTGTATTGAATAACTGAAAAAAAATAACTTTTTCATGAACTTCTAATTCATTGAAATGCACCTTTATATCATTAGTATGTCCCTTCATGTACTCCAGGGCACAATGCACAAATCTCTGATATACATTCCACAATATTGAAATTTCAACACCAAGAAAGAAATGTTATGAAATGACAAAAAGCACAGGATTGGTTGATATATTAATGATGAAAAAGGGAAACAAATGTTTTAAAACATCTTGACTTATTCAGTATTGAGTATGAGTGCAATACACAGAATTACACTCACTAGCATACTGTAATTGGGATAATTAATAATTGTCTGAGAAACATTCTGCCATGGTAAATACACTTGGGCATGCAAATCATCAAGATCTGCTGCTGGCAGCTTGCTGTCTAATTGCTGACTACTGACATTTCAGATGTCAAGTCTGGAGTTGCTGCAGTCGACAGCAGCATGTTTAGGCCATGAACACTGCTGACAACAGCAAGAGCAACATGCATCCTGACATTGCCGTGTTAAAAAATGGCTCCTGGGACACTGCAGAGAATTGGAAGTACCATTGGTTCCATGATTATTATGCAATGCTTAACTGTTAGAAAATCTGAAACGAAGACTCTAGTTGTCCAGCTTGGCTAAATATTATTAACCAAACACCATAATCATGAGAATAGGACTGATGGGATATTCCCTCATAAGGAACACCTCAAGACATTGCCCACATAGTCCCAAGACTAAAGGGTATGTCTCACATACCGAGATCGCTAACGAGATCGTTACTTTTGTGACGCAATAGCGATCTCAGCAACGACATCGCTACGTGCGACAGGGTGTAACGATCTGGTCCCCTGCTGCGAGATCGGCAATCGTTACACAGCCTCCTGGTTCATTTTTTGGTCGTTGCGCTCCCGCTGGGAACGCTGTATCGCTGTGTTTGACACCTTACCGACGATATCGTTTGATGACGTAATATAGTCCTGTGGAGGTAAATCGTCATGTGAGAAGGAAATACAACGACTGAACAATATCGTTGAAGAAATCGCTAGGGTGGACATATCGTTGTATAGATCGGCGTGGTTGAATACCAAGTAGCGATACCGATAATGACTCATCAGCGATCCCGGGAGCCATGTCGTTATCGGGATCGCTACTGCGGTCGTTACGTCTGACCGGGCCATAACTTCTTGCATCCAAGACAAAAGCATGACTATTTGCTCAAGAGATAATACCTCCCTTTCAGTCTACATTAGTTCATTTCAGCTTCTGCTCTCCATCTGGGGACAACATGAAGTAACCTGAAAAAGGATTTGTCATCCCCCTGCTGTATGGCAAACTAAATGCAGCACTGAATGCAGCATGTCTGCTGAATTCAGAGAAGGGCTCCCCCATGTCTCTAGCCCCCCTGTAAGCTTTAAAAAGGACATTAGAAAACCTACAGATAAGTAGTCTAAAGGGTGGGATCTTATTAAGAGGTCTTCACTGCAGGCACAGTCCTCCAACCTCCTCCTTGTGTATTCCGCCCCCTTCCATATCTCTGCACTGCCTCCTGTACTGCTGGCTCTGCCCTCCTCCTCTCATTCTCTCTGTCACTCAACGTTCCGTACTGAGCTTGGTCAGAGTGGCTGCAAAGCATTTGGCCTGACGTCAGTGCCAAATTCCCGCCCTGCACTCTGAATAAAGCATAAACAGGGAGGGAATCTGGTGCTGACATCAGGCCAAATGCTTTGCAGCCGCTCTGACCAAGCTATGTGCGGCAAATTGAGTGACAGAGAGCAGGAGAGGAGTAGGACAGAGCCAACAGAACAGGAGGCCGCGCTGAGACATAGAAGGGGGTGGAATACACAAGGAGGAGTCTGAAGGACTGTGTCAGCAGTGAAGACCTTTTAATATGATCCCACCCATTTGACTTCATATCTGTAAGTCTTCTAATGTCTTTTTTAAAGCTTACAAGAGGGCTAGAGACATGGAGGAGCCCTTCCCTGAATGCAGCAGGCATGATGCATTCAGTGCTGCATTTAGTTTGCTATGCAGCTGGGGGGTGACAGGTCCTCTTTATTAATGGAACATCACATTACTTTCTTTGTGTGGGCTAAATGGCAGCCAGACTTCACTAATCTTTGCTACAGGTACAGTAACAACTCAGGATTACATTAATTGAAACCAATGGTATAACCATTTCTCCGAAGTGTCCCAAAAGCCAATTTTCAACAAAACAAGGCCAGTCCATAATTTGTTAATGATACTGTGAGTAAACTGCAGGCCCTAAACATTTTACAATGACCTTTAGTGTTTCTTAACTTGCTTTCTATTGAGCACAACTGGGACACAATTGGTCAGCAATTTCAAAGGGAGCTGCCAGCAGTGGATCTTGACTCAGCTTGTGTGCACAAGTGCACTCAGTGTGACAGAACAGTCCTTAGGCTGGGTTCACATTTGTGTTCCCATCCGCAGCGTTCTGAGGAGGGGAACTGCAATGTGAGCGCATCCACTGCAAGTGCCTATGTTTATAATGGGAACGCATGGTGCTGAGCTTGACTGCGCATGACCGTGTGCTCCCATTCATTTGCTTGTGTGATTTGTATGCATGCGCATGTGGCGTTCCTGGTGTGGACGACAATGTATGATTTGTACGCAAGCATGCGCATGCATACAAATCACACAAGCAAATGAATGGGAGCGTTAGCTAACGACTAAGTGGAGGACTCCGAAAAGCATATAGCGGGACCCCACGGGTTTGGTATGTTTTTATTTATGTGTCACTAAACACATGAAGTAAGCAGAATGTACGCTGGATCCACCTCATTTGTTTTGGATTACTAAGGATGGTTGCCATGCCATTGATTCAGGGTCTGGAATCCTGGGAGTAATTTGTCTGGGGAGCCACCTTCCTTTTCCCTCTTCCTAATTCAGCAAAGATTTTCTATAGGGCTCCATGTTAAAAATGAGTTAACGCATGCATTTCCCATACGGCCCCATGCTAAAAAAAGCATGCGTTTTTTTAGTGCACCCAAAAATGCATGCATTTTTTAAAAACGCAAACACACATGTGTTAACGGATATGCGTTTTGGACTTAGAAAAAAAAAATGTCTAAAATGATCCTAAAACGGATCTAAGACAAAAACGGCTGATATGTGTGACCCTGGCCATTGAGATGTTTTGAAAAATGCATTTCCACTTTTTCATCAATTGCATATCATTAACATGTCTATTTATCAGGTGATTATATCATTAACATGTGTAATTCTCCTGTGATTTGCATATTTCTACAGCTTTTTCATCTTATTGCAATTTCAATGTGGAGTGTATTTTAATTCAAATTGCAGATTAGCTACAAATATAAAAATGAAATATGTAACTACATAAAAGTGTACAATTTGCTCATATAGGGAATATTTTATATGTTCATTTTCTTTTTTTGTGGTTTAGAAATTAAATGTCTGATTAGTCATACATAAGCCTTCTGGCTCAATGTATTAATCTCTGCTCTTCAAATACTGTATATGTTTACACTTCCAGTGAGATCTGGTCAATCTCTAAATGAGGTTCTAACTATAGTACATGTCTTGTGATTTATTTTTCAAATGTATTTGTTAGGTTAATAAATTATAAATACAATAATAATAGCAACACTATTATTAATATAAATCGTCATTCACAACATATGCTGCTGTACTATGTAACCAGATAGATTGACAACCTCAAAATAGGACCGAATAGTGGCACCTGAGGACAGAGTTCGAAATGATAAATAAAACTATGCTAATCTTTTCTTTTATTTATAGGTTTGCCATGTAACAATGTATAAATAGAACTTTTATTATCTAAAGCCAGGATCATACAATGATCTCACATTCTTGCAGTTTCATCTAGTCTTTGAAAAGTATCCTCACAGGCCGTCACAGTTAAGGCAAAACCAACGTTTATTTTAATCCTTAATCTCTATTTAATGTCATAATGTTTCTAATGGAAGACAAGAAAGATATAGGGGGCGCACTAGTGCAATATCATTAATGCAGGCAATGAACTATTATCCGTGTAATTACTAACCTATTTATGTTGTGCAAACCATGCACAACAATGGTTAGGACATATGAAGCGGTTGGAGTATCCCTTCTTCTCTTGTCCTGGGTGGTCCACAAAAGCTGTGGGAAGGAACACTTTGCAGCTCCGGCCAGTCAGTCACGGCGTCTCCGCTCGCTTCCTAGTAATGCACAGACTCCGCCTCCTCGCGTCCCATGTGACCGGGCGCGCTGACGCAGGACAGGTCCTGTGCTCTCGGTGTTTAGATTGTTACCAAGGTGATACAGGTCCTAAGGCTAGATCGAGCAGCTCCTGCCGTGTCCTCCAAACGAGAGCAAAACTGATGAATCAAAAAGCACGGTCTTATGCTGGGCGCTCTGAGTAAAGCCAGGGAATCTGATCGGTGAAAAGTCCTTTATTTAAGAAACCTCCGTCACCACGACATGTTTCGACGGTGTAGATTCCACTTGAGAAAGACGGCACTACACCGTCGAAACATGTCGTGGTGACGGAGGTTTCTTAAATAAAGGACTTTTCACCGATCAGGATCCCTGGCTTTACTCAGAGCGCCCAGCATAAGACCGTGCTTTTTGATTCATCATAATGTTTCTAATGTTTTTTCTAAAAAGTCCTTAACGTCCCTTCACTGCGCATCATCATTATTGGGCTACTGATACATGCACGGTAGAGTAGCTACTAAACCAGCCCCTAAAATAGACTTCACTGGTTATGCTTCATCTCAGAATGGGGCAGAGGCTGCTGCCATAACTGCAGCCCCTTTCCCATGATGACAACTTGTTTGAGTATCCCATCATGCCCAAGGATTCTTAAATAGAGGTGAGCTAAGCTTTCAAGGTTCGGTTCGGGTCGCCGAACTTCCCGGTATTCAGCAAACCCATTTGGGTTTGGGTGAATTACGTCTGCAAAGCACTGGATTGAGCATTGTGGCGGACGGGTACAGTTTGTGATTGGCCCAGTGCAAGCCACTTGCAGTGTTTTATCAGCTTGCCCTTGGCTTAAAAGCAGTTTTTGGGTGTAGTATGCTAAATATTTATTTGGGAAAAAAAAAACAGCCCTCCCACCCCCGGAAGTGTTTTACATATGGCTGGTTGTATGCGGGCGGACAGTTGAACAGCCAATCAGTGACTTCCATTGAGATTGAGGTCAAGTTCAAGGTCACAAACAGTGCACCAAAAAGTTTGACTTCACTGCCTGAACCCCGAACTTCAAAAGGTTCGCTCATCACTATTCTCAATCGAAGCATCTTAACACAGGAAGAAGTAAAAAAAATATATCGCAGTTAGATTACTGAGGAAATGAGAGGGACTTTTTAATTAACGATCATATTATGACATTAAATAGATATTTAACATTAAGATGAATTTTAATTTTGGGCCACCTTTTTAATAAAGGCTTACTGATGACAAATTGTGAATTTACTTGGGTAATTTTTATAAAAATGGTTTGTCCAAAATATTAAATCAGATACTGACATCACACAGGCGCAAGATGGTTGTATGCATTCTGCCCATAATTAGTGACCACCAAACTGCCAACATCAAATAATTAACAGTCAAAATAAACAGAAAGCACATTAAGAGAAAATGTTGTCATCTTATTCTCCTGGGGCCTATCTTTATCTGTGATCTATATTAGTGAACTAAAAATCAATGTAATGAATCACCAAAGCTCCAGCAGCGCTAAATAAAAAGGAACAAAAGACCACTGACGGGTATCAACTTCCCAAATTTTATATTAAACATGGTACAAAAAAAACATAACATTCTAAACAAATTTTACATTTTTTTTATAAATATATTGATTTGATATTTACTTTAGAATTTAGTTAGGCTAGGGTCCATTTGGGAGCTTTCATCCGTTGGAAGAATGCATTAAAGGATCCTGTTTGTCCCCTTGCCATTTTCATGGCATGCGTTCCCCATAGATTCCCAAGTTAAAAAAAACATACATTTGTGCAAAAGCACCAAAAAACGCTGTATGCGTCAAACACATTGTGCTTTTGCATTTCATTTTTTTCATTGGAACCTATGTGTCACGTCGCCGTTGACCCAGTCGCTGGTGTTCCTACTCGACCGCTGGGAGGCGCCAGACTCCTTCGGCTAATGGTGCCGGTGATAGGAGGGCTATGTCCTCATATGAACCTGCTAATGTGACACCGGCCTCTGTCGCTGGGCATCGCCGTGTTTTTCCTGTGGGTGATAATGGTAACAGAAGAGAGGGTCCTGCAGAGGTGTCTGGTAGCCACAGGTTTCGTTCTTCTATCAGAAGTGGAGTGGTTGGTGCCAGTCATGCATCACCGTCTGGCCTGGTTCTAGGGGCAGTCCGGTTGAGGTCATTAGGCTTAAGCTCCAGCCTATGGGAGAGAACTGCGCCCTTCAAATACCTTGGAGCCTTTACTGCAGGCCGCCAGATTTAGCCTTGGTTTCCCCAGCATTCTAGTGTGTGTTTGGCTTTGACTCTGACCTTTGCCTGGATTTTTGACCCTGCTACAGCCTGACGATTTTGTACATTTGCTGCCCTCCCAGTTTTGACTCTTACTCCTAAAGCTTTCGTGTCCTGATTTTTTATTCCTTTCCTGGCGACCTTCCTGCTCCGTCTGCTGCTCATCATTGGCAGCTACCTCCTGGGCTCCACTGTAATTCCAGATCCCTGTATAGGGGTAAAGGGTCTCTGGGTTTCTCGGTGTGCTGCCTTACTAGCAGCTCAGCCTCGCAGAGAATAGTTGTCACACTATGGGTGCGTTAACGCATACGTTTTTCAAGATTTGCACATGAAAAAAGTGCATGCATTTAGCAAATGCATGACGCAAGTCTGATCCTAGCCTTACAAAGCATGTAAAAAACTGATGGGATCTTGTCTTGAAACAATAAATCTTCTTACAAGACTTGCTAAGGCTTATTTAATTTCACAGAATTGAGTATAGTTATTGGTAGAGATGAGAGAATAAACTTGAGAGGAATTTAATTCTACTTTAATTTTACACCAATTCACATTTGCCAAAATGAAGATTTCTGTGCAGATTCAGCAAAATGATGGCCACCATTTTTATGAACCATTAAAGGCCATCAAAAAGTAAAAGAAAAAAAAAGCTAAGATAAGGGGGTTGGACCCAAGGCACCACAATTATCACTGTGAGGATCTATCTCTTATGTGTCAAAAAATATAATTTATGTGGAGGAAAAGCGACACACAATATAGGGGAGAACAACCTAATATGCACAATAAATCTTTATTCCAAAAACACAGAAATCACACAGCTTGAAAAAATTCCAAAAATCAATTAAAAAAGGACCTCAAGAGCCCTTAGGTCGGAAGGATTCCCTCTAGACTAACATTTCCGACAAGGTACACATAAATGATCGGTGCTAATAATTTCAACCAATACATAGAATAATTTTTCCAACAGGAAATAGTAGTGGTAAATTCAAACACCAGTCAAGTTAGTAAACAATCTGTTCAAACAACCCTTTTGGGGAAACAAATTTTTGAGCAAGGGATACAAAAACCCTTCATTACACAATCAGTCTGATTGTAAGGTGGTGGACCAATGATCTCTATCCAAAGCAAGGCTTTACAGCAAGCCTGATAAAACAGCAGGGTCACAAATGCATCATAACAATCAATCTGCCTACCAGGAGCAGGTGCCACCAGTGGCAGAATAAATGTGTTGAATCAAGCACCCATGAATAGTCAAGCTAGACCTTATACAACCTGAGATATTCAAGCATGACTGTATGTACTCCAAGCGGGTTGTCTGTTTGTGGGAGATTGCCAGCTGAGTCTGAGGTCCCCTATTCATCCCAACGTCGTTTCATTGCCGGACTGAGGCAACTTCATCAGGGTACAAATTATAGAATTTTTTCAAGCTGTGTGATTCTCTGTGTTTTTGTAATAAAGATTTATTGTACAATTAGGTTGATCGCCCCTATTTTTGTGTGTCGCTTATCCTCTGCATAAAAGTATAAAAAAAAGCTTATACTCACCTCCCAGCTCCACTGCTTCCCGATCCAAAGATGCAACAAGGACCAAACTGGTGGCGTTGAGGAATAAACGGAGAGGTGAGCTATAAGGGGAAATGAAAGCTTTTACTATTTTTTATGTATTACAATAATTGATCTGAGTTTTGGAGAGACTAAAGGGCATAATAAGGGACATTAAATTTGTGAAGAATAACTTATCTGCAAATTAGTGTTTCTGGGAAAATTTGTACAAACAGATGAGTTCAACTTTAGAATATGTGCTGGTGACTTGGGTTCAGATCCCACCAAGGACAAAATCTACAAGGATTATGTATGTTCTCCTTGTGTTTGTGTGGGTTTCTTCCAGGTTCTCTGGTTTCTTCCCATACTCCAAAGAAATACTTAAGGGTGAGATTGAATTGTGAGCCTCAATGGGGACAGTATGCTGATGTATGTAAAGCATTTTGGAATTAATGGTGCTATATAAGTGAATTTAATTATTATTATTATTTTCTCATCTCTTGTTACTGGCTTAAAACTAGTGTATACACATTCATAAAGCTATAATATGCTACCGAACTTAAAGTAATCCACACATGTACACTTCATAACTATATGATTCAGATGAGTTGGATATATCCCACCTACCCAATATTAGGATAGTTCAGGATCATTTCAAATTGCTTGCTCTCACCCACAAAGCTCTTCACAGTGCAGCACCTCCTTACATTTACCTCCCTCATCTCTGTCTATCACCCCACACATTCTTTACGTTCTACAAATGACCTTCGACTAACATCTGCACTAATCTGATCCTCCCACTCCCGGATCCAAGTCTTTCCCGAGCTGCACCAATTCTCTGGAATGCTCTACCCCAAGAAATCAGGACTATCCACAACTTGCATAGCTTCAAACGCTCCCTAAAAACACATCTTTTTAAGGAGGCCTATCATGCTCCCTAATAGAAGTCTTAGTGAATGGGCTATGTACAGTACCATCTCTCTGGACATAATCTCTTCTTCAAACTCCACCAAACCCAAAAGCTCTACACAGATTGTCTGGTGACCATTCATGTACCTTTATTTCTATCCCCCACTTCCTCAAGATGCCTGGACCTTCAGCGTAATAAGCCCTGTACCTTGTGTAACCCCAATACTCTTGCAGACTGTTAGCTCTTTTGAGCAGGGTCACCTTTATTTATCAATTTTTTTGTCTCATATGGTTTGTATTGTATTATATTTGTACGGTTATACTGTATTTTATTATATATTATTGTATGATTGTATCTATACCCTCTGAATTGTAAAGTGCTGCGGAATATTTGGCGCTATATAAATAAAAATTATTATTATTATTCATCTCTAAATTTGGTAAGTGATGCGGGAATTCAGTAATTAGCACTTAGGTCATGGCTTGACACCCAAACCGGGTAACGTTTGCATCATTTTTCATGTGCTTTTAAGAGTTTTATGAGGTTCTCCAATTTCCTACCACACTCCAAATATATTTTGGTTTATTTAGCCTTCTATGGAGAAGTCCCTGATGTGTGTGGGTGTTTCCACACATGCTAAGGGAAGTAGTATGAGTTATTTTGAGGACAAGAATATAGACTAGAAGATCTTTGTTTATACAAGAAGGGCAACATATAGACTTCTACTTGGACGCACATAGAAGCAAAGACTATTTCTTCCACTTTTATTTGTAGATGTGAACTATTTCTCACCTCCCTGTCAAGTAACAGCTATGTTTGCCACGATCAAACTTTACATCTGAATGATATATTATAGTAACTTGCCCACCAGCATAGAAAAAGAAAAACTACAGCTTCCAAATATCTGGAGAAAGTTCAAGAAAATCAGATCTTCTCAGATGTTCCTGCAGTACTCACAGATAATTAAAAACATACGCACATCTGTATTCAATAGGTGCAGAAAAACATATAAGGTAGAAATGTTTTATATAATTGTTAAGACATTATGTGATTCATGAAGTGATAAGTGCTGTATCCAGAATGTGACATTCAATAAATACCAAAGGAGTCCTAGAAACTGGTTTAGTGATTAAGGTGTGTTTACACAGTGCTCTTTAGCTGACTTCAAGCAGATGCATTAGCAGAAATAACCTTTGACAGTAAACTAAAGTGGCACATTCATAATTCATTTAGTTACACTGTGCATGTGAAGCGGTATAAACCGCCAGGATTTCTCATCTCCGCTCCTTAGTTATATGGTGACTACTTATTTTCTCTCTAACAGGGTTGCATTTATGAATCCTAAAGGAAACATTTTCAGACTTCTAATAATATGTTACATACTATCAGGACTAGAGATATTTGATATAGACCATGCTGTACAATTCGCTTTCTAAACTAACAGCATGGAACTGATCACTTGGGAAAAAGACAAAAGGTAATTGTTTGCCCTGCGATACCTACAAAATATACCATTTCTGTTTGCTTATTGGACGGAATCACATTCTTCATGCATGAAAGCCCTTCAAACATCTTCTTATGAAATATAGAAGGCACCCTTTAGGATAGTTGGACCATACACAAGTACAAAAATATTGCAGGCGTAATCTGGGCCTTGACTATTAGGGAAGTGCTGTAGATATAGTATAGCAGTAGGCGATGTGCCACATATTATTGTTTAGGGATGAGCAAGCTGGTCTTTAAAGTTGAGCGTTTTCATACCGAACACAGACTTTACAAAAATTTTCAGTGTTTGGGTTTAGTTTTTGGGTGCTTTACGTATGCAAACCACTGGAGTGAGCATCGCTGTGCTAAGGTACACTCAGTGCTTGGCCCAGTGCAAGCCACTTGCAGTGTTTGTTCAGCTCGCACCGGGGGTAAAATCAGCAATCGGATGTAATGTATAAAATGACGGAAAAGAAAATCACAAACCTCTCCCACTTCCTTAAAAGTGCTTTATTTATGGCTGGCTGTATGTGGACGGAAATACGAACTACCCAGTCAATAACTTCCAATAAGGGTCAGGTCAAGTCTGGGTCCTGAATAGAACTTTATATAAAATCCGCTGAACTTCCAGAACCCGAAGTACCACAGGTCTGCTCATCTTTATGAGTGATGTTTCCTTTACTAATACTCAGTTGTTAGAAGATGGCAAATATCTTAAAAAGAAAGGCAAAAAAATATTAGCTGAATGTGAGATCATCCAACAAACCAATATATACTGAGGCCTGTGTTTATTCACCTGATAGAAGAAGGATGGCTATGTTTAGTTTAAGGCTGCATTCATACACAGCATATTTGTGAGGATGCGCTTTTGGTGTAAAACTGCACCAAGAGCGTGTCTTCACAGAATGCAGTGTTCTGTGTGTGAACAGCCTGCGCTGTTTCAGCGCACTTTGACGTACCTCGCCATGCTCCCCCACAGTCCACCGGTGTCTTCTCCTCCCTGTCGGGCCCGCAGTAAATAGTGGACTCTAGACCCGGAAGCACCATGTGACCAGTGACATCGCCCGGTCACATGATGCTGTTTAAGGTCCTTTTGCAGGTCCAACTGCACCTGTGTGAAGGAGATCTCCAGGGGAACAGCGGCTAGGTGAGTAAAAAGTGCACCTAAAAAGGCACAAACAATTCACTTGTTCATTCTTTTGATGGCTGCATGGCGCATCCGCAAAAAGACGGAACATGTGAAAAAAGCTGGGTTCACGGCATTTACGCAGGGCTAAAAAGCGCTGCTCTTAATAGCGCTGCGTAAATGCAAAAAATACGCTGTGTGTGAACACAGCTTTAGGCTATAGTCTGTAGCCAAGGAGTATGTAGCAGATGTTTATGGCCCTTCAAAATCTTCATTGAAGTGACAATTTGCATATCTCCCAGAGGACCATTGCGGCTATAAGTGTCCGTATCAACTTATCTGTCTCTTTATGGCTGCAGGGAAACTCCTCTCCATAAGGTAGATAGCTAGTTCCCCAGACTTAAATATATATATAGTTAATTATTACTTGCAAATTGAAAAATTCTGAAAATAAAAGTTGATTATTTCATGTGAAATTTTATGTGTACTGTTTTTATGTTACTTTAAAACTTTGATCCCTGCAGCAGATATATAATGTAAGAGATCTATTTCCAAATGTCATTATTGAAAATTGCCTCCAAAGGTTTCAGCAAACATGAAAATAACTCGCTAAACCCTATGAGGTTCAATAATTCCCAGCACAAGTTATAGGTGGAGGAAGAATCATAAATAGATGAAAAGCCATCATATTTATGAAGTCCAAAGATTACAGATCTGATGGAACTAGATAAGGAGTAAACTAAGCATTGCAACATCTCTGTAGAATGAAACCTTACATACCTAATTATAAAGTAAAATGAAAGGAATGTGCCAATGGCTACATCTACAATCTCTTAAATCTCATGCCGATTTTACTGCATTCCTATCTATGCCCAAGGATACATTTATATTAATGTACTGATTCACTTTAATGTATTCATTGAACTCTGTAAAGTGTATGAATTTATGAAACACTACACTTATACAATCAGAGTAAGCGCAACCTGAAATATTCAGTAATCTTCAGGCACTGGAAATATTTAAATAATATTTAACTTTTGATCTCAGTTCCTAAAGTTTAATAATTTTTCAAGATTTAAAATTTACAAATAAATTTCCACAATTACAAAATTGATAATAGAAATAATTTTAACCTGTAACAGTTATTTTCTTGCAATAATTTTCATTTTATTAAGTCTAGCCTTCTTAAAATATATAATGAAACCACTACATGTGATAGTAGATTGACCCATTGATGATCTCCTATATATAATTGAGCAATAGTGACCGTCAAAACCATCACAGAGGCAGCAACCGCCAGAATATTTCAGAGAAGGGCAAACTCTATGGAGTAATTTGTTTGTTAGTAAAAGTTCCTGAAAACCAACCTAACAAGACACTCAAACAGATGGTGTTTAACTGAATCCTCCCATGAGAATGTATGATAATATAACATTAATTGTAATTGTGACAGATGCTCTTTCAGAAATGATAGAAAGCAACCAATAATGTATTGGTTCATCAATTAAAATATGTAATTAAATCCTATCTGATACATTTTAAGTTAGTAATTTGTTTATTCTTTTCACAAAGTGTGGAAACAGATATTTATATGATCCACTGACTTAGCTGGATATTATTTTAGACAAATTGGTGTAAACTCATCCATTGTCACAGCAGAAACAAAGTATTCCTGTATGTAATCATCAGATAAGTAAATCCTGCCAGTTTTCAAATTAAGTGCCCCGAAACCTGCCATATTTGGGGACCTCCTGTTAACTGATAATGTCAAGTGAAATAAAGGTTGAGTTGTACGAATCTTAAAGGGGTTGTCCACTATATGCACAACCCCTTTGCAATCCGTATTGTCCCCATTTTAAATAATGAAACTTCTATTCACCTCTTGTGGCACTGTCTCTCCTTGGATCGTGTAACTGTGTGATGTCACATGGTCCCAGCTTCCAGTATTTGGGACTTTCCCTCTCCCCACCTTTCGACAAATCACTTACATCTGGAGGGAGTGATTGCTGCTGCTCTCTCTTTCTTTGAATGTATGTGATATATCTGAAGGCCGGGGAGTGTTTTGGCAGCTGGAATCATGTGACATCAGTTATTCAATCCTGAGAGAGAGAAAGTGCTGACACTGCAGGAACCGGTGGTGAGTGTAAGGCTGGTTTCACATTGTGATTTTTGGCCACCCCTGCCTGTCTGTTGTAAAACTGACAGCCACGGATCCGATTTGGCCCTCATGTATCCCTATGAGCACGGATTGGTGCTCTATTGCCATCTGATTTGTCACTGATCCGATTCTGTCCGATTTTTTGCTGTAACCAGAATCGGAGACTCCTCCAATTTTGGGCACAGTGGACCAAATCTGACAGAATTGGATCCTAAGTGGTCCACGGCAATTAACATGGGGGCCTATGCAGCGCGGGTCTGGGAAAACATCGGATCGTTTCCCGAACCCGATTTTAGTGTACTGTGCATTCTCAGTACACTAAAACGGCTCTTTACCGTGTAATTTCACTTCCGCAATGTATATACATACATTGCAGAAGTGAAATTAACTAAAGCAAGTGTTAAAAATAAAAAAAAATATCCTCACCTCTCCGGCATGTCCCGCAAAGTGAGCCATCTAGCTCCAAGGGCTTAAGAACCTGGGAGGCGGGACTACCTGATCAGCTGATCGGTCACATGACCGCAGTGACCAGTCATGTGACAGATCAGCTGATCGGATAGCCCCGCCAGGTCTTTAAGCCCTCGGAGCTAGATGGTGTGCATCAAGGGACACGCTGGAGAGGTGAGGATATTTGTTTTTTATTGTTAACACTTGTTTTAGTTAATTTCACTTCCACAATGCATTGCGGAAGTGAAAGTGCTTTGCTTGCCTCCTACTAGCTCTTTCTGTGTTCGGATCCGTGAAAATCACGGACCCGGACACAGAAATGGCATCCGGAGGCACACATCCGATACTGTCCTTTCCTGTCCGTGGGGCCTTGCAAAAAATAGGATCTCCACGGACAGGAAAAATTCATGATGCCTTAGTAATGTTATTTTACATGGGAAAGACATATGGATTGAGAAAGGGTTGTTCTAGTAGAAGATCAATGAGTTGTAATGCCCAACTGTTTTGTCTTCTAGAGACAAGTCACTTCTGTAGGTGTCTGGCATCGGCTTTCTTCTCTACTTCTTGATAAAACATGACTGCAGAGTTAAATAATATTTAATAGTTTTTGTTTATATAACGCCAACATATTCTGCAGCAATTTACAGTTAGGTGTACAAATAATAAAAACAAAACAAAGTAACAAATAGTTCAACAGTTAAAGGAGGAGGAGAAAGGGCCCTTCTTGCAAGTTCTTGCAAGTTTACAATTTTTAAGGAAAAAGTGGGGACACAATGGGTAGAACTTGCTTGTTATGCATGGTCCAGCCATAATTATGATAATGGGAGTTTTTATCAAGAGCTGCCTAATCTGATCATCAGCAGGGATCTGTTCAGTGCAGTGTGTATTGACGATGTTGAGAAAGATAATTATGAGGGAGCAGATTCTGATTATGGTTAATGATTAAATTGAGGGAACAGTGGACAGTTTGCTTAGGCTGCTTTCATATCAGCGTTTTTGTATGATCGCGGCCGGCAGATCCTGCAGGTTTACCACATTTTATTATTATTATTTATTTATATAGCGCCATTGGTTCCATGGCGCTTTACATGTGTAAGGGCAGAACAAGGACGAGAACATAAATAACGACAAATAAATCATACAGGGTACATTAGGGCAGAGGTCCTGTCCACAAGAGCTCACAGTCTATAGGGGATGGGTCGGAGACAGTAGGAGGGGGAGAGGTGAGATGGTGCAGCGGATTATGTCTCAGTGTGGGTTATAGGCTTGAAGGAAGAGGTGGGTCTTCAGGTTTTTCTTGAAGGTTCCCAAGGTAGAGGAGTGTCTGATGTGGTGTGGGAGAGAGTTCCAGAGTATGGCGGATGCATATGAGAGAAGTCATGTATGCCAGAGGTCCCCAACTCCAGTCCTCAAGGCCCACCAACGGTCCAGGTTTTCATTATTTCCTTAGAAATTTGACAGTTGGTAATTCAATCTCCTGCACAGGTGGTGATTCCAATTGTCAACTGCCAAGGAAATCCTGAAAACATGCACTGTTGGTGGGCCTTGAGGCCTGGAGTTGGGGACCTCTGATGTATGCGGTTGTGGGAGGTGGAGATGCGGGGGAGAAGAGAAGGAGTTCTTGAGAGGAGTGCAGATTGCGTGAGGGGTGGTATCGGGAGACCAAGTTGGAGATGTATGGAGGGGACAGGTTGTGGATGACCTTATATGTTATGGTTAGGGTTTTGAACTTAGATTTCTGGAAGTAGGGAGCTAGTGGAGTACTTGGCAGAGGGGGGAGACGGGGGAGTAACGAGGCGACAGGTGGATGAGTCGGGCAGCGGAATTGAGGATGGGTCGGAGCGGTGCAAGTGAGGAAGTGGGGAGGCCGGTGAACAGGAGGTTGCAGTAGTTGAGGCAGGAGATAATGAGGGCATGGACAAGTGTTTTGGCAGTGTCATGGTCAAGGAATGAGCGTATCCATGAGATGTTTTTAAGCTGGAGGTGGCAGGAGGTGGCAAGGGCCTGGATGTGTGGCTTGAAGGAGAGGGCAGAGTCGAGGATTACACCGAGGCACTTGGCGTGGGGGACGGGTGAGAGTGTGCAGTCGTTGACAGTGATGGTTAGGTCTGGTAGGGGGGAAGACATTTGCCTTGTAATGGCTCACTTGCGGGAAGTCTGCAGCAAGCACCATTCATTCCATTTGGGACTTGTGGTTAGGTGCGGCAAGGGCAATTTTGCCATATTTGGCAGGTCCGGCACTTGTGGCAGCACAAAAAAAATGCTGCTAGCAGCGTTTTTTTGACTTGCCGCAAGTGCCAGATCCGGCAAAACCTCACTTGTCGCACCTGACCAATATTCCCATAGGGGATGAATGGTGCTTGCTGTAAGTGTTTCATTACACAGCAGATGCAACAAGACTGCGGCAAGATCTGCCACAAATTTCCTATAACGCTGATGTAAAAGCAGTCTTAATGATTTGAGATGATAGGTCTATCTAATGTTGAGCAACCATGTGTATGAAAGAGTCAGGAAAGATAGCTGATACCTGAAGGTGCACTCAGCTATCCGGTATTGTATTTGTCTGGATGCTGTAAGTTTAACCGGACAATAGACGTTTTTGCAATTGTGAAAGTGTATATTTCATTACAAAATTTGATGCTCATAAAAAGTGTTCACAAATCAGGCAAAAATATTTAAACTTTAATTGAAGACAATAAGGAAAAATAAAAAAACTGAAATTGTATAAGATATATCTAAAAATATATTGATGAAGTAGTAGTAAAGAGTACTTATAAATAGGGATGAGCGAGTAGTGAGATATTTGGGTTCGGATAGCTTTAACTGAATACTCTTAAAGGGAACCTGTCACCTGATTTTAAGCCCCTACACTATCTCTAGCTGTCCCTACACCTTCCTAGCAGCTCCCTATCTATCCCTTTCTTATCTAAAGTGTCACTAGTAAACATGTGTAAAAGAAGTATAAACTTACTGCAGTCCCCGTGGTTGGGGGACTGGGTAGGCGTGCCCACGCTTCCATCAGCACACCTCCGTGTTGTAATGCACGCCCCGCTGGGCGGCATTATTCTGTGTCCTCTCTGCTCCATGTCTTTGGAATCTCCCGCCCTCTTTGTAGTTCTATGCACCGGCCGGACGTCACATCCTGCGCGGTGCATTATGGGGCCGGTCACGTGATCGGCCCTAGTGCATTATGGGCTTGATCACGTGATCGGCCCGGCTTCAAAAAGCACATTGCGCATGCGCGGAGCCGGGCCGATCACGTGATCAAGCCCATAATGCACTAGGGCCGATCACGTGACCGGCCTCATAATGCACCGCGCCGGATGTGACGTCCGGCTGGTGCATAGAACTACAAAGAGGGCGGGAGATTCCAAAGACATGGGGCAGAGAGGACCCAGAATAATGCCGCACAGTGGGGCGTGCATTATAACACGGAGGTGTGCTGATGGAAGCGTGGGCACGCCTACCCCCAACCACGGAGACTGCAGTAAGTTTATACTTCTTTTACACATGTTTACTAGTGACACTTTAGATAAGAAAGGTATACATAGGGAGCTGCTAGGAAGGTGTAGGGACAGCTAGAGATAGTGTAGGGACTTAAAATCAGGTGACAGATTCACTTTAACTTTTTCAGTATTTGGATCCTAGTGAATTTCCCTTTGATTTGCATTGGATTCATTACTCATTACTCCTTCAAAGTATTCAGTTAGAGTTATCTGAACCCAAATATCTTACTACCTGCTAATCACTATTTATAGAGATGACGAAGGAATCACAGTAGTTCTAATAGATAAAATAGAAGGTTAAAGTAAACATGTCACAAGGCAAATGCTATTAGCCTGCACATATAGGGTTAATATGCAGGTTTATAGAATTCTGAACCTACCTGGTGCCTGCAAATTAAACCTCTCTGTTTAGAGGAAATTAACTTTAATCCACCCGTAGCGTTCTGGTTTCAGTCATGGAGGTGGCACCTGCGTGGGGTCAGTCACTGCTCTGTGTATGGCTGTAAGCATAGTCCCCTGCATTGACTGACAGCTTGGTTTTAATGCTAAGTGGCTGTCAGTCAGTAAAAGGAACTTGGTTACAGCTGTCGCTCTCCATACATAGAGGAGTGACTTAACTCCGTGCCAGCACCACCCTGGTGACTGAAACCTGAATGCTGCTGGGAGGATTCAACTTCATTTACTCCTGGCATCAGGGTTTAATGTGCAGGTTCAGATTAACCCCATATCTGCAGGTTAATAGCATTTTTTCCAGGTGACAAGTTTACATTAAGCATATATAGAAGAAGAAGAATGTGAAAGAATTAACACTAACCCAGGCTGTAATAGTTCACTGGTAGTGGGTGAACGGATAAAATGCATCCACAGTGACAGACAATATATATTGCACAGACTAGATGTTTAAAAGAAAATGTATTATATAACCATAGCCATCTGAAGTATATGTTCTTATCTGATAACCCTCTCACCCCTAGTGAATGCTTCACAGAGTGATCCTTTAGGAAATACGGTAAAGGCAAAAGAGGAAGTCCTTAAATAATAAAGGTAACATATTAATTGTAGCCCTTATCCTATCTCTTCCAGTAAAAGAAGGAATATATGAAAGTCATTTTCTTCTTAAAGCAGAAATCACGAGAAGGAAGGTGATGGAGAAACTTCTAAATACAGTGTGTTTATAAACTGAAGTTAATTGTTTCTATTTTAGTGAATATACAACCAGAAAAAATATATATATGGCCTCATTTAGACACAGTGTTTGTGGACCATTTTTTGTTGATATGCACCAAAAAGTGGTCCTCTTTTTGTAAAAAAGCAGTACAAATGCATCATATGTATGTGCTAATCTTTTGCTCTGTTTTTGTGGGACACACACAGACACACACACTTTCTTACCCTCCCCTCGATCCCGCGGTGAGCTCTGGTGATGTCTTCCTCCCGGGCATTGACAGAACCTGGGAGTAGTATGAGTACTGACAGGACCTTGGTAATGTGACTCTCAGCCTGAGTCACACATTCCTTCAGTGAGAGCTTTGTGATGTTGGTCTACCAGGCATTGCTCCCACCTAGCCAGAATCCTACTCCACACTGATGAGGGGCAATATCCTGAAACAGCTGTCTGTGGATGGATACCTGGCTCTGTTAATTCCCTTGTTATATCCTTTACTCATAACTGAGTGGGATATTGACTAAAAGGGCCACTTATTATGGTGGTTATGGTGGTCACCGCAAGGAGTCCGCCCCAGGGCTAGGTCCTTCCCTGGAGGGATATGTGGCTAGTCCCGTGTTTGAGACTCTTAATCAAGGCTCCACGGACTCCATTTGAGTCACATATACAGGTCCTGTTAGTACCGTACCGACAGGTCCTGCCAATCCTCAGGAGGAACACATCACCAGGGCTCACCGTAGTAGCAAGGGAGGGTAAGTAATTAGATGTTAGTGGTGCAGAAAGCGCACCACAAAGACAGAGCACTTATTGGCGCTCACACTACATTTAGGAAAGACCCCACAGTATAATAAGAAACATTTAATGTAAATAAAACAACATCAATGCAATTGAAGTTTCCTGGCCAAAATTGACCGAACTGCCAAATTAGGGATTTGGTGTATTTGCTCTTCACAGATCTACTTCAACAACCATATTGGCCAGTTTACATGTTTACAGTCAATTATATTTTCTCTCATTGGAAAAGAACAATAATGAAATATCTTTGCTGCCCTGGATTGGTTGACTGATCTCTGCCAAACCTTTGTGCCTATGGGCACCATTGGGAAAATTGTTATAAAATAGGCTTTTAAGCTCCACTTGTCCTCTAACCAATGTATATAAATTCTTTTCTATTTACATGCTGTGCAGGGACAGAATTACCATTAAGAAGACATTATACTTAATAGAGATTGACAGCCTTTCTTGTCAAACCCATTTTAATCAATGTTAATGAAAAATACATGTTTTATTAGGTTTAAATGAGGTGACACCAGATATACACAGATATTATGAATATACTCTTTATAAATTGACTTTACATTTCCAGTTTAGTTTATGCATGATACTGTAAGGAATACTATGTTGCAACAAATAACCTTGTCATATTAGATCTGCCAGTGTTTTCATTGTAGTGTCCCTTCCAATTATGCTAATACATAGTTGTCATGAACTCTCTTTGGGGCACTTTGCCATGGGATACTAAAAGGGCAGAGCAGCCTGCAATAGGTAGAACAGAGAAAGCAAATAGGATACTTTTACAATAGCTTTTCAATGAGCCTTGAGTCAAGGGAGTAAGTGCTTTATATAAGGCACTATTCAGTTATTAAGATTAGTATAAGAAAATAATGTTCCACTATGTGGTTTACAAGGACATTAGATTTCTAAAGGCCATTGCTTATCATTAATATCCATTATTCATGTTTTTCAAATACTTCAGTAAAATTTCTTGTCTCATAAACCAAAGGTCAGGAATCAGAATTTGTAAATGGAATCAAAATATGTAAATGATTTTACATGTGGATCCGGCACTGTCTGCATCTGGTTAAACAAGCTATACCACATCACAGGTTGTGCTAAAGATTATCCAAACTAATATCTATATTGTGCTAACTGAGAAATTCTTTGTCAATTGTCACTAAAGGGAACCTGAAAGCTGATGAATGCTGCCTGATCCATGGGCACTATGTATTAGACTGGTTGTATGATTTAAACAATGCATGTTTAACTTTGACCTGCTAAGTCATTTCAGTGAAAAACAGTTTAATAGCAACCTGAAGATTAATAGGACAGGCTGATCCCAGGGGCTTCTCCCCTTAGTGATAGGTCTCTACCTATACACGCATGCATGGAGAGACCTTTCACTCCAGGGCAGTGGGTGGGGAGGAGCCGCCAGGAATGTGCCTCTCCTACTAGTTCCCATGCTGCTTGGTCCTAGTCAGTCGAAAGGGTAGGGGGTACTCTGATATCGGAGATGATGATGATGGTTGGGGAAACAGTAACGTGACGCCACCTGTGGTACCTGGTAACGTGGATACCAGCGCTGCGGCCGGCCGCTGAGGTGATGGAGATGCAGGTCAGAGTAGTACAGCTCCCCACAGATGAGGCTTTACCTCAGGGCAGCGGGGGTAGATGAGAGGAGTAGTTGTCCTCACCTCTTTGATGCTGTGGGAGCCCTCCGGGTGGCGGAGAAAAGGAGTGCAGAGGCCAGATCAGCTCAAGAAGTTCTTTACTGGTACGGGCAGATGATGAAGTACACAGTACAGTCTGGGTTTAACCGGGATGTAGCCACAGATTTCGAGGTAATTTTGCAGAGTCAGTGGTCTCTTATGTAATTGCTTTCTGGGTATGGGTTCCTCTTTAACTCTCTTTAACCACACTGAAGAGCCCTTTCACCAGTCCCCTGGTCTGTTACTGTTAGGTACAGTCGATTACTTACCGGTGCAGACGGAGCGACAGACGAGTAATCCTCCCGCCATCGGAATTCGGTCCTTTCCCTAAAGTGTCCTGGACTCAATTTGGAACTGAGGTAGGGATTCAGTCCGTGGCGCTATGGCTACCTTATGTCGGTACCACAGCTTGTCGGTTTGCAGGCAAGGATAGACCGACTGACTGCCTCGGCTCCGGTATGCCGGTGTCGACCCCGGACTCCCCAGCTGGCTCCAACCAGTCCTGGTTCTGTCCCCTCCGGTTTCTGGGTCACCTCTCTCCAAAGAGGTACCCTCCTGTCAGAGACGCAGTCTCCTCACATCCGTCCTTCTGCTCACTCATATGCTGACTGACACTAACTGTCATTCACTGTCACTCAAGTCTCCCGCTATACTCTAGGCTCCACCCTCTGGGACCTGCTGAATATACGATCCCCTGTCCTAAGGTGGCCTAGTGTATGGGTGCTTATGAGAGACTCTGTAAGAACTCGATATCCATTACTACAGAGGCACTACACCTTGTTTGGGGTGCAGTACCTCCCTGTGGCGCCTTTCCATAGGGGTGCCACGCTGCCACATTTCAGCGTTAAACTTAAATGGCTATAATAATTTAGAGATACTAATACATGCTTCCTGTGGATTTATCAAAATGTACCAGCTGAGCTGTCAAGTTCTCTTTATAGATATGTGGCACCCTGTAGAATTAGGCATCACAAATACCTGTAAATATCTGTAAACTCTGTTGATGTGGAAACACATTGAATTCCAGCCTGTAAATATTTGTACTACCCCCCATGGAGTGTGTCCATAGACCTGGGTTTGGATTGGGAGGTGGTTGGGGGAGGAGAGGGAGTATGATTTGAGTCTTTCTGTGGACAGGCTTTAGGTTTTCAGTCTCTCTGTGTGTGGAACGCTGAGTTGAGACCAGCTCACAAAGGAATTTAGAGAAAGCTTGATTGTATGAACATACAATATTCCGATGCATTGTTTTATGGATTTTTATGTTTTCAAGCAATAAAAGTTCTTGGGCTGTTCACGCATCTCTCGCTCTGTTGATTTGTGACTCTTTAAGTTGATTATGACTTTAAGGATTGCTACCCTTATTGGGTGGCGTTAGAGTTTCTCACTTCCTCACTGAAGTGACAATTTACATATGCGGCATTGCGGCTATAAGACTCCTTATCATCTTATCTCTCTCCTTATGGCAGCAGGCATATTCCTCTCCATAAGATAGATAGCTAGTCCCCCAGACCTCGTCTTAGCCTCTCATTCTGCCAGATCAGAACTCCCACACACTGCTACTGATGAGGGGCAATCACCCTGAAACGTAGCATCTGCAGTTTGGGGTTCTGATCTGGTACAAATCCTAAGTCATATTAAAAGGCTTGTTAAAGAATCAGTTATGACTTTAAGGATTGCTACCCTTATTGGGTGGCATTACAGTTTCTCACTTCCTCACTGAAGTGACAATTTACAGGTAATGAGGGCAGAGTAGGAGGGCTTCTTAAAGAAAAACTAACAGGTCTATGAGAGCCAACATTCTTGCTGGTTGGTAGCTGATCAAATACTTTTTTCATGCAATAAAATTAAATTCATTGTTTGAAAATAACACAATGTGATTTTCTGGATTTTTTTAGTTTCTATCTCTTAATTCTTAGTTGAATTGTACATATAATAAAAATTCAGACCTCTCCATTCTTTGTAGGTGGGGAAACTTGCAAAATTGGCAGTGCATCAAATCATTTCCCCACAATATATTATTAGCTTTTTTCTATTACCCCTTATGAAAATGAAAAATGTAGGGCCAAAGCAATATTTTATTGAAAAAAATGTGACATTTTCATTTACTGAGGACGATATTAAACAATTCTGAGAATCGTCTGGGGGTTAAAAATGCTAACTAATCCACTAGATGAATTCCTCGAGAGATGTAGTTTCCAATATGGAGGGACTTATAAGGGTTTCTATTTAGCTTATTGGGGGCTTATAAAATATAACATGACAACCACAATCTATTCAAGCAAAAATGGTGCTCCTTCAGTTCTGAGCCCTGCAGTAGTTTTCCATTACATATGGGGTACTGATGGTCGCAAGAGAAATTGCCAAACAAACCAGTGGCTTTTGAAATGCAACATGGTGCCCGCTATTGTTTTCAGACAATTTTGCGTTCCAAAAGTGAAATAGTGCTCCTTCCCTTCTGAGCCTTGCGTGCATCCAAACAGTGGTTTTCCAAGATATATAAAAATATATTGCAATCTGAGTATCCACAGTGGTTGATACCTTTTAATGGCTAACTGAACACAGTAAGCATAGTAAGCTTTCAGGACACTGTGGCCCTTTCGTCAGGCTGATATTGACACAGATTCTGAAGACACATAGATATATACTTTACTTAAACCCAGATGAGATGGTGCAGTAAATTCGACAGGTGACGTAAAGCAGAGACAGGATGGGGGAAAATGGAGCTGGAGAAGTGAAAACAAAATTCTAATGTAAGAGGAAGAAGTGTCAAAAGTTCATAGTCCTCTAACTTGAGTCTGCTGCAAGATGTGATATCTCCAAATGTCCTTTCATTTTATAAAAAAAAACGCATGAATCCATGTGAAACATTTAATCCTGTTTTGAATTTGCCAAAGGTCGTTATCAATTTGTATTCCCAAATTCTTCTCTCTCTCTGAGATTTCAACTTACTTTTTAAAATGAGCAGTCTCATATCGGTTTCACTGTGGTCAGGGTTGAAAAAATGCTTTGCTACAGGTAGGTCCATGTGCTTTTCTTTTATTGAGTGGCGATGAGAATTCATTCTTGGTCTGATTTTTTGCCCGGTCTCCCTTACATACATGTCACCTGTTGGACATTTGGTACATATAATTAAATTCAGCTAGTTCTCCAGACCTTGTCTTAGCCCACTCACACAGCCAGATCAGAATTCCCCCACACTGCACTGATGAGGGGCAGTCACCCCGAAACACAGTGTCTGCAGTTTGGGGTTCTGATCTGGCACAAATCCTTTGTCATATTAAAAGGCTTGTTAAAGAGTTGATTATGACTTTGAGGACAGCTTCCTATAGGTGGCGCTAGAGTTCATTCACTTCCTCACTGAAGTGACAATGTGCATACTTCCCAAAGGAGCATTGCGGCTATAAGCTCTTCCTTATGAGCTTATCTGCTTTCTTAAAGCTGGCAGTCAAATTCCTCTCCATGAACTAAAAAGCAGGTTCTCCAGACCAAGATATATAGACTTGTATATGAACATTTGTGTACTCAGGAGCACAACAAATTGTGTGGTGCATTTTCTTCTGTTATAATTGTGAAATGCTAAATGTTGAGTCAAGGTGAGATTTCAGTGGGGAATAAAAATAACATTCTTACTTTTCCTTCCACGTTTCTTTAATTCATGTGAGGCATCTGAAGAGTTAGCAAACTTCTTAAATGTGTTTTTGAGAAGTCTTATTGGTGCAGTTTTTAAGGCCACGTTACACACACAGATATCTGTTCAGCTATATTGGTCGCAGATCTCTGGTTGCAGTGAAATCATGGACACATTGCTCCATTTTGTGGCTGTGTACAATGGAACAATGTGTCCATGATTTCACTGCAACCAGAGATCTGTGACCAATATATCTGTATGTGTAACGTGGCCTTTAGAATGGTGTCGCTTTTGGGTGTTTTCTGTCATATAGACCCCTTAAAGTAACTTCAAATAGTAATAATAATAATTTTTATTTAATAGTAAGCAAGTCAATCAGGGCACTTAGCGGGCAAGTCATGGTTGAATCCTTCCAGGAATGGCGATTTCCACGGGTGCACAGCCAAAGTCAGCGATAGCAAATAAAAAGGAGAAGGGCGGCACTCACCGGGTAAACGAGATGGTTCTTTATTCCAAATATCGAAACAAGCAGGTGCAGGGAGGGGCAAGAGTGCCTGGACCATAGAAGCGACACGTGTCGCGAACGGTGCCGTAGTCCGGCGGCTCCTCTTGCCCCTCCCTGCACCCTGCTTGTTTCCGATATTTGAATAAAGAGACCATCTCGTTTACCGGTGAGTGCCGCCCTTCTCCTTTTTTATAATTTTTATTATATAGCGCCAACATATTCTGCAGCGCTTTACAATTTATAGGGTATATAATACAATATATTATAATAAAATAAAATACAATGCAATAATATGATAAAATACAATACAATAATATGATAAAATACAATACAGACAATGTGAGACAATACAAATGATTCAACCAGAGCTAGGGTGGATGAGGGACTCGGACACCGGGGCTACTGTGTGGGGAGTCACGGATGGTCGGGACCCCGGTGCTGTGCCCTGGTGATCAATTATACCAGATGTTGGTGGTAAACAGTGGGGGTTAAAGGGGTTATTTACAGGGGAACGTGACGCCACCTGTAGAGTCCGGTAAGATGGTACCGGCGCTGCCAGCCGTCCGCTGAGGTGATGGTTGAGGCAGCTAAGTGTGGTACAGCTCCCCACAGGTGGAGCTTTACCTCAGGGCAGCTATTGTGGTGAGACGGTGAGGGAGGACAGTGATGGTGATGGTGGTGCAGTTCTTACCCCTATGCTTTGAAGATGTTGATGATGATGTTGAGCCCTCCAGGCTGCGGCAAGAAGAATAACAGAAACAGTTCAGTTTAACTCTACTTTACTTGGTACCGGCTGATGGCATAACAAAACACGGTACAGTTTGGTTTAGGGTGTTGTTACCAACTCAGGGTTTCTCTTATGGAGTCTCTAGATGTCCTCTCTTTGTCTTTCAGGGTTTACTACTTTCTTTCTTACTCTAGTTCTTCCGTCTTTCACCACCTTTGAAGAGCTCCCCCGCCAGTCCTACGGTCTGTGTCTAGAAGATAAGGTCTGTCCACTACTTGGTCTGGATAAGGCAACCCGGACAAAAAGTAAGAGGCTCCCCTCCAGCACCGCAGTAAATGTCTGTCCCTTTTAGTTTCTTCTAGTATCCTGAACCGGTTTTCAGTCCTGAGGGAGAGGTACCTTGTGGCGCTGTCAGCAACCTGTTTCTGTTGGGCCTACAGCTTCGTCGGCTTTGCAGTCAGGGCTGAACTCCTGGCTGCCTCGGTTGTCCATGTCACCGGTGTCCCCTCAACATGACCAGCTGGCTCCTACCAGCCCTGGCCCGTTGCCATCTGTCCTGGGTCCCCACATAAGATGGGGTACCCTCCACTCAGCTGGGCTGCCAGGCCTGACCACTCTGTCTGCCTTCCCAGCACCGTCTCAGGTAAAACTGTCAACTTCACTCTTCCTCTATCCTAAGCTCTGCCCCCACCCTGTGGAACCTACTATATTACCAAGTTCCCTACTCTAAGTGGTGCGGTCCTAAGTGAGTGCTAAAAATAGACTCCATAAGATTGAAATCCTAAACTAGCAACTTACAATAATATTACACATAAATAATAAATGCAATACCATTCTGTGGCCCTATTCACAGGGGCGCTACACAAATATAATACAACACAGACAAAATGAGACAAAAAAAATACATTACTGAGACCATGAGGAAGTGAGGTCCCCAAACGCAAGCTTATTAGGAAATAGGGGAAACACAAAAGATAATAGTAATAAATGCTGTCATATGTGATCCAGCCATCAATATAATGAATAGGGGATTCACATAATTTCAATATTTGAGGATACCGTATTTTTCGCTTATAAGACACACCCCAAATCTTCTCTCCTGTGTGATATGATGTCCCTAAAATAATGGTTTTGTAAATTTTGTGGTAAAAATTAGAAATTGCTAATAAACTTTTAACATTCCTAACAAAAAAAAAATAAAGTTTAAAACATGATGTTGATGTGAAGTAAACATGTGTTAAATGTTATTTTCTAACTATTTTGTGTGACAAAACTCTCCGCTTTAAGGGCATAAAAATTAAAGTTTGAAAAAATGCCACATTTTCAAAACTTTCATAAAATTTCCAATATTTTCACAAATAAACACAAAAAAATCATCCTAAATTTATCACTAACATGAAGTGCAATATGCCACTAAATAAAAAATCTCAGAATCACTGGGATCCATTGAAACGTTCCAGAGATATTACCTCATAAAGTGACACTGGTCAGTAAATGAACAATTTTGCCTGGTTAGGAAGGTGAAAACAGGCTTCAGGGCGCAGGAGTTACAATTGACAACAAATCCCTTTTGACGACTTCCTCTGCATTCCTTTTCTTGCATGGTTTTCTTCAGCCTCTCCAATGTGACAATCACTTTCAAACAATGTAGCTGTTGATTGTATGACTCTGTAGTGTATGTACTATATATAGAGGTTTGCAATTCAGATCTGTGCTTTTTCTTTCGCTTTGAAACAACCTCTAGTCATCCTTGGCTCATTTTGTCTTAAATCCATTAACAGTTGAAAACATAAGTAAAGCAAATGGGAGAATCACAAAAGACTCTATCACAGTACCTCACAGTTAGGATATGTGCCCACTGTGCTTATTTTTTTTGTGCTGCATTTTTCAGCGACACAAACGTAGCTGTCTATAACAAAATGAAACACAAATAAGTGACACACAACACAGACAAACACAGAGAGACACATAGACATACCACACAGACCCACCAGACCCTTTCTCACCCTCCCTGGTGAGCCTGCACCGATCTTTGTGCACCATCAGAAGCTGTGTTTATCAATCCTCCAGGACGTTTGCATCATGTGACAGCGAGTCTGAGAACAATAAATACAGTTTGACGATGCACAAAGAAGATCACAGGGCTCACAGGGAGCATCAAGCATCCCACGCGGGGGGTTGCTGTCACTCAAAGCACGCGCCCTCTAGCATCTGAAGTGAGGACCGGTGGGGGGTGGGAGGGTGCTGTCACTCCGAAGCACCGCCGCCCTCCAGCATCTGAAGTGAGGACCGGGTGGGGGGTGCTGTCACTCCACAGCACCGCCGCCACCCTGCAGCATTTCACAGCTTCTTACCTAGAGCAGCTGGCGGCAGGGACCGGGCACACAGGAGGATGGTGTGTGGTGTTGGCGCCACCCCCTTCTCTACTGCCGCTACCCAGCCTGTCTGCCGCTTGATCCACAGGGCTCACACTGTCCTATGGACAGTGCGGCCCTGAGCTCACTGTGGATCGCCAGGACGGGTGAGTATTGCAGTATTTTGGAAATTGCAGGAAAAAAGTACCACAAACGGACTGTGGGAATACCCATCCATTTGTGGTGCTTTTTTGGGGGTTAGAATGGAGTCTATGGGGAAAACACAACCCAAAAATTGGCATGTGAATTGCAGGGACATTAAAGAAATGCAGGTGATTTCTGCAACAAAAACACACCGCCGACAAACACACATGTGGGCACAGTTTTTGGAAAATCTCATAGACTTTCATGTTAAAGCTGTGGGTGCTGCGTTTGTGCTGCAGAAAAGCAGCAAAAAAAATGCAGCAAAATGCATAGTGGGCACACAGCCTTCATGTATAGAAAGCAAACAGTGAAATCTAAAACATCTACAATATTAAAATAGCTGAAATATCAGTCTCACCATATAAATATTTAAAAGGTTACCATTGGACTAATCCTGTTCTGTACAACCCAAAAAATGTCACAAAGTGATAATATCACAAAGTGGGTCCCTGCTTAGCCAAATCAAATGGCTTGCAGAGAGAAAAAATCTTCACTCGTGTTTTTTATGCATTTTTGCTGCATACATTTTTGCATAGTAAAGTCCTGTCCCCACTACATATTACACACCTGCACCATTTAGTGCATTTCATGTGGCAATAAAAGGTAATGTTGTTCTTTTTTAATCTAAAAAATAAATAAATATTTTAAAGACTGGCATGCGCCCCCCCTATTTTTGATATCCAGCCAACATAAAGCAGATAGTAGTGGGCTAATATTATGAGGCTAGGTGGGTGCATGGTTATTTGGCCCTTTCTGCTTTACCTTGGCTGGATATCAAAAATGAGGAAAACTCCACATCATTTTTTTAGATGATTTATTTATTTAGTACCTGTCAGCAACCTGGTAGTCAGACATTTGTCGAGACGTCTTCCGCAGCTATTCCCATTCAATTTGAGTGCTGTTTCCATCCATTTCAGTGATGGATAGAAACAGCCAGCCTCCCCCCAGCCATCTTGTTAGGGTCTTTTGGAAAAATGTTTCCTATTGACTTTCATAATGCTCGTTACATGAATCCACTTCCTCACTGAAGTGACAATTTGTATATTTCCCATAGGAGCATTGAGGTCACAAGACTCTTCATGCCGGCAGACAGATTGATCTCCGCAAGGAGAATAGCTTGTTCTCCAGACCTCATGTTAGCCTCACATACAGGCAGATCAGAATACCATGCATTGCACTGATGAGGGGCAATCACCCTGAAACGCAGTACATGCAGATTGAGGCTCCAATATGGCACAAATCCTAAATTATATTAAAAGGCTTGTTAAAGAGTCAGTTATGACTTATAGGATTACTACCATAAATAGGTGGCACTAGAGTTAGTCCACTTCCTCCCTGAAGTGACAATTTGCATATTTCCCAGAGGAGCATTGCGGCTATGTCTCCTTATGCCGGCAGGCAGATTGATCTTCATAAGGAGAACAGCTATTTCCCCAGACCTCGTCTTAGCGTCTCATACAGCCACATCAGATTCCCATGTGCTGCACTGATGAGGGGCAATCACCCTGAAAGGCAGCGTCTGCATATTGGGACTCTGATCTGGTATAAATCCTAAGTCATATTAAAAGGCTTCTTAAAGAGTCAATTATGACTTATAGGATTGCTACCTTAAATAGGTGGCACTAGAGTTCATCTACTTCCTCACTGAAGTGACAATTTGTATGTCTCCTTTTAGTAGTTTATTGTTAGTAAGTGTGCATTAGCAGTGCTGACTGTTTGGAATTCCAAAAACTCACTGGTTTGTTTTAGGGTCTTATTCTGAGAGACGTATCTAACCCAGGCTTCCCGGGTGGAACTATTTTAGAGACTTTTATGTTTATTGTGTATTTGATGAACTTTTCTCACTTGCTGCATATCATCTTTGTTTGCTATCACATGTGTAAAATACAGATTTTATCATAACCTTGTTCAGTTGAGTCATTGGCCTCAAACTAAGAGATTCCTAAGTGTTCCCCATAATAGTTATTCCACCAGTCTGCCTGAGCATCCAACCTGCTTGATTTGAGTACCAAGCACTCAAACATTTTAGTGCTTGCCCATGAGCAAAACTATCAAAATGCAAATCTGGCAATTTGCTTGAATTTGCCCAGAAAATTCAACTTGAGACCACAGCACAAGAAAAGTAACCTCTCATTGGCTTCTTCATGCAACTCCCTCCTGACCCCCTTAACTTAGACATCCTTTATGGTTTCTCTAGAGTCATCACAGTGTAGGCTTCCGATGCCACAGTGCACAGTGATGTCAATGTTCATCTCCAGAGTCGAACTCAGTACCATTTTTCTTGATTTGCACAGAACAAATCACGAAAAAATCAGATTCAGTATTGTCAGATATTTTTTATCAATTTAGGCAAACTCAGTTTGCTAGTCTTAACTTGCATAATTGTCCAAGCTGATTTATGATTGTAATAAAGATGTCTTTGAGACTAAAGAGCACTCATAAAGCATTTCTACGTAAATATGTAAGAACTTTTATTTCATTACAATATTTTGATCTCAGTTTGATGAAATCTTAGGAAGTCATATCCTTTGCTAAATTGCTATTTTACTGTAATTACAATCATAAGTTGTGTACCAGCATTTGTTCACGAGATGATATCTGGAAAACATTGTACGCTAACTAAAAGTTGTGTGCTAAAACAGTGTGTTTAATCACGGTTTATATGCAAATCTTGACACAAAAGTGACTGGTGGATGAAAAGCCAAGCATGTTGGAACAAAAGAGGCATTCATGTGTTGTTAGGGTTCCTCTGATCCCTGCACAAGGACCTTAGACACCTCATAATTAACAATTTCACACAACCTACATAGGTTTGCAAAACAGGTTAAATGGTCCTTACAATTAAGCTCCTTTGTGATTGTGGGATTTTTGCACGGAGGCTGGATCCCATAAATGTGCTGATAGACTTGTATTATTTGCAGGCTTTTTTTTTTACTGCACCAAATCTCATTGTATAGAGCTTAATGGTGATCTTCATCTAGGCAAGTTTAGACATATGGATCTTCCAAGGCTATAAAATGTGCGGGAATGTATAATTTAAACAATAGAAGCCAGATTTTGTCAAGAAGACTTGAATAACGTTTGATCCAAACTTTTTCTTCGTCAGAAAAATGTCTGATCCTATCTTTGTATTTATTTTGCTAAAACTGTACTGCTATCTCCAGGAACACTGTAGTTGTATAGTAAGGAAAACACAGTGGATCATGTTTAATAGACTGGAAGAGTTTCCAAAGGTTTCTCTAAATATTTGTGCGGTTTGCTAGTCATAACATTTTAGACTATGCACAAAATGTTTCAGATTTTTTTGTAGATTAAGCATGTAATCACTCATACTCTCATAATAACAATGTTGACCTTCCACTGCTGCTTATCTGGTTTGTATATTTTAAAAATAAATACATGTTAAGTCTTGGGAAGAGTTTAAATGAATGTAATTAAATCCAGCTTTCTGTGTGTGCGTGCACAGTGTTTTTTCTTATTATTATTACTACTACTACATCGGTATTAATCATGTACTACGTGCCTGGATTCTGCAACAAGAGAAAATCTAAACTTGGGAATCTTTCAAATGTAGGGACTTCTTGTATTTCTTTTAATAGTATTACATTTTGCATTTTGCTGTTGTTTTTTTTTGTACTCCAGTTTAACCTGACATTCCCCCATCCTACTGTATCCCAGCCCGCCCCTCGTAGACTGTGAGCCCTCATGGACAGGGTTCCTGCCCCACCTGTATCTGTACGTCCCGATCGCCTAGATTTAGTGTACTTGTTCTTGTCTCCCTTATCCTCATGCAAAGCGCCATGGAACCTAATGGCGCTATATAAATAAATAATAATAATAATAATTTAGTTTAGTTATTCTATATATACAACAGGTAATGTACATACAATTTGGAGGATTTTACTCTGTTAATAGCTTTGACCTAATGATCCCTCCCCAAAACTACATTGAGGGGCTGGGATGGATATATTATGCTGATGAATATTAACTTATCCAAGCTACTTTTCTTTCAAAAGATAACTCATGCCAAAAGTTCCCAGCAACCACAAGCATGTTACCTTGAGGCTGGAGTCACAATACCATATGAGTTATTAGGCCGATTTTACATCGGCAGAATTTTCACTTCCAGCAGATCAGACTAAGGCCGGTTTCACACCACGGTTTTGGTGTTTCATGTTCTGTCTTGTGCTTTGCAGGATGCCCCGGACAGAACCTGACAGTCCCAGACAAACAGAACTGGAGGGCAAATATGCCCTCCAGTCCTGTTTTCTGCCAGAATCAGTAGATCGCAGGGTTCAGGAGCTGTCCCTGCTGAAATTTTAGGATCGCTCCTGCAAGCCGCGATCCTGAAATCTTAGCAGGGGACAGCTCCCGATGATGGTGAGGTGGAAGCTCCGGTGATGGTGAGGCAGCAGAATAGTCATTGGAAGCTGTAAGCTTCTTAAAAAGATGGGTTGTCAGGTTCCGTCTGAATGATCCGAGGGTGGTGAACGTGTTGAGGTGGTGAATGGTTGACGTGTTGAGGTGCGGAATTCCAGAAGATGGGGGATATACGGAATAAATCTTAGAGGCGATTGGGTGAGGAACGAATTAGTGTAAAAGACAGGAGAAGGTCTTGGGAGGATCGAAGATTACGCGAGGAAGATATTGGAGAATAGTTCAGAGATATAAGGAGAGGAAATGTTGTGGATGGCTTTGTAGGTCTGTGTTAGGAGTTTGAACTATACCAGGGACCAAGTGTCTTTCGGTCCGCGCCGCTGCTCCAATGAGTGTCAAAAAATACTGGAGTGCTTTGAAGCAAGGTATCTTCAGTTTTATTTTCCAACGCGTTTCGGAGCTAACACCCAGCTCCTTCCTCAGGGAATGACCTGAGGAAGGAGCTGGGTGTTAGCTCCGAAACGCGATGGAAAATAAAACTGAAGATGCCTTGTTTCAAAGCACTCCAGTGTTTTTTGACACTCATTGGAGCAGCGGCGCGGACCGAAAGACACTTGGTCCCTGATAGAGTTTCACCCCCACGTTTGTGGAAGTGTGGTCCCGGCTGCGGCTGCTGTGTTTGAGCGATCAAGCTAGTTGTGGGCTTCACAACTAAATCAGGTGAGCAGTTTTCATACTGTATGGGATTTGATTCCTATTGAGGAGAAGACCCTATGCGCATTCTCATTTTATAGATATAGGAGTTTGAACTAGATTCGTTTGGGCAGTGGGAGCCAGTGGAGGGATTTGCAAAAGGGTGTAATAGGGGAGTAGTGAGGAGAGAGGTGGATTAGTCAGGCAGCAGAGTTGGGGACAACCTGGAAAAGTGCAAGAGTATTAGCAGGGAGGCCACAGAGGAGGATGTTGCAGTAGTCAAGGCGGGAGATGATGAAGACATGTACAAGTGTTTTAGTAGATTGAAGGCTGAGGAAAGGACGGATTCTTTAAATATTATTGAGCTGGAAGTGACAGGTGGTGAGAGTATAGATGTGTGGATTGAAGACTAAGGCAGAGTCGAGGGTTACTCCAAGGCAGCAGATTTAAGGTGCAGGAGAGAGCATGATGCCATTTACCGTAATAGATAAGTCAGGTAGGAAAGATACATGAGATGGAGGAAAGATGATGAGTTCAGTTCTGTCTACATTGAGTCTTAGGAAACAAAAGGAGACGAAGGAGGATATGGTTGACAAACACTCCGGGATTCTGGATAGCATCCAGTTGAACTGAACCCGTTGAAGCTGTAGTCACAGCGAAACAGCTTGCCGTCATCTGTCGTCCTCCACTCCCTCTCCTCGCACATCGTCACAGATGAATTATGTCTATTGACACTTTGAAATAAAGGAGACATCGCTGCTCAAATGGTGAGTGCCACCTGCTTTTTTCTTCATATGAAACATTTTAATAAGAACGTCCACTGGATTTGAACCCACTTTTTACCAGATCTAAAAGGTATTCACCTCTTTCAGCTCCACACATCAGTCCCCTGGACCATATGTCCTTTGATAAAAGTTGAACATAATTTATTATAAAACTGTCCTTAAAAACCTGTAAAATATACAAAACATTTTTTATATATATATCGTGCTTGAAAACCTTATTTGATATTTACTACTTTCTAAAACCTATAAAAAATATAAGACCTTATTGCTTCTTTCGTTTACCTATCTTTAGATAAGTAATGAAATGACTGATACCGTGTTCTGAGTCAACAACATTAAGTTTATCTGTGATTAAATGAAAAAAAACAAAAGGATTTCTTTAAGCCTACATACACAGAAGTTCTGATTTGTGGTTATTTCTCCATGATGTTTGGAATTTATTTCTATAGTCCAAAAACTTTGTATAAGTGTACATAGAAGAATTGATGCTGCTTTAAAGACAAAGTGTGGTGACATAAATTCTGTTAATTTATATAAGTGAAATTGAATTCTACTTGAATTTGATAAAAATCCATGTTCTCCAGATTTTTTTGTAATTTGCTCCACCCTAAACTCAGCAAGGTGGCAACTAGCTGGTCGCCAGCTTGCTGAAGAGCAGAGAGCCATATAAACAACAACAAAAAAAATAAATACTTATGTTACCACTCATCTCCCAATCATCTCCACTACCAGCTATTCCTGTAAAGTCCTCTATTATGAACCGATGACTCAGGAGTAACATTCGAATTCCGTAGAAGTCGTTGGTAACTGTACTGATGGCAATCCCTGACTACACACCACAACTAGAAGTAGTCGTGGGATGTAACTAACCAAACCTAGACACCTCTGCACAGCCAGAGAACTAACTGCTCCTAAAGATGGATGTAGGAAAAGCTATCTTGCCTCAAAGCAGAACCCCAAAACAATAGCAAGCCCCCACAGATATTAACTGGGAAGCAAGAGAAGGAAAACACAGGCGCCGCCAAAGCATCATCGTTCCATTTACTCAGCACAGACCATTTCCTGAATTTCTGACAATACAACTCTGCCGCCTCCTGACCCAGAGACAGGTGAATAGGATCTTCTCAGCTTGATCCACAGAGTAGGGTTTATTATAAATTAAACCCAAGGTCTGAAAAAAGGAGTCTGCATTAAGTAAAGCATCAGGAGCAAGATGGCCGTTGGGGTGACAGTCGCGTGTAAGGAGGCTCCAGGCACTTGGACACCATCCATCGCATCCAAGCATGCCTGTCCTCCCCTACACATCCACCCTCAATGCTGTCACCCCCGAGCACCCCACCTATCATCGGGACCCCAGAGTTTCACCAGCTGCAGCCCAGATAGGGCACCGGTGGCCGTGCCCAGTCGGTCCTCCCCAGGCCTACCACCCTGGCCCCGCCGGCGGCTCGGCTAACTACCCCCTCCTGGCTCCATTTGCCTGAGGCCCTGCCGCTCTCCTCCACTCACCCGGAGGCGCCAGCACCGCAGAAGCAGGCCTCCTCCAGCGGCGCCCGGCTCTTGCCCGACGCCACCCTGAACTGCAGGCCCTGCGGCCCCCTCGCCACCCAGCTGACGAGCACCCAGCTCCTGCCCGTGGTGGCATACCTGCTCCGCTCCTGGGACCCTCGTGAGTGCAGCAGTGGCCGTGCGCTCTGCCAATGGGACCCGCACTTCCGGCCTAACCCCCAGCCTGAAGCGGCAGCGCGGCCCTGGTGCCCTGGACGGCTGATCGTACTGCCCCCACGATCAACCACCGTCCTCAGAGACAGCAGCACCAGCGCTCCTGCAGCACCACATCCAGACAGGTGAGGAGATATAGGGGTCCCCCACCGGGGACACTCACTGACTGCTCCAGCACCCAGCTATAAAGGACCCCAGGCTACTCCTGGCCCCTGCTCCTGGTCCATGTCAGATGCACCTGGGCCCTTGACTGCTGCCCTGGCCCCGGCTGCTTTCTGGCCCCTGACTCCATCTGGGCCCTGTCTCCATTTGGCCCCAGACTGCACCCAGCCCTGCGGCTGCAACCTACCCCCCTGGCCGCAACTGACCCTTCTGGCTGCGCCTGACCCCCCCCTGGCTGCACTTGTTCCCTCCTGGCTACGCTTGACCCTCCTGGCTATGCTTGACCCTCCTGGCTACGCTTGACCCTCCTGGCTACACTCGGCTCCTGGCTGCCACCGACCCCCGCCTGCCTTAGACTTTCCTGGCTAACATGGATCCCCTGGCTCCACCATCCCGCCCCACCTGCATTGTCTCAATGCCAGCTGCACCATCCCATCGTCCAACTGCATCACCTGTCCACCTGGCTGCGCCATCTCATCACTCGGCTGCGCTATCTCATCACCCGGCTGCGCTATTTCATCACCCGGCTGTGCTATCTTGTCACCCGGCTGCGCCATCTCATCACCCGGCTCCATCATCTCATCACCCGGCTCCATCATCTCATCACCTGACTCCATCATCTCATCACCTGGCTCCAACATCTCATCTCCGGCTCCAACATCTCATCTCCGGCTCCATCAACTCATCTCCGGCTGCACCACTCCATCCATAGACTGCATCTTATCTGTGACCACAGCAGTACCCCCCACCCCCCTGGCTGTACCCCGCCCCGGCTGTACCCCATCCTTGGCTTTTTCTGTGTCCCTGGCTGCACCACTTCCTAGCTGTCTTCCGCCCCGGCTACACCTCACCCCTGCTACTCAAATCCTTGACTCTAGCCCCGGGCTACACCCCACCACCCGACCGCACCTGACCCCTGGCCACACCTTACCCTGTACCGTGCAGAACCCCCAGCTGCACCCCATCCTCTGCTACCCCCTAGCTCTGTCTGCACCCCTTTCCCTTCCACACACCTCCCCTGCCCCATCCCACCCCCGTGATCTCTTACCGCCAAAACCTGCTACCCACAATGTTTCCCCTCCTCTTCACCCTCACACCTATCCTACTCCACTTCCTTCTAACCCCGAACATCCCTCCACCCACCAAGGCCATAGTGATCTCTCCATCCTTCCTACCCATCCACCTCACCCCCTCCTCCGAACTGTTCCTCCACATCCAGTCCCTCTTCTCCACACACGCATGCCCCCCATGCAAACTCTCCTGCACCTAACCCTCTCGCTGCTGCTACTCCTTGCATACCACCCAATCCGGTACCCCCCCATCACATCCCTCAACCCACCCCTAACTCACGCCCATCCCCCACCACAAACTTCCGCAACCCCCACAACCTTATACCCATTCACCCAACCCCAGTCCCCCTGGCTGGAGCACTCTGGAATGCCCGCTCAGTGTGCAACAAACTCTCCTACATCCACGACCTCTTCATCACCAATAAATTCAAATTTCTCGGCCTCACTGAAACTTGGCTCACCCCCACTGACACAGCCTCCCCTGCTGCACTCTCCTACGGTGGACTCACGCTTTTCCACACACCGCGCCCTAATAGCACACGTGGCGGTGGTGTGGGTATACTCTTGTCCGACAGCTGCTCCTTCACCCCAACTACACCGCCTCCCTCCACCTCCTTCCCCTCCTTCGAACTGCACTCTGTTCGCATTTTCTCCCCTTGCAACCTCCAGCTCGTGGTCATCTACCGTCCCCTGGGACCCACCGCCTCCTTTCTCAACCACTTCAACACTTGGCTTCTCCACTTTCCTCCGACATCCCCACCATCATCATGGGCGACTTCAACAACCCCATCGACACCCCCGACCCAGCTTCCTCCCGACTCCTATCCCTGACCACCTCTTTCGGTCTTTCCCAATGGTCCTCCTCGTCCACTCACAAAGACGGCCACATGCTCGACCTCATCTTCTCCCGCGTCTGCTCCCTCACTGACTTCTCAAACTCGCCCCTCTTCCAATCTGACCACATCCTGTTGACCTTCTCCTCCCTCTTTCCCCCTACCTCACCCCCCCTCTTCGGAAACTCAGTCACCCGCGCAGAAACCTTAAACTTATCAATTTCAACTCACTCTCTCACTCCCTCCTCCCTCTCACAGACCTCGCCTCCTCACCCGACGTTAACACTGCAACCACTCTCTACAACTCCACACTAACTGCGGCTCTCGACCAGGCTGCCCCCCTCACACACACCAAAACCCGCACACACAGACAACCCTGGCTCACCTCTCTCACAAAAGAACTAAGCCGAACGTCCAGGGTCGCTGAAAGGAGATGGAAGAAATCCCACTCCACGGCCCAACTCACCATGTACAAGCAATCCCTCTCCAACTTCAAGGTTGCACTCACAGCCCAAAGCAAACCTATTTCTCTTCTTTATTCAACACACTGTCCCGAAACCCCAAACAACTATTCAAAACCTTCAACACCCTACTCGGTCCCCTGGCACCTCCTCCTTCCCCCCTCATCTCCGCCGACGACTTTGCCACCTTCTTCAAACAAAAGATTGACAAAATAAAAGAAAGCTTTGGCCCAATGTCCTCCCAACTCACCCCCAACCCTTCTTGACCAAAGGAAGCTTCTCCAACGTGACTGAAGCCCTGCTCTCCACCCTCCTGTCACAATCTCACCTCACCACCTGCGCCCTCAACCCACTCCCCTCCCATCTCATCCCAAACCTCGCCGCTGTCCTCATCCCTGCCCTAACCCACCTCTTCAACCTATCACTCACTACTGGCATCTTTCCCTCATCCTTCAAACACGCTTTGATCTCACCCATCCTCAAAAAACCCTCCCTCGACCCTTCATCCGTCGCCAACTACCGCCCAATATCTCTTCTCCCTTTCGCATCCAAACTACTTGAACAACACGTCCAGTCCAAACTGTCCTCCTACCTATCCTCCTGCTCCCTCTTCGACCACCTACAATCCTTTTTTCCGACCTCACCACTCCACCGAAACAGCCCTTACTAAAGTCACAAATGACCTACTGACCACTAAGAGTAAATAACACTACTCTGTCCTCCTCCTCCTCGACCTATCTGCCACCTTTGACGCAGTTGACCACTCCCTCCTACTCCAAATGCTCAAATCCCTTGGTATCACCAACCTCGCCCTCAACTGGATCATCATACCTCACGGACCGTACCTTCAGCGTCACCCACTCCCACACCTCTTCCTCGTCCTACCCCCTTACTGTCGGCGTCCCCAGGGATCGGTACTGGGACCACTACTTTTCTCCATCTACATCCTTGGCCTAGGTCAACTCATTGAGTCCCATGGCCTCCAGAACCATCTCTACGCCGATGACACTCAGATCTACCTCTCCGGGCCTGACATCACCTCCCTCCTGTCTAAAATTCTCCAATGCCTGTCCGCCATCTCATCTTTCTTCTCTGCTCGCTTCCTCAAGTTGAACATGGACATAACAGAGTTCATTGCCTTCCCCCCCAGACGCCCTCCCCCGCTACCACACCTGTGAATCTTAGTCAATGACTGCTCCCTCTCCCCAGTCCCCACGCAAAGTGCTTTGGGGTCACCCTAGACTCCTCCCTCTCCTTCAAGCCCCACATCCAAGCCCTCGCCACCTCCTGCCGACTCCATCTCAAGAACATTTCACGTATCCACCCGTTTCTTGATTATGACACTGCCAAAACTCTCGTCCGCGCCCTCATCATCTCCCGCCTTGACTACTGCAACCAACTGCTCTCAGGTCTCCCTGTCTCTTCCCTTGCACCCCTCCGCTCTATCCTAAACTCAGCTGCCCATCTAATCCACCTGCCTCCTCGCTACTCCCCTATCTCCCCTCTCCGCATGGCACTTCACTGGCTCCCCACCCCTCAAAGATCTCATTTTAAAACCCTAACCCTGACTTACAAAGCCATCCACAACCTGTCCCCCCTTACATCTCCGATATGGTCTCACGATACCAACCCGCACGCAACCTACGCTCCTCACAAGAACTCCTCCTCTCCTCCCCCTCATCTCATCCTCCCACAACCGCATACAAGCCTTCTCCTCCTATCGTGTCCTTCCCACCCCTGTAGACTGTGAGCCCTCATGGACAGGGCCTTCTCCCATCGTGTATCGGCAAGCCTTGACTGTTCATATGTACTGTACCTGTTCTTGTTACCCCATTTCTTATGTAAAGCGCCATGGAACCAATGGCCTATATAAATAAATAATAATAATAATAAAGCAGGATCCCCAGAGGTGAGAGAAAAAGCCCAATCATGCGGATCACCCTGCAGCAGGGAGATAACTATTTTAACCTGCTAAACTGAATCACCAGAGGACCGAGGTCTCAGAGCAACAAACAGTTTACAATTATTTCTGAAACTCAAAAATGTGGACCTATCACCATAAAATAAATCTGGAGTAGGAATTCTTGGTTCCAAAACTGGAGTCTGAACTGAACTATATATACTCAGAAATTCCCTGTACCCTTGCAGCGAGCTGGTCTAAATGAGAAGCTAGTTCTGGACACTCATACTGGCACCAGACTCCACTGTCACTCAAAGAAAAAGACTGAAGAAAGAAAAAAGAAACAACAGCCTCAACACTTCTCTTCCCTTCTTTTGAGATGCATGTATCTCGATTTTAACTCTTTTGGCCAGTTGTACTGTTATGAACCGATGACTCAGGATTAACATTCGGATTCCGTAGAAGTCTTTCCCTGACTACACACCGCAACTAGAAGTAGCCGTGGGATGTAATAACCATACCTAGACACCTCTGCACAGCTGGAGAACTAATTGCTCCTAAAGATAGATGTAGGAAAAGCTATCTTGCCTCAAAGCAGAACCCCCAAAAAATAGTACCCCCCCCCCCACAGATATTAACTGGGAAACAAACAAGAAAAGGAAAACAAACACAGGCAGAGTATAAGGTTTGGCAAAAGAGGCCAAACTAGCTATATAGGAAAGACAGGATAGAATACTATTGCGGTCAGTATAAAACACTATAAAAAAATCACCTACAGCAGATATTACAAAAATTACCCTGAGTCAATAAGACTCGGCGACAAAATATCTGCAGACTTCTATGAATCAAATGCCAGTAGAACTGGAAATAACAGATAATAGTTCATGGTAAAATTCCTAGGAAGAAAACTTCCTATCTGAGAGCAGATAAACAAATATACAGACTAGATAGCAACCCACAGCTCAGAATAAAACAAAACATAAGCAGATCCTTAAGCACACAAAAGTGTGCCACAAAATATCAAAAAACCATTCACTTATCTTGTAAAGATCTCCACAGAGCAGAAGAAACCAGAGAGATGTGAACTCCTCCAGGAACAAAAAGACAACTGGCAAGGACTAATCCACTTCCAACCATTATATGCTCCAAGAACCAGGTTGCCAATCCCCCTCACCTGTGAAGTCCGCAGTCAGCTGCATCACCAGCAACAACAACCGGAGGGAGCTCCAATGAATTCACAACAGTCCTCGCCAACTCTGTTTACTGCCAAAACATACTGAAACCTAGGGCTTCTTTACGCTAAGATGAAAATTTTGACTATGATCAAGGAGTGAGACTTCTTTGCACAAGTAACAACATCCTGGTGTCAGGACCTGTGCCACAACATTATGACAAGCACTCTAGGCCAAGACTTCTACTGTATGTAGGATTGCTTTATGGTTTTTCTTACTATTTACATTGTAGCAGTATACCTATTGAGCTCTTAGACACAGATACTTAAATACAAAATACACAGATATCTATAGATAAAATACATAATCATATCTACACAGTAATATTCACATATACAAAGGCTCATACACAAACACACAGGTATATACTGTATATAAACTATGGAAGATGAGCTGAGCAGTGGTAAGCAGAAATGGGACCTATATATTCAGAGTCAGTGACACAGAATTTTTTTCAAAACAGAATTTCTGTTATTTTATGGTTAAAGTACAAAAAAATACAAAATATTTGCATCCAGACACAAAACACAAATTAAGATTTGCTTGCATATGTAGTGCCACTTAGGACTGGTCGCCACAGAGGTATTGCACCTAATCCATCTGACTCCCAGGTAAAATGGCAACACAATACCAAGACACACACACACCTTGCAACCAACACCCATCCTAACTACAGGCCAGGGGATGAAGGGCGGAAGAGACTCCGATTGAGCAGATCCCATTACTGGCTGGAGGAGGGAATAGGATAAGAAGGAGGTAGGAAGAGTTAGTTAATCGGAGAGTTGGAGAGAATCAGGAGAATATGGAGAGGAATGAGGGGACCACCAAGAGAGATGGAGCTCTAGGGAGGCTAGCGCCAGGGGAAGTAGTGGGATCAGTGGGTAGGTCGCCATTAAACCCTGGCTAGAGGGACCCCGAATCCACAACCGCCATATTGGTTGTTGCTGGAGGAACTGGTTCCAAGGGGGGACCCGCCCCAATCTAGCAACAACACTGCAAGTTTTAGTCAGGAAACCAGAGGCCACTGAACCTTATGTGCGCTCAAGTATTGCACTTTTCCTGTATAGATGCTGATCCAATACCTGCTACATTGGTTATCTATCAAGGCAAAACTTGTCTCTGAGTGTTTATAACACGTATAATTGACTGGCTAATTGATGAGTTGTATTCTTTACATGATCGCAATAAACCAAGATAACTACTTATGTAAATCATACATAGTCTTGAACCTTAGCCCTCTTTCATTTAAGCTGACCAGTCTCAAAATGTTAATGTTTATCAATCTTAACAAACCTGTGGAGAAAATGACACTATAAAGAGTAGCCAAGCAGTTCTTTAGGGTAAAGTTCTCAAGATGCTAAACTTTTAACTCCCTCATTTCCAGGTACAACAGCTCCAAATAGTGAGTGGATGAGGTTTGAATAATTAAACAGCTTTGCTAGCTTAAATGCCTCTGCTCAAGCTCTCCGACGCACAATCAGAACAAAGCACTCACGTCATATAATTTTTATAACCTCCACCTTCTTGCAACATTGCTTTTCTTACGTTATCCTGCTCCATATAACTATAAATAAAACAGTGCATGTTTTCCCTCCCCCACAGTTTAGACTTCCCGCTAATGCATCTATCAGGGAGATGTTTCAGGTAGTTTTCTATTCTGTTTTCATGAAATCAATTCAGAGTTGCGTACATTTTTCTTGAAATGTTTTTCCTCATTCAGTAAGAAAATGTTAACGCTTCTTCCTTGCAATTAGCGCGTAATGATGGTAAACACCACAATTTTAGTCCTGTGAACCAATCATCATGATGTTTAATGTATCTCTTCTTCCACTTTGCATTTGCATTCAGCTCTGAACACTAATGCAAATTAACTTTACCCACTGAGTCATTGTATTCCAGCTGATTAGAATTTTGCTGCTATGGATTCTAACATATTTTGCATTTTCTTTTATCTCCACCGCAGCCTGATAATGTGTTGCTAGCTGAAAGCGCCTTTGGAACAGCAGTCTGAGTCCTAACACAGATTCTATCCTACAAGGGATAAATTAATGCAGATTTCAACAAATGCAAATGAGCTATCTGTTCTATAAAGAAAATTTGAAAAATTGAAAAGAGGGTAATTTTGCTCATTTTGAGTAGGAGGTATAATGTCTTTATAAAGTCATAATTAAAAGAAAAACAATTACACGGGTCTTATCTGGACCTTGCAGCTGTACTTTTTTTTTTTCTGAGCCTTTACAGGCTACATTCTAAGGTTATGACAAAACCATGGAAATAGCATCTTAAGAGGAGTTTTATTCCTTTTTACATGATTTGTTTGTAATAGTCAGCTCTGTTTTGTGTATATATAATTAGACAGTAAACTAAGCTTTGAAGGCAGATTTCCATTTGGTATGTGAGTCACGCAAACAGCAGTCTTTCATTCGGCAGCCAAAGACTGATCTTTTAAATGCCTCAACTCGCTAAGCATGCTTTGTAAACGCTGCGTGTTTCTAAAGGGTAGGGATAATATTGAGGCCATTGTTTTTTTTATGTTACTTTCCGCACAGCAAACAAATAGATAAAGGCATATTTGCAGAACTCAGGTAACACAACTTTGTTTTTACTACTTTTCTTTTTCACATTGGTTCAGGCAGTTTGATTATTGCACCAGACCAGGACATGATGGTTAACGCCTCGTAGAGAATGGTAGTCAAACAATGGTTAAAGCTTCGGGATGAATCACTACTGATTTATCTTAAGGCAACATCAGTCATAACCTCTTGCTTGTATTCCTTTACAAATGCATGTGTAGTAACTTAAAAATGGCAACAAAGGAAGGAATTGAAGGAATGTGATCATATCCTCTGACACATGCCTTCCTTCCATTAGCTGAAATGGCTTTTTTTCTTTAAGAAAAGTAGAAATGTTACAACAATAATTTGACCACCTATCAGTATTTGTATGTTTCACACACTTGATTTACACCTATTGTTCTCAAAACTCTCTTGTCTGTGGTATTTTTTAAGAACCAGTTTTATAACATACATAATGACCATTTCAATGACCTGATAGTATTTCTCACATCTGCCAGATATCTAGTGTTTAACTTTTTCTTTTTTTAAGTGTTCTGTCATGTGAACAATATAGAGTGTCATAGTGATTTCATAGTGTGAAAACACAAAGGAGACAAACGAGGTGCAGAATAGTGCCCTATCAATGGTGACACTGTCAAGAGTCGGTGATGTGTGGTGACCACTCACCTTGTTTGGTTGTGTATACCCACAACCGGCTTGAGCGCCTTATACAGCTGCCGCTGGACCTCCACCGCCACAGCTCGTGGAAACCGATAATCTGTCGTTACGAAAAGGTGTACTACGGTCCGCGCTGCTGTGACACGAAAGATCACAAGGAAGGCAATGCTTCAAATAAAACTTCCTTTATTCCTCCTCTAATAAAGCATGGAAGCATTGCCTTCCTTGTAATCTTTCGTGTCACAGCAGCGCGGACCGTAGTACACCTTTTCCTAATGACAGATTATCGGTTTCCACGAGCAGTGGTGGTGGAAGTCCAGCGGCACCTTTTCCTAACGACAGATAATGATTTCATAGGTAATTATCCGGGCAGGTGAGCGCTCCCGCATTAGGAAGCATAGAATAGGCTTCAGTTTCTTTTTCTTCTCAGGTTTATTCATAAAAATCAAATCAATAGTTCACAAATATTCATAAAATAACGTGTTTCGGCCACAATTATTAAAATAAAAAGGAATTCATCAATAAACCTGAGAAGGAAAAGAAACTGAAGCCTATTCTATGGATCCTAATGTGGGAGCGCTCACCTGCCCGGATAATTATCTCTGAAGCTTACTCACAGACTCTTGGCTGATGGCGGGTTTACACATTGCGATATCGTAGTCCGATTTCAATCAAAAGTCACGTGGTTCAATCGTTGGAGCCGATATCATTCCTGCGTTGTATGGTGTGAACGTCCAATACGATGCAGGAACGATGTCAATGCGATATCGGGGATTGAATGAGCGTGCTATTCAATGCTCCAATATTGAATAGTCATTGAAGCCGGATCGTGCTGTGTGACAGCCCAACTACGATGCGATGTTCTACGTCACCCATTCTCTCCCATGTTAAATGATCGTTCCTGGGTTGGGGGGTGTAGACATAGCACGGACGTTGTATTCCAATATCGCAGTGTGTAAACATCCGATGCGATGCGGGAGAAATGTGCACTAAATGCGCGCTCCCGCGCCATTGAGTTGCGATATCGCAACGATATTGAAGCGTGTAAACCCACCATCAGAGATCTGTTTCCCTGGACTGGAGCAGCATACTAAAGGACCCTTACCAGATCCTCAGTGATCGATGTGATTTTTTACAAAGATATACCATAGGTGAGTGCACTTGCCTATATTATTACATACAAGTCTAATATCTCTACACTTTCATCTGCGCCTGTTGCTTTATTATCCCCTCTAGACCGACAGCCCTAAGGTTATATATTCAATAATTATTTCATACTGATTTCCTATCTTTCTTGCAAGAATTCTCTAAAGTATATTAAACCTTCATATTACAATTAGAGATGATCCAACACTTTTAAATTAGTATTTGATGGTTTCGCTGAAACTTCCAAACTTTGTAAGCAAATAAATTTACTGCAATTCCTCACACATAAAACCCAGTAATTGTCCTGAAAAAAATTAATTATTTAAGTAAAAAAATAAAACTTATATAGATGTAACAATCGTTTGATCGTTTGACTTTCAGACCTTCAGGCTCCATATATCACCGTCTACTACACATTTCAGTGTGAGACTGCATAATTTTTATAGCCAATCATCTTGGCTATATCATAATTCATAAATTTGACTTGCAGCTATGTAGTATATAATTAGCTATGCAGATTATTGTCATGTCACTGCATTGTCACTGTTTCGCTCCTGGTGTTTGAAAAATCTTTTTCCCCTTGTATACTACAAACTGCAACCTGATCTCACATTCACTAAAAGCTCAGTGTTTTTTTTTTTTTTTTTTTTTTTTTTTTTAAGAGGTTTTATTCCTATTTAATCCATCAATAGGGAACAGTGTGTGTTTTTTGCTTAAACAGCTGTAATAACCTTATTTAACTTTGGCAAATTGGATGTCCAGTGAGGATGTTTCCCTTTTTTTTTTCGTTTAAAGGCTAGGGTCACACTTGCCAAATTCTAAGTTCCTTGCATTGTTTGCAGAGAACTAGAATTTTTCTCTCCCTGCGCAGCCTTCACGCAGGCTGCAGAGCAGAGAATGCGGCCCCTAGCAATCCGCTGTGTTCCATGGATACCAGCTACACAGCAGGCTGCGGGGAGTGCGATTCGCACCACACACAGGGGAATGCATCATTTCCCTTACTTTGTATGGTGTCTGCGAAGCGCGTCATGTTCATCTACATGGGGTGTTGTCTGTTCCCTCTCTCCTCGCGCTTCGTTTGTTGTCGTTGTTTGCCATGTTCCCTTGCTGTGGTTCTCTCTCTTTCATCTGGGTTCTGCCAGGACATTCTCTGTGCTGTCGTCGTTGGTGTAACTTCCCTTCTCTCTGGTCGGTCTTCTCTGTACCTGTGCCCTTTCCATGCTTCCTCCAAGCCATGTTCTCTCCCTGTTAGTAGCGGTGCTTCTGCATCCTCGTGGTTCGTGAAGTACGCTGTGGAGCCGTCTGGTCGTTGTACTTGGAGTGCTGTGCACACCTTGCTGAAGGTTTTTCTCCTTCTTGTCACCTCCACTGAGTAGTAGCTGAATAGTACTGAATAGTAGGAGCTTGTACCCTTTGATCTATAGTGGTTGCAGTCTTGCACAGTAGGTTCGCAGTATCTCTTCCTTGCTCTTGTAGTCTAGGTATTTAACTATGACTTGTCTGGCTCGGATAGTCTGCCCCTGTTCTCTTCCTCTGTGGTTCTCTCTTGTGCCGGTTTGTTCTTTCAGCGGGCCTACCTTGTGTGCCCAATCCACCCTCCAGCTGCGGTCCAGTCCCAGTGCCCTGGGTAGCTCATGTTCGCATATGACGTCTAGTTGTCCAGCTGGCACGGACTCTGGTAGCCCCACTATCATCATGTTGTTTCGTCTGAAGCGGTTTTCCAGGTCGTCAAGCTTGTCCCTTGTGTTGACGTAGAGCTCAGATAGCTCTCTCACTTGGTTACTCAGGGAGGCTAGAGCATCCTCTGTGTGCGATATCCATTGTTCAGCCTCTATATAGTGGTGTGGAAACTGCTGTACAACCACGTTGAGTATGTGAGCAATGCAAGGTACATGTGTGAGTTTGCCCCAGAATTGGGCCTCTACCAAGTTTGCACCATTATCACTCCCGGCCTTCCCTGACTCCAGGTTTAGTGGAGACAGAAATTGGTCCAACTCAGCCTGCATAGCTGTCCACAACTCTTCAGCTGTGTGACTCACATCTAATGGTCAAGTTCAAGCTCTTAGCTTTGTGGATCTGTAGAAGAAAATATGTTATGTGACCACAAAAGAGTGGCTTATAGTTGACTGAGGTGCTGAGAGAGGGTGACGTAGGGTATACACAACAATCGTCTGGACTGTGAGGGAGGGACTGGCAAAGAAGTGGTGTGCTCATCTAAGTTTGGTCAAAAACAGCAGGTGTGTGCACTTACATAACAGCTGTTGGTCTCTCATTTACCCCAATTCTAGCAGATAAACAAGTGGGGGTTCTTCGGCCGGAGACCTGTGTAACAACACTTGCCCTGGTGATGGAGGAGGAAGAAGCATCAGATGCAGCTGATTTGGAGGATGGTGTTCAGTGAGGCCACTAGGCCCAGTTTTAGCACTGTAACTTTGAAAGAGTAAAGCATGTTGCTGGGCCATGTGCCAATTCCTGCTTGTAGTAGTCAAATTATTTTTTTTTTCCTCTATTGAATTTTTTCTACAAAGTTTGCAAATAAAGTGAATTGGGTCATCCTTTGCGGTCTCAAAAGAGGCCCAGGCTAGGCAACCCTTGCCGCGCCTTAGAACTGCAGACTCAGAGTTGTGGCTGAGGATGCAGTGCTTGACGTGGTTGCAGCACTCAGTCTCTGTGTGGGAAGCAGCAACCTTATCTCCCTAACTTCCTCCTAGTCCACCTCCTCTGCTGAGCTACTCAGCTGCATGATGCTGGGTTGATTCCAAGTGGGATCTCAACCCTCATCACCATTCCATCTCTGCCTGCTCTGATAACACAGTACAGTATCTGAGTCTCATCATCATCCTCTCCAATGCCGGAGGTTAACGTCTGTTGACAAGGGTCTGGATTCTGCTTGACCCTTACTTTGTCCGTCCCCGAATCCAACTCTGAAAGATGTTTGCCAATGGTGCAGATGCTTTCTTGAGTCTGTGAATCTTTGACTCATTAGACTTCTGATGCTCATCGAATAGAATGTGTGAACAACTCTGCACACTCATCCATCTGTGTTTCCCCCACTGTCAGTTAGGCTGCCTTCACACCATGTTTTTGGGGATCCGGGTCTATCCGTTTTGAAATGGATAGGCGGGGATCCGTTTTTTCCATGTTTACCCCCCCATTCCACCTCCATCACTCTGTCTCCATATCAGCCCCTCTCTACCCTCCTTTACTAAGCCTTCAAGACTGCATAAGTAGACCTGACCAATTGACCCCACACAAGGCTAGGACCTGCACCACTGACATTACTGGTCCTCCACATGACCATCCCTAACGTGAAAAAATCCAGCATTAAATGTGCTACCCAAAATTGAGCCGATGCTACCCATGGCCATAACCTCAAGAGACCTGAACACTCGGGTCCCAAAAAACACAGAAGATCGCCCCTGTTTTATCCGCTGTGCCCAGCTACCCATCCGCAATCCCCACCCCCCCACAACTCCAAGGTTACCTCTCCCCAAATTAGAACCCAAACTGACCATCACCACACAACACGGAGACAGACCCCACACAACAGCTTACATGTCCCCCCATATTGTGAATGTATAAGGTACTATCACACAATGTCAGGGGACTCAACTCCCTGTTTAAGAGAAAACGCGCGTTCATAGACTACTCAAAACTACTACAGGAAACACACTTTACAGACCACTCCTTCCCAAAATTCTTCCATAAGTCATACACTAGATCCCACCTAACATCCCATAATAAAAAAACTAGAGGAGTGGCTATCGTATTCCACAACTTCTTCCCATTTGTACAGAAACAAGTGACTGCAGACAAAGAAGGTAGATACCTCATAATACGCGGGACAGTCCAATCAAAACAAATCTGTATAATAAATAGCTACGCCCCCCATCGATGCAAATGAAAACGATCCGTACCATAACAAAGCTGATAGGGAACCTATGACCTCCTACTCTGGGGTGGAGATTTCAACATAACCATAGACGCCACACTGGATAGCTCCACCCAAAAACGATACGATATCACTAACACTGAGAGAAAAACTCTACAAAACCTACTTAAATCCCACCAACTAGTAGACACATGGAGAGAAACCCACACGCACTCGAGGGGCTACACCTACTTCTCCAAGGCCCACCACTCACACTCCAGAATAGACTGGATACTAACGAACTCCGGCAACCTAACCTACCTTCTCTACTCTAGACACATCCCGTCCTCCTGGTCAGACCATGACTGTGTACTATCAGTATTTACAACTGATACTGAGACATCATCTCTTTATAGATGGCGACTAAATTAATCCCTACTGACAAACCCCCACACTAGATCGCAGATAGAACAAGAACTCCAAACTTACTTTGCCACAAACAAATCGTCAGAAGTCTCAGAAGGCAACATTTGCTTTGCCCATAAAAAATACATGACAGGCGTGTAAGAGAGTAAACTAATAAGCTGCTGAAACCAAGCAGACTGCCATTTTGTAGTGGCCCAGGAAAGAGAAAACACAGTCTCTGGTTGCCATGGTAACTGCTCTGTGTCTAGGAAAGTGAAAGCACAGTCTCTGGTTGCCTTGGTGACGGCTCTGTCAGTTGCTCCTGTTGTTGCTGATCTCGTTCTGCGGTGGCCATTACTAGTGTAAGGATTACAGCAAGCCAGTGCAAGCTATATGGGCCTTTAAAGTTGTTTGCAAGCCCTGTTGTGTGGACTAAAGACTTTATCTTGAACTGAGCAAGTGTCCAGCATCTGAGGAGAGGCTGAGGAGATGTTCCCCCTGAAGGAGTGAGTGATTGGCATCCAGGAAGGCCGTGAGTGACTGCGAAAGGAGAGCCGGCGTCTGGTGCCATCCACATTGGGAGGATCCTGACAAGGTCCTGACAAGCCCTGGAAAAGAGTGCTCCACAGATTGCACCCCAAGCTTACAGAACTAAAGTACTGGACATGTGAATCTGGCATTGGCTGCTAAGCTGCCAAATTCTGCTGTTTTACAATACGTTTTTCTTTTGCGCAAAACGTTTTTTTTTCTTTTTACTTTTTCTGGACTTGCTGCAGCCCACGTGGAATATACACCGGTGTAAAGCTACATATGAGGTTGATGGTACCATAGTTTTGAGATACCCGGGTATCCCGCTGCTAAGTGTGTAGCCAGCATTGATATAGTGTAATGTATTGTTATTAGCTGTGATAAGTTATACTTAGTGTGCCATCTCAGAGGTCCCATCAGACCGCCCACAGTTGATGTACATAACCTTTAGCTAAGTTAAATCCTTGATAAGTCTAACGTGTAGGTATATTTGCTCCTGGTTCTGAGTGTGATTTACATACCCTGGGAACTCTGAGATCGGTGCATTGATGTCGGCTATCGCTGAGTGTGTGAAACTGTTATTGGTAATATTTTAAGGGGATTTTGAGACTTATACATTCCATACTGAACCATACTTTGATCCCCATATCAGTAAAAATACTGTTGTTTATTTCTGCCTCTGTCTCAGTCTGTGACTCACTGGATCTTAATAGGACCTCCGGTCATTACAGGCGTACTTATACGACTGGCCTCCAAAAAAAGAGAGACAGACTAGAGACACAGGCGGACCTTGAAGACAAGCTCAGTAAACTGGAATTTGCCAACCAATCCCACCCCTCCAAATATCTCACCAAGAAAATAACTCGACATAAAACTACAACTCAACACAATAATGGCAACCCACACTGAAAGAGCCATTAGGTGGACACAAGTGACGTTTTATAAATACTCCAATAAAATGGACAGAATGCTCGCATGCAAACTCAGAGACAAAGAACGCCTAAACACGACTTTTTCAATTAAAGATGAACAATCACATACCACACACAACCCAAATAAAATCTATGCTGCATTCCACAAATTCTACCAGAATTTACATAATGACAACCCACACTCCACCAAACCCAAAATTGACAAATTCCTAGCCACTATACCACTACCAACCCTAACCCCGAGCTATGCGGCAAAACTACACTCACCAATAACAGAAGAGATACTGACCACCATCAAACAACTAAAAGCAGGTAAAGCACCAGGCCTGGATGGACTGACCGCATTATACTACAAAATATTCCAGGACACACTAACAAACCACATACGCGCATATTGCAACAACTTACTCTCAGGGCAAACCATGCCCCAAGAACTTTACACTGCACATATTGCTGTCATCCCAAAATCAAAAAAGACCCACTACTCATCAAGAACTACAGGCCCATCTCCCTATTAAATATAGACCTTAAAATCTTCACAGCCATACTAACCAACAGAATAAATACCTGTCTCCCTAACCTTACACACAAAGACCAAGTGGGTTTCATACCTTCGAGACAAGCACCTGACAACATACGTAGGAACCTCAATATAATACACAATGCCAACAAATCCAACTCACCCCTAACTGTCCTGGCTCTAGACATAGAAAAAGCCTTTGACTCAGTTGCATGGGCATACCTATTCCAAGTTCTGAACAGATTCAGGCTACCTCAACCATTGATAAATGCCCTTAAACTCCTCTACAACAACCCGATCGCATACCTAAATCTCCCATCCACCTCCCCGAAACCAATACTCATAAAAAGAGGCACGAGGCAGGGATGCCCCCTATCACCGGCCTTATTCGCTATGATCATGGAACCCCTAGCCCAAAAGATACGATCCCATCCAGATATCACAGGCCCAAAAATAGGGAAACACACCTATAAAGTAAGCCTCTTCGCAGACGACCTACTACTGACCCTAACGAACCCCCACATATCGTTTCCAAACTTGATATCCATCCTCAAACAATTCGAGGAGATCTCAGGACTGAAAGTAAACGTGGATAAATCAGAAATAATGTTTATTAACACCCCAGCCAATGACAGGAACCGAATTCTATCCAACTTTTAAGTTTACACACAAAGAGCACTACATTCCTTATCTCGGAACCAATCTAACATCACATAAAAACACTCTATACAAACTACAGCCCCATATTGCAAAAACTAGAACAGAATCTAAACAAATGGTCAACCCCAACGCTGTCCTTTTTAGGGAGAGTTCACACGATAAAGATAGGCACGCTACCCCAATTCCTATATCTCTTCCGCTCACTACCAATACCAAAGTCCATATTCAAAACGATCCACTCCCAAATCAACCGATTCATATGGAATCATAAGAGACCACGCATATCCATGCAGAATTTACAGAAACACAAAGCAAAAGGAGGTGTATCGCTGCCAAACTTCATACACTACTACAGGGCAGCACAAATGGCACAAATGGCAACAATACATGCAGAGCAGAACACTCCCCTATGGATCCACATAGAGAACTCACAACTAACCCCATACACCTTTAGAAGTCTCTTCTAGGCCACGGGGACTCTACCAAAAAACTTAAACATGTACTCACCATACACCCTCCACACTCTACAACTATGCAGATCCATAAGATTCCAATACTCCTTCCAATCCCACCCATCACCACTATTGGAGCTATTTAACAACCCAATGTTTCAATCCGGGGTCTCGTCCAAAAACCACACATGGTGGGAACAAAGCAATGTATTCAGACTACAACATCTCCTTAACCACTTGACGCTTATGCCCAAGCACGCACTCATTACGAAATATAAAATCCCGCCCACAGAAACCTTCAGACTAGAGCAAATATACCACTTCATACATTCCATACTCAAAACTATAACACACCCAAAAGTGACAGCATTTGAACTCAAATGCATGCATGACCCCCTGGGAAAAGGATCAATATCCCAAATATACACCACGCTTAACCACCCAAAGGATAGTCGTAAGCTAAAAGCTATGGAGCAATGGGAACTAGACCTGGGAATCACGCTCACACCAGCTCCAAGCCTGACAGATGCTTCAGAGGATGTGACACAGTAGGGGACACACTCCACACATGGTGGACATGCCCCATCGTAAAATCCCTTTGGAATGACGTCATAAAGATAATCGACATCAGTCTAGACGACAAACTCACACTCACTCCACCAGAACTACTGTTTGGGGACAAACCACCTAATGTGAGTAACAAAGCATATCGGCTACTCACCTACATAACCATGGCCACCAAAAATCACATAGCCAAACAATGGAACACGGATTTGCTATCACTAGAGCAAGTAAAGTGCCGTATCCACTCCATAATGCTCTTCGAGAAAATAGAGGCAACCAGAAATGACGCCATGGACCTCTTCAGGGCTATATGGGAAACCTGGATAACCAAAAACAAAGACCACGACCTTCACAGAGTAATGTCACTATCAACGTAAAACACACAATAACACTAAGCTCTATAAAGAAAGTGAAGCACCTTAATAACAAGATCAATGAACAACCCATAGATACCCACATGCCATCCCATAGAATTACCCCCTCCAAAAAAAAAAAAGCTAACCCCTGTTGAACTGCTACGAGAATGCCGCTTCCCCGCTACTCAAGATACTTCCTTCTCTTTTTCTTTTAGTTTTTTTTTATTATATCTCAATTTTCTTGTATTACTCTCTCTTCTCTTAACATTAACACCAAATTATAAAGTATATAACAACGCCTTGCTATATGAACCTGAACCCCCCCTGCGAGGGGGTCGCTTCATTTGTTTTATCTGTCTTATTTGATTTATTTCCTATTTTTTTCTCACATTGCATTGATTAACAATTGTTTGTATGCATCTACTTTTCTTCTGTCACAATAAAATTTTGTCGAAACTAAAAAACTCACCAAATACTTAATGCAGCAGCCAGGATCACCCATCTGGCCAATCGTTACTCAGATGCCTCTGCTCTGTGCCAGTCATTGCACTGGCTACCCGTACACTACAGGATGAAATTCAAATTGCTTGTTCTCACACACAAAGCTCTTCACAGTGCAGCACCCACCTACATCTCCTCCCTCATATCTGTCTATCACCCCACCCGTTCTCTACATTCTTCAAATGACCTTCGACTAACATCTGCACTAATCCGATCCTCCCACTCCCGACTCCAAGACTTCTCCAGAGCTGCACCAATCCTCTGGAATGCTTTACCCCAAGAAATCAGGACTATCCACAACTTGCATGGCTTCAGACAATCCCTAAAAACACATCTTTTTAAGGCGGCCTATCATACTCCCTAATAGAAGTCCATTGTACTGTAGATAGTGAATGGGCTATCTCTCTTGACATTACTCTTCTACAAACTCCACCAAACTAAAAAGGTCTACACAGACTGTATAATGACCATCCATGTAAGCTTAGTTCTATGCCCCATTTCCTCAAGATGCCTGGACCATGAATGCAATAAGCCCCTGTACCTTGTGCAACCCCTATCCCGTTGTAGATTGCAAGCTCTTTTGAGCAGGGTCACCTTCATTTCTTGCTTTATTTATTGTATTTTCTTTTTTACAATGATTCTATGCCTATTGTTTTGTATCCAATTATTGTACTGTATTTGTTCTCTACTGTAATTACTTACTGTATTATATTTTCTGTACACTAACCGCTACATTGTAAAGGCTGCGGAATATGTTGGCGCTATATAAATAAAGCTTTATTATTATTATTATTATTATACGTTTGTGTGAATTCAGTCTGGGATAAATTTGTGTCTTGTTTTTTCTGGTACCCAGAATGGGAGACTGCTCTGATTTTGGGCGCACTGGACAAAAATGGCCAGAAACGAATCTGGTACGGTCCGTAGCAATAACATGCGAGTCTATGGAGCCGAATCCGGGTAAATAAAAGGATTGTCTCCTGGATCCGGTTATAGATACTGTACTCTAACCCCTACATTGTAAAGCGCTGCGGAATATGTTGTGCTATATAAATAAAGCTTTACTATTATTATTATTAGATACAGAGCATGCTTAGAACAAATGCACTGGGTCTCTCAACCCAATTTCTCTTCAGGATTTCAGGATCTCTCTCTTTCTCTCTCTTTCTTTCTCTCTCTCTCTCTCTCTCTCTCTCTCTCTCTCTCTCTCTCTCTCCAGAACTGACATTACCATTATGTCCTATAGCTGTACTAATTACCTTGCCCAAAACGGATCCTTCAAAAAGCAGGGTCCGGGAGCATCCTTGCCATCCGTTTACATAAATCCGTGCCTGTCTGTGTGGTGCTTCAAAAACAGAATCCACACAGACAGGCAAAAAACGTTGTGAAGGGGGCCTTAGGATGTTGGAGAGTTGTGACATGGGGCAAATATGGATAATTGGGGTGTCACCACTGAGGTCTGTAGTGTGTGTGATGTTGAGGTTGCCATCAACGTTAACAAATGCTCTTTCTGGGCCTCATTTACAAGTTGTACCACTCTTCATCTGTTGCCAAAAAAAAAAAGAGAGACTGAAACAGCGTGTCCAGAAAGAGAAGTTGTCATTTGGCTTTGGAGAGGACGAGACGAAGTTTTTTCAGTACATCTTTCAGCTACATTAGCAGTAGCTCCTACCACCTGTATGCCAAATAAAGCCTTTTAGTGGAAAATGAAAAATTGGGCAATGACTTGTTTGAAGCCAAAAAAAAGCGGTTAAGGGATCAACAACAAATTGGCAATCCCTTGTTTGAGTACAAAAAAGCCTTTTAGAGGAAACACAAAGATTTGGCTAAAACTTGTTTGAGGTTAAGAAAAAAACTCTTAGGGGAACCCCAAAGGTTTGTTAACCCCCTTCATGACCCAGCCTATTTTGACCCTAAAGACCTTGGCATTTTTGTCAATTCTGACCAGTGTCCCTTTATGAGGTAATAACTCTGGAGAGCCCCTATGTGCCTAAACATTGGAGTTCCCCCACAAGTGACCCCATTTTGGAAACTAGACCCCCCAGGGAACGTATCTAAATGGGTGGTGAGCACTTTGAACCCCCAGATGTTTCACAAATTGATCCATAATAATGAAAAAGTATTTTTTTTTCCACAAAAATTTTCTTTATTCATTTTTACAGATTAATTTGTGAAGCACCTGGGGGTTCAAAGTGCTTACCACAAATCTAGATAAGTTCCCTGGGGGGTTTAGTTTCCAAAATGTGGTCACTTGTGGGAGAGCTCCAATGCTTAGGCACACAGGGGCTCTCCAAACGCGACATGGTGTCCGCTAACAATTTGAATGGAAAATTAGCTCAAATTGTTAGCGGACACCATGTCGCGTTTGGAGATCCCCTGTGTGCCTAAACATTGGAGCTCCCCCACAAGTGACCCCATTTTGGAAACTAGACTTCCCCAGGGAACTTATCTAGATGGGTGGTGAGCATTTTGAACCACCAGATGCTTCACAAATTAATTTGTAAAAATGAAAAAAGAAAATATTTGTGGAAAAAAAAGTACTTTTTCATTACTCCGAATCAATTAGTGAAACATCTGGGGGTTCAAAGACAGGGGGCGAGCAGGGGACCTGAACGGGAGCAGAAAGATAACGGGGGGGAAATTAAGAGGAGGGGGGCGGGGAGATCAGGAATGGGAGGAAGGAGCAGGGCGCAGGAGCTGGGGCAGATCTAAAGAGGTGGCGGCGGGCAGCTCGTGCAGGGAGGCTATGGAGCGGCTCTGATGGGGGTGATCCTCCCCTCAGATCGATTTCATTTGACATGGAGGGGGTGCCCCCCCCTCCAGCTCTGATAGAAGTGATTTGATGGGAGAATCACTCCCATCAGAGCTGCTCCACAGCCCCTTCCATAGGTGGCAGTCGACCACGGTAATTGACTGTTCAAACAGCCAATCACCGTGATCCTGGGGGCGGGGTGGAATCCATCCCCCTGACCTCAAACCCCAGTGTTCAGTGATAAGTATCACTGAACACCCGGGCCCGATGGCGGTTACCGCAGCAACAGTGCCGTGGTAACTGCCATGACGTTGTACAACGTCAAAGGTTGGGAAGGGGTTAACCACTTATTTGATGCAAAAAAGCCTTTCAGGTGAACCAGAAAGATTTGGCAATCACCAGTTAGAGGCCAAAAAAAGCCTTTTAGGTGAAACACATAGATTTGGCGATCACTTTTTTGATAGCAATAAAGCCTGTTAGGGGAAACACAAAGATTGGCAATCACTTGTCTAAGGTTAAGGGTGGAGGCACACTAGCATGTGTGAAAATCAGAGCATTTTTGATGTATGGCAGTCATGCAAGTGCTTTCTGTATGGTCCTGAGAGTGTGATGCAACAGCAATATGTGTGGTGTGACTGTGGTACGAGTGTGGTTAGTGTGCAATGCATTTTTAACATGGTGTTTCTCATGGTGTATAAACTGAGAAAAGAGCAAATAGATAGAATAGCTAGATCAGTCTTAACAGTCCCCCGCTGTTACTTCTAGGGACACCTATTAAGCATAATCACTTCATATTCACTCAAAAAAACAGCCAATCACAGAAGCTCCCAGTCTGTGAAAGCCTCTGTGATTGGCTGTTGCAGTCAGACTGGATTTCCTCAATCTGGACAGGGAATCTGCTTGGTTACCATACACATTAGTGTATGGCAACAAACCTGCCATCATAGGTTGTTAAGTAAATAAATAAATAAAAAAAGAGTGCGGATTCGCAGCATTTTTAAGTCCAGCCCGATGAAAGCAGACAACTGCGAGCTGCCACCCTCAGCTGCCTAATTTACCCTTAGCCGGAAAAAAAATGCATGGACTCCACCCTTTTTTTAATTGCCAGCCAATGTAAAACTAGGCACTTCTTATTAGTGCGCCATTTTTAGGGGCGGCTGTGGGCTGCTATTCTTTACCATGGGGGGGTCCTAAAATAATGGGCCCTCACCCCACTGAAAATAGCAGCCCTCAGCTGGCTAGTTTTACCTTGGCTGGCAATTAAAAAAGGGCAGAGCTCACGCATTTATTTTGCCAGTCAAGGGTAAATTAGGCAACTGGGAGTGGCAGCTCGCAGTTGTCTGCTTTCATCGGGCTGGACTTAAAAATGCTGCTAAGCCCCATGCGTTTTTTATTAAATTATTTATTTATTTAACAACCTATGATGGCAGGTTGGTTGCCATACACTAATGTGTATGGTAACCAAGCAGATTCACTGTTCAGATTGTGGAAATCCAGTCTGACTACAACAGCCAATCACAGAGAGTGAGCCCGATCTAGCTATTCTATCCATTCTAACTTTTACCAGCATGGGAAAGCCGCTGCCATAAACTCGCACAGTGTGCTGTCTGGGTGTGAGTTTTTCTTGCACCCATAGACTTTCATTGCCCTCTCGCACATGAAACTCGCATAAATCACAGCATGCTGCAATTCAACTTGCATTTGACTCGCAATGCGAGTTCAGCAATCTGACCTCACTGATTGTTTAACATTGGTCTGAGTGCAATGCGAGTTTTTCTCGCATTGCACATGCACGAATCTCACGCCAGTATGCCTTCACTCTAAAAAGCAGACTTTTAGAGGAACCTCAAAGAATTGGTAATCAGTTATTTTAGGCCAAACAGAGCCTTTTAGGGAAACCACAAAAATTTGGCAATCAGTTATTTTAGGCCAAAAATAGCCTTTTAGGGGAACCACAAATATTTGCCAATCACTTATTTGAGGCCAAAAAAGCCTGTTTAGGGGAACACAAAGATTTGGCAATACCTTGTTTAAGGTTGTAAAAAGACTTTTAGGGCAAACACATGGATTTGGCCTTTTAAGGTACCTTAACACACCACAATATCTGCTGGCGATATGAGGCAATCTAACGTGCCCGTGCACGTTGTTCATGGTCACCTCAGATCACTGATGGCACTCTTACACGCCGCAATTTCGCCCTCAACCTAAGGTGATGTGTCGCTCCGGAAATCGCCTCACCCACAGCGGAACCAATCCGGTCGAATTCCCTTGCCGCTTCACACGCTGCAATCCCAAAGGCAATGTGGGCGTATATGTGCAGCGGTGCGAGGAGATAGGCGTGCCACAGTGGTTTACACCGCGCCCCATACACGCTCATTGGACAATGCAACAGCGTTATGATTTGTCAGCCTGCTCTGGAAGGCTGGCTAATACATGACGCAACTGAAGATGTGTGTGTTGCTGAACGGACAGCTCTTCAAATATGGCGCCCTGTGAACTGACAGCCAATTGGAACACAGTAGCCACCCCAATCATTGCAGATGCGGCGAAGACTACAGCATGCTGTGGCACGCCTACGGGAAATCAATAGGCGATGCAGATTCCATCACTATCGCCCTATCACACGCCAAAAGCCAGGAATCTCGCCTTCATGTTTGCCTCTGATTTTGGAGCACTGCTCTGAAATCAGAACCAGGCAACAGGTATTTTATCATCGCCAAATTCCCAATTACACGACGCAACTGGGAGGCAATTTGACAGCGATAGTTTCAGGGCAACATATCGCCGTCAGGATTCCCAGCAGATATTGCGGCGTGTAAAGGTACCTTTAGGGGAACCACAAAGAATTGGCAATCCCTTATTTGAGGCAAAAAAGAGCCATTTAGGGGAACCACAAAGATTTGGCAAATACTTGTTTAAGGCCAAAAAAGCCTATTAGGGGAAGCACAAAGATTTGGCAATCACTGCAAGGCACAAAGAATCGGCAATCACTTGTTTGAAGCAAAAATAAAAGCCTTTTAAACAAAGCACAAAGATTTGGCAATGACTTTTTGTATGCAGAAAACATGTCTTTGGCAATGCACACAGATTTGGTATTCGCTTCTTCTGAGCAAAAAAAGTGTATATTCAGATGGACCTTCTCACCATATAATTCTGCCTAAAAAGAGATTGAGTAGTTAGCTATCTTCCTGTGTAGCAGGGAAGGAGTCATTTGGAGCAGCGACAGCAACATTTTGCCTAGGAGTAAGGCTAGGGTCAGACTTGCGTCTGGCCGTAGATTGGCGGATGCGCTGCAAACGTAGAAATTTGCAGGCTGAGCACATAGCGTTACCGACATGGAGCGCTATTCGCCACCTGTTTAAAGTGTCCCTATGTTTACCGGATTGATGATGCAGCGGTTTGCAGCGTTTCCTGTGCTCTCTGCAAAAGCGCATATCTGAGAGTGCTGAGTGGAGACGGCAGCTGCGTCATCAATCCGGTAACCATAGAGATACTATAAACAGGTGGTGGATAACGTTACATGCCGGTAACGCTATGCGCTGAGCCAGCAAATTTCAAAGTTTCATGCGCATCCTGCAGATGCAAGTCTGCCCCTAGCCTCACCCTATCAAAAAGGCAACAACGGCAAATGACCGCTTCTTATATCCCGAGGGACATGTGGCTTGGGCAGCCAATGACTCAAGCCCTTGTATCTGAAAGGTGTGGATGGTTTGCGCACCCTGATTGGCTGCCATCCAAGAACATCCACACATTAAGTGTTGGGAAAAAAATGGAGTCTGACGCTCCTCTGACCTTTACCTTCCCCCTCCCCTCATCAAACATGTCCTGTCTGCTATCCCAAACAATCACAAGGTGGAAGAAAAGCATCGATTAAAATGTAGTAATGTTTTTTTAACATCACTTGCTGAACAAAGCCAAGTTTGCCGATTTCCAAGCAAAATGTTCTTGTTCCCAATCCAGAATCTGAATCGTTCATGTTCATGCCGAATTTGAAAATGGAGAACATATTTGAGGAAAGATCGCTCATCTCTATTTATGAGTCTCCCATTGAGGTTATTTGGTGTTTGATTTAGCTGCTACTTTTATATTGAGGTTGATCCGTTGATGGCTTTGATCTGCATGCTATTGGTCACTGGTATGTCATAGTGTGTACATGCCCCAAAGGCCACACATTCCAACACATCTCTGTCAATTTACTGATGTGTGCCCTTTTAACAGACAAAAGCTAATATCAGTGAGTAGACAGGTGTAAATTGGGATATATCTGCTTTACTCTATATGTTCAGCAGAAAAATAAAAAGGTGCCTTTGTTTCTGCTTTGTATTAACTTAAGAAATCCTTAAACGATGAAATGTCTCCTGTAATGAATTTGAATAGCATGCCTAATTAGTATGCTGTTTTAGTGAAACATTTTGGTTGCCAGTGGAAACTGGTCTCTGTAATATAGTGAATTTCAATATGCTTTTGATCTAGGCAAATGAAAAAATATGTCATGCATTCATGTTCTATTGATGTATTTATTTAAGTAACCTTTTTAAATTTTCTCTAACGAAATTGAGACTCTGTTTACAAATGTATCCGATAACAAAGAATATTTATTATTTTTAATACAGGCATTTACATACTAATGCTGTGAATAACAACAACAAATCTTTATACTCTCAGCAAATGCATAAAAATATATCAAAGAACTTCTTCCAGATGAATATCTGAAATTTAAATGAACAGAACTGGGAGCATGTCTTCCTCTATCGAGAAAGACAAAGAGATCAGTACAAACCAGTATACGGCCGTCTAGTTTTCCCGGTTGGTGTAAATATAGCTGACAGGTTTTGTCACTCAGGTCATTTATGTGAAAAACATTATTCCTCTTATGTATCAGAAGTAAAGTGGATACTGGAGTCTGATCACTGCGGCTTTTAATCACAAGGATGGTTAAAGGACTTTAAGACCCAAAGTTCATAGCTTGTAAACATAAATCTTGTGGAATGAGCTGCTCATAAAATGCCCAAATATGTGCATAAATGTGATCAAGTAGTGATTATAGAAGGCACACAATTTGCTGTACTCTTCTCCAGTTGTCCTTCTAGTTTTGAGGATACAGTGAATATTTGTGGGTCACAATACTGATTATATCATATAGAAACTTGCATACAAATCATATTCCGTAATAAATCTATAATTGTACCGTTGCCCTCCCCAAAAAATGATATTAAGGCTAGGGTCACACCTGCGGTTGGGCTTTCAGATCCTGCAAAAATGCTCAAATCGGATCCGGATCCGCAGCCATGGGCACTATTTGCAATTCCGGTTACTGGATCCGGTTTTGGAGCCTGCGGGAAAAATCATGCAGGCCGCGTCTATCGCGCCTCGTTCCATAACCGGATCCTTTTTTTTTATATGAGAGTCTATGGGTACCGGATCTGGTTTTTAAATGTACAAAAACCCACATTCCAAAACCATTAATGCATCCAGATCCGGAATGAGGGTTGCACTTTTACTATCAAATGATAGTATGAAGGCACACGGTTAAAACTGCACGGTAATGGATGCAGTTACCGGTTTGTGCCTTTTAAGTGGGACCCTAGCCTAAGTTAAGTAGGCAGGGTCACAGAAATGCATACCTTCCAACTTTTACAGGTAGGGAGATGGAAATGTATTGCGGCAAGTACACCAGTATGATATCCAGAAATAAATCACCCCACACACTGTATTATACTTCCACAGTGCTTTCCCTCAAACAATATTCCTCCATATGCACATTATGATGCTCTTGCAACCCATCAACAAAGCTGCCACTGTGCCATCAAACCAGTATGAGCCCAAAGCAAACGTGTATGTGATCCACACCGCCATATGATGAAAAGGACCACTGGAGTGGATCAAACAATGGTGGTTTTATTCATTCTACATGTTTCGGAGTGTTATCCTCGCTCCTTCTTCAGGTGACAACCATACATCATTTCCTGAAGAAGGAGCGAGGATAATGCTCTGAAACGCCTAGAATAAATGAAGCCACCATTGATTGATATACTCCTGTGGTCTGTTTCATCATACGGTGGCACGGATCATATACACAAATTTCCTTTGGGCTCGTTTGGCTACCACAGTACACTTTGATTGTGCATCCTGCAGCAGCCGTTTCATGAGCTATGTATTGGTTGTGTGTTACACAACCATTCAGGTGAGCAGTGACATTGTCACAAATCAACAGTTTGTCACAAAAATAAGACCCTGTATCCGCTATTGTATACTTTTCAGCTCTTCCTATCAGACCAGAATGAAGACACCACTGTATAATATTTTTACGTACCACCAAAAATGTATAATGCCCCCACAGTATATCTCAAAAGACAAGGCACTGCCATTTTTAGATGCTTTAAAGTGTATTTTATTAAATCAGTGTTTTCAAAAGTTTCGGTCTGAGATAGACTTCGATCACACTTGTAAAATTGGTCATATGAGTACATCAGTCGTCTTAGTTAGACTCATGGTCAGCATGTGGATGGTTGCGGTGTCCGCCGCTAAATTAGGCTGCTAGGTCTGGACCTGTTGAAGGGTAACCCACAAAACGGCGAGCCGTCGTACGCCGACTCCTTACTAGCTCTCCACGCAATGATCATTCTGCTGTGACACTGGCAGCTTTGATGAATAAATGGAACTTACTTCAGATGGTGAGGCCGCTTCTTTTTTTCTCTGAAAAATAAAAATCAATGAGTGAGTGAAAATTTTTGGACTACACTCGAAATGACATCTAAATTCAGACAGATTTCTGTTTACTGGCACAATGGAGAAGATGGAGAAATTTTGTTCTTCATCTTCTAGTCATTTCTCTTAACTGAGAGATTCAGAGTGGACTATGCTGACACTCGGATTAGACTCCAATCAGAGTGTTATTTGCATAATCTTCTTGATTTTCTCAGATTAGAGAGTCTATGGCCTTCTGCCCCTGCCCTAATACACAGATTCAATTGATAGGCAAAGAGAGAGATTAGAGATGTGCTAGTAGAAAGTTACAGACTCAAAGTGATTCATTAGTGTGAAGTCACATTCTCATGTTCATATATAAAATCACTCAGATTTTCAGCCAGACAAGTTAGCAAGTGTCAGGAGGGTGCCATGCGTTTTTTTTCCTCATCCACCATCCTTATGTAATGCCACCACCATGCAGGTGCTATGCAAGTGTGCATTTTTTTCTCACCTAGCATCTGTATGTCATGCAACTGCTATGCGAGTGTGCGATTTTTTTCTTACCTAGAGAAGAACAGCACACTTGCATAGCACTCACGTGAGATACGGATGGCTGTAACTATATTGTAATGAACCATTTTGATTGAGATAAAGGTACGCTAACACGCCACCATATTTTGTGGGAATCCTGACGCCGATATGTCGCCCTGAAACTATCGCTGTCAACTTGCCTCCCAGTTGCGTTGTGTAATTGGGAATTTGGTGGTGATAAAATACCTGTCACCTGGTTCTGATTTCAGAGCAGTGCTCCAAAATCAGAGGCAATCATGAAGGCGAGATTCCCGGCTTTTGGCGTGTGATAGGGCGATAGTGATGGAATCAGCGTCGCCTTTTGATTTCCCGTAGGCGTGCCACAGCGTGCTGGAGTCTGCGCCCCATCTGCAATAATTGGTGTGGGCTACTGTGTTCCCATTGACTGTCACTTGACACCGCACCATAATTGAAGAGCTGTCTATTCACCACCACACAATGGCAATGGCGTCATGTATTAGCCAGCCTTCCAGCGCAGGCTGCCCAATCATAACGCTATTGCGTTGTTCAATCAACGTGTTTGGGGCGCGGTGTAAACCAGTCTGCCACGACTATGTTATCACCACTATGAACATGTGTGCCCACATTCCTTTTGGGATTGCGGTGTGTGAAGCGGTGAGGGAAGTCCACCGGATTGGTTCCGCTGTGAGGTAGGCGATGTCCGGGGCGACACATCGCCTTAGGTTGAGGGTGAAATTGCGGCGTGTAATGGCCATCTGAGGTAACCATGAAAATGTGCACATGCATTGCGGCGTGTAAAGGTACCCTTATACACATGTTTATTTCCTTTGTGAGTACTGGAAAAATGCAAAACTAAACATAGAAAAAGGCAAATTCAACATAATTTCACAGAAAACCCAAAAAATGGTCAATACAAAATTGTTGGCACCTCAATATTTAGTTGCACACCCTTTGGAATAAATAATTGCAATCAATCAGTTACTATAAGCATCAGCAAGCTTCTTATACCTTTCAACTGGAATTTTGGATCATTCTTCTTTTGCAAACTCTTATATTTGAAGGGTGCCTTCTCCAAATAACAATTTTAGGATCTCTGAAGAGGAGTTCAATGAGACTTAGATCCAGACTCATTACTGGCCACTTCAAATATCTCCAGTGATTTGTTTCTATCCATTTCTATGTCCTTGTTGAAATATTTTTAGGGTCATTGTCCTGCTGGAAGTCCATGACCTAGGACACAAACCCAGCTTTCTGACAATGGACGATACATTGCAACCCTAAATCCTTTGTTAATCTTCAGATTTCATGATGCCTTGCATGCAGTTTAGGCACCCAGTGCCAAAGGTAGTAAGATCATCCCAACATACCTTTGAACCTCCACCATATTTAACTGCAGGTACTGGATTCACTTCTTTGAAAACCTTATTCCATTTTCGATAAACATAGAATAGTGTGCCTTATCAAAAAGCTCAATCATGGTCTCATCTTTTCAGAAGATGCTTTCCCAGAAGGATTTTAGCTTACATACACTGTGGCAAAAAGAAGTCTAGGTTTTGTATGTCTCTTTGTCAGCAGCAGTGGGTTCCTCTTAGGTCTCCTGCCACAGCATTTTGCTTAATTATAATGTTGATGTTTAGTTCGCACTGACACTGATGCTCCCTGAGCCTGCAGTATAGCTTGAATTTCTTTGGAATTTCTTTGGGGCTGCTAATTTACCATCCGGACTATCCTCCTTTGTAATCTTTTGTCTATTTTTCTCTGCCATCTATGTCCAGGGAGATTAGCCACAGTCCAATGGGTTGCAAACGTCTTGATTATGTTGCACACTGTGGTCAAAGGAACATTAAGATCTCTGGAGATGGACTTGTAACCTTGAGATTGTTGATATTTTTCAACAATGTTTTGTTCTCAAGTTCTCAAACAGTTCTATTCTCCTCATTCTGGGATCCATGCTTAGTGTGGCACACAAAGGCTGACAATTAGAGATGGGTAAACCTTTGAAACTCGAATTCAGTTCGCCGAATGGGCATATGTTCGCCGAATAGATTGGCAAACAATTTGCTGAACTTCCAAACCCCGTTCAAGTCAATGAGAGGCAAAGTCAAGGTCATAGAAAAACCCTTCAAAGGGGCCCAAAAGCTGGCAAACACAACTCAAACCATTTTACAGTGGAGCCCTGTTGTTTTGGCTCAGCCATTAGCTTCCTAGAGTACCACTTACAAAACTTTATTGTTGATGTCACCCTGGTTATGGGCACACTCATGAACCTCACTGCTTCCCGCCTTAATTGATTAAAGGCAGACTTAGCCTTGACCACCCTCTCTGCCAGCATCTGTGATTGTTTGCCAGTATGGCAACCAAGCTGACCTCTGATTACTGTGAAAATAAATAAATAATTGTAAAAATTGACATCCAGCCCCCAATTTTGATACCAGACAAGATAAAGCGCACGGTTGGGGGTTGGTAGTCTTACCTGAGGGAGGTATACAGTTATTTCCAGCCCGCTGTGTACGGGGTATGTATGGCAGGCCTCAGCTGCTCCAGAATATGACACATTCATTAGTAGCACCATATCCTGGCACATCATCCCAGCTCATCCCATTGTCCTGGTGCAGTGGCAAACTGGGTAATACAAGGGGTTAATGACAGATGAATATTGTCAACTGTCATAAACCTCTGGATTGTTAATGTTGAGGCATGTATGATAATCCCACATTAACAATCCAGTGAGTAAATAGTTAAAAAAAACGCAGAGAAAAATCCTTCATTAGAATAAAACACACATATAACCCACTTTCACCAATTTATTAAGCCCAAACATGCTCTGACAGTAATTCACACAAAAAACTCACCAAAATTTAGCCAGGTAAAATGTCCATTTTTTCAAATGTTTGGTGGCTTGTCCACCAAACAAACATATGGTCAGGCATATGGATAGGAGTAGTAAGCGTGAGGGCCCGTGACGTGGGTTACGAGCTTACGTATTTGGCCAAATATCCACTAACTCCTCACATCTTTATCTTTAGAGTTTCTTTTTTGCACTTTTTTATCTTTTGCAGTATGGAGCTGAGCCCTCAGGGGGGCGTCGGTCATTGTGATGGATATATAGGGTGCGGTGCGGGCCGCCTGGTCTAATGGGGGGCGTGACAGGCGGGCTGTGCTGACACTTTGCTTCACTTAGACCTGTGTGACTGACGTCCTGTTGGTAACCTTGTCTCCATGAATTCCACCAGTCTCCTCCTTGTCAGCATGGCTGGACGCAGGCGCCACAGCCGCCATCATGCTTGGGTTGCAGGAGATTGAGCACCAGTGTTCTTACACTTGTGTTGCCTACCAGTGGCGCTGGCAGCGCTCTGCTAGGTGCAACGGATATTTTACCTGGCTAAATTTTGGTGAGTTTTTTCTTTATAGATGTCCTAATTCGGTGATTTTTTCAAATGTTTGGTGGTTTGTCCACCAAACAAACATATGGTCAGGCATATGGATAGGACTCGTAAGCGTGAGGGCCCCTGACGTGGGTTACGAGCTTACGTATTTGGACAAATATCCACTAACTCCTCACATCTTTATCTTTAGAGTTTCTTTTTCGCACTTTTTTATCTTTTGCAGTATGGAGCTGAGCCCTCAGGGGGGCGTCGGTCATTGTGATGGATATATAGGGTGCGGTGCGGGCTGCCTGGTCTAATGGGGGGCGTGACAGGCGGGCTGTGCTGACACTTTGCTTCACTTAGACCTGTGTGACTGACGTCCTGTTGGTAACCTTGTCTCCTTGAATTCCACCAGTCTCCTCCTTGTCAGCATGGCTGGACGCAGGCGCCACAGCCGCCATCATGCTTGGGTTGCAGGAGATTGAGCACCAGTGTTCTTACACTTGTGTTGCCTACCAGTGGCGCTGGCAGCGCTCTGCTAGGTGCAACGGATATTTTACCTGGCTAAATTTTGGTGAGTTTTTTCTTTATAGATGTCCTAATTCGGTGATTTTTTCAAATGTTTGGTGGTTTGTCCACCAAACAAACATATGGTCAGGCATATGGATAGGACTCGTAAGCGTGAGGGCCCGTGACGTGGGTTACGAGCTTACGTATTTGGACAAATATCCACTAACTCCTCACATCTTTATCTTTAGAGCTTTTTTGCACCTTTTTATCTTTTGCAGTATGGGTCTGAGCCCTCAGGGGGGATGCATATATAGGGTGCGGTGCGGGCCGCCTGGTCTAATGGGGGGGCGTGACAGGCGGGCTGTGCTGACACTTTGCTTCACTTAGACCTGTGTGACTGACGTCCTGTTGGTAAACTTGTGTCCATGAATGCCACCAGTCCCCTCCTTGTCAGCATGGCTGGACGCAGGCGCCACAGCCGCCCCCATGCTTGGGTTTGCAGGAGATTGAGCACCGGTGTTCTTACACTCGTGTTGCCTACCAGAGGCGCTGACAGCCCTCTGCTAGGTGCAACGGATATTTTACCTGGCTAAATTTTGGTGAGTTTTTTCTTTATAGTATTATGTCCTAATTCGGTGATTTTTTCAGTAATTCACACAGCACAATATCCACCAAAGCACACTTGGCTATATTGCTATGACAGAAGTGAGCAGTTGCATTTATTCCTCTGGAGCTGCAAGCTTATGTCCATACAATGGGCAGCCATGCAGAGGGATGATGTACAGGATGATGTCAGCCTCAGGCTGAACTGCAGCTGTGAGCGGTAATTTCAGAAAGTTCATCTGAGGTCAGCATGGTAACAACTGTTGTGGTTACCATGGTAACTCAGCTGTGAATGGGGATGAACTATCTGACATCACCACTCAAGCAGGATATCTGTGAGAGCAAGCTGCTGCAGTAGTTTCGGGGCAGCTTCCACCTGCAATTTTTAGGGTAGTGAGGGCTCAGCAAAGATGGTCCTTCCCACTGTGAGATTATCAGATACCAGGTGACGGCCTTACCTTGGCTGGTAATCAAAATGGGGGGACCAACACCGCTTTTTTTTTCAAATTATTTTATTATCTATAAATACGTTGAAAGAATAGCTTGAGGTGACCTCTGTTTTGGATTTTTAGCCAAGGTTTATCTGACAGCTGTGGTCTACAGCATGCAGAAGTCTGCTGTACTCCAGCTGGGGATCAAAAATAGTGGGTACCCACGTAATTTTTTATTAATTATTAATTTTTATCTAAATACAAGGCTAAAACACCCTTTTGTGCAACATGAAAGGTACTAAATGGTGCAAGCTTACAATATTATAGGGACATTACATAGCTGTTTGACATCTATCTATCTCTAAATCAATCTATTTTTCCATCTATCTATAAATCTATCTCTACTAGGGATGGGCGAATCTACTCGCTAGGACTCGTTACTCGGCGAGTAGTAAGGGACTCGCAGGACTCGGTACTCTGCGAGTTTCCCAGTGATTACTCGCACGAGTCCAATGCAAATCAATATCAATCCTAGTTTTGTCAGAAACGCTGACAGAACTAGGATTGCCATTGTTTGCATTAGACTCCTGCGAGTAATCACTGGCTACTGTGCCAGTGATAGCAGGGAAACTCGCAGATAACTGCTGTTACATTGCGAGCCGAGTCCAGCTGTCTTCTCTGTGCAGCTCCAGGGTCCTAGAGCCTGCCTGCTGCCTGATGTAGCAGTGCTGAGATTGTTCTCAGTCTGCTCATTCCCTGTGTACAGACATGAATGTCTGTGCACAGAGATGATGTAGCAGAGCTGAGATTGTTCTCAGTCTGCTCATTCCCTGTGTACAGACATCTATATTTATGCACAGGGGATGTAGCAGAGAGGACATCGCGTTTTGGACTACGTCGGACAGAAGAGGATTTTTTTAATTAAAGATGGAGTCCCTAATGGCTTTTTTTTTTATTTCAAATAAAATTTTTTCTCTGTGTTGTGTTTTTTTAACCCTTTATTGGAGATTCTTAGTGGCTGGGTCAAACGTGGCCTGACATTAAGAATCTCGGGCTTAATACCAGCTTGTATAACAAAGCTGGTATTAACCCCTTTATTACCCAGCGTGCCACCGCCACCAGGGCCGCTGGAAGAGCGGGGTTCAGCGCCAGAGGATGGCGCTTCAATGAACGCGCCATCTTCTGGGGCGGCTGCAGGCTGCAATTTGCAGCGGGGGGTGCCCAGAAAGCTTGGGCATCCCTGCGCTGCGGATTCCAGCCCCCAGCTGCTTAGCTGTACCTGGCTAGACATAGAAATTGCGCGGAGCCCCACGCATTTTTTTTTTTATTATTTAATGAATTTCAGAGTCAGAGGCTCAGAGTCAGAGTCTCGGAGTCTCCTCAGAGTCGGAGTCTCAGAGTCGGAGTCGCCTCGGAGTCGGAGTCGCCTCGGAGTCGGAGTCGCCTCGGAGTCGTCTCGGAGTCGAGTCGGAGTCGGAGTCGTCTCGGAATCGGAGTCGGAGTCGTCTCGGAGTCGGAGTCGGAGTCGTCTCGGAGTCGGAGTCGTCTTGGAGTCGGAGTCGGAGTCGTCTCGGAGTCGTCTCGGAGTCGTCTCGGAGTCGTCTTGGAGTCGGAGTCGTCTCGGAGTCGTCTGAGTCGGAGTCGTCTCGGAGTCGGAGTCGTCTCGGAGTCGGAGTCGTCTCGGAGTCGGAGTCAAAAAAATGCGTGAGGCTCCGCGCAATTTCTATGTCTAGCCAGGTACAGCTAAGCAGCTGGGGGCTGGAATCCGCAGCGCAGGGATGCCCAAGCTTCCTGGGCACCCCCCGCTGCAAATTGCAGCCCGCAGCCGCCCCAGAAGATGGCGCGTTCATTGAAGCGCCATCCTCTGGCGCTGAACCCCGCTCTTCCAGCGGCCCTGGTGGCGGTGGCACGCTGGGTAATAGAGGTTAGGGCCAGCTTTGTATTATCAGCTGGCCCTAAGCCCGAAATTTATGGCGGTCACGCCAATATTAGACATGACCGCCATGAATTTCTATTAAATTGTTTTAAAAAAAACACAACACAGAGAAATTTTTTTATTAGAAATAAAAAAAAAAGCCATTAGGGACTCCATCTTTAATTAAAAAAATCCTCTTCCGTCCGACGCAGTCCAAAACGCGATGTCCTCTCTGCTACATCCCCTGTGCATAAATATAGATGTCTGTACACAGGGAATGAGCAGACTGAGAACAATCTCAGCACTGCTACATCATCTCTGTGCACAGACATTCATGTCTGTACACAGGGAATGAGCAGACTGAGAACAATCTCAGCACTGCTACATCAGGCAGCAGGCGGGCTCTAGGACCCTGGAGCTGCACAGAGAAGACAGGACTCTTATCTGTGCGAGTTTCCCAGCGATTACAGTTGCAAAGTAAACGAGTCAATGCAAATAAATGACACAACTAGGATTGCTTCAGGCTGAAGCTTCCGAGACACATCTGCGATTTGTAAATCTCACACTACTCGCTATTACTCGCTTCCCCATTCATTAACATTGGACTCGCTAGACTCGCAACGAGTAGCGAGTCCTGGGCTCGGACTCGCTAGAGTCAAGCGATTCCGAGTAATTTAGGATTCGCCCATCACTAATCTCTACTTTCCATCCATCTATAATATCTATAAATCTACTGTATCTATCTATCTATCTATCTAGCTATCTATCCATGATAAAAAATGGATGGCAGCACTTCCTTTATAGAAAAAATGTGGATTTCATTCACCCAGGGACCGCAACATTTCGTCTGGAAGCCTTTTTCAAGCAACCGAAACATTGCGGTCCCTAGGTGAATAAAATCCACTTTTTTTCTATAAAGGAAGTGCTGCTGTTCATTTTTCATCCTGCATCTGAAACCTTGGATGGTGGTAGGAGGGCCTTGCATCTGACTAAAGAAATTGTGTGATGTTCTTTTTTTCTGTTTTTTTATCTATCTATCTATCTATCTATCTATCATTATCTAGAAAAAAAGAAGTCAGGCAGCACTCAAATTATGATTAAAAAAAAGGCTTTAATGAGCCTGTAAAGGTGGCACAACGCTTCGGTGCAGGGAATGCACCTTTCTCAAGTACTTGAGAAAGGTGCATTCCCTGCACCGAAACATTGTGCCACTTTTACAGGCTCATTAAAGCCTTTTTTTAATCATAATTTGAGTGCTGCCTGACTTCCTTTTTTCTGGATTCATCATATAGCTGGACTCTTTTAAATCTTTTGAATCTTTTAAAAAAAGTAAGCAGGCCGCAGGTTCCCCAAGATTGGTGCCTCCATTACTTACATCACTCCAGGCACTTCTCCCTTACTCCCTCGCTGCCCTTATGCGTTGGCAAACAGGATAATGGTATTTGGAGTTGATGCCAGCTGGGTAGTGTCAGCTGACATCAAGTCCAGAGGTTAGTAATGCCAAAATGTCAATCAGATACCCAATATTACTAGCCAAGTTAGTAAGAACACAAACAACCACACCAAGAAATATTTTATTTGAAAATTAACTTCCTAATACATTCCTCTTCTTTCACCATTTATTTTTTAATTAAAATCCATTTTTTTAAAGGTCTCCGATTCAACCTAACACCCACAAAATTAAACCCAAAGAAATCCAGTATGTAGTCTCAGCATGGGGGCAAGATCAGTGATTGAATTCTCCATATGCTGGAAAAGAAATCACTGCATGGTCCTAACAGTGTGACAAGCTGTGGCTTCACTGTGGTTGTCTCAGTGTCACCTGGGATAACGTAAGTGGCTCATAGTACTAGCTGTCTTGTGTGTCTTGTAGTGGGTATATCTCGTCTCGCCGGTATCGTGAGACAGCGATGTGAGGAGTGGTGATGTCAGGGAGTGCAGTGCAGATGACACTTGCCAGATAGCCCCTGTTTGACCCCTTGAGTCTGAACTGCAGTAATCTTTGTGATGGCACCTCTTGTCCCCAGTGCATGTATGCCTTCTCTAACAGCGTATGGTGGGGCTTTCTGTGAATGTGAGCTTCCATATGCTTGTAAAAGGGTTCAGGGAGAGCCACAGTTGTTGTGGAAGGGCTGGAGGTATCCTCTTGTCCCTGAATATCTCTACAAAGGTGGGCAACCACAGTCCTCAAGGGCTGCAAAAACTGCAAGTTTTCAGGATTTCCTTAGCATTGCACAGGTGGTATTTTAATTACCTGCACAGGTAATGATTCCAACACATTGTGCAATGCTAGGGAAATCCTTGAATTATGCACTGTGTGCGGTCCTTGAAGACTAGAGTTGCCCAACCCTGTGTTACAAGAGTGTGTGCAGTGTCTTGCATTTCCATACGTCACACCTTTTGGCCAAAGGACTGCAGCTTGTTCTCCAGAATCTGTAAGGTAGTATCAAAGTGCCTCTTACATTGCAGAAACAGTCCAGCACACAAGGAGTAAAGTTATAAAACTTTATTGCTGCAAATTTGTAAAAAAAAAAAAACATGTTAGTACATGATGTAATTTTTCACTTATGTTATACAAGCACTGATCAATTTAAAATAAGCATTTAGCACTGACAAAAATAAGTCTAAAAGATACACGTGTATAAATATACAGTGTACATTAAAATGAGGTATAGGCTATCAAGATAATGGGGCACAGTCCATTAAGGGCACAGTCAATTAGGCGTACAGTCCATTAAGTGCTTGCAGGTGTAGCCTGAAAGCTGCAGTGTGACTAATCAATCAGGGGAAGCACAATTGGTGCTAAACTTGGGAAGGGAAAAATAATATTAACAAAAAAACAGGCCTTGCTCTAGTCCGAACTCCAAACAGCCCTTATCTGGCCACAAAGGGCATACCCAGGACTAACAACAAAGCTAACAGCCTGCAGATTTACATCCTGCATGATGTAGAGTCCCAGCAGGGGCATTTCTTCTAACAGGTCAGCGACCTAACAACAGGCATTTTTAGGGTATTCCTCTTTCATAGGAGTAAAAAGACTGTAGCATCTTTCTCAATGCTGCCCAGGATTGACGTGGCCGTTCCACACTGTAGTCCGCTGGCGGATGGTCTTGGGGGGTCACAGGTGCTACTTCTACAGGGGCATTCTCCATCACCACCTTCCCCCCAGCACACTCCATCATGGCCACCACTGGAGACGAGGACAGAGGAATTAGGGATGGCCACCCCCTCTAGGACACACACGATTAACTCAGGCAACACTGACAGGCCCATCAGAATCTCTGGTCCCTGTGGATTTTACTTCAGCTGGCTGGCTAACATTGTCAGGTCTAGCCAAAAGCCGATGCTCCATCCTCTCCATGTTGGCTTCCCGCTGCCAGTCTTGGAAATCCACGATCCCAATGGTGACCAGACTAACTCCCACCATGCAACACCCCTTTCTGCTCTTTACCTTCATGAAGGCGACCACCTTCCCAACATAGAATGTGCGGAGTCATGAAGGCTGGTGATTACGCAGCAGGGTGGACCAATTTATGTAGAAACAATCACAAGTCTCGTCTTTCATTAGGAACCCCAACCCCTTGTAACAGTTCACACGATATAATAGGGGTACTCACTCGCTTGCTGCTCCTGTAGATAGCAAAAAGGAAACACTTCCCATTTAACAGTCTAGTGGGTTTATTTAAGATTCCATAAACCAACTAACCAGGAAAATAAACATGAGCCTTCCTTGGCTTTACAGCAACATGAATTATCCAAACAGGATATAGTCCATTTAGATCATGAGTAGGGATGAGCGAGTAGTGAAATATTCGGACTCGTTATACTCGTAACGCTCCTCAGCTGGACCCTATACAGAGGTCTGGGGGCTAAGGAAAAGGCTGAAATGGGTGCATGATTGTTTAAGAGCCGGCGGTAAAAAGCCGCTGACTTTTAAACAATCATTCATCCCGATCCTCTTCCTCCCATCCTGATCCTCCACTTCCCCGCCGAGTCCCACCCCGATCCTGAGTTAGGACCGGGTGGAGAGCGCAGCACAAGGGAGCGGGGAGCGAAGAACCCGGGCGGGGAAACTGGCTGTGAGAAGACTTCACCGCTGGCTTTCCTGTTCTGTGCTGCGCTCCTTTCCTTGATGCCCCCTCCCCGCTCCCTGGTTCTGCACTCCCTGCCCAGTCCTAACTTAGGATCGCAGGAGAGCAGCGGGGGGAACGCAGCTACGCACAGGAAAGCCGGATATGAAGACTTCTCACTACCGGCTTTCCTGCCGGTTATTTCAAATGAACAGCTGAGGTATCAGCTAATGCTGATCAACTGTTCATTTGAAGTAGCCGCGCGTGCTTTCAGGGTTCATGTGAGTTGATGCTTGACTGCATGAACTCAGATGAACTTTCCCATGGCCACCCAGCATACAGCTCAGTTAAATCTATGGTAGAGACAATAGGACAACACCTCCAACAGGTTAGGTTTTTAGTAGCATTCCTGGGCATTGCATTGGTCATCCTTTGGTACCTGAGTTACTCCCCAGCTGAGACCTTAGTCTCCTCCTGGGTATCAGAGTCTTGTTGGCCACCCCAGTAAGGAGATGGTAAGTCCCATTGCTTTCCCATAGAACTCTCCACCACCTAATACCTTTCCACCAGGCCAACAAGGCCATCAATATCCTGGAGTCTCCCTGAGCAACCCATGTATGTAACAGCTGTGGAAGGGAGTGTATAAACCGGTTCATGACCACCCGCTCAACCATTTGCTCTGGGGATGAAGTCTCTGGCTGTAGTTATTTCTGAACAAGGTGCATTTGAGAGTGAGTAGGTTTGTCCCTGCCATATGCTTAATCATGGACGCGCTGTGCCCTGACAGTCATAGTTAAGCCCAGGCACGCCAATATTTCTGCTTTCAGTTTCCCATATTCTTTAGCATCCTGTGACACTAAGTCATAATAGGCTTTTTGGGGTTCCCTGGATAAAATTGGCACCAACACATCTACCCAAACCCCTTGCGAAAGTTTTCTTGTTCTGCAGTCCTTTCAAAGACAGCAAGAAATGCCTCAACATCATCCCCAGGAGTTATTTTTTGTAGTGCTTGTCTTACCATCTTCCGGACGTGAGAGTCATCTGGGTTTGGGGATGAGGCAGTTGTCCTGCCTCAAACTATCTCCGCTAGGAGCTCCATCAGTTGACCCAAGATCTCCTGATGCTGTCGCTGCTGCTGTTCAGATGCCTGCATTTGGTATTGCTGCTCCTCCCATTGCTGCTGCATTTACCCTACCCTTTAACCTATTACTTTTTTTGAGTGGTGTCACTATCTTTATTAAAGAGATAATTAATCAAAATTTAGAAATTGCTATTTTTTTTTTAACACTTTCTCAAATTCTTGATGTTTTTGAAAATAAACAAAAAACATATCACCTTATATGGGCGGCATGGTGGCTCAGTGGTTTGCACTGCAGCCTTGTAGCACTGAGGTCCTGGGTTCAATTCCCACCAAGGACATCTGCAAGGAGTTTGTATGTTCTCCTCGTGTTTGTGTGGGTTTCCTCCCACACTCCACAGACATACTTATAGTGATGAGCGAGCACTAAAATGCTCGGGTGCTTGTGCTCTGGCCGAGCATCTCAAGATACTCGTGTACTCGGCCAGAGCACCGAGCCCAATGTAAGTCAATGACTGACTTGCTCCGCCCACAGACTTCTGGTTATAAACCGAGTATTTTTGGGAAAGGGCAGGAGGGGGGCTTTTTCAAATCACCACAACATATAACACCTTGCTGTGGCCCCCAGAGGGATCCTAACAATTAATCTGCTCCCTGTGTGGTGCCAGCTCACTGTGTGCACTGAAGGGAGTTGGTATTTATGTCAGATTGCTAATTATTAGCGAGCAGTCCGAGCATCTCGGCGGTACTCGGTGCTCGCCGAGCATCCCGAGTACCGGATACTCGTGCGAGTAACGAGTAGCGCAGAGCATACTCGCTCATCCCTAATACTTATAGGATGTTTAGATTGTGAGCTCCAATGGGGACAGCTTGTTGCAAATGTATGTAAAGTGCTATATAAATATTATCATTACCATAAACATATTCAAAACTACTGTCAGGTCGTTCTTTAAACCTTCATCTACTTTTCAGGAATTATCATTGTTACGGGAATATTTATAATTTGTGATCATTCATGGTATAGGAGAATGATAGTGGCATTGTCCATGCCATTAGTTAATCATATATTTGTTTTACTTGGATATAATGAAGTTAAAGGAAATCTTGGGTAATTACAGATCTCCATCACTGGATGAAGTGACCTCTCTGATCTGATATGTAGACTCAGATATTGCATATCTTGAACTATAAAGCTGCTGTTCTGTCTATATATGCACATCGGGGACTGGAGTAAGAGGCTATAAATCTGCTCACTGTATGAGTGTTTAATGTAAAAGTTATTTAGCTTTGTGAAAAATTCTAAATCCTTTCTTTTCCTCTGAGCTATGTATGTATCTGACTAGTGATCATGTAGTGGGCATAAACACAACCCTAAGTGTTATACCTTCTTAATAGGAATATATTTTTAATCTGCTTAATCCTCTTACTCAGGGTTTGTGGCTGTTTTTGACATATGGCTCCTATAACAGAGCACAATGGGGCATATTTACTAATACGGGTGGTTGTATGAGCACTTTAAATGTCTTTTCGTATCAACATTAAGCAACGCTTCTCCACTCCAGAGCACCGACAGGTCTACAGTTGTAAATGTATTCAGAATGGCATAATTATTTTCAATGCATTAAAGACCTTATTCCCACATCTGTGTTGTATCCGTTTTTTTTCCCCAGATACCATATGTACCCGCTATACTCTACAGTGTGATTCCATATCAATGTTTTTCCTGTTTTTTGTATCATGGGTGTAAAGGGTAAATACAAGTGTTTCCGTCCATGAAAAACATGGACAGCACACAGATGGCATCCATGTACTATCTGTGTACTATATGTTTTTATAGTAAACCTGTCATGTCCCCTCAGCACTCTAAACTATAAGCAGGCACATGTGTAGGACAAAATCCCCTGCCTAACCATAGCTGTCTAATGATATTCTCCAAATACAATGTTTAAAAAAAAGATTTTTATTGCTGTTTTCCCAATGTTAATGAGGGCTTTGACTAGTCAAGGGGGTGTTGTTTCCCCAGGCTAGTCTTCCCTCTGTCTGTGTTATCACGCCCCTGTGGGCATGATAACGTAATTTCCCAGAGCTGGACAGTGACGAGTCTCATGCCCATAGCGTCACTATGCCTCTCTGTTAGGTATGCGGTCCCAGCTTCAGAGGTGCACTGTGCATTATCACAAGTCTTCTCCACTTCTGTTTATGCGCAGTGCGCCTCTGTGTTGGGTGTACGGTCCTGGCTTTAGAGCCACACTGCGCATAAACAGAAGTGCAGAAGACTTGTGATAATGTGCAGTGCATCTCTGAAGCTGGGACCGTACACCCAACAGAGGGGTGCAGTGATGCAGCCGGAATAAGACAAGAGATTTCCAGGAGTTGGCAATGATGTCAGCCCTGAAAATGATGTTATCATGACCACAGAGGTGTGATAACACAGAAAGAAGACAGACTACACAGGAAAACAATGCCCCTTGACTAGTCAAAGCCCTTATTAGTATAAAACCAACAATTAAATCATTTTTTTTTTTACATTGGATTTGGAGAATATCTTATACAAGCCCTTATACAAAACGTAGTCTGCTGCCGCATCTTGACCATGTTTTCTCTGCCTGTACCTGCTTATTTAAGCTCCAGTCCAACATTCAGGCCTCTCTTGAGTATTTTGTCTTTACTCTGACTCCCCAGTGCATCTCCTGATTTGTGCTCCATTTCCAGCCATTTGAGGTCGGCTCTTCTTACCTTCTTTTCAGTCATCTGCTCAGCTGAGCCTCACTTGTGCTCTGGTTGCCTTCCAGCAACAAGCTCTGCTCCGTATAGGTCATCTCCAGCTTGTCAGTTTATCTATGGTCAGCTCTGCTGCACGTATGTTTCGTTGCTGGTATTTAGTTTGCCTTATTTGCAGTGTGGTTCTCTGGACAATTCTGGACTTGTGTGTTTAACTGCACTGCATTCTCTAAATTCAAGATTGTTACCTAATGACTATTTCCATTTTTCAGCCGTGCAGTGTATGAACTGTTACCTAAAGATGTTTCATTTACTGGCCTCGCTGTGTAAACTGCTACCTAAAGACCATTGTCATTGCTGGCCACATTATGTTATATGCACTGTTTCCTGGAGGACTTTATGAGTATTGCCTCGTCTTAGCTTGCCCCATTCCCTTGTTTGCTGGCACCTTCTCCTGAACTTGTTTGCTACACGTATGTTATTACAGACATGAACTTTAAACCTTTATCTCTGTCTTGACATGCCCTACGCCATCAAATGCCTAAAGGTATGCACATAAGTGTTGCACATGTGGATTCTGCAGCAGCTGTTCTGGACATTTAATACTAGTTGTGTGTCACACAAATAAATAAAGTGAGCAAGCAGTTCTGATCATTTGACTTGATTGATAGTAAAAGTGGACTTATAGATGACACACTGATGCAAAACTCTGATAACACCAGCACCATTTTTACACATATGTGTTTAAATACAGATGTGTAGATGAGGCCAAAATCTCAAACAAGACATAGGCTGGGGTCACACTTGGCATGAATTTTTTTAGTGCTTTAAAAAAACGCATGCGTTTTTTTCATTTCAGCATGCGCTTTTTAAGGTGTCTGATGGCACCCTGCAGTTTTTGCATGCGTTTTTTAAATCAGCAACAAAAATAGTGCATGCACTATTTTTCGGTGCTGTTTTAAAAATGCATGCGTTTTTTAGAAAACACATGCGTTTTTTGATGGTACTAATGTACCATGCGTTTTTGCATGCGTTTTTGATGTCAGCTAATCACATAATAGCAAAAACGCACACAAAAACGCATGGTACTGTCACACATGCGTTTTTGCTATTAACACATGCGTTTTTGCTATTAGGGCAAGCGTTTTTTTAACATGGGGCCTATGGGTGCGTTTTTACATGTTTTTTTAAAAAGTGCAGGTATCCAAAAACTCATGAAAAAAACGCAAGTGTGACCCCAGCCTACATACACATACATAGTCTCATTGTCAGCCCAGTTTATTTGCATTAATGTGTTGTGTAAGTTTCCTTTATGGACTTCAGTTTCTTCCCACTCCCCAACATAAGTAGACACTTAATTATGACCTGGGGGCCTTTAAAACATCTATACACATTAGTAAAATATAGACGGCCAATATCCGATATAGAGTTTCAATATTCAAAAGACAATCATTCATTTATAGTTAGTACAATAACTATGCTTTTTTTTTATAATTTCAATTGCTTTTGTTATCTTTTGTCTTCCTTTCCTTCAGCATTCTTTGCAGATTCCTATTTTCATCAGTAGATGAGCAATCATTTTTCGGCCAAACAGGCGAGATATATCTGATCGCGCTCGACCTAACTAACTTTCACATGATAGTCGTGTCCTGTAAATTGCTCTAATGGGAATGTGAAAGGAAATTAGGAATGGGAAGGAAGAGGGTGATCACAGTCCATAGAAAAATGCAACATGTTAATTTTTTTAACCCTACATATACTGGAAATTTAGAGCTCAACTATTGCTGTAAAGCTGATGGACCCTTGTGTTTACCACCTGCAGAGTCGTGGCGATAAATGTTTACGTTTTCTATACCCGGGGAATTCTGTAATCTTTTAGACATGTAATACATATTTACATCTATAGTGGTTTCATATTTTTAATAGACGTGAGCGAGCGTACATTGCACTTGCATATGTTATTTTTTGGCACATTCACTTTCCCGTCAGCCCGTGCTCGGAGCTGTATTGTGACAGACAGTCCCTTTGTGCTGAGCAGGTTTGCATTTCACACTGCTCATAATTCAGTTAGGAACATGTGTTTATTGCTAGGGTAATTTTTTCTGCAGCCTGCCGTGTAACTGGCTTCTCCTCTTACATGAGTGTTTGTTAGAAGTGTATACACAGCACTATGCTCTCGTCCGCCTCCCCCACTGTGGCTAAAGAAAAACGCAACCAATCAGCGGGGCGAGTTCCACAAATGCTCGACTCTGATTGGTTCTCTGAAAAAAGGGCATTAGGAACAAAGAAAAGTCCTTTCAGGTAGAGACACTGCTCAATTCTCTTCTTGTCTCTTTCCCAGTTGTGATTTTCCCCAGTTCTGCTGCTCGCCTAGTGATCATTAAGAAGAAATAGCTGTCTGTAATGTACAAACAGGAAGGATCATGAGCACAATATAGGTGTAGAATAATCCCTCGGCGGCAGCAGCATAAAACATTGATGCAATTAGAAGCAAAGGTCATCTTGATCGTATTCAGATCGTAAGTACACATGTGTGAAACGCTGCGTCATACTGAACTGTTAACTTGTCCAGTAAAATAACTGGAAGCTGTTTGTCTTAGATCAGAGGAATGAGAGAGCGAGCGTTCCGCTCCTCATACATCGACACATTACCCTGGAAACCAAGTCCACTCCACTAATATAGACCTATCCCGAATATTATTCTATCCACCAGACAGAAAGCCTTTAGTGGATATTACAGTATCTCGACACTCAGAAAGATTAAAACTTTTCCTTCTGCCTCTCGTATATTGAATCCTATTACAATAGAAGGATATTAACTCTAAACTATACTCTTCATTTAAATCCATTGTCCCTTTTTTTTTTGCCATTTCATCCAAAGACGACGGCTAATTTAAGAAAAAGGCTGCACCCCCCCACCCCACCCCATGATCACAATTATCTCCAGATACAAAACATTTTATACTATTCTGTCATAAGGGAAAGCTTGGCACCCCAATCCTTCATACCGGTAGTGTGGAGACTTATAGCCCTGAAATAATTAGAATTTTCATAGGTTTATCCTTCGATCTCACGATTGGCCCACAGGACAGCACTGATATAAGAACGTTCTGCCTAATCTATAGGATGTTTAGAAATAACTGATAATTGATACGTAAATATTTCTTGCAGGCGCCTCTTCCTATAAAAAAGGAGGAAAAAAAAGCCTTCTCCATGCACTCCCGGCACGTTGTCTGCTTTTCTCCCCCTGAGACACAGATGTACAGCTGCAGAGAGAACTGTTTCGCATTCATGAGTAATAGTTGTGGCAGGGGAGGAAGGGAGAGCAGGAGAACCTAAAGAGGTTTTGCTTGTGTTAAACCCCGAGATGAGCATTTTCCTGATATTGCCTGTCACCCATTTTGTGTTTTCACGTCACGACAAGCAATTGAGCTCTTGATCCTCACGTGATGTAAAAGCTTGAGCTGCAACAAAATAGCTGCTTTCAGATGGCTGCTTGTTGCTAACTGCCCTTCCCCCTCCCTCCCTCTCTCTCCTCTTCTAACAAACCACTCTAGACTTTCAATCTATCAACAATTCATTACAGCATTTTAACTGGGAATGTCAGCTAATTAAAAATACTAAGCATGCACCGAGATCACTGCACCGGCACTGAGCAAAGAGAGAGGGGGGAAAAAAAAAACATCTTCACATTATATAAAGGAAATGCAAATATCAAATGGTGATGTCCATATTTCCACCGCCTGCTGCCATTGGCCTTTACGTATAAACAGTTAAATGCCACAATGACTTGCTGAAGCAGCACAAACAAATTACAGTGAGCAAGAGGATAAGGTTCACATCCCTCTGAAGATTGAGCATCACACTTAAAAATGTTTTGATAATAGGTTTATCAGATCACAGATCCATCAGTGTTCCAGGCAGCAGCCCCCACCCCTCCCCTCCTCTTCTCTTCATGTGTTTTTCAAGAAAGCAGATTTGTCAGAAAAACTAGTGATTGGGGGAGGGTGTGGGAAATGCCACTTCCTGAGAAAGCACAGAGCTGAATCCAGACCAGAGTTTCAGTCCCTCTTTTTTTTTCTCTCCCTCTCTCTCTTTCTTCACCCCCCCCTCTCCCTCTCCCTCTCTCTCTCTCTCCCTTTCACTAATTTATCTGGATGTTAGCACATTCTGTCTTGTTACAACTGGACGCCTGTAGGTTTGTTCATAGGGATCATTACTTAACTGATCAGGATGGCTGTGAAATCTATGTTTAAAGGAAAGACGTGATTCAAGTGGTGTCAATGAAATAAACCGTACAACTTTTTTTTTTTTTTTTTCCTCTATCCATTTTTTTGGATTTTTTTTTTTTTCCTTTCATGGATGAAATTGTGAAACAATTCCTCCCTGTGCTTTTCTCCCCAGATGTAATATTGAAAGGAAGGAAGACTGCAGAGAAGGAGAGAGAGAGGAATAAAGTGGGAAGATTCTGATGTTTATGCTAACAAGGAATACTGTGAATTACATGCTCACCCTCTTCTCGGGATATATGACTTGTTTTCTTCTTGAGAACTCATGGTGCATAAGTAAAATGAGGAGTCAACCTGGTTCGATTTCGATGGGTTGCGGGATTCTTTCTTGGTGGCCTTATTAAGTCAATAAAATGACAAAAGGTAAGTGTTTGTCTCTTCTTTTTACCAACACTTGGGTATTAGGCATGATGTTTACCTTTGTACAAATAGCTTTTACTTGTCATTGTCAAACACAACCTCAGTGGCGGTCACCGAGGCCACCTTGGTGCAGAACACTTATAATGTATGTCTTAATCAGTTTCCTGTGCAGTCAGTAATATATATGTTTCACACACCTAACTATTCTCTGATTGCAGTTCTCACTTTCATATCCCTTGCTATGTAGTTAGCCAGACATGATACATTTATTGCAAAGTCATTATTAATATGTGATATAATACATAGTTTTACAATTCCATAATTAAATTTTCTTTAAAAAAAAATCATGTTATAACTGATCTCATAAAACACTGAAAATACTTAAGTTGACTTGTGTGTTTGTATAACCCTGACTGTTTTTACCACCCCCCAGGAGCTGTAAATCAACCCAAGTCACATTTGGACAGTTAATGGAATACATTGGACAAAAGACTTAACTTTTGATTGGAATAACTTGGATTTGCTTTGTTTTTATCATTTTAAAAAATTTGGACAATATCACACAGAGATAGACGAATGTCCACTTTTCTTCAACAAGAAGTTCATAGGAATGTAATACCACTTGTCTCATGTTCAGGATGTCATTGAGCACTTCTACTGTAGGGAAAGGTGTGGATCCAGCTGCAGTTGATGCCTATGACAGTGGTGATGACTGGGAAATTGGTGTTGGAAATTTGATTATTGATTTGGATGCAGATTTGGAAAAGGACAGACAGAAATTTGAGATGAGCAATTCAACAAATAGTGGCTGTGCTTCCAAGGACAGTGGACATTGCTTGGCATCAAGTGGACCAGTTAACTCTACCTCCTCTACATTAGCTGACAGCCTCAAATTTGCTTCAGTTCAGCAAACCTCCAGCTCCCAAGGGACCAGCCACAAAGAGACTAGCAAATCAAAAGTGAAAAGGAGTAAAACTTCCAAGGATGTTAATAAGTCATTGCCTTCTGCATCTTTGTATGGGATGCCTGAGATTAGCAGTGGCACTGGCAAAAGACATCAGGAAGCAGGACGCCTTGGGGAGGTGGCATCTTCAGTTGGCATGAATGCAGCAATGGGCCATAGCACTAATGGAGTTGGCATTACTGCAAATACTACTTGTGGGAAAAATGTCAAAGAGGAGAGAACTGGAAGTAAAAGCCAAAGCACCAGAGGCTCCAAAAGGGATAAGGATTCTGGAAAGTCTAGAAAGGACAGCAGTAATAAATTGTTTGACCTTGGGCATTCCAACACTGGAGTGAATAACCAAGCAGTGGTGCATTTGTATGGTTTTGGAGGTGGAAAGGCCCCTGGGAATGGCAGCCCTTTTCATTGTGGCAATAGCCTTGCAGGGGAGTTGGCTAAGACTACAGTTGATTCAGGGATAATGGGAAACTCTGTACTGGGCAAAAAAGAAGATGAAGATGAAGAAAGCCACAGGCGAAATAAAAAGTTAAAAACAGAAAAGGTAATCTAAAATCCTTATATTTCCCTTACTCTTCACATTTACTGTCTAGACTGCCATGCATTATGTATCTCTTTTGTAATTCTTATCACTTGACAGACTGATGGTGAGAAAAGTCTAGCTTTGGTCTCCTTACCCTCCCTGTCTTGAAGACGAGACATAATGATGTATTTTTGATAAACTTTCTGTTTGTAAATACTTCTTTTCTTCCCATTTATTTGAACAATGAGTAAATCTGAATAGGTTCTCACCTATTTATTGTGTCTCCAAAGGATCTCTTAGCGTATTTATTGGCTTTTATTTTACGTTGACGAGTTGTTTTCTTCTTTGTTTTGTTTCCTGTGTTTATCTGGCGTTAATGTAGCTACTAGTCCACCCCTCCCCCATAATTCCTATTGCCTGTAGCAGGCAGCTCTATTTGCACAACAGGCTGGAGTATAAACAACCAGTGAGAGATGACATGGTTACAATAATCTGCTCTGTTTGCCCATGGGGTGGGGGAGGTGTCTCATGTATCCTCTTGCATTGGCAAAGCTGTACTAGATAGGATTGCAGTGAGAAAAAAAAAATAAAGTCTTTTTTTTTTTTCTTCCTAAGGATGTAACAAGAGAGCTATTTCAAGAAATGCAAGACAGCACTGTTTCAGGCACTCCTTTGATTTCAACCAGTCTGTCTTGAACTGTGTGAATGCTAAGTAGCTTGAAAGCACATGAGCAAATCAAATGTTAGGACTGGTTATAGAGAATGGCTATTCTTGCTGCTCATTGAGGCAGGTTATTTACTAGCAGTTATCCAGAGGGCGTAAGGTTTCTCTGGGGAACTAGTGCTTTTGTTGATTGATAATTAAGGGTCAAATGCATTCTACAGGCTGTGAACCCTTGTGTGTGTGGTGTGCTTTTTTTTTTTTCCCTTCATGAATTAAGTACTGTGAAGATTATGCATTCTGCACCGCTTGTTAGACCCACTTGTTTTAATTCTTGCAAACATTTTTTATTGGGGTACATGAACTAAACAAATGAATGGATAACCGTGGAAAATAATACATCAGTTAAAATTAAATTATGGGTGTGCTTAGTGTTTTTCAAGTTGAGAACTGGCTAAGACGGTAGCAAACCTTTTTCTTCTTGTGTTTTTCATTTACGGTTGGAGAAATGTAATTGACTCTTGTGCATGTTTTTACAAGCCCACAGTATGCACAATGAGTGTGAAGAGGCAGAAAGATAATGACATTTCCCAGTATTGCATACATTTGTCGGCCTTTGTTGACGCCTTAGCTCTTTTACTGTAGGTATTTTGCCTGTCAATAATCTGTAATGTGCAGTTTCTTAATCAGCCTTAACAGTCCAGATAAATTGCCCTAATCCAGTGATTATAATAGCACTGGTTAAGGAGTCAGGTCTTTTGGATTGGATTTAGTGGCTTCCTGGAATGTGGGAGGTACCGCCCTTTTATATCCCCTTTAGCCTTTTAATCTTCCAGCCAAATGTTCACAATCAACAATTTTGTTTAGCTGGCAATCTGTACATTTCAGGATCTCAAAGGCTGCTGTCATGGCAACAAAGATTAGCATGCTGAGGTTTCCCTGCTTCTCCTAATAATTCCTTTCACAGTGCTCCTTCAGAGATAAAATGTGTGTGAGAATTATATTTTATCCATTGTTGTGTTTTTATGGCTTCGGTTATTAACTCTGCAGTGAATTCAATTACCAGGCAATCTCTGATGCTTTCTTTGGCATTGAAAGAGTAAAGTCATGTTTTACATCACAATGTTGTATTCTTTGTCACCTTCCCCTCCTGGCCTGCCTCAAGCAAATATTTCCTTTTAAATCACTCAGATTCTTGTGATATCTTATAGACGTTGCCTAGAGTCTATAGAATTATTAGGCATTGGCTACTAAAATGGCGAGAGATTTATATCGTCAATATACATGACAAAGGAGCGAATCGGTAGAAGATATTATCTAACAAGATATTCATGTTCACGTTTACTGTTTACAAATATCGGATATAAGAAATAATAAAATGAATGTTCTGCCTGGAAAATGGCTGGACCCTTAGAAGAAAGGAAGCCTCTCAAGCACAATGAATTATGTCCAAATGTGTGGGCAATAAAAAAGACAAGCTACAGATGCAGCTCTAAGTGACAAATGAAGATTCTCACTGGAGCTGGGGTAATTGATTGGCTTGTTGTCCAAGTCTGACATCACACGAAACCTATTTTTATTGTCTTTCCTAGCAGCTCTTATCATTGATAGTTCAGATATGTAAAGTAATCGAAATCTTATAATAACCCTTAATATGTTGTTTCCCATTATAGGAAACAATTATCATACTTTACTCTTTTCATTGGGTCGGATAATAATGAGCGTAAAACATTCATGTGCTTGTACGTGACTCTGTAAAGTAAGCAAACCAAATGATCCATGCACTAAGGCTTTCAGGCAGTTTAAAAAATTGCACTACTTAGGGTTCAAAAGTAACTTAAACCATGGGATTAGAAAATCTTTCGTAAAATTGATACTTGTATCATGTGATCATAGATCTAGGTCCCAGGAATTAACAATGGGGCTTAATGAGTTTCCTGTTATTCTATATATCTGATTGACCAAAGCAATGTTTGTCAAGAAGAAGGTTGCTAAGTTCAGTGGGGGATATCTTAATCAGTCATCTCAAATTTACTCTGTTGTTGTTCAAGAAAAAACTGCTATGGATTGTGTTTAGTTCAATAATTATCTCTTTTAACCGTATAGACAAAATAATTCCTTTTTAAGCTTCTTAAATATGATTTGTGTAAAAAATGAAATACCGTATATATGTAATATTAGATTGTGCCAGCCTCCAAATCGCTTTAAAGTTGAATAGGATCCAACTTGATTAATGTATTGAAGGTTCAGATTATGGCATCTCTTCAATGTCTTGCACATAACCTGCAGTTTCTTCAGACTAAAACACTGGGTCAGAAAGGTCACTGACTCTAATTGAAATACAAAGGCTATTGAGGCTTCACTGCAGCCACTTCTTAAATCTACATAAGCGATTTAGCAATTAAATGCACTGCTAAATATGGGTGTCTGACAATAAGCCTGGTTCAAGATCTTAGTGGGTTTTTACTTAATCATACTATTTAATAGTGGAGCATCTGAGTGCCGGCTTATAAGCAAATGGCCAGAGCTGTATATCAAATAATGAATTTGTTTAAACCTTTAATTATACTAAAAGGTTCAGGTGTTAGTTATGTAGCATTACAGAACTTAATGGGGACATACAAAAGAAATCTGGAGATTTGGAGGTTTGTCATCTATCCCAGGACTATCAAATTCGTAACACAATTTAGTGACTTTATCGTAGAGTTTCTGTAAGATGGTCATACATATCAGATAAAAGTTGATCAAAATGGACATATATCATGATTGGCTAAGTTTGGTCTATCATTTATAATTTTTGCATGTCTATGGTCAGATCGTTTGTGCGAATGATCAGATAGGCGATTGCTGGTTTGTGGTTGATCATAGTTTTGTGTATATGGTCAGTTATACTTAATGCATACCTGTTTAAATGACTTAACTTCCCATTTACTATGCATTTGCTTCCAGAGAGGTCATGTGTTCTGAAATGGCTAACAGAGGATTAGATTGTAAGGAGAGCTAAAGATTTGTCGTAGCTGAGACCTGAACCGAAGCATTGGGATCAAAGTACTAAAATTGTAACATTAAGAACCCATACACATTAAACAGCTGTCAAGTTGACAACATTTTCCCTTAAGTCCCAATATATACAGAAGCTCTATGTTTAACCTGAGCCTAACAGTGATCTATATGAAAGAGTCACTGCCAAACTCCTTTGATGGTGGCTTATCTTTGTGTTGAACAAAAAGAATGACCATTGGTATTCTACTATATTGATCCTCTCTCAACCCCAACATCATTTGTTGGGGGTCAGTCCGGACATGATTCCAGCAATATCAATGGGTTTGGCCTACTTTAGTCTAATGCGTATAGGGGCGTTGATGTGATGATAAAATATATGTCTAATTCATTATGGCATCTGTTTTTTAACATTTTAAATACTTTAGCAGTTATTATTGGGATTAAAACACAAGTTCACACGTTTGGTTGTATATGAGTGAATGCATTTGTATAGTAATATATACCTTTAGTTAGCACTTATGTTATTCTGCAGAAACCAATAGAAGAAAAAGCTCCATCTGTTCCTAATTTCCACCTCCCTGCATCGAACCACACAAGGGTTTTATTATATCCTAGGATCTTTTGTGATGTTGCATACAGTTTTACTATTACAAAGTGTGTATACCACATCAGTGAATGAATTTCATGGAATTGGACAACATCCCATTTCATTGATTTTGGAATAGTATCATCTGTTTGTGATTGTAAGGCAACTAAGCAGTATATATGTGGTATATATCAAGTACATTATTCAATGGGAAAATAAAATGTTTTTAGCTTTGTGGTCTGGTAAGTGGCAAATCACCTAATAAAAATGTTATGTCCCAACACTTTTTTTCCGGCTCAGGAGGTTTAGCCTTAAATTTTAGTCATTCATCCATTACAACTGTGACCTGCCAGCATACAAGCATTGAAAAGGAAAACATCATCTGGCCTTTGTTTGAGGTCTTTTATTGAGGCTAATGACTGGTCTTGTGCCACCCTCAGATAAATGACATTATCTTTGAGTGGTCTGACAGGCAACAGACATGTTAATGGTGAAGCTGCAGGGAGGGTTTGTCATAGCTGTAACAAAGGGGAAAACACAGATCTTTTGACATGATTATAATAGGACAGCAGTGTCTTTAAAAATGTAAAGCAGTGTGTATAGGGCTGATACAAGGTGTAGATATGCTTTTTGCTAAAAACGTACATGGAGATGTCAACACATCTTCACAGAGAAGCAGCATTGTTAAGGCAATTGCATTTCCAGCTCAACCTGTCTATTAGATTTTATTGGTGTTTGCTGTATTTGTGCTCATTATTTTCATCTCTGTTGTGAATTTGTAGATACAATCTATTGCTTGCACTCTCCTACAAGAACTGTCAACTAGTTTGGGGAACAGTCTTCATTGTCTCGGTCAATTATCTAAAGTGCTACATATATAGCAAAATGTATATTTTTCTGTTTTTTCCCATGTATGTTGATTAAAAATGGATAAAACCCTATTACCACCATTTAAACAATATTGATTAAAATACAGATCCAATGGTGTAGCAAATATATTGACATAAATCGTGAAAATACAAGCAGTAGTTTACCAAAAGAAGAAGCAGAATTTTTCTGCATTTTACTCATCTTTAAGGAATTAGTAGTAACATAACTCTCCACATAGACTCAAATAGTTGTCAGCAGAATGATGATCATTCAGTTGGCAGTTATCTTGACCAACTCTTACATAAAAAGTAGAGCTTGATCAACTGAGCTCCTGTGTTTTCTAGGAATGAACCTGGAGACATCTCAGGTGACTGCTAATCTCAACAACACAAAAGGATGAGCAGGCTGACATTGGACTTCCCAGGTACTTAACTCATCCACAACCAGCTGTCAGGGTAGGCCTCCATACATAGACTGACAGCTGAACCGATCGATAATAGAGATTTCAGTCGACATTAGTCAAATGGGTATGAGTGCCCAAATTTATAGGACATTTTAGACTTTTTGGATTAAATTAAGAAACCCAATAGCTTTTCATGTTCTCAACTGGTGTTGGTGATTAATGGAAAACCGCTATGGAGCATATAAAATCTACAGTTCCAGATTTGTAGAATCCATTTTCAATCTAGATACTTATGGTTAACAAATGTGGATGGTTCTGTTTATTGAAAATGGCACTGATGACGTCATCTAATGTCAAACTCAACATTTCACAAACATTAAATAATAGATATTTTCAATGAAGCATTTAACGACAGCACATCAGCTAGTGGTTTGAGGACCGCCAATTATTAATTAGACTGTTTAGACAAGCAGATCCCTATTCAGATGTGCACAGAATAATCAGTAAGGCTGGCTTCACACTACGGTTTTGTTCCAGTCCATGGGATCCTCTTTTTTGCAGGACCCCACGGACAGGAATGGAAAGGCCCGGATCATAAACTCCGGATGCCATTTCTGTGTCCGGATTCGGATTTTGACAGATCTGGACACAGAAAGAGCTGGGGGAGCCCGAGCCTGCAAAGCACAGACAAGCGGTGGCGGCTCTGTTCACTTTCACTGTAGCTGTGTATTTTACATACACTGCTTAAGTGAAATTAAATAAAGGAATAGTTAAAAATAAAAAAAATAAATTCTCACCTGTCCACCTTGTGTCCGCGATGCACGGCATCCACCTCTGATGGCTAAAGGACCTTAATCAGCTGACTGGGAAGGGGCGGGAAAACCTGATCAGCTGATGGGTCAAATGACCACATCAGAACGGTTTAAATCTTTAAACCATGCTGATGCAGTCATGGGACCCATCAGCTGATTGGGTTGCCCCTCACCTTCCCAGTCAGCTGATTAAGGTCTTTAGCCATCGGAGGTGGATGTCGCGCATTGCGGGACACAAGGTGGAATGGTGAGAATTTATTTTTTTATTTTTAACCATTCCTTTATTTAATTTCACTTTAGCAGTGTATGTAGATACCCTGCTAAAGTGAAATTACGGGAACAGAGCAGTTTTAGTGTACTGAGCATGCTCAGTGCACTAAAATGGATCTGGTAAACGATCTGATTTTTTCCTGTATCCGGCGCCCATAGACTCTCATGCTTTGTGCGCTGGATCACCCTAGATTCGTTTCTGTCTGGTTTGGTCTGATTTTTTTCACTGGTGCCCAAAATCATAGCAGTCTCCGATTTTGGGGTTGGAAAAAACAGGAATGAAACGAATCAGGGACTGAATTCACAAAACCGGAATGGTCATTTATGACCAATCCGGCACCATAGGGATACGTAGGAGGCTAAAAACGATCCTGTTCTTTTAAAAACAAACAGAACAGGATGGTAAAAACTGTGGTGTGAAGCCAACCTTATAGCTTGCTCTGTGCTCACGGGGAGCCATTTTTCTTGTCAGCAGAAGTCCTGTTTACGCAAAACGATGTGCTTGTGAGAACGATGAACTTTTAAGAAAATAAAAATATTATTTCACATAATGAACGGGCATTTTTATCATTAGTTGAGTGATCGGCAGCATAGCCTGTGTACATTGCCTGATTATTGTGTCAACAGCATTCCTAGGAACAACCGTTCACAATAATCACACAGTGTAAATGTACATTTGTTGAGTTAAAAAACTTAAATTGTGCTTTCTTCTAGTTCCAATGTAATTTAATATAAAAACTTTCTTTAAAAACATATAACAAAGCTGTTATATAGTGAATGTGTGTGTAGATGTCATTGTGTATGGACATACAGAAGAGCTTTATATTCCACTCTCAAGTAGAATATTTGTCTTGATGGGAAGGCACTTTTACCTCCAGCAGTGTTATGTACATTCTTCTATTAGTGAATGATTTAGAGGATAAAAGGCTGATTACACCTTAGTTCTCACTGTAATTGGAATGGTATGTTTTACATTTGAATACAGGTTGTGCTTCTATTCAGGGATAAACACTCATGTTACACTGTGAAGACATCATAGTGGAATGGGGAGAGTCTTATTTCTCCCTGAAACTAGATTTGAGATGTTGAATGAATGGTGTCAATAGATTCTTTTATTTCGTTTCTTTTCTTCCAAGACCTTTTTTTCTCCCATGTAAGCTGTAAGAGGTGACAGATGTTTGAAATGACAGAACAGTATGATCTTATTGAGAACATTCACACAAATGTCTTAGCTTTTTCCAAACCTAGACGATAAAGCCAAAACATGAAAGTACTAGTCTTTTCATGGTGCCATAGATTTGCTTAGTTTATTTCCCCACCTGGCTACATTCACTTGAACTTTACTCACACAAACATTGTTCTTGTCTTTTAATTGTGCACAGACTTACACGAGTTAATGGAGTTTTTCACACATCCATTTTTTCACAGTGTGCCTGAAGGTCTGAAAACCTCTCCCCGAATGTTCTTGTCCAATTTTGCCGATCAGACTTTTAATGGGAGTAAGAAAATATTAAACACTCATGGAAGCCATCTATGTACTAACCATTTTTTATAGAACCCTTTCTTGTTACCCAATATTGGACATGGCCGTGTGAAATTTGCCTTCATTTTAGTTTACATTAAATTCTATTCACCACCAAAGGCTAAAAACCAGCTGCACATGAAATAACGAGAATCTCATAACTGGGGAAAATCTAGCAGATTGCAAAATTCAGGTGAAAGGTGTTGATTGATAGCCCCATCTGGCTTTGTTTATTGTGTGCTTAGTCTACAAAGAAGAAACAAGTTGCACATCTTTGGATTTTTTAGAGCTGCTTTATGGCTAATTGTTCCCTGCAAGTATATGGACAGATGAAGATCTATGTTGTTTGACCCCAAAATGTCAAGGACCAGGGGCTTGAGCGATTAGAATTTGGTCATGTGAGCCCTTGGTCAGTCTATTATAACACAGGATCACTGATTTATGAGTGCTATAATACTCATTACAGAATATGTATTAAAATTTAATGACAACATACATATACAGTGGGGAAAAAAGTATTTAGTTAGACACCAACTGAGCAAGGTTACAATTTTGTTTCTGGTGTCCTTCGACAGCTCTTTGGTCTTCACCATAGTGGAGTTTGGAGTGTGACTGTTTGAGGTTGTGGACAGATGTCTTTTATAGTGATAACAAGTTCAAATAGGTGCAAGTACTACAGGTAATGAGTGAGGACAGAGGAGCCTCTTAAAGAATAAGTTACCGGTCTGTGAGAGCCTGAAATCTTACCTGTTTGTAGGTGCCCAAATACTTATTTTCCACCAAAATTTGAAAAAAAAAAAAAAAAAAATCTTCCCAAATCAGACAATGTGATTTTCAGATTTGTTTTCTCATTTTGTCTCTACCTATGATGTCAATTACAAGCCTCTCTCATTTTTTTTTAAGTGGGAGGACTTGCACAATTTGTCGCTGACAAATTACTTTTTTTTCCCCACTGTAATGTCCAATACTTTAATACAGTACTAAAGTTATTAGCATCATCAATTATTACCTGATAAATAAAAACTTTACTCCAAATGGGATTTACAACTTTGATAGCCCTCTATAAATTTACAATGCCCTCTTAAACCCTTGTTGGTGCAGGAGATAACCTGTATGTTGGTCCTCTATGTATGGAGTGGGATAAAGAGGTAAGCCCTACCCAGCCCTGGAAGTACATGGTAGATGAATGCAGAAGAAAATCCCAGACTAAGGAATGGTGGCGTAACCAGAAGACTCCGTGGTATTATTAAGAAACAAGTTTTTATTTTACTTATACACAATTCATGCAATGCATTTTGGCCAATTAAAATGTAGCCTTCTTCAGGTACCCTGAAGCCGGGTACATTTTAGTTGGCCGAAACGCGTTGTATGAATTGTGTATAAGTAAAATAATGACTTGTTTCTTAATAATAGCACGGAGTCTTCTGGTAGAGTCAACATTCCTTAGTCTGAGATTTTTTCCTGCATTGTTACCCTGCTGGAGCTCCATTCCAAGTTCAAAGCAGTTCACAGGGTGAGCTACAGATCAACTTTACAGAAGGCTCCCAAACATTGAGATTGCTCATTGTATAATGTGAATTATACTCTTGCTGAAGGTGAGTGCATTTGATTGGCAGCCCTTTGGAAATAGTATATACAGCCACTCTCAAAGAGGTACCACACCTGTCTCCTCTTTTTTACCCCCTTAGGGATTTTTTATATGTTAGATGAAGGTCATTGAAAACTAAACATTTTAGTAGACTCCAGTATGGATGATGTTTGCTGACTGTCCCAATGGTGGTTGTTGGGTTTCAACATGCTTTGTCTTTTGTCTTCATTGGGAATATATCTAGCAGCTGTAAAAGTATTCCCCTTTACATGATGGAAACACATTCTTGACCTAGCCCAGCTTGCATGGTTATAGGGCACTTGGTCTGAAGGAAAAGCTGTCAAAAACATGTATGTCTCCCAGATTCCCAATGAGTATGAGGTCAAAGTTGTTGCTAGACACTACTGGAAATAGCTTATCTTCTTAAAGAACAAAATAATCCTATGTTGAAACTTAACAAACCTTATCCTTGTTTCCTTCAACAACACCAGTCAAGGGAGAGTATACATTAGATGGTCATCCACTATCATGAAAACGTGGGTTTTAATGGTTATGCTCATGAGTGAGGAGAATTAAAGTGTTCTGGTCACCTTATTCAGACATATATAACTTCACCTGAATCCTTTATTAAGCACACTGAAAATGTTTTAATGAATATCACTCAGTGTATGATTTCATCACACTAACCTTTCCTAATGCTCTTCAGGTTTCTTTCTGAAAAATGTCCTTTCAAGCATCAAATAGCTTCCCATCAAAGAAAATCATTTCAGAACCTTTTGAAACCACTTTCTCTTCAAGCCTAAACTTAGAATACAGATGTAATATTTATTCTCTCAAAAAGGGATAGGTGTGCAGGAAAATATCAGTCTCTGCTCTCTAAAAGCGAGCTTTCTGTAAACATTATGACATTTCCATAGGTTGTTAATGTTCCAGCCATGAAAACACATTTGTAAGAGAAATTATCAGTTTCTAACAACCTTGAACTTTTACCCCTGGAGATGACTTTTATAGCAGACAATATAAAAGGGTTAAATAAGTAGTAAGTGGCATTTAAAAACCTGCAGACTCAGTTTACAAAAAAAAAAGCAGGCAGACCAAATTATTTTTGGATTTCCTTTTACCTCTTTTTGGCTTGGTAATTTGGATGGCTCATGTTAAAAAGCAATAATGTTGTTTGAATTGGACGGGTTATCCTTACGGTTCTCATTCTTCATACAGAGCTGTTTGTTTGTGTGTGGTTCACCGCACTACATGGATAATGCTATCAAATCTGGCCTTCATTAAAATCCTAGATCTGCAATGTTGCAGCACTTCTCATGTTGTGTGTTTTGCTGGGAATCATTTTCTTCTCACCAAATATCTCGATTGGAAATAACTTTCACTTTTGAAGGATAGTTCCACTTTTATTACTCTTTTAACAACTCTCGTTTGCATGCTTAGTGGTACTTGAAATTAAAAATACATATTTCATAGCCTCATATGCGTATAGAATGCTTACATGAATGTTGAAACCAGAATAGCAATGATATTCTTCCGATGAAAAATGAAAAGCCCAATTGCCCAACCTATAACTTTGATTTCCAGGTTGTCAATGTCCAGCTTTGTATTTCCCCAATAATAGACCTTTTTTTTCCTAATAAAACCCACCTCTTCCGACAAGCCTACAAACTACAATAACCCTTAGTCCACTATAATGTGTCTCTATCATCCCTTACTGTATCCTCACCCTTCACTTGTAGACTGTGATTTCTCGCGGGCAGGTCCTCTCCCCTCACATACTGTATTCTCACCCATCTCTTGTAGACTGTGAGCCCTCGTGGGCAGGGTCCTCTCCTCACCTACTGTATCCTCATCCATCCTTTGTAGACTATGAGTCCTCACAGGAAGGGTCCTCTCCCCTCACCTACTGTATCCTCACCCATCCCTTGTAGACTGTGAGCCCTTGGTGGCAGTGACTTTATTCTTCACCTACTGTATCCTCCACCCATCATCCAAACATTCTTGACCTAGCCCAGCTTGCATGTTATAGGGTACTTGGTCTGAAGGAGAAGAAGCTGTCAAAAACATGTATGTCTCCCAGATTCCCAATGAGTATGGGGTCAAAGCTGTTGCTAGACACTACTGGAAATAGCTTATCTTCTTAGAGAACAAAATAATCCTATGTTGAAACTTAACAAACCTTATCCTTGTTTCCTTCAACAACACCTGTCAAGGGAGAGTATACATTAGATGGTCATCCACTGTCATGAAAACAGTGGGTTTTAATGGTTATGCTCATGAGTGAGGAGGATTAAACTGTTATGGTCACCTTAATTCAGACATATATAACTTCACCTGAATCCTTTATTAAGCACACTGAAAATGTTTTAATGAATATCACTCAGTGTATGATTTCATCACACTAACCTTTCCTAATGCTCTCCAGGTTTCTTTCTGAAAAATGTCCTTTCAACCATCAAATAGCTTCCCATCAAGCTGCGAGCCCTCAGTGGTAGTGTCTTCATTCCTCACCTACTGTATCCTCACCCATCCTTTGTAGTCTATGAGCCCTCGGGGGCAGGATCCTCTCTACTCACCTACTGTATCCTCACCCATCCCTTGTAGACTGTGAGCCCTCAGGGGCAGTGACCTCATCCATTACCTACTTTATCGTCGCCCATTCCATGTAGACTGTGAGTCCTCATGGGCAGGGTCTTCTCTCCTCATCTACTGTATCCTCACCCATCCCTTGTAGACTGTGAGCCCTCAGAGACAGGGTCTTCTCTCCTCATGTATTGTATCCTCACCCATCCCTTGTAGACTGTGAGTCCTCATGGGTAGGGTCTTCTCTCCTCACCTACTATATCCTCACCCATCCCTTGTAGACTGTGAGCCCTCTCTTCTATACCAGTCTGCGCCTTGTATTTTTCATGATTATTGTACTTTTCTATGTAGGCCCCTTTTCCAATATAAGTTGCCATGGAATAAATGGCAATATATTATAAATAAATAGTAATAATAATAAATAATAATTTTGTAGTTTATCACTACAAATAATGGTGAACATTTGGATCCTCCTCCTAAAAAAACATGCATTTTTCCACGTCTTTTTGTGAATTTGCTAACATCTGTTTTTGACAGAAAAATCTGTTTCTTGTTTAGGGGAGGCAATCTTGAGGATTTCAAAACTTTTGTATGTTTGTACTCATTAATTGAAATGTCCTGTGATCTTTTAGACTTGTGTTCTAAACTGACAGTTTATTCTTCCGTCTCCACTTTATAACTTAACCTCATTGGCCATAGTCAAACATACAAAGTGTGGGTTAGTTGGACTAATTTGTTGTAGTCATGGACCACCCAATGAGCCGTGATACTTTCTGCTTGGAAACAATCATGTTGAGAGCAGGCAAGAACCAGAATGATAATTAGGTAATAGCATTTAGTGAATACATCGAGCCGGGTATTATTTAGTGTCTTTCCTACTCTGAACACAGCTGAAACAATCACATTCACAGAAAAGGAAGAGAGGTCACTCACAAAAAGGCAACAGAAAAGTGGAAATTGAATACTATTATTTGGATCACTGCTTTTGCATGTTCTATAAGATATTTTTATTGTTGTTTTTTATGGTATATTATTTTGAGCATATAAACCATATACCGATGCATCTCAATGAATTAGAACATCATCAAAAATTAATTTATTACAGTAATTCAATACAAAAAGTGAAAACGCATATATTATATAGAGTCATTACAAACAAAGGGATCTATTTTAAGTGTTTATTTCTGTAAATGTTGATGATTGAGGCTTACAGCCAATGAAAACCCAAAGATCAATATCTCAAAAAACTAAAGTAGGGAGGATGAAGGGTTCAACACTGGCTGCCGTATTCCATGAGACATCAAAGAGGGAATATAATATAATATTGATTTATTATTCAATGCATTTCAGGGATCCCAGAAACATGTCAATATGATATTGATTGGCCGTGAGGAAAGGGCCAGGGAGCCTTGAAAAGTGTTGACTAATAAATGAATATTATAATCACCCTTTAATGTCTTGTGGAATACAGCCGCACGGATTTTAACTATTTATCCTCCCTACTCTATATGCACCACTCTGGGGATTGCAGCAGGCATGATATGCTTTTATAGTGGTTGTGACTCTGACAACCACACAAGGTGAAGCCTCCGATACCTATTCAGGTCCTATTTTCTCTCTCAGACCCTTTCATCCTCCCCACTTTAATTTTCAGAGATAACGACCTTTGGGTTTTCATTGGCTGTAAGCCATATACATCAACATTAACAGAAATAAACACTTGAAATAGATCACTCTGTTGTAATGACTCTATATAATATATGTTTCACTTTATGTATTGAATTACTGAAATAAATTAACTTTTTGATGTTCTAATTCATTGAGATAGACCAGTATGTAGTAGATACATTGAAAATGTGATGGTGACAGCTCTTATTTTATGGTTATCATGCTGTACACCTCAATAGCCTCCTACATTTTCATTTGTTCTAGATACATTTTTTGTGTAATGACTCCGGTAAATTTCCGCCATGCCCACACATTTCCATTGTGCCGCGCAGTGGAGAATTTTTTCCCCATTAAACTCACACTTTGGTCTACATAATATTTTGTTTCTCTGGTTTGTCTAAAGCATACACTGTATTAAATTACCATTTATTTTACTTAACATGCAGGTCAGAACCTTTTTTTTAAAATAAGTTAAAAGTCATTGTTTCCTAGTCGTATGCCGCTGCTGCTCAGATGTGAGTGACAGAACTGCATGCATTACAGTAAAGCATATTCATTTTCATCTAGTACCCGTTTATTGCCTTGAGCACTGTAAATCTGTCAGCTCTTCACAATACTTTCACCTCTTTCTTCATTTGCTCCAGCTCCTAGTTTGACAACATTTCCCCTAGGCAGAATCCTAATCTGCTTCCAATTAGTTGCAAAATGTGACTGAATTTCCACATTCAGACTTCTAGTGTGCTCATATGTAGGAAAAAATAATAATGCTGTGGATTTCTGGATTTACTTTTTTTAAGCAGATTTTTTTTTTCCATAGAAAACAATAGTTTTTATGTCATTTCTATCGCTTTCTGGCCTAAGCTCACACACTGACGAGAATTAAATGATTTTTTACTGATCCGAGCTTCTGATCCCTAACATAATTAAACTGTATCATTCATGCATAATTCAGGCACATATCATTGCACAGCATTACTGAATCTAAAGTATTCTTATAGAAGCAGGGATTATTTGGTGGTATTGCCCTGAATTGGGTAGATCTTCAAAAGGCACATAATCTCTCAAGTGTATACTTCACATAGCTGACCGTCCTGAAGTGTTCCAATGAATGGCAGTTATTGGTATCAGCGTTTTTATGGGTCTTTTTTTTATCTTAGGCAATAAAGCAAACCTTGAAAATAAAGATTGCAAATTGCCTATTGCTTTTATGTGAAAATGTTTGTACCGTGTTAGCCAGTAGATAGAAAAATATTAGAATCTGAGAGGCCTCAGTGGTTGATACCTTTTAATGGCTAAAGGTACCGTTACACGCTTCAATGCCATTAAGATATCACTAACGATCTTGGTCGTTAGGACATCTTTTTGACATCGTTGGTAAGATGTCACACGCCTAGATATTGTGGACGACGCACCAACGATGTAGCGAGCAGCTATCGTTCGTACAACCCAGCAAATGATCCTTGCTCACTGTTGTGAATAAGAGAAGTCATTAACGACATCGTTATCATGGTGTCGCACACAACGATGCAACAGGAGAATCGTTTGATTTGAGAACATGTTCTCAAATCTGCAATCAACGATTTATCGTAGTCGTATCTCGGTGTTACACGCAACAACGTCCCAACAACTCTTCATCAGGATTAACAATGACACAAATTCTAAACACACATATAAATATAGGTTTGGATAAAACAACCCTCTATTTATCCACCCTGCATTTGTATATATGTGTGTTTTATTAATCCTGATAAAGAGACCTTAAGGGGGTGTCACACGCGTCAATGTCGTCAGTGAGATGATTGCTGATGACATTGACGGCTGATCGCTGGTGAGCTGTCACACAGGCAGACTCACCAGCGATCAATGGACCAGAGACATCGTGGAAACGATTTAAATATCGTTTCCACGATGTCTTGCTCCCGCTGCCAAGCTGCTGGAAGCGGGAGCAGGCTGGTCTCCAAGGTAAACTGCGGGTATCTAGGCAGCGCGTGCTGCCTAGATACCCGATGTGTACCTTAGTTACCAGCCTCCTCCGCTCACCGGCTGGTATCTAAGGTACACAGCGGGTAACTAGGGACCCTAGTTACCCGCTGTGTACCTTAGATACCAGCCGGTGAGCAGAGGAGGCTGGTAACTAAGGTACACGTCGGGTATCTAGGCAGCACGCGCTGCCTAGATACCCGCAGTTTACCTTGGATACCAGCTCCCGGCGCTTGTGAGAGGTGCTGGGAGCTGGAATATCGCTACTCCCGGTGTCACACGCAGCGATGCTGCGTGTCCACCGGGCGACAATCGCCAGGTTTTAGGACAGATTCTAAAACCTGGCGATCATCAACCAGCGATTTATCGCTGGTTGATTCAGTATGTCACACGCATCAATATCGCTGCAACATCACGTGCAGCCGAGATCGTGCAGGCGATATTGACGCGTGTGACATACCCTTTAGAGTTTTGAAAGCTTGCTATTTATTACCATCATTACCATCTTTTCAGTTGGCCAAGGTATCAACCATTGAGGACTCTCAGATTCCAATATTTTTCTTTATAGACATTTTAGATAAAAAAAAGTCTAAACACACTTGTATTCTCATGTTTCATCATTAATCTTATCCGATTTTTCCAATTTTTTAAATTTCCAGTACTTGATAAAAATAAATTTCTGTTGGCTATTATATTCTTAATTGTAAATCAGAGGTGTTAGTTATACAGGTGCATCTCAATGAATTAGAATATCATCAAAAAAGTTAATTTATTTCAGTAATTGAATACATAAAGGAAACCCATACATTATATGGAGTCATTACAAACAGAGTGAACTTTCTCTAGTGTTTATTTATATTAATGTTGATGATTATGGCTTAAAGCCAATGAAAACCCAAAGGTCATTATCTTAGGAAATTAAAGTAGGGAGGATGAAGGGTCTGAGAGATAAAATGTTACTGAAGTAGCTATCAGAGGCTTCACCTTGTTTGTTTGTGAGAGTCACAACCGCTACAAAGGCATATCACGGCTGCTGCTGCTCCAGCATGGTGTATAGAGTAAGGAGGATGAAGGGTTAAAATGGCGCTGCCGTACTCTGCAAGACATCAAAGGGTGAATGTAATATTGATTTATTAGTCAACATGTTTCAGGTCTCCCTGGCCCCTTCCTCAGGACAAATCACTATCATATTGCCATGTTTCAGGGCATTTCTGGGAGTTCTGAAACGCGTTGACTAATAAATCAATATTATATTCACCCTTTGATGTCTCGTGGAATACGACAGTGCAGTTTTTAACTCTTTACTTTAATTTTCTGAGATAATGACCCTTCATTTTTCATTTGCTGTAAGCCATAATCACCATTTAAAGAAATAAACACTTGAAATAGATCACTCTGTTTGTAATGACTCTATATATGTGTTTCAATTTTTGTATTGCATCACTGAAAAAAAAAATTACTTTTTGATGATATTCTAATTCATTGAGATGTACCTGTATAGTGAAGAGTAAAGGTCCCATCACAATTGGTGACGTTCCAGCGATCCCGACAACGATACGACCTGGTAAGGATCGCTAGAACATCGCTACGTGGTCGCTGGTGAGAAGTCAAACAGTCAGGTCTACTAAATGATGCAGCAACAATATGGTGACCCATAAAACGACCTCGACGGTTATTGGGACCCTGTCACACAGCAGCTTGTCTGACAATTCAGACCTATGTGGCTGAGATCTGAGTCGCAAGGTCATTGTTAAGGCATCAAACACACCTATGCATGCTGCCCAGCAGGAACTTGACGATCAAACAATGGTCCAGGCCATTCCGAAACGATCGGTGATGTCACAGCGGGGGCCCGGTTACTGCTACGTGTCAAATATAGCGAGATCGCTGGCAAGGTCGCTGTTGCATCACAAAACCTGTGACGAAAGAGCGATCTCACTATGTGTGACGGGGGCTTAATACCCAGAGTCTTAACTTAGTCTTAGGCTGGCTTCACATTAGTGTTTGTGTCTGCATGCTGATGGCATGCAGACACAAACGCTGTCAGAAGCAGGGTCCAAATGATGTGTCCGCAGCGGATAATGTCCGCCTGCGGACACATCACTATGGAGCCCGGCAGCCAATCGGCGCTGTCCGGGGGCGGGCCGGGGGCGGAGATCAGCGCCGGAGATCTCCGCCCCCCGGCCGCCGGTAAGCTCCGGGACTGTCGGCGGGGAGAACAGCTGATCTGAGAGCTGTTTGAATCTTCCCGCGCCGACACTGTGAGGAGATGTCGGCGCGGGAAGATTCAAACAGCTGTCACATCAGCTGTTCTCCCCGCCGACATCGCTAGGAGATTACAGGCGGCGGGGAGAAGGAGGACAGCAGAGGGTCAGCTGATCTCCCGGTGGCCGTCGGTGAGCTCCTGTGACATCACCGGCGGCCACCGGGAGATTTTTCAATGGGTCCGCAGCATTCTCCCGCGCTGTCAAGCGCTGAACACTGCGGACCCATTGACGGCAATGCATTTTTTGTGCGCTTGGGGACGCTTGCTGATCTTCCAAGATCCCCAAACGCACAAAAAAATGCTGCAAGCTGCGTCCCGGGTGTGGATGCTGGACACCGGAAGGAGCAGATATCGTCCGCATCCGCACCCGAACGCAGCAAACGCAGGCAGTATGCGTTCCTATGTTAAACATAGGAACGCAGTGCGCATGCGTTTGAATGCTTATGGGAACGCAGCATACGCTGCGTTCCCATACGCAAATGTGAAGGCAGCCTTAGTGTAAAAAATTAACACCTAAAAAAAAGCTCATGATAAAGTAATGAGAACTGTAAATAATCCAGCAGTTTTGGTGAAGTCCACTAAATGTTAAGAATGTCCTTCTGATATTGCTATAACCATATAAAGCTTTAAGCTCTCAGACATTAGTATGCTAGCAGCAGAAAATCATTGTGACTTGCAGCAAGGGCTAGAACAAAGATATTGCAATTTGTTATTCCCTTGCCTACAGTGTGCAACGAAGCTTGCAATGTTGGAGGCTTCATGATGTTCTTCCTAACATTCGAAGGGGATGTCTCTGGACATTCTACTCCATCCCCACAACCTACTTCCTGAGGAATGTTAGGGAGAATATCAAGAAGAACACAATATATATATATATATATATATATATATATATATATATATATAGTTAAATATATTAATATATATGAACAGACAACATATGACATATAGCAACAACAGTTTAATAATTGTTTAATGAGAACAATTGTCCCAACCCACTAATTGTTCAAAGAAATTTGAGACCAGTCTTCCTCCTTTGATACTTGTTTGTCTATCTCATTAAGAGAGGGCTTGATGTCTGATAAGACTTGAATGTTTGCTTTTACCATCTAGAGACTGTTTATACTGACTGGGACTAGAAGTGTATCCCTATATTGTGTGCTAGCTGTATTCATCTCCAAGTTGTCTAAGCAAAGACATGTTGTCCTCCTAAACAAAGTCTGGTGGTAAACAGGGGTTATCAGCATCCATGTAAACGTGTCATGTTCTTGCTTAATGCTGGCCATACACATTGGATACCTCTTGGCAAATGATTATTTGGCTGACAACTATCTTCCACCCCAACTCCCCCCAACCAACTGTTCTACACCATTCACCATCATTTCGAACTGCTGGATGGTCCTGTGTTTTCAATCAGAAATAACTGGTAGCGGCCTATCTATATAGAAATATATAATAATATTTTTTCACTTATATAGCGCCATTAAATTCACAGCACTTTAAATACATCAGCAATACTGTTGCCATTGGGGTACACAATGTAAACATCCTATCAGTATGTGTTTGGAGTGTGGAGGGAAAACTGAGAAAACTTACACAAACATGGGGAGAACATACAAACTCTTTGTAGATGTTGTTCTTGGTGGACCCAGGACCCCATCACTTCAAGACTTCAGTGCTAATCACTGAGCCACCGTGCCACCAAACAAGCAAAAGACAATTGAATTCCAACCACCCAATCCTTATGTTTCCCAACATAATTTATAAGGAGGCAGTAGCAAGACCCCTATATACATTTGATGGTTGGCCGATGTTAGCAAAATTGACAAGTTTGGCTCAATTTTATCTAATGTGTATAAGGTAAGATGGAAGCCTTTAAGTAAAAGTATGGTTGAACATGTGATAGGTTCACATTGTCTTTTACGTAATAATAGATATATTTTTCGTTATTGACCTTTATAATATCAGTAGGGTAAATGCTTAGTCTGAATTGAAGCTATTCTTTTAGGCTTGACCATCTGACTGCCTAATGTGGCCTCCATTCAAACTGCAAGAATATGATGATTACTAGAACTGAATGTTCACTATGATTTCATAAAGTTAAAAGGAACCTGTCAGCTCGTTCTACCCCCCTTTGCTTTCACCATCAAAACCTGCACCTTCCTAGCTGATCCCTAACTATCCCTCTCTGACCTAAAAGTGCCGTATAAAGCTTAAAATGATTTATAACTTACATGCATTCTCCATCCAGAGACTGGAAAGGCGGACTCCGGGGCTCCATTCTCTTCCCCCCACCATCCCCCCCAGCTTCAGCTCCCTGTTGGGCATCCTCATTCCTTGTACTGTGCTACATCTTTTTAAAATTCTCACCTATTTTGCTACTACGATGCGCTGGGCTGAAATGTCATATCCGGCCTGGTGCATTGTGGGGGCTTTTAACGTGTACTTCAATATGCGTACACCGGGGCTGGGCCATACACGTGATCATCCCCCACAATGCACCGGCCTGAATATGATGTTCTGGCCGGCGCATCATAGTTGCAAGGAGGCGGTTATTTCAACAAGAGGTGGCACAGCACAAGGAATGAGGACGCCCAGCAGGGCATGATGAAAGCCAGGAGGAGGGGAGAATGGATTCCTGGAGCCCGCCTCTCCAGTCTCTGGATGGAGACTGCATGTAAGTTTTAAATCATTTTTCTTAAGCTTTATAGGGCACTTTTAGGTCAGAGAGGGATGGTTGGGGATCAGCTAGCAAGGTGAAAGGACAGGTGGTGATAGCATGGGGGGTAGAACAAGCTGAAAAGTTCCCTTTAACAGGCAAAATTAGCATTTAATAGGGGAAATTACCTTTTCGTTTAAACAAAAGATTATCATTCTTGGAAGGGCATCATCATGTGTAAACAAGACCTTGCTGCCAATTAATGGCAGCCTATCATTGCTGAACAATCTATTGCAGATCATTCTATGTCAGTGGTTCTTAACCAGGATTCGATCGAACCCCAGGGATATGGTGTGTTGGTTTCAGGGTTTCGGTGGAGCCTCCACCACGGAGGTCTACACACTCCTGACAGCTGCATGTAGATTTATCACTAAAGAAGGGTTCGGTGAATGTGCATATGAAACTGGTGGGTTGGGTACCTCAAACAAGGTTAAGAACCACTGTTCTATGTGCATCTGAAGTGCGATGTACCCATGTAAACCAGCTATTAAACTACTGATGATCATTAAGGCTGGGTTCACATTTGCACCGTGAATGCAGCGTCCATGACTGCAGCAAAACGCAGACACTATGCATTCCTATGTTTAAAATGGGAACGCATAGTGCCTGTGTGTACCTGCTCTCAGCTGCGTTTGCGTTCGGCTGCGCATAATTTACGTGAACGCCGAACTCAAAATGTTGTTTTTTTTGTGTGTGGCTGTGTGCTTGTTTTATACGCAAACAGACAGCCGCGCACAAACAATGAATTGGAGTAAATCCTGGTGTAGTGCCATCTGCAGACAAGTGCACAGATGCAGCAAAAGATGATGTCATTCCGAGGTCATCCCAGGTAGATCCTGTTCTGGCGTTCTCTCTTCCTCTTCTTTCCTCTTCTTCTTTCCTCTTCTTTCTTCTTTGTTCTTCTTCCTCCCGGCCAGAAGATGAGATCAGCGGCGGCGAAGAAGATCAGCGGCGGCGGACAGCAGGAGGAGATCTCCACCGCTGATCTCCGCCTCCTGGCCGACGAGACCGCTGATTGGGTGGCCGGGCACACTCACAAAGACATTCTGATGTGAACGCATGCGGACAATCACCACTGCGTTCACATGAAAATGTCTACGTTCAGCAATGCGTATGCGTGTGCACCCCATACGCTGCAGTGTCGAATGCAAATCTGAACCTAGCCTAACAAGTAGCTCTCTGGCTATTGTTTAATGCTGCTGGTTGTTGGTCAGTTGTAAACATACCTTGACACTTTCTCTACAGATGATGTTAGGGAAAACGAATGACTTGTGATGTTGAATGTCAACACCCAATGCTTTTATTCCACTAAAAGATAACGCTCACAGGTGTCTAACAGCAGCAGACTCCTCACTCCCCATTGAAAAGACATGCACGTTTAGCCAGGCATTTGGTTACAAGTAGCTGATATTACATATGACCTGTTGAACATTTTTCTCCATGTGGCACAGCAGAGGAAATTTCATGAGTTTTCTTATATTATAAAGAAGTAAAAAGATTTTTTAGTTTAAAAAAAAAATAAAGTTACCCCTTTTATCTGTGGGTGATATCTTGTATCACAACTTAGTCATATACAAAGTCCATGGAAGATAGTGGTGTTGTTTGGAATCTAATGGAATCAATTTGAGTTCAGTGATAGTTGGCACGGATGTTGCTAACGTGCCTTTATACAGGGGTATGAATCACACTAGTGACCAACATTACTCCATTTTTATGTATTTAGGAAATGTGAAAGTCATTCCCTGCTGACTGCAATGATATATTGCACCTTTGTTTATTGTGCCTCTCTTTTGCATAGTAAAATGAATGTCATTCAAATCAGTTCTGCTTCCTCACTGGCATTTCCCTACTTCTAAGGTGTCATTGCGTTAAAAAAAAAAATAACAAAATGATATTTTATAGTTCAAGTAGATTGCCTGTTTCGCTGTTTGCAATAATTGACAGAACGGCTCTCAGCACTTCAACAGTGCAAAGTACATTTCTTTTTTTTTTTTCATTATTAATTCTGCAGGCAAAAGCCACTGTGCTTCTGAGAAGCATTAAATGCTTTTGTTGACGGCTTACAGTTTTATAAACTCCAAATGAGCTTATTGCCTTTTAACCATCATGAGTACTAAATAATAGAAAAACCTATGAGCCTTCAGATTGGAGAGCCGCCAGCCACCTCCAAGAAGAGGAGGAAAAAAAAAAAAGAAATGAATAGTTTAATTGTAGAGCAAATCATTTGTTTACAGATTAAAACCTAGTTGGTCGCCAACTGCTATGGACAAAGAAGTGCGGAATAAATGCTGAGTTTCAGGAAATGAATGGCTGGCTCTAGGTCTTGTCACTGTTGTGGTATTGCTCCTTCCTTGCACAGGGGAGGTTGGGTAATGGATTGAGGACACTACTTTAAGCCTTCTGTGTCTCTTAAAATAACAAAGGGGCTGAGGGCAGGGAAATGTGTTGGTTTGTTTATGCTGTCTGACTAGAACCAGATAAGCCTGGTTACTCCCAGCAATTGCACTTTAGTTATTGGCAGGGTGGCTTTTGTCTTTTGTTTAACTGTGTGAATTGAATAAAAACAAAAAAAAGTGAAAAGAAGGGTGGCTTGTGAAATGGAACATATCTAATGCTCTCCCTATTACAATCTAGTCTGTTCCCAAAGGCTAGGGTCACATTTGGAGGGAGCGTCCTTTGCAGTGATGCGTCAAAGGAGGCAGTTTTTTAACTAGCCATTTTTTCCCATTATTAGCGCTAACATTAACGCATGGTACATATATGTACTGTGCATTAATGCATGCGTTTCCCATAGACTCCCATGTTAAAAAAAATGCATGTTTTTGCAAACGCCCCCAAAAATGCTGCTTACCACATTCTTTGGTGCTTTTGCAAAAACGCATAGCGTCAAAGTGTTGCATTTTGACCATGCATTTTTTGCATGGGAGCCTATGGAAGCGTTAACGCTACCATGTTTCACATATTGGAATAGTGAAAGCCGCTAGGTTTTAGCGCTTCCAAGGCTCAAGTGTGACCATAGCCTAAGGCTTGAGCAAAGGTGGATGAGAAAATGGGTTATTTTCAGCTTTGGATGGTTTAAAAAAAAAACTAAAACCTTAATGTAACATGATGTATATAGGTCTGGGAACTTCCTATCTACATACTGTAAATCCCTTAGTCATATTAAGAGCTTGTTGGAAAGCGATTATGACTTTGAGGAGCTGCTTAAATGCGGCACTGGAGTTTCTCCACTTCCTTAAAGAAGTGCAAATTTGCATTATAATGTATATATAAATATATATATTTTTTTGCTATTTGTCATCTGAAAATAAACAATTTTCTCATTCTATGTACCTTAAGGATGAAATCTGTGGAAAATGTAATTGTTTTTGGAGTCATGACTGTTTTACTTCAGGTTTAACACAACAGAAATGTGAAATTATGGTTATAATCCAAATATTTAAGAGGGTTCATTGAGTTAGAAGCAAGTCATTCATTTTAGCTATAATTGGACTCCTTAGTAGAGATGAGCGAACCCCTTGAGGTTAGGATTTGGGTGGTGGTGTTCGGGACCAGCGCTTGACCCTGATCCTCATTGGCCACTTATTGGCTGTTCAACTGTATGCCCACATACAGCCAGCCATCAGCTCAACAATTCCAGGGGCAAGAGGGTGGAGAATTTTATTTATTTTATTTTTATTTTTTTATTTTAAAGACACACTACAGTGAAAACATGGATTTAGCCCTAGTACGAGCCAATCACAGACTGCAAGCGGTTCACACAGACCCGAGCACCGAATTTACCGGAGCACATGAACCATCACTCACCTGACCTCCAGAACCTAACAGATTCACTTATCTCTACCCTCTAGGCCATGTGCATGTGTTGAGTGTTTCATGATTTTTTTTACCTCTGGATGTGTAAGCTAAAACCAAGAGTGGAACAATCAGGGAAAAGGTATACCAGAAACATGTCACCACTTTTGCATATTTTACACACTCTTGGTTTTGGCTTACAAATACAGAAGTTAAAAACTCGCCAAATACTCAATGTGTGCACGAGGCCTTAACCCATCGTGAGGAATAGCATAGCAATTATATAGGAATCTGGCCTGATATAATCTATGTTTAAGCAATCTTAAAGTTAAAGTCATGGGTCATTTAAAAATGAAGGTCTAGACTAGTGATGAGCGAGCACAAAAGTGCTTGGTGCTCGATGCTCGGGTCGAGCATCTCGAGATGCTCGGGTGCTCGGCCGAGCACCGAGCCCAATGTAAGTCAATTAGTCACAGGCTCCGCCCACAGACTTCTGGCTATAAAATGAGTGTTTATGGGAAAGGGCGGGAGGGTGGGCTTTTTCAAATCGTCACAGCATACAACACCTCGCTGTGCCCCCCAGAGGGACCCTAACAATCAATCTGTGAGGTGCCAGCTCACTGTGTGCACTGAAGGTAGCTGTGCATTTGTGTCAGATCGATAGATATTAGTGAAGAGTCCTAGTATCTCTGCGGTACTCGGTGCTCGCCGAGCATCCCGAGTACCAGGATACTCGTGCTCGTTCATCACTACTCTAGACCATTGGCCAATTGGTGGACTTTGCGATGTTTATTCAATATTATGAACATGAGTTTTTCTTTTCCTCAGAAGTTACCAATTAGCAATGAGATGCACTGAGAATACATGACTAATATTAATTTCAACTTTTCGATAAGGTCGTGCTTAATAGTAAAAAATGACTCAGCAATTATGTCTATTATATTCAATGTATATTTTTCAGTACAGTTTGCAGATCAAGTAAAAAGAAATGATTAATAATAAATGACTTTTCTCTAGGTTTCAAGATAATATTATTTGTTATCTTAGGTATCTTACTGACTTTTCAACTGACCATCTCAATTTATCCCCAAAAGTCATCAATGCCAAATACTGATAAGCCTTGACGCTCTATTAGGCATTGGATAGTTGCCTTGTTTCAGCAATTGGAAGCCCATGACTAGGCTTCAGCTCTCCTCTTAACAATATTCTTTATGATGTAAGTTGTAAAACAAGAGTATTGGAAGCTAATTTCCAACATCTCAAGGGCTTTTGGCTGTGGTCCATAATTGATGTGTTCACATAGCTGTTGTCTGACGACTCATAATTAGACAGCAATGTTATCCTGCAGCTAAATCTGTGCGGCTCATAAGTCATACTTGATAAACTGGAGCATAATACAGTCAGGGTTATTGTTTCTTAACTTTTCTCTGCATGTTCTTATTTTTCTCCTAAAGAAATTGCTTGTCTTAAGAAAAAAAAAGCATAAAGCCAGAGGCATTTCATGAATCTGTCAATGTGAATCAGCCACATTTTATCATCTTCTGGAGACCAATATGATTTGATATACCTTTTCTTCTTGCAGCTTTGTGTGATAAAATATTTAGCATATCCCCTGACAAATATGTGGCTTAGGAACAGTTTGTTCCACATGCCATTTGAAACTTTAATTCCTTCAATGCCTTGTAATGTTTCTGCCATTTAATTACTTGATCTTTCATGTGTCTTGTATATTGGTTCTACAATAAAACTTTAATTGTTTTTCTATTTCACTATATAAAAGCGGTGTATCCTATCTGTCCTATCTGCAATGCAGTGTATTAAACCCATCTCTACTGATCAGCAGTCTCCTTCAGGATATTTTTACTTTAATATAGTTCAATAGAAAAAGGAGACGCTGTACAGATACCAACAACATTGTATTTCTTTAAAACTACTAACTGGTATGAATGCTGTGTCTACACATCATTATAATACTAGTACTATCCAACCTTTGTTATATTATATTGTAAAAATGTCAACTTAATTACTCCTTGTAGAAAATATATTCACATAGACCGTAGGCATTGAAATTTAATTATAATTATAGTACTTGGTGTGTATTTAGGTCAATGGTAGATTAAAACTCAAATATATTATATCAGAAATAACTCTAAAACTACATACTATAAATTGCAGTATAGTACATTAAAAGATGGATTGAATTATACATATGGATAAAAAGAGGAGAGCTACATTGTAGACATATTTTGCTGTAAGAATATACACTGACTAGCAAAAGGATAACAGTGTTTTAAACTTTTGACTTTCAGGCTCCATATCTCACCATCCACTACAGCTTTGAGTGTGAGACTACCTTCACTTTATACACAATCATCTTGGCTATCTCATACATAAATTTGACGTGCAACTATTTAGCATATGATTAGTTATGCACATTCTTGTCATGTCTACATTGTTACGTTGCTCCTAAATTTACATTTTTACTGCTTGTTAGTTTTTTTGTAAATTACCTTTGGCTTTCAACACTGCCTGTAGCCTTCTGGACATACTCTTAATCAGATTCATACATGTCTTAACCGAAATCTGATTTCAGGCCTTTTCTACAGTATGCACCCAATATTGGTGCATACTGATCGACTCACTTGGGAATGTATACAGATATTTCTTCAACTGTATGGTTTGGTAGAGTTCTGGGGACCTCTACTTTATTGTCATTGAACTATTTCTTTGCCAATCTTGACTTATGCTTCTTTGTATATATTTTCTGTACTTACCTACATGTAAACGCTGCGGGAAAATGCGCTATATAAAAAGCTTTATTTTATTTTTGTTGTCCTACTTGAACACATGCTAGGACAAGTACTGTCTTGCAGAATACTCACATAATGTTCAAAATTGAAACCACCATTAATCATGGTCAAGTATCCAAGGACTTTGGCTGTGAAACAACCCTCTATCATCAGGAAAACTCTGCCAAACTTGACAGATCCTTCAAATTTTCGATTTATTAGCCCCTTTTTATTGTGTTTCTTCCAAACCCATTCAAACCCATCATTGACTTCGTTTCAAACACCAGGAGCAAAACACTAACAATGTAGTGGCATGTTATGAATCTGCATAACTATGCTACATAGTTGAAAATCAAATTATGTATGAGGTATTCAAGATGATTGTCTATAACATGAAGGTAGTCTCATGCTCAAAGCAGTAGAAGATTGTGAGATATGGAGCATGGAAGTCAAAAGTTCAAACTTTGTTACCCTTTTCAGTGGTACTAATAGGTACATATAAATATATGTATTTTCCTAGGTACAATGATGGTTTTAACGGATTCTTAGGCTCCTATACAAAAAACACAGTTCCAAAATGCACTGCTAAAAAAAGTATAGCTTTTTTAAACATGGGGCCCTATGGGAAACACATCCGTTAACACATGGTACATATAGGTACCATGCTTTAATGCATGCTTTTACATTCCATTAACACTATGCGCTGCGCCTGCCAGAGACTACATTTTTGAAGAATCACCAGTTTATATGCTGACGCAAATCAGACCCTAGCCTATGAGATTGTTTAGTTTAGGTAAGGAGCTAAAAGGCCGGGCCATGCCTTGGGTGTGTGAAACAAACCTAAGATTGTTTTTGCACAGTGTCATGTTAGTGCTACAGTATAGATGAAAATATTGCTCCATGTTCTGGACTAAACTAAGGTTTAATATACGAACAATGTATACAAGCAGTTTTTCATCCAACGGTTCTTCATGATTAAAATGGTGTATAAATCACCAAGATACCTAATGAAAATATATTTTACATGCAATCATGGCCAAATATGTTGGCACCATTGAAATTGATCCAAAAAACGAAGTATTTATCTCAGAAAATTATTGAAGTTTGCCTAGGGTCACACTTGAGCCCTGGATCCGTTAAAACCATCAGTTTCTCCAAGTTGAAAATGTTGAAAAACTGATCCGTTAACGGATCCATAGGCTCCAATGCAAAAAATGCAGTGTCAAACATGCACTGAAAAAACGCTATGCATTTTTGAAACTGCAACAAAAAATGCTGCTAGCAACGTTTTTGGATGCAGAAAAAAAACGCATGCATTTTTAATATGGGGCCCTAAGGGAAACGCATCTGTTAATGCATGGTACATATAGGTACCATGTGTTAACACATAGCATTTTTTAGATGCAAAAATGGCATTTACCAAAAACAGAATCAGGTTTTGGAAATGAATAAAAACTGACTGCCATGTGTGACCCTAGCCTTTGACGTTTTTTGTCATACCCATGTTTATTTCCTTTTTGTGTATTGGAACAACACAAAAGAAGCAATGGAAAAAGGCAAATTGAACATAATTTCACATAAAACCCCCAAAATGGTCTGACCAAAATTTTTCCCACCTTTCCAAAATTGTGGGTAAACAACTGTTTCAAACATGTGATACTTGTTCAAACTCACAGGTGTGGGCAGTATGACTATCACACTTGAAAGCAGATAAAAAGAGAAGTTGACGTAATATTGCATTGTGTGCCTGCGTCTGCAATACTAAGCATGGAGAATAGAAAAAGGAGAAGAGAACAGACTAAGGAATTAAGAACCAAAATTTGTTGAAAAATATCAACAATCTCAAAGTTACAAGTCTATCTCCAGAAATATTGATGTTCTTTCATCCACAGTGCAGAGTATTATCAAGAAGCGTACAACCCATGGCACTGCAACTAATCTCCCTGGATGTGAATGGCAGCAAACAATTGATGAAAGGTTACAATGCAGGATAGTTCAGATGATGGATAAGCAGCCCCAATCATGTTCTCAAAAAATGTAAGCTGTCCTGCAGGCTCAAGGTGCATTAGTGTCAGTGCAAAATAATCATCAACATTCAAATAAAATGCAATTAAAGAAGCAAAAATATATGGGGCATTCACCGTGGCTGGAATCTTCTGTTTATTATATCCGTATACAGGAAAAAACAGTCATTTTGCAGACTTGGGGGGAGGGAGTGAGGAGTGCAACGACAACGGGCACCGTTTCGCGGCTAGTTGCCGCTTCTTCCGATCGGAATGACCGGAAGAAGCGGCAACCAGCCGCGAAACGGTGCCCGTTGTCGTTGCACTCCTCACTCCCTCCCCACCAAGTCTGCAAAATGATTGTTTTTTCCTGTATACGGATATAATAAACAGAAGATTCCAGCCACGGTGAGTGCCGCATATATTTTTGCTTCTTTAATTGCTTATTATACGGACTCCCTATTGCGAGCACCACCGTCCGAGGATGTGTCCACACTATCCAACATAGGATTTATATATGTGCAGTATCCTACGTCCCCTCGCAGTGCCCTGGTTTGTTTCTTACATGATTGATTCAAATAAAATGAAACACTATGCCAGGAGACCCTGGAGGACCGCCCTGGTGACACAGATATATATATAAAAAGCTAGATTGCAGTTTACCAAAATGTTGGGGTTGTTTTTCTGTGTCTGCCACTGGCTGACTTGATTGTGTCCAAGGCATAATGAAATCTGAAGATTACCATAGATTTTGAGTCGCAATGTAGTGTCCAGTGTGAGAAAGCTGGGATAGCATCATAGATCATTGGGTCTTCCAACAGGACAATGACCCCAAACATACAGCACCCATGAATGGATGGAAACAAAGGTCTTGTAATTTCTAAAGTGAGTCCGGATCTAAATCCCATTGAATGCCTGTGAAGAGATCTTAAAATTGCTGTTGGGAGAAGTCACCCCTCAAACATGAGAGATCTGGAGCAGTTTGCAAAAGAAGAGTGGTCCTAAATTCCAGTTGAGAGGTGTAAGAAGCTTGTTGATGGTTATAGGAAGCAACTGATTGCAGTTATTTATTCCAAAGCATGTGCAACCAAATAATAAGCTAAGGGTGCCAACCATTATGTCAAGTCTATTTTGGGGGGTTTGTGTGAAATTATGTCCTATTTGCTATTTTACTCTTTTTCTGTGTTGTTCCAATACACACAAAGAAAATAAACGTGTGTATGACCAAACATGCATAATAATAATAATTTTCGGAGAGAAGAACTTCATTTTCTGGAACAATTTTAAGGCTGCCAACACTTTCGACCATGACTGTAAGAGATTGAAAATAATTCAAATATTGGATTGAACCTTTTACATTCATTAAGTACATCGTTCCATAAAGATATTGCATGTAAAGGCAGTTAACAATTACTGAACATTTACTGTTCTTAGCTCTTTCCGGATACCATTATGGAACTAAATTACATTCTTTATTTGCATTTTAGAGATAAGCTTCTTCCCTTTAAAAGATAAATATTTGCAAGTTCATCCTCTAGTAACTTATTCAGTAAACACCTACATGTATATGAAGGCTGGATGTCGACAATCCTCTGATTAATATCTCCTGCTAGGCTGCTACTTTACAGCAAGCATGAACACCTGGCAGACATCAAGTAAAAATAACACTGCGAGGCTGTAAAGAGTCTTTTTCTTACTTTGCTTGATTTGTCACATTGCCACTAGCAGCTGTTAGACCAGTGTACATTTTCCAGTGTAGATAATTGCTTTCCTTTGCCTATTCTCCTGGCATTGTTGTAGCTGAAGATAATTAGAAAAAAAATAGGAAGAACAGAAGTCAATATATTATGACCCTTGCAAGTCACATAATGAAGTTATATTTTTCTTCTTTAGTTGTTGTATTAGATACATGAACACATCTTGTATCGATAGTCCTGATTTTATCCAGCAGATTTTACCATAAATAAATAGATTTGATGGATAGTTGACTAATTTATCGTAGCTTCTATGTCTTCCTCGAAGGAAGCGATATCAGTTCTTGAAGGATTATGAGCAGATTTTCATAATTACACACCACACAGATAAGCGCATCCATTTTCTCCATTAGCAAATTGCAGTTATTCCATTTGCTCTATCAGTGCTGTTGTCTAGAACATTTTCTGGTAAGAGGGATTACAGCCCTCCCTGTCAGTCTAACACTTTCAGCAGCAGGTTTTCCTGCCCTAGTTCTCAGTAACTGCTCATTAAATTATTCTCTACAGGGAACACTAGTTCTCTGCACCTTTCCTTTTTTCTTTGCTGTCAAAGCAAAGCCAAGGTCAAATTGGATAGAATCCATAGTTCCAACCAAAAGTGGCAAATCGAAGCATTTACAACACAGTAACGGAGTCAATAGCTTTGCCAAAGGAGACATTTTGGGTAAAAGCACCATGCAATTCAACTCACCAATAGGAATAAAATGAAACAAAGGTTGTAATACCTATAAAGTTGTGTCAAACAATTACACTTTATTATGTGCAGTCAATAAAACCCAATATTTTCTTTTACCAGGTTGATCCCCTGTTTACAGTGCCTGCCCCTCCACCACCAGTTCCTAACAAACATCTCATCTCCAATTCTGCCATCGTATTTTTCACCATCTTCAACTATTGCTGCACCTGTGGAACAGCTTTTAGTAAGGACTCGGTCAGTTGGCGTAAACACAAGTGATGCTGGAGTAGTAACAGAACCAGAATGCCTTGGACCTTGTGAACCTGGGACCAGTGTCAATTTGGAAGGGATTGTGTGGCATGAAACTGAAGAAGGTAGGCCTGATCGCTTGTATTTGTCTAATGTCATGTTTGAAGATGTCTAGTTGTGTTGCAAAATGTTGACTCTTTTGGAAATATTTAGTTTAGTTTAGTCTAGAGCCTTCAAAGTAACATAAGCTTAGGCTGGGTTCACACTTGCGGACCCCTCCGCAGGGTTCTGCGGAGGGGATCCGCAAGCTGAGTGCAGCCTCCGCAAGCCCTTATGTTTATAATGTAAGCGCACGGTGCTGCACTTGACTGTGCATGACCGTGCGCTCCCATTCATTTGCCTGTGTGATGTGTATGCAGGCGAATGCCTGCGCACAAATCACACACTCTCGTCCGCACCAGGAACGCGACATGTTGCATTCCTGGTGCAGACGAGAGCGTGTGATTTGTGCGCAGGCATCCGCCTGCGTACATATCACACAGGCTATTGAATGGGAGCGCACAGTAATGTGCAGTCAAGTGCAGCACCGTGCGCTTACATTATAAACATATGGCTTGCGGAGGCTGCACTCAGCTTGCAGAACGCTGCGGAGGGGTCCGCAAGTGTGGACCCAGCCTTAAATCCTGTAAACTGTAAGCCCACAAGGTCAGGATTCTCTTTTATACCCATTTATACCAGTTGGCAGGAGCATAACCACAATACTGCAGGGATCGCAATCACACCTGGGCCCTGGAGCCTAGGGGGACCCAAAAGAAAATGTTTCCTATGGAAAAAGACTATTTGCTATTAAAGATTTGCAATAATTGGGGGCTTCATTGGAGCTTTCGCATCAGGGCTCATGAGCTTCAAGTTACACCACTGGCAGTCTGTCTGTCAGGTTTTTTTGTTCATTGTCATTTCTATTTCTATTATGTATATAAACTGTTTTCAAATGTACAGTATTATGGAATTAGTAGTGCTCTAAAAATAAATAATATTATTCTAGAGATATATAAATTTGTCTAAAGAGGAAAATTCTTCAACCTAATTGTCTTATCTTGAATTATTAGATATTAGGTGTAGATATGGTTGTTGCAACAACTAGTCTTATTGATGGTCATAACTCTTATCCAGATGATTTGCTTTACATTTGTTTTGGCCAAACTTTAACGCTACTGAGTATTTATGCTTGGAGACAATTTTTTTTTCAAATTAATGTCTCCTTTGATAAATATAATAATTAGAGATAAGCAAATGTGTTCGGAAACTGTTCTAGACTGGTGTTCGGGGAATTCCCATCTTTAAAGGGTAGAGCTTGGATTGCTGTGTTCCGGTACGCTGGGTGGTCAGTGGTCAGGCCAGTGTGAGCTGCTTGATGTGTGTAATCGGCTCGCACTGGTCCTAAAGGCCAAGTAATCATCCATCATGTCTTGTCTAAATGTAAAAAAAAATCGAAATCTCCACCCTCCCGCCTCTTTAAGGCTGGGGTCACACATAGAAATCTGTTTTTGGAAGTGATTTCCATGACCAATCCATTTTTTTTGGGTGCTTTTTGAGCCTCCTACACCCCTGAACGTTTTTGGACTTAGTCATTTTTTGACCAAAATTCTCAAAAAAACGGATCCATTTTTAAGGCACCCCAAAAAAACGGATCCGTTTTTCCATAGGGCCCATGTTAAAAAAAAAAAAAAAAATTTTTTTTTTTTTGAAAAACGGACCCCAAAAACGGACATAGCAATGTTTTTAAGTGCAGAAAAAAAACGGACAGGTGTTTATTACATCCAATCCGTTTTTCTATCAGTTTTTGGACTTAGAAAAAAAAAATGCCAAAAATGAAGTAAAAAACGGACCAAGGGCTTCTTTGTCACCCTAGCCTAAGTGTTACGCTTAAGGCTGGCTGAATGTGGACAGAGAACTGACTGACCAATCACTGATGGCATACGAGGTCATGTTTGGGTCTTGATCATTCAGCCCCAGAAACTGGACCTCCATTGGTTCACTCATCTCTCATAATTAGATCCTAGAGTTAATTACTTTGTACTGGTGGAGTAAAGATCCTTATTGGGTTGATGCTTGGATGTAATCTATAAACACAATGAAATTGGTTGAAAAAGTTATGATGGAAACAGTGGAAAGCTTTGGAACATCATAAAGAAGGCACCACTGTCTGGAAAATTATAATAGATAATATTGAATGGTAAAAAACATGTTTCATCGAAAGAGGTAATAATTTGTTAACTCAAGTAGCTGTAATATGACGAATTGATTTCAAAATGTGATTGTATGTAGATGTGATTTACTGTATATTACTTTTATGAATATTGTAATATTATTGATGTTCATTGTTGAAGGGCTTTTCTCTACCTTGTTTTGGCCTCTCTTGCAGAGGGCCCTGTTACAATGATTTATGCACGGATAGTTTGCTGACTGCACCTTTTCAGACGTGATTTGAATTTTTATGGAATGAAGCAATCTGGGGAATATTGATTTTGGTCTCTGATTTAATATCTTTCTAGTGTTTAATTTAAGAAATGCCTGATTGTGTATTCGGTCAGCAATACCCTGATGCCAATGTGCATGTTTAGCATCTTGTGATAAAGATAAAAGAGCTTACAAATTGTAGTTTGTTCCCAAAATGTAATTTAGATATTAAAATGTCTTCCATTAAGAATGCTTGAAGTGCATTTTACACCGAATCTTTAATTTTATACATTTACATATACTTGATTTCTGGAAGCAGCTTTGTTAAGATTTGATGTATGAGTGTAAAATAAATATTCCACTATAAGCTAATTATTTCCCAGGTGACAGATGGATGTTATTAAAATGCACCTGTCACCTATATACAGCAGGAGCAAGCTTTTTATGGTGAGAAGCAATGTTACAAGACTGTAGCAATCAATTAGTCTTGGAACTAATGACTAATAAATATTGTCCTTGATCTACTTCAGTTTTGATTCTAATTGGTAATTGTTAGGTAACTTTCTCATCAATGTTAATGGTTTCACTATGAGTGGGTTAGATGATCTTTAAATAATTATCACATGGTGCCAAAATATGCTTTGTCTTATTTCATCTCCGATTTCCTAAAGGATCTTAGTGTGATTGGTACAGATCAGATTTCACCATACTGTTTGATCAAAAAGCCGATCCCAGGGGTATGATCCACAAATGGTCTGGTCTGACTATGGAGTGGGGAGTAAACCACTTTCAGATAACTTTGGTGAAAATAAATATCCCTGAGAACAAGAGGACCAGGTATATTAAATAAAAAAGCCCAATCATTTTTTCTCCAACATTTACCATGAAAATATAATTATTAATTAAAAGGTGTTATAGTGCCAATATATTCAGCGACACTTTACAATTACGCAGGGACATGTACAGACAATAAAAATAAAAGCAAAATAACACATAGTTCAACAGTTACAGGAGGTCTTGTGGGGGAGCTGGAATGTAGGATGATACTGCAGCTCCCAGCATCCACACCCCCGACACACCTCCTGCGTTTTGCTTCTGCATGAAAATGAAATGATGAAATGTTATGTACCCTGAGGAAGATGAGAGCTGAGAAGCAGGTATTATTTTATTGAATTCTAAGCGATCTATAGATCCTAGAACTGCAGTGTACAGCTCTGCTTCATCATGTAGCAGGGCGGTGACTTTTCTAAATAGGTTTCTCTCCCCGGAGGTCTCCTTTAACTTTACAGCACTTTACCTACATCAGTGTCACTGCCCCATTTGGGCTTACAATCTAAATTCCCTATCATGGAACCTTTGGAGTGTAGGGGGAAACCCACAAAAACACAGAGAACATTCAAACTCCTTGCTGGGATTTGAACCTAGGATCCCAGTGATGCAAGACTGTAGTGCTAACTACTGAGTCACCATGCTAACCTCAACTAGTAACAAACTTAATAGCTATTGGTTGTATGGGGGATGTGAGGACAGATGAACAGGAGAGAGAATGTTATGATTAACATTTAGAAAGTGGGAACAGGGGAGAGGGGAGTCAGTTTATTAAATTGAGCTAGCCTAAAAATATGTGTTTTAAAAGCAAACAAGTACAGAGGGGCTAGATATTAGTCATATTGTTTGGGGTACAACTGGAAGTGCATGATAAAAGTTTTAGAGTCAGAGTTGGGAGGTCTGAAACATGGGTGATATTAATCTAAGATCAGTTGCAGAATGGAGAGCATGGGTAGCGCGATAGACATGAGGGATGATATATAGGGGGGTTTAGAACTGCAGAGATCTTTTTGAATGAAAGAGATAAAATTGTATTGCATCCTGTTGTGGATGGGCAACTAGTGTAATGAGTGGCACTAGGTGGAGGTATTGGTGAAGCGGCTGGAAATAAATAATTTTAAACTATAACAAATTGTGGGGTATTGGTTTGTCTTTTGGTCCAAAACACGTAAGCTTGTGAGCCCCTACACGGCTCCCCACATGTCACAAGTCCTATCCACTAAATTCTTATCTCAAGTGAGCAAAGGACAAAATAGAAAACAAATTCTCTTACCACAGCAGATTCTGGTCAGACGACCATTACACTCAGTGCTGTCTGCAGCTTTGCCCAGGTTATAACTGAAAGCATTATGAATGCAAGACACCAGCCCCAATCACTAGCAACCTCCTTTCACACAGAGGGAGCGACCACTGATTGTCCTGCACACACAATGGGCTCCATATAGGGCGCAGTTCACACAGGCCTGCACAGTGTATGCCCAGCCTCTTACATAAGCCCCCATTTCAGTAGGCGGGCTGTTGTGGCATTCAACACCGCTACCTGCACCGGAACAAACGCACCCATACGGCCCATTGTATGTGCAGGACAACCAGTGGTCGCTCCCTCTGTGTGAAAGGAGGTTGCTAGTGATTGGGGCTGGTGTCTTGCATTCATAATGCCTTCAGTTATAACCTGGGCAAAGCTGCAGACAGCACTGAGTGTAATGGCCGTCTGACCAAATGGAAATAAATAATGGTTTCTGCAGGACAGATTGGAGAGGGGTAAGTTTGGTTAGAAGAAATTAGACACTACCATACATATTAAATTGCGTACTCTGCAAAAATATAATATAATGTTTACATCCAGCTGTGGAGATAGTTTATTACATTCACAACTTCAAGATTTGGTCGCTTGGTGGTTAGCACAGTTGCTTTGCAGCACTGGGGTCTTGGGTTCAAATCTGACCAAGGACAACAACTGCAAGGAGTTTGAATGTTCTCTCTGATGTTGTGGGTTTCAACCCTACTTACAAAAGACATTTTGATAGGGAATTTTAACTGATGAAAATGTCGGTAAAGCACTGTGGAATATCATGGTGCTATGTATACAAAGGATGATAATTTGCAGTAGCTTATAATGAGTGTAGAGTTTTTGAGAATAAAGTACAAAGGTGAAACTATGAAGGTAATTGAAGAACATTGAAGAACATTTAACATTACCTTCAATGTGATTCGCTAGAAGTGGTAAACCAACCTTCTGTAAACCTTGTTTGTAGCATTGTCTAGCCCATAACTAATGTATTCACTATATCAGATAAAGCTGAGATAAAACATATGCATTTGTTATGATATCATTTATGAGCTTATAGAACATTGACGGCTTGAATTTATTCTTTTTCATTTCTCAAATTAATTAAACAGTGACAATTACAGCCGTGTACTGCTCATCACTTTGATGTATTTTCACGACATATTAGCTAGTAATATAGGGATCTGACCTTTCTGCCTCGTCTGTTTTCTTATGCTAGCTAAGCAGAACTGTGATAGGATGTTTACCATAGTGAAGGAGAGGCAGGTTAGCTTGTAGAAGAGCTGTTCTACTTGAATAAACTAAACTTCTGACCTTTGCTGAATTAAAAAGTGCTTGTTGTTTGCTGGACCATGTCTATTTACAGATGTGCCAGAAGCAAATACTCATTGTGCTTTGTAGTCTGCAATTTAATAATGGTGAACCGTCTGAAGTAGTAGAAGAATTTCCCATGTTGCTGTAATTATATTGTTTTACTTAGTGGAGGGATGAGGACTCATTGACGCTGGGCATATTTAATAGGGAAGAACAGAAGCTTTTAACCTATGGGTCAGAATTTAGATGCCAGGTCATATATGGTTTGGGCATATAAAGAGGTATTATCATCTCATACATTTATGGAATAACCATACAATTCCCACTTCTGAGACATGCACCTATCTCAGGAATATGGGGTATCGACAAATAGATGATATAAAACTGATCACTTTTTTTAATACGTTTATTAAAATGATTGTTAAGATTTGTTCACAGCAGGAAATTCTATAAAATTCAAAATACTTTCTTGTACATGTCCCACAGCTTCAATGCCAATAACTATTGCCACCTTTCTGATGTTCCTTTCTAGTCTCTTTTCACTTTTCTGCAGCAATCACTTGGCATACTCTGAAAATAGTTGTAGAATATGATGGCGCTATACATGCAATGCCTAACAGATTATAAATACATTAATTTTAAAGCCCCCGTCTCACTAAGCAAGACCACTAGCGAGAGTGCTGCTGAGTTTTGTTACGCAACAGCAACCTCAACAGCGATCTTTCTACGTCTGACACGTAGCAGCGATCAGGCCACTGCTGTGAGATCGCTGAACGTTACAAACCATTCTGTAACATTTTTTGGTCATTGTGCTCCCGCTGGGCAGCATGCATCGCTGTGTTTGACAGGGACAATGACCAACAATCTCAATACTACGCCTGAGAGTGACAGGGTCCCAACGACCGCTGTATTGTTGCTGCGTCGCTGGTGAGATCTGATTGACATCTCACCAGCGATCACATAGTGACGCACCAGCGATCCCTACCAGGTCGGATCATTGTCGGGATCGCTAGTGCGTCGCCAAGTGTGACGGTACCCTAAGTCTTTACTGGCCTCAGTGGTGATGTCTGTAGGCATTGCATAGGACAATTGGGACCAGTGATTATATGAAGTGGTCACATAGTTGTACACCGAATGATCACAGCCTCAAGGTGACCAATGACAATCAACTCTGCTGTAGAGTCAGAGCATTGAAAGCCATGTAATTGTTTTAATTCATATTTTAATTGACGCATACAGAAAAAATTGACATTCAAACATTCAGATTGTGCAGTATTGACGGGTCAAAAATGGTCTTTATTCGATGGACACATTTTGAAGTCCACACATTTCTTCCTCAAGATCTCAGACACATTTATGTAGATATATTTATATACAGTATAAAGATACAGATATGTGTCTGAGATCTTGAGTAAGAAGTGAGAGGACTTTGAAATGCATCGATCCAGTAAAGACGAATGTTTATTTATCAAACCGTTAAACCGTTCAATCTGAATGTTTATAAGCAACGCAAGAGAAATACCACATTTATCCCTACACATCACATATTGGCTTGATCTGCCAGAGGCATGGCAACAGCGGACATACCTTTATGCCCTTCTCATCAGCTCTAAGATGGGCTCATACCTATATTATTTCTTATGTTTATCAGGGTAAACCCTATTGCCCTGTCTCTTCCTCTATAGATCAATTTTTATATTTTAAAGAGGACCTGTCACCCCCTGGTGCATGACAATCTAAATGCACCACTGAATGTAGCATGTCTGCTGCATTCAGGGAAGGGTCCACCATGGCTCTAGCCCCCTGTGTGCTGAGAAATATACTTTATAAATCCGGAGGGCATTCCTTCTTATGGAGTCAGCTCTAGCACGGAGGTTTTTCACTGCCTCTGACCGCTCTGCACTGCCCCCTGCTGCTCTGTTCCTCCTCCTTATTGTGTCCGCCCCCTCTCCTCACCTGCGCCGATGTCTAAGCTTCTGTTCTCACGCAGGCTCACAGCGAGGAAGGGAGCCGGCGGCTGACGTCACGGCCTTGCTATGCACCTGCATGAGATCAGAAGCTTAGACGTCAGCGCAAGTGAGGGGGGCGGACACAATAAGAAGAAGGAACAGAGCAGCAGGAGGCGGCGCAGAGCGGCCAGAGGCAGGGAAAACCTCCAAGCCAGCGCTGACTCCATAAGAAGGCAGGCCCTCCAGACTCACTATATGTAAGATTTATAAAGTCTATTTCTCAGTGCACAGGGGGGCTAGAGCCATGGGGTACCCCTTCTCTGAATGCAGCAGGGATGCTGAATTCAGTAGTGCATTTAGATTGCCATGCACCAGGGGGGTGACAGGTCTTCTTTAAAGTACTCCATTCTTTAGATTATTTTTTTACTCAATTCTAAGAAATCCCATTTAGTTGTCCAGATTTTACACAGGGTGCACTTATGACATTCTAGTAATTGACTGCTGTATACAGCATGTTGAATGTGTCACACATTATAACCTAATATTAGTAGAAGTTGTCTTTGGTACTTTTTCCGACACATTTGTAACTCCTGGAGGACAATGTATTTGGCACAAATATCAATGAAGCCAATTTCTAAACTCCATCTGTGCCGCACTTACCGTATGACGGAGAGCCTCAATTACTTTCCATCCCACCACAATCTATTTTAAATGCTCAGGGCTTTGTAGTGAAAAGAATGATTATAGGATCAAAATAAAACTGGTTGTTAAATGACAAATAAGTTGTTTCAGTCTCAAACATGTAACTAGTTGTTGCAGTCATCTCTGTAATTCCGATGGCTTGCTATTTCACATAAGGACTTTTGAAATGAAACACCCCTTCTACTCTAGAGGGTAAGAAAGAAATAGAAGAAAGGTACTTTTTTTTTTTTCATCTTCTACACAGGAATTGTCTGAGGATGTTTTGGGTTTCCATTCTTTTTGATCTAACCTGTTTAAAAAGTTCTTTGCCACAAGAAAATATTGTGTAAAATTGTTCACAGATGCATCGAAGAATTTCCATAACATTCGTGCTGTAACATTTGGGGCACACATGGCATTGTCGAAATGTGTGTAGTCAGATTTCCTGGGATTGGCTTACCACCACCTGGCTTTTCTTGGTATGCTTATTATCCTCTAATACATTCTCATCCTGGTTTTAGTTGATCGTTTTTAGCTCATTGGTTTGCTATCCAATCTAAAATCAAACCCAATGCAATTAGGCAATAGGCTTATTATTATCAGACCCTTCTGCTTTATTTCTTCCTTCCACAAGCCTTTGAGCACTGAATTGGTTATATGAGCTCTGATCACCATAGATGTTAACTGCTGTTGTGCCTATTCCACTTCATCTGTGCAAACCCAATTGCACCGTTTGAAGTTATGTAAATGAGTTGTTTAATGCTAATTAAAATGCGTCTGTATTCGGGCCAAGGGGATCCTAAACCATATGATTGCTCAGAGCTGTGCTGTTTACAGTTATTGGGAACACAAAACTGTTCGGCTTCCAAAAGAGTGCGATACAATAAAACACTGCATTTTGAGGTTTGGTTGACCTCTACTAAATCCAGATCTTGCTTCTTCTGTCAGAAACCTGAGTCTAAGGAATCTAATACTCTGGAGGTACGTCCTATTAAATGAGACCTGTTACTCAACTTGTCACACACGGCTGTATTTTCTCATATCCCTTCAGGGAGATAAAGAAGCATATGTTTACAGCTACATCAGTATATTCTTTACAAGAGTAATGTCTACAAATGACCAAATGGTTATAAATGGCTATCTACTAAGTGTGAATTTTTTGGCATATTATTAGATTTATCTTTACAAATTTAGATGTATATACCTTTCCTTTATAGTAGTAATAGTGAAAATAAATATGTCGACACAGAGGTGCATCTCAATGAATTAGAATATCATCAAAAAGTTCATTTTTTTCAGTGATTCAATATATAGAGTGAAACGCATATATTATTTAGAGTCATTACAAACAGAATGATCTGTTTCTGTTAATGTTGATGATTATGGCTTACAATGAAAACCCAAAGGTCATTTTCTCAGAAAATTAAAGTAGGGTGGAAAAAGGATTAAAAACTGCACTGCCGTATTCCACGAGACATCAAAGGGTAAATATAATATTGATTTATTAGTCAACCCGTTTCAGGTTTCCCCTGAAATGCTCTGAAACATGGCAATATCATATTAATTTGTCCTGAGGAAGGGGCTGGGAGCCATGAAATGCTAATCAATTTTATATTCACCCTTTGATGTCTCAAGGAATACAGCAGCGTGATTTTTGACCCTTCATCCTCCCTACTCAATATGCACCATGCTGGGGACTGCAGCGGCCATGATTTGCTTTTATAGTGGTTGTGACTCTCACTTCCACATAAGGTGAAGCTTCTGATACCTATTTAGGTCATATTTTATCTCTCAGACCCTTCATCCTACCCCTATTTTAATTTTGTGAGATAATGACTTTTGGGTTTTCATTGATTGTAAGCCGTAATCATCAACATTTCCAGAACAAATAGAAATAGATCACTCTGTTTGTAATTACTCTATATAATATATGTGCTTCACTTTATGTATTGAATTACTGAAATAATTATTTTTTTTATGATATTCTACTTCTTTGAGATGTACTTGTATCTGCTTTGCAGCTAATCAAGAAGCTATTCAATGGCAATGATGGTGTTGATCAAAAGAGCAGTTTTATTATTTCATGCATTTCATAGTTGAATAAACTCCTTCATCAGTCAACAAAACCTGCATCACGGTGGCTAAGTAGTTAACACTGTTGTTTTGCAGCCTCGGGAGCCTGGGTACCTATCCCACCAAGGACAACATCTGCAAGGAGTTTGTATGTTGTCCTCATGTTTATGTAGTTTTCCTCCAGGATCTCCGGTTTCCTTTCATACTCCAAAGACATACTGATAGGAAACCTAGGGGACAGTGATGATGATCTCTGTAAAGTGCTGTGGAACATATTTCTGCAATATTAAAAATGTATAATAAATAGTAATTTAAAAAAATAACTTTTTGTGAAAATGTGCCCTATGCATCAGCTGTCAGATCCCGATGTTTGGGATATATCAATGTACTAGCTATACATTGTTGATGGACTCTGTTGGATACCCTCGGGGCAAAGTTAATTGAACCATATTTTTTCTTTTTTACAATGATTCTATTGTGTTCCCCAAGGTGTCTGGCAGGTGTTTGCCCCCTCATGCACATAACACAGAGTTAAATGTGCGTTTTTAGATCTAATTTTATACAACAATATGAAAAAGTCCCAGGAGAAGGGCAGAAAGTCCAACATTTTCCTCTACTTTTCCATTATTTATGTTTTCATATATAGCAAAGTATTTGATTAAAGCACACCTACACCATAGTTTTTTTCAGTGCTAGAATGGTGCTTTCAATGTACGTCCCCAGCCCATAGTCTTATACTCACTCTCTATCTGATGTGCATCTGTGATTTTGTATCTGAGGAAGGAGCATAAAAGTTAAAATCACTTAATTCTCAATAAATATATGGATCATCGCTTTATCTACTGAAAGCACCTAGGCAGTGCAAACTATAAGGCCCCGTCACTTATAACGACGCACCTGCGATAACGATATACCGAGCTCGCTGGTGCATCATTTTTCCCATCGCTGGTAAGATGTCAAACAGGTATCTCACTAGCGATGTCACCAACGACTTCATCAACGATCCAGAATTATACCGACTTCGTTAGGTGTTGTCACTCCATAGTGTAGCATTGAGACCGTTGGTCATTGTCCCAGTGAAACACAACGATGTAGCGCTCCCAGCGGGAGCGCAACGACGTAGAAATGACCCAGAGCAGTGTGTAACGATCAACGATCTCACAGCAGGGGCCAGATCGTTGGTACGTGTCACATATAATGACATCGTTAGTGGGATCGTTGTTGCGTCACAAAATCTGTGATGTTACAATGATTTCATTAACGATCTCGTTATGTGTGACGGGGGCTTTAACCCCTGTTCTTATCTCAACACTACGGAATCCATACTCACCCTCCAGCATTTTCATTCTTTTTTGGTACTCACCCTCCAGCATTTTCATTCTTTTTTGGTGCCACTCTGTGGCGCCATTTTGTGACCTTATCGTTTGACTGACCGGGAGTGAGAAGTTACGTCACAAGTGCTCAATGCATCTCTATGACAACGGGGCCAGAATGAGGGCTTCATAGAGGTGCATTGGGTTGTGACATCCGGCATGCTCCATAAAACAATGGTACTGCCGGCAGGTCACAAACCACAAAAAAAAACGACTGGAGTGTCGCTTGAAAAGCATGAAGTCGACAGAAGGTGAGTAAAAGACAGGGTCAGAGGACTTACACTATAGGGGGCAATACAAAAGAAACGTTATAGTGGTACGTTATACACTTTGTGAGTTCTATATATGTCTGTGTAGCTTTTCCTTTAAACCATGGTATTTATGGTGTTTCCACTTTTCCTTTCTGCTACAATGATGCATCTTTCATATCGCCATATGTTGCTGGGAAGTACATTTTTCATTGCTGCAGTCAGAGCTTTGTTACAACTGGTGGTTTAGATTTAATGCTTATGAAATTACATATGAAAACCATTAAGAGAGGTTTGAGTACTTAGAACATGAGTATATTATTTTGAAATATCATACAGCATTTTATAAAATCAATAGAAGCAAGCCAACTTAAACTTTGTTCTCTCTCCGTTAGTTGCGGAAATTGCTTTGCGATGTTGTTTATAGTTTATATCTTTAAGAGGTTTTATGTCATATTTAGTGAAAATATATGGAGCAATTTTAAGATCTTATGTGAATAGATGGCACTTGTGAACAACAGAATCATTTTTAAACCAGCCTTGCAGAAAGCTTGAATTACACACCATTGCTTGTCTAGCAGAATCATTGAGGTATGGTGCTAAGTACCCCTATCCATCATGTACATTTCCAAAGAAATTTTTTAATCCAGAGTTTTTTAAGCACTAGTGCATCAATTAGTAAGATTATTTTGTAATTGGCATAATGCAGGATGAGTGTGGCAACAAAACTTAAATATGAGATTGTCTGATTCTTGAATAAAAGGGAAACTCCGGGGAGATATATTTTTTGTACTGTTCCTGCCCTCCTACATGATGAAGCAGAGCTGTCCACTACTGATCTAGTATTTATAGATCACTTATAAATCAATAAAATCATATCTGCTCCTCAGCTCTCAGAAAATTCAGCCTCATGCAGCAGAGAGCAGGAGGTGGGTTGGGGTGTGGACCCTGGGAGGCTCCAGAATCATCTTACATTCCAGTCCCCTCATACTCTGTATGAACAGAGAGCAGGGCCACCAGCCCCATGGTCACACTACAATCCTGTCCTGATATACCGCGCTATGTAAAGTTCTCACTTCAAATAGCAATCATGTCACCAAGCAGATATAAATACACATTGTGATCTTCTGCTGTACAATGATATGATGGTGCATAATCTGTACTGCCATGTATCAGGCCAGGAGCAGAGGCAAAGCACTGCATTGGTTGATTCAGCACTGCCATGGTCTCAACCATATCAACTTGGAAGCTTCCTGCCCCTTGAAACTTTAGCACTATGCATGATTGAATTTCTATGTCCTCAAAGGGAGAGGTGAGTGCTGAGGAGCAGGTATGATTTTTTGTAATCTATAGATCTTAGAACTGTAGTGTACAGCTCAGCTTCACCATGTATCAGGGCAGAGACTGTACATTTTTATTATCTCCCTTTTAAAGGGTCCGATACCACGAAGCTTATCACAGGCAGCCCCTTGTTGGAATCTCAGGTAATCAGATGCAATTTTCAGATAGATCCAGAGGCAAATAATCCTCCTGCTGGTCCAGAGAAAGCATTTTAAGATACTCACTGAAAATGATGAACTTTGTTTGTAATAATATCCTAGATATACCTTTCTATAAGCATAGGATTTATTATTTTTATTATTTTATTTAATTTCTGAGAATAAAACTCAAATCCTTCAAAATATAATGTTCCTTTGGGGAAAATAACAGTTCTCAGTTCATTACAGGTTTTTTTTTTTGTTAAATTCTTATGAAAGATTCAATTGTGCTTTCTATTACAAGCAAAATAATACAACCCGGAATGACTGCAGTTACCCAACCAATCATTAGAGCAGTTCTCTGCCTCAGATTGAATTATAGCATGTCTGATAATTTGTGTGTTTGAGAACTGTTCAGCAGGCAGCCATTTTTCACTTTGCAGCCTTTGTGTGCTGAACAAGCTGTCAGCATGCCACACACTTCTCACATCCACAGATTGACAGTCCTCCTCTCTCAGCACACCCTGCTTCTGTTATTGGAGTTGGAGGAAGGAGAGCAAAGAAAAGTAAAGTGTCAACTTTGTTTTCATGTCAATTTTGCAACCAGCTGAGACAATGTTATATTATCTCAGGTCAAAGGGGCAAAATAACACAACCTGTCACACTGGTTTTCAGTGTTTTACATATCAGTTATACAGCTGGTATAGAATAATGGCACAAGCGTAAAACATGATTGTACCTTTATGTAAAAGCAAATAAAAACATATGCACACAAAGGGAAATGCTAGAAACTTAAATAACCCATCCGTCATTGTGATTAATAGAATCCATAATACCATTTGTAAGGCTAAATTGTAGAAAATGGGTGTAACATGGAATATTATTATTATTATTATTTATTTATATAGCACCATTAGTTCCATGGTGCTGTACATGAGAAGGGGTTACATGCAAATTATAGATATTGTTTACAGTAAACAAACTAACAGTGACAGATTGGTACAGAGGGAAGAGGACCCTGCCCCTGCGGGCTTACATTCTACAGGGCAATGGGGAGAGAGACTGTAGGTCAGGGGTGCAAAAGCTCCGGTGGCGGTGGGGCAACAGCTCCGGTGGCGGTGGGACAACAGCTCCGGTGGCGGTGGGGCTGCAGAAAGCTATAAGCTTTCCTGAAGAGATGGGTTTTCAGGTATCATCTGAAGGATCCGACCGTGATGGATAATCGGAATTAAACATCTTATTATTCCATTTATAACTAAAATACATTATAGTTGCAGCACTAGGGTCCTGGGTTCAAATCCCACCAAGGACAACATCTGCAAGGAGTTTGTATGGTCTCCACCCATTTGTGTGCGTTTCTTCCAGGTTCTCTGGTTTTCTCTAATACTCCAAAGACATTCTGATAGGGAATTTACATTATGAGTCCCAATGGTGGCAGTGATGATGATGTATGTAAAGCACTGTGGAGTTAATAGTGTGTTATTATTCTTAGTTTATGAATTGCACATAATTCCTTATGGGTTTTTTACAAGCCTTTCATCTGCATGATATCATAGATTGAGTAACAAAGTCCCTTTAAACCTTCGGTTTGGATTCGGGTGGTCTAGGTGAACTTTATGGTGCACTGTTTGTGACACCGAACTTGACCTGAGCCTCAATCGAAGTCACTGATTGGCAGTTCAGCTATTCGCTCACATACACCCACCATAAGTAAAGCACTTCTGAGGGTGGGAAGATGTTTTTTTTTTTTTTCAAAATTAACATTGGATGCACTCTACACCCAAAAACTGCATTTAAGCTTAGTGTTAGCTGATCAAACACTGCAAGTGGCTCGCACTGGGCCATGCGCCAACTGCACCGACCATAGTGATTCTCGCTCCAATGCTTTGCATAAGAAAAGCGCCCGGTTTGCTCAACACTGGGAAGTTTGGTGAATAGAACTTTGAAAGTTTTGCTCATCTCTACTTCTAGTGTATGCACATGGGAGAGAAGAGTTCATCTGCTAGAGCCGAGCTGGAAGATGCAACGAGACAAGTCCAATCTCTACATATTGGCTCCAATCGGATCTTTAAATTGTTTTCCTCGGAAATGCTTAGTATTTCTTTTATTTGTATCTTTATCTTTTACTCCATTTTTATGTTCAATCATTTTTATTTTGAAAAAAGTGTTGCAGCAGGTACAGTTTATGCATGTCATCGGATACACAATGTCAATATACAAAGTTAAATAGGTTACAGTTGGAGTACGTCTGTGCCGTTGAGAGCATTTTACCTGCCAACGCGGGGCGTGGGTGAGCAAGGATAACTTTAACTCTTTCAGGGGTGTGGGGTTTGGGGTCCAGGGGGGGGGGTTGGCTGTGCCGGGTGAGTGCCGGGCGGGGTATGGGGAGTGGGGGCGTGGGGTGTCTGACTTGATGTGGGGGGGCGGTGGTGGGTGGGGGTGAGGTTCGTGGTGCGGTGGGGAGCAGGTGGGGGTTATGGGGGGGAGGGCCTGGGGTTGGGTCGTCTGGCGTGGACCTCTCGGGGGTGTGGTAGGGATTGGTGGTGTTCGGGGGTGGGGGTTTCGTTAGGAGGGGGAGAGGTGGCGGGGGTTGGTGTGAGCCACTCGGATCCTTCGTGTCTCCTCCCCGTTTAGTGCGGGCTGGCTTAGTGCTGCTGTGAGAATAGTTTGCTGAAGTCAGGGGATTCTCTGAACAGGATCCATTCCATCCATATGGTGTTGTAACTGTCCATCGAGCCTGTGCTTTCGGCCGCTAGCTCCTCCATCCGGCTGATGTCTAACAGGAAATGCTTAGTATTTAAGAGGTAAATGTACCTTGCTGTAATTCTATAGACTGGCTCTGATTCATGGTGCCCATTAGGGATGGGCGAATCTACTCGCTAGGACTCGTTACTCGGCGAGTAGTAAGGGACTCGCTGGACTCGGTACTCTGGGAGTTTCCCAGCGTTTACTCGCACGAGTCCAATGCAAATCAATGGCAAACGCTGACAAAACTAGGATTGCCATTGTCTTGCATTAGACTCGGCTACTGTGCCAGTGATAGCAGGGAAACTCGCAAAGTAACTGCTGTTACTTTGCGAGCCGAGTCCAGCTGTCTTCTCTGTGTGCTGGCTGCCGCAGCTCCAGGGTCCTAGAGCCCGCCTGCTCACAGAGATGATGTAGCAGTGCTGAGATTGTTCTCAGTCTGCTCATTCCCTGTGCATAGACATCTATATCTATGCACAGGGGATGTAGCAGAGAGGACATCGCGTTTTGGACTGCGTCGGACAGAAGAGGATTTTTTTAATTAAAGATGGAGTCCCTAATGGCTTTTTTTTTATTTCAAATAAAATTTTTCTCTGTGTTCTGTTTTTTTTAAAACAATTTAATAGAAATTCATGGCGGTCATGTCTAATATTGGCGTGACCGCCATAAATTTCGGGCTTAGGGCCAGCTGATAATACAAAGCTGGCCCTAACCTCTTTATTACCCAGCGTGCCACCGCCACCAGGGCCGCTGGAAGAGTGGGGTTCAGCGCCAGAGGATGGCGCTTCAATGAACACGCCATCTTCTGGGGTGGCTTCGGGCTGCAATTTGCAGCGGGGGGTGCCCAGAAAGCTTGGGCCTCCCTGCGCTGCGGATTCCAGCCCCCAGCTGCTTAGCTGTACCTGGCTAGACATAGAAATTGCGCGGAGCCCCACGCATTTTTTTTTTATTATTTCATGAAATTCATGAAATAATTAAAAAAAAGGGCTCCCCTATATTCTTGTGCCCGGCCAGGTACAAATAGGCACCTGGGGTTTGGGGGCAGCCTGTCGCTGCCTGCTGGATCCGGCTGGTTCTAGAAATACGGCGAAGCCCACGTGAAATTTTTTTCTGACAAATCCATAAAACAATGTAAATAAAAGGGACTGCATCTTTATTAACCCCTGGACCATGGGCGAGGGATTAATAAAGATGCAGTCCCTTTTTTAGGATTGTTTTATTGATTTTTCAGAAAAAAAATTACATGGGTTTCGCCGTATTTCTGGAACCAGCCGGATCCAGCAGGCAGCGACGGGCTGCCCCCAACCCCCAGGTGCCTATTTGTACCTGGCCGGACACAAGAATATAGGGGAGCCCTTTTTTTTAATTATTTAATTAATTTCATGAAATAATTAAAAAAAAATGCGTGGGGCTCCGCGCAATTTCTATGTCTAGCCAGGTACAGCTAAGCAGCTGGGGGCTGGAATCCGCAGCGCAGGGATGCCCAAGCTTTCTGGGCACCCCCCGCTGCAAATTGCAGCCCGCAGTCGCCCCAGAAGATGGCGCGTTCATTGAAGCGCCATCCTCTGGCGCTGAACCCCGATCTTCCAGCGGCCCTGGTGGCGGTGGCACGCTGGGTAATAAAGAGGTTAGGCCCAGCTTTGTATTATCAGCTGGCCCTAAGCCCGAAATTTATGCCAATATAGACATGGCCGCCATGAATTTCTATTAAATTGTTTTAAAAAAAACACAACACAAAAATTCTTTTTATTAGAAATAAATAAAAAAAGGGCAATAGGGACTCCATCTTTAATTAAAAAAATCCTCTTCCGTCCGATGCAGTCCAAAACGCGATGTCCTCTCTGCTCATCCCTGTGCATAGATATAGATGTCTATGCACAGGGAATGAGCAGACTGAGAACAATCTCAGCTCTGCTACATCAGGCAGCAGGCGGGCTCTAGGACCCTGGAGCTGCGGCAGCCTGCACAGAGAGCAGACAGGACTCTTATCTGTGTGAGTTTCCCAGCGATTACTTGCACAGTAAACGAGTCCAATGCAAATCAATGGCAAAACTAGGATTGCTTCAGGCTGAAGCTTCCGAGACACATCTGTGATTTGTAAATCGCACACTACTCGCTATTACTCGCTTCCCCATTCATTAACATTGGACTCGCTAGACTCGCAACGAGTAGCGAGTCCCGGGCTCGGACTCGCTAGAGTCAAGCGATTCCGAGTAATTTAGGATTCGCCCATCACTAGTGCCCATGATTTGAGCAGCATGAATTAAGTGACAGATTCCCTTTAAGGGACCTATACTTGAAGGTGATACTCTACTGTACAACATGTTAGATAGATACTGCTTTGTATAATTTCTATCAGTGTACCTACTTTTATTGGAACAAAATTAAACAAAATATAAAAATGTTAGAAAATATATGCAAAAGAGGAGAACCAATCACATAAATCACATAAAAGAAGCAAGACAAATTCCAACTCTAGGAAGTATAAAGACTTAATTTAATGTATGTACATAGTACAATTCTACATAGGGGAGCCAATATTTTCAAAAATCCAGGATGTTGAACCACACATTCTACAAAAGCCAGATAGAGAGTATATTATGTAACATGATATACAGTATTTCTAATAAATAGCAGTATAACCTCCTTATTTATAGGGTGTACAAAAAAGCAATGGCAGATTGTCAATTCTAATCAAGTAGAAACCACACAACCAGCCAAAAACCATACTAAGGCTGGGTTCACAATTTCAGGACGCTGTGGAGGGGATCCACAATGTGAGCGTAGCCCCTATGTTTATAATGGGAGCGCACGGTGCTGCGCTTGACTGTGCATGACCGTGCACTCCTATTCACTGTCATATGTGATCTGTGCACAGGCGTATGTCGCGTTCAGGGTGCGGACGAGAGAGGCATACGCCTGCGCACAGATCACATATGGCAGTGAATGGGTGCGCACGGTCATGTGCAGTCAAGTGGACCCGTTTAAAACTGTTGGTATTGGGAATTAATCAGTGTCCTTGGTAGTACATTCCAGAAAACTGATACAGCTCATGAGAAGTCTTGGAGATGGAAATGGGAGGTTTAAATGATTGAGCATTGCAGTAGTTGGTCATTAGTGGAATGGAGAGCACAGGTAGAGTGATAGACAGAGATTAGGGAAGAGATGTTGGACAGTGTAGAACTGTGGAGAGCTTTGTGGGCGAAATTGATAATTTTATATTGTACTCTATAGCAGATTGGCAACCAGTGCAATGACTGGAAGAGAATAAAGGCATCTATGAAGTGGTTGGAGAGGAATTTGATCCTGGCTGCTGCATTCAGGATGGATTGGAGAGGGGACAGTTTAGTAAATCCCATCCATTTAGCCTGAAATGTAACACACTGCAATTTTTATGCAGTGAAAATATGCTGCCTCAAAAAGTCACCTACAGCATCAAATAGGATTGTCTGACATTGTGTGAATCTAAAATAATTAGGAGAAAGAGGAGCACCACAAGGTTCTATTCAGATAGAGGGTGGGTGCTCACCATGTAGGAGTGACTTCCTATTGTTTCCTATACATTAAACTCTGAGCCCCGCCGGGTTCTGATTTATTTTTTGACTGTCTGAGCTGATGTATAAATTGCTGCAATCAACTTGATTGATCTGACATTTGTCATATATAATGGTGCCCTTGTTTGGTCCAATTACCAATTTTAAATGGTTTTAACTTCCTTTTGTCTGTACACTGTTCTAATAAAATTTTGTATATATTTTGTAATATCACGGGTGTGCTCCCATATTTTCAAATATGTCATGTCTGTTTCTGCTGTTTTCATTGTGTGAATCTAAAGACGTGCTTTATTATATAGAAAAATGTGGAACCAATAGAATCCATCAGAACAGCTAGTTCATATGTAATACCCCGATGGTGTGTATTGTAGTATCACACAGTGGGGATACATTTTGTCATTTTATCTCAGTTGTTTACACTGCTCAAAATGTAATATCTTCCTGGCAAACACATTCATAAAAACACACACTTCTCCCTTTAAATGAGAAACCAATGGACAAATCAATATCTTGACTTTACTTTTATATAACATATAAATATGAATTGTTCCTTCACACGACTTGTGATTTGTGCAGAACAGGGAATATTCTTTTAGCTTTTCCTGTTTTCTAAGTTTGAGTAAATTTATTGCATAAACTATTTTCTAACAGTTGGTGAAATCACAAATGTGACATGACTGCTTTTACGGCTCCCTGTTGCAAAACTGTTGGAGCAGAAAGTCATTACTTTACACACCAGTGTATGCTATAAATGTGTCATCTAGTTTTCATCATAGGTTCCTCAGTGCCCGGATCACTTTACCTCATTTGTTTCCATATTGTAGACAAGACAATTTTAGCTGCAGCACAGAGCATTGCACTACACTTGACTGCTTTTAGATGTGTGTAATTTGTTTCCACAAGTTGCCTTCCATTTACAAAGCAACTGCTTAGATATGTGAAAAGAGAACCATGCTTTCAAATTTCTCTTTAATTGCAACTTAAAGACATGAGCCCACATTGCTATCACATACAATTTAGGATCTGTACATATATAAAACTCTATGGTCATAACAATGTTTTATAACTTTAATGCTTAGGTCTGAATTATGAATACATAAGGCTAGGTTCACTTTGCTTAGTGCTGTCCGTAACTCAACGTTTCCGTTGTAAGTCACAGTAAAAATGGCATTTTTAGGATTTTAGAGTGCAAACGTTTTTGAGAGTATGCGGTACATGAGGACGACAGATATATGATAGGTTAATAAACAGATGATAGGATAATTAGAATAGACAATAGGATAGATAGAAAGAAAAATGCAAGAACAGCATTACCAGTCTCCCTGCTCTCTCTTTGCTGCTTCTGAGTCATCGGATGAATATTCATGAGCTTTATGAGTGGCACTGTTTGTAGCAGAGAGAGAGCAGGGATACTGGTAATGCTATTCTGTATCTATCTACTATCTACTTGTCCTATCATCTTTCTATCCTATCATCTATTGAAAACACAATATAACACAATGCTTAGATTTGCACAAATCTTTAGTATTGCATTATATTACGTTTGTTTTCTAACAGACTGAAGAACGCTGCAGTCCGCATTTGCATGTGCGTTATACTTGTTAGTATGTGTTTGTTGAATGGAGGCCTATGGATGGTTTATGTGTACATTACATTGCGTTTGTGCTATTGTCCAATGGATCCATTAAACTGAACCACACAGACGCAATGTCAACCCACCTAAGGATACCAGTGAAGTATCGATGGAGCATTTAATTCTTAACCTGTATTAATTCCTCCTCCATACACACTTATTGTAACTTGACAACAAATCCATCAAGAATGGGTTTTTTTTTCGTCGCTGGCTTTCCATGTAGAATCTATTTCATATTAGCCGTCCAAATTCAGTGTCAGATCTGACCTTACCTGTTAAAATGAATTGTGTTACTCAAATCTACTACATGAAACAGTAATAACGATGAGTATCACGTTTCAAGAGGTTAGATGAAATTAGAATAATGGGTTTTCTTTTTTCCAGAAATAGCGCTACTACTGCCCATATGTTGTTTGGATTGAAGCTCAACCTAATTTATTTAAATTACAGTTGAGCAAATTTCCAGAAATTCAATTTGTGCAGATTTGCTCAATTCAGGGGGAATTTCAATGTCAGTTGAAGCAGCAAGGAAAGGGCTAAAAAAAAAAATCTTCACACTAACCCTTGTTGGCCCTCCACTGTCCTGTTATCGGCTCTTCTATGAGCTTTTGCATTTTTTTAATCTTCTGTCTTCTATCTGTTTTCTCCTATCTTCCTTTAGTCAAGGTTTTTCTATTACTATGCCTCACGCCATCAATATGGGCTCAGTGAATGTCATCGATGTCTGTGGAAGCACATGCAGTCATGTAAGGTGCAGTGCACATCACATGAAAGTCATCTGAGATGTGACAGTGGTAGGAAAGGTACGCAGGGGCAAAGGAAAGATGACGATTCTTGGTGTTAACGTCCTTCTCAACCTCCCATAGACAAGGAAAATGGTGGCCATTCTTCATTTTACTTATTTCACCAAGACCAAATGACGCAATTTTTGGATTCTGGTGCATCCAATTTTTTTTGGAAAATTCTAAGAAAATTTGATTCACTTCAAATATATTTGCACATCTCTATTTTGAATATAAGTGCAAAAAGATATTTAGTACATGAAATAAGCATTGAACACGTCACTGATTTTCTAACGCCAGGGTCACACCTGCATCTGCATTACGTTCAGGAGGTTCCATTTGAAACGTAGAATATTTCAGCATTAGCGCAGTGTTACCGGAAAGGTAACACTGTGTTAACGCTGTCTATGCTCTCTATGGCAGATGAAGCCGAACACATTGAAAACGCTGGAGATTTTAAACTCTGGCAGTGTGAAGCCAGCGTTTTCAATGCGCTCGGCTTCAGTCTGCCATGGGATGCATAGACAGCATTAACACAGTGCTACCTTTCCCATAACACTGCGCTAATGCTGAAATATTCTAAGTTTCAAACGGAACCTGCTGAACGTAATGCAGACGCAGGTGTTACCCTAGCCTAAGTAAATATATATTAAACATATATATTTAAAGATGCTATTGACATTAATTTCTCATCAGATGTCGGTAACAACAAATTCAATTCACACATGGAAAGAAAACAAACCATAGATATCTATAAATTATGTGTAAAACTCAGAAATAAAACAAGGAAAATATGTTGAATACATGAAGAAAAAGGAATGCAAAAAAGCCATGGAAAGTCATGACACCAAATAAAATCTATTAGTAATTAGATAGCAATCCTCCTACGGAGTGAAAAGTAGTATCAGCAGGTTCTTCTGATGGCCTGTAAAATGTGTCTCATTACCAAGGTGTCACACAAGAAACATCTCATGATGTGCAAAACCAGTGAGCTGTCTCAAGACTTTTACAACCTTATTTTTGCAAAACATTCTGTTGACATTTGTTGTAATAAAAATTTGTGCACTAATGAAGGTTCAGGGTGCTCTGTTTGGGCAATAATCTGTAAGTGGAAGAACATAATTTCATCATAAACCAGCCATGACTAGGTTCTCTCCTCAAGTTTTCAGACAAAAGAGTGAAAAGAATTATCAGAAGAGTTGTCCATGAGCTTTGAACCACCTGTGGAAAGCTTCAGAAAGACATAGAATGAAAAGATGCAATTGCTTCAAAGAAAACAATAAGTAATACACTCAAGCTCCATGACCCGTATGCATGCACACCACTCAAGACTTAAATGCAGAATGAAAAGCATATTCAAGAACTTTTAAAGTTTAGCGTTTGCTCAACAACACTTAGGTAAGCGTATACATTTCTGGGAGGTTATAGTTTTTTCAGTTTTGTCAGATTAGTCCAAAATTGGATTCTTTGGATTCCAGAATATGCACCATGTTTGGCACTGGTTATCACCCCCCAAAACATACCAATAGTGAAGACTGGAGGCAGGAACATAATGGCATGTGGCTGATTTTCAGCACAAGGCACTGACAAACCTCATTTAAATGAAGAAAGGATTATTAGACAAATTACTGAGACATTCTTGATAAGAATCTGCTGCCATCTACCAGGATGATGACAATGAAATAAGCATGGACATTTCAGCAAGACAATGATCCCAAACACACAGCCAAGGAAACTCTCAATTGGTTTCAGAATAAGAAAAGAAAGTTGCTGGGATGGCCCAGCCTATCACCTAAACTGAAGCTCTGAGTTCATTGAAGGAGCCCACAGAACTTTCAGGATTTAAAGAGTGTATGTATGGAAGAAAGGGCCATTATCACACCTGAGCATAATTTCTACATACTGGAGGTGTCTTGAAGCTGTCATCACCAACAAATGCTTCTGTACAAAGAATTAAATACATTTCAGTAAGCGTGTTCAATACCATTTCCCTGTCTCATTTCTCATTATTACACATCACTAAATGTATGGGCATCTATAGTTTGATTTCTTTGCCTGTGTGGATGGATGGGTTGTTAATGACATTTGGTGAGAAATTTACATGAATAGAACCTTTAGAAATACATTTAGGCTAGGGTCACACATAAGCCCTTGGTCCTTTTTTGGCTTCATTTTTGTCATTTTTTTTTCTAAGTCCAAAAACTGATAGAAAAACGGATTGGATGTAATAAACACCCTGTCCGTTTTTTTCTGGACCTCAAAACATTGCTCTGTCCGTTTTTGAGCCAAAAACGTTGCTAGCAACATTTTTGGTATCAGTTAAAAAACGCATGCGTTTTTTTAACATGGGGCCCTATGGTAAACGCATGCGTTAACGCATGGCACATATAGGCACCTGCGTTCACGCATGCGTTAATGCATATGCGGTTTTAATGAAAAAAAATGAAAAAATGACTAAGTCCAAAAACATTCAGAGGTGCAGGAGGCTCAAAAAGCACCCAAAAAAAACGGATTGGTCATAGAAATCACTTCCAAAAACGGACTTCTATGTGTGACTCTAGCCTTACTTAGAAAATTGGTGACATGTTCACATTAAGGTCCTGTTACACTTGGCGACGCACAAGCCAGGATCACTGATGCGTCGCTGTTGGGATCGCTTGTGAGATGTCAAACAGTCAGATCTCATCAGCGACGCAGCAACGATCCGGAATGATACAGAGGTCGTTGGGACCCTGTTTCTAGACTTGTAGTATTGAGATCGTTGGTCGTTGTCCCTGTCAAACACAGAGATGCATGCTGCCCAGCAGGACCCCATCGATCAAAAAATGGTCCAGAACAGTTTGTAACGGGCAGCGATCTCACAGCAGGGGCCTAATCGCTGCTAAGTGTCACACATAGCGAGATCGCTGTTGAGGTCGCTGTTGCGTCACAAAATTCGTGACTCAGCAGTGATCTCACTATTGACATCGTTTAGTGTGATGGGGCTTTACACACACTGTATATCTTTTTGCCATTTAACCTCACAATAGAGATTAGGGGATCTATTCAAGGTGAATCAAATTTGCTTTGAATTTTAGAAAAAAAATCCCTACCCTAAGCAAATATGCAGGGACTAGACCATTTGACATTTATCTTCACTTTTGTTTGATAATTGATGGATCAAGTGCATAAATTCAGGCTATATGAGCCTTTATATTGTATATGATGTAGACATACCCCATACTTAGCTCAGTTGGTGCCTTTGTCTTTTTGCTGTTATTCAGTTACTTTTTTCAACTCTGATTTGACTATTGAATAATGCTAACCTAGGATCCAGACATCAAGCCAACATAATAGGCTTTTAAGCAGCTGTTGACATTACGTTGTACTATAGAAAGATTGCCAAAATTATGTTGACTTGCATTTACTTATTTTCACATATATGAATGAACATTCTGCACTCAATTACAATATTCCAAGGCCACGGGACTCAAGAGTGAGGTTTACTTTGCTAACAGAATGTTGAAAATATAATACTTGTTGCTTGATGTATGAGAGATTCTTGGCTCATAGCCATGTGAATAGTCAAGGCATCTTTTCTTGCTCTGTTGCTGAGGTGCTTTGGCTTACTCTTAGGAACCCTGCAAGTGCCGGAAGACTGTTCTCCATGGATCACAAGCAATGCAGTCATAATAAACAGCACACCAAGACTTTTATGAGTCCCACTGAGCATTTGTTTCTAAAGTAGATATTAGCATGTATATTCCAATGACTTACAAGCCAACCAGATGGGATAACAGATCAGAAATAGTTTTGCTGGCTGCCTGCCATCGTTCAGTGTGTTTTGATTTGTGCGGATAAGTAACCATTCTCCTTTTCCTTTTTTGCAAGAGTTTTCCTGTAAGGTTTGCAGGAAAGCTAATCCTTGGTTTCCTGTAAAATGTGTGCTTGTTAAATAGATGTTTCTGCAATGTGCCATGCTGACCCTGAATTGTAGAAGTTTATGACATCAAGCATGCTCAATGGCTTGTACAGATTGACATTTACTAGAATTACATAGAGTCAATTCCCACACAGAAAATCAGTCTGCTTTATTTTAGCAAAGGTTATTTGGTCTTTGATATTTATAAAACCTGAGTTATGATCTTCATATATAACTTTATGAAGGTATAAATAATTTACATGGCAATAATAGATTACAAATAGAGATGAGAGAATCTTTTGAATTTCAAATTTGCCAGTATCACCAATTTTCTCCCCAAAATTCTAAATATTCACTTACTCATTTTTCTGTCTGCCTTGCCTCTAGCTGCCCAGAAAATATGTGTATAATGATCTGAGGTTTACTAGGACTGTATTGAACCTTTAATGTAAACACAGCTTTAGTAATGTCCAAATAACCTTAAACTATCTGGATGTTATGCATCTGGATTTGAATCCTTCAGTTTGAGCTCTGGTTGGCTTTTCTATCCACGGAGTCACATCAGATAAACTTGGGTGTTTTTATTTACTTGTTTGTCTGCTTAATCACCTTCTGGCTATTGCTTTAAATACTTTCCCCTTGCTGGTAGTTCCTGCTGGTAAATATTCTCATGTAGTTATCCAGTCATACTGCCATTTGTTTATGGCAGTCAGAGGAAGATCAGCTTGGGTTCATATCTCTGCTGTTTATGTTCTTTACTCCTCACCAAATATCAGTTTTTTTGTTAGAAAGTAGGCAGCATATTTTTTTAGTGGTATGCACCCTCTATAGTATGTCAAATTTTGCTGTTTTTTTTTTACTCAGTCTGGGATCTCCTTCTATCTCAGCATACTGAGGGGACCGCAAGTATGAAGGCAGCCTTAGGGCCCAATCAAACATAAAGATATCGTTAGCGAGATCATTGTAACTGTGACGTTACAAGATGTCTCCTGCGATGTCTTTATGTGTGACACTTGCACGATCAGGCCTGCTGGAGGTCGCTGATCGCTGCAAGTGCTCTGGGTCATATTCATCGTTAGTGACAGTGAGAAACCAGCGATCAGTGACCTCACTGGCTGGTAACCATGGTAAACACCGGGTTCTAGGCAGCGTGTGCTGCATGGATACCCGGTATTTACCATGGTTACCAGCATCATCCCTGCTTAGCGCTGCCTGTAAGCAGGGAGGACGCTGGTAACTATGATAAACACCAGGTATCTAGGCAGTGCGCGCTGCCTAGATACCCGGTGTTTATATAGTTACCAGCGTCCTCCCTGCTTACAGACAGCGCTAAGCAGGGAGGACGCTGGTAACATCGCCTTCAGCGATGTGGGAGGTGGCACTCATGCCCCTGATCGCTGGGGAGATCTGCCTGTTTGACAGCTCCCCAGCGACCAAGTAACGACGCTCCAGCGAATCCCGGCAGGTTGTTATCACTGTCGGGATTGCTAGTGTGGTCATTGTGTGTGACGGGGCCTTTTGTGTTTAACTAAAGTAGTGAAAGCAGATGAAGCCATGGCTTTTTTCAAGCGGTTGTGCTAGGTTAATTCATGTTCAAAAGAATGCCACTGTATTAGATGGCATGTACACATGTGAGTTTAGATTTTAGACTATTACAAGGAAGTGTGCAAATATTAATAATTTTTGTTGCAACAAATCCTTTGTGAGCAAGACATTGCATTTAAATTTATGAAAATAACATTTTTCTTTTGTCTTTTTAAAAATATACGGTATGCCTGTCCTACAAGTCAGGAATCCCATGTTCTCTAATACACAAGCATAGTTTCGGATTTTTCATCAAAAGCCAAATTAGGACAAACAAGGTTAACGGCATGTTTGCAGTATGTGAAGAATATAAGAATACTGCTGTTACTGCAGGATATCACAAATCGGACTCAGTGACTATGCAGGTACAGATACTCATTGGATTATTATAAACATACCTGAGATTAACACTCTTATTTATAATATTTCAGCACTGCAGTAGTACTCAACAATCAGATTTAGTTCTGTTTCTATAATAATGTATAATGAGCTGTGTGCTCTGGCTTCCTATCTCCATACTGTAAATCCTAAAATGGCTGGCTCTCATTTTTGATAGTGGGCATGATAGTTTCCACTGATTGGCTGTGCTAGACCATATGATGTGAAAGCTGAAAGGCATTATGGGAAGTTTATGGAGAAGTGCCTGACACCATTAGTAGCTAACTGAGTATTCAGAAATCGAAACCAGGCGACTTTGGTTTTAACATCGCCAAATTCCCGAAAATCTCGCCGCAATAAGGAGGCAATTTGGCGGCGATAACTCCAGTGAGAAATATCGCCGCCAAAAATGTCTCTCCTGTTTGTGGCGTCAGAAGGTACCCTAAGGGACATATAGTAGATGACCAAATTTGATAGTTTGGTCACTTTAGGTTTACCACCACGCTTTAACAGATTTATATTTTTAATTTATTCCATTTAAAGTATAACACTTTTTTTCCAAGTTTTAAAAAAAAAAAAAAAAAAGTAAAATACTATACCAATGCTGCAAATTGAAAGTCAAATATAAAAACTGCAATAACACTGTAATACAACACATTACCCCCTTCTCACATTCTCCAAGAAAAGAACAAAAACTCTGGCTCAATTAGGTGTTTAATAAAGCCCAATCAACAAGACAAAGCTTCTAAAAGCACTTCTAAATTGTCCCCAAACAGTGAAAAATGCTATGGGGTCAATTCATTAAGACTGGTGTTACAAACATCACTCTTGTTGAATGGGCTCAAAGGAGAGTGATGCCTTTAATTCATTAAGAAGCGCCTGTCACCCAATGAATTACGTTCTCAACTGGCATGCGCCCCTACCAGAATTTCTGTACTTTAATCTATGATTAAATTACATTTATGGAGTAAGGCTACTTTCACATCAGCGTTTTCTAACATTCATGACAGACCCGGCAGTTTTGCCGCATTTTCCACACAATGGCTCACTTGCGGCAAGCCCAATTTATTCCCTATGGAACTTGCGGTCATGTGCTCACTGGCAGTTTTGCCAGATTCGGCACTTGCAGCAAGTCAAAAAACACTGCTAGCAGCGTTCCTTTGCCGTAAGTGCCGGATTTGCCGGATCTGGCAAAATCGCACTAGCTGCATCTGACTGCAAGTTCCATAGGGAATGAATTGAGCTTGCCGCAGTCTTGCCGCAAGTGATCCGTTATGCAGCAGATCGTGTAACACTGCTGGATTATTATTATTATTTATTTATATAGTGCCATTAGGTTCCATGGTGCTTTGCATGACGATAGGGGACGCAAGGACAATTACAATAACTCTAGACAATCAGGACATATAGGTACATGAGGGGAGGGGACCCTGTCCACAAGGGCTCACTGTCTACGAGGGGCGGGTGGGGATACAATAGGCTGGGGGAGTCACGAATGTTAGAAAACGCTGATGTGAAAGCAGCCTAAGTTACGCCACTAAACCAGTATAACTTCATAAATTTGACAGTTGCGCTTAGTATTTTTCCGTCCATCCTCATCCCATGCTATGCCTATATTGGCATATTTCTCGAAAACCACTGAGGACTCTCAGATTCTAATATTTTTCTATATAATGGCTAACATAGTACAAACATTTTTTACCTTCATAATATTTTGTGCACCCAAGTATTGTGACTTATTAGTGTGTTTTTTTTATCCCAAACTTCTAACGTAATCACCTTAATGAATTGACCCCAATGTGTTAAAATGCCCTTATGGCTTTTCATTTTACGGTTAGACTGACCAATTCAAATGCTCATCTAGTGTTTAGGTTCTCTTGACATAGTTGTTCCCTTTTGGTAGGTTTTGCTATTGATGTGGCATCCAAACTAAGTGGAACCTAAAGGTGAACAGTTTGTATTGCTGTTTTCTATTATTTCAGTGTTTTATAGCTTGTTTTGTTATTAGCTATTTCGTAGGGAGAGAGTTTCTTATTTTGCTGGTACGGAAAAAAGAAACAAATGTTTCACTCAACAGAACCATAGGAGGTCACTTTATATTGTGCTAATTTGCCACAAAATTTCATTTTCTCAACAATTCACCACTAGTTGTACAATCAACCACCAAACAAAGGTAGGATGCTGCCTTTTGTAACCTACAGAGCTTGTGTATTCATGTTTTCCTTTTCCATTCACAGAACCCTCCAGCTGGGAAAATATAGTGTGTACAATTCTCTGTGCCTTCAACTGACATTTCTCATAAATTGCAACAGAAACACTGTTATCAGCAGCTTAATAACAGCTCTACAGATCAAGTCTCAGCATGACACAGAAACTATGGTAACCACATTTTCCAGGCAGATAAAGGAGGAGGAAGGTTTAAGTAGAAAAGTAGCTGAAGCAAAATTGTAAATAGATCCCAAATTACTCAAGAGTTGATAAGGGCTTGATGGAATAATGGCATTGTTCTGAAAATCCTCGGCTATGCATTCGAACTATTACTTAAATGTATTAAATATTAGTCTTCGACACAGAAATCTATTTCCCAAGTTCTTACACCGTAAAACTGTCATTTGCTTCTGTATAATACAGCTACATCTACTAGCAAGTCATCTTATGAATGTGTTGCCCTTACGCTGGTAAGGTATGAGCTGCCAAGCCAGAAAAGTGGAAAGCATTTGTAATTTTGTTTGATATTTATCTTAGATACTTATTATACTGATCCTATATACTTAGTGAATAGCTACTGCAACTCTGGCCTAAATGACAAGTTAGTAAATGTTTAAGAAAGGGCAGCACGGTGGCTCAGTTGATGTTTCTTTGCAGTTCTCGGTTCAAACCCAACCAAAGACACATGTCCAAGGAGTTTATACATTCTTCAAAGTCATACTGTTTGGGAGCTTTTCCCAATGGGAACAATGATAATATAGTCTGTAAAGCGCTGTGACATATGATGACTACTATAAGTCAAATGGTCACAGCACCCAGTGGGTAAAGGCTGAACCGACTATTCCTCCAGCCAGCCACCTGGACGCAAGTCCAACCCAGAGAGTCCAATCCGGGTAATGAAATAAAAAGGGGGGAGGGGAACAAGAGGCGCAATGGTGCCTTATCACTTAGACACTTTATAGTACGGTGGTATAAAGGAACCACTCACCTATTTCAGTTGTGCAACCCACAACTGGTATACAGACATGTAGTGTTTTATCCGGATGGCTGCTGCTGGACTCCCACCGACCACTTGCACGTGGAATCACACAGTAAAAAATGGGAAAGGAAACGGTGTTCACCAGTCCGCGCTACCAGGATCCACTTATTCCAGGGAAGAAACTCATGATCAGATGTGATATGATCAAAACCTTTTATTGCATCCAACGCGTTTCAACGCCTTTCCTGGCGTCTTCCTCAGGGATACCTCCACCCCGCTACACAGCTCTTATTTATAACCACATCTGTTGTCATAATCTGTGTATCATAAAAGTCCTTATACACACATGAAAGTCCATAAACAGTATCATACTGTTTATGGACTTTCATGTGTGTATAAGGACTTTTATGTTTTTTTGCGCCAAAATGTAATACCCTCCCTGTCCTGATGACGTTTTTCACGTCACAAGACCAGGAACACCCACAGATTATGACAACAGATGTGGTTATAAATAAGAGCTGTTTAGCGGGGTGGAGGTATCCCTGAGGAAGACGCCAGGAAAGGCGTTGAAACGCGTTGGATGCAATAAAAGGTTTTGATCATATCACATCTGATCGTGAGTTTCTTCCCTGGAATAAGTGGATCCTGGCAGCGCGGACTGGTGAACACCGTTTCCTTTCCCATTTTTTACTGTGCAATCCGGGTAATGCACACTTACTCACATGAGAAAGGACAGCGCCACAGACACGGATGGTGCAAATAAACTTTTGGTCTTTATTCCAGGGTCATAACAGGCGACGTTTCGATCACCAGCGTGATAAGCTTGATAAAGATCATGCTGGTGATCGAAACGTCGCCTGTTATGACCCTGGAATAAAGACCAGAAGTTTATTTGCACCATCCATGTCTGTGGCACTGTCCTTTCTCATATGATAACTACTAGTTATGAACGAATAGTAAGATATTCAGGTTTGGACTAGGCTAACCAAATACTTTGAACTGTTCCAGAGAATCAAAGCAGATAGTTATATCCAGAAAACTCATCAAGATGAAGTAATTAATTTTAAAAGTTAATTTTATTATAGTAAAGATTAAAATTGAAGATACTAAACCATGTTTAAAATAATTTCATGCCATTGAATAGGGCCATGATGTACGCAGTTACACGTTTCAAACGAAGTTCTTATTCATTCTGCTACCTGCAAATATATGGTGAGCTGGATTCACTCTATTTTTACTTTATTTGCACTGTTCCGGTATTCATCACGAATAACGAACCTAATGCAGGTCAATAGGGAACTCAAATAGTTCCCAGGAAAATCTTCCAGAAAACTATTTGTGTTCCCCATTGACTTGAATTAGGTTCCTTACGTGTGGTGAATATTGGAACAGTTCAAAGTATTCGATTAAACTAATCTGAACTCGAATATTTCACTATTCGCTTATCACTAAGATGACAGTAAAATTATTAACAACATGTCACTTTCTATTATAAGTAACTATAAAAATGGTTATGGAATAGAGGTGTAAAAATGGTTTAAAAGATGAAGGCTCCCATCATATTTCTCACTGAGCTGAAAATTTCCAATCGCTAGTTGGTGGCTGCCTTTTTTATTTAAGAAAACAATTGGCCACCATAGACTTGATTTTACTAAATAACACTTTTTAGCAAGCATGTTGACAACTAGACAAGTGTCCGTGAGAGCTGTTTAAAGGACTCAACTTTCTAGAAAAAATTGGGTCTGCACTACAAGGTTTAAGGATCCTACCATGCAGATCACATGAACTTCTGTGACCCCTTCACCATGAAAGCACAAGATCTACCTTGTTATCATAAGATTTCTCTTTGAACTAAACTAGAACTGCCACAACTTTTACTAAGTGGTTTCCAAACAATAACATTATTAGAGAGGTTGGTCATTGCTTAGTAAAGGATGCGGTAGCTAAGATTTAGTTAAAAATGCGAGATCTCATGTTTTAAGCGACTAAAGTAAAACAAGACTTTTTGACACCATGCATCAAGCAGTGTAAATAAACTTTTAGTGCATCAATAAAGTCACCTGTCTGCATTTTTGTTATTAAGATTTTTTTTATATGAAATCTTCTGTTGGCTGCCAATTGTTTCCTTAAAAAAACCCACAAACTTATGATAGGTACTCTTTAAAGGGATCCTGTCACCCCCAAAACACCTGTAAACCTATTAAAACCTGTCCCTAGAGCATATTAACACTATCCCTACACTCTTTTTACCTCCTAAATGCAGTAAGTGACATTGAATAAAAACGTTTTATAAGTACCTGATTAGTGCTGATAATGAGTGACTATCTATTCATAGTCACTCATCAAGACTGCCCCTCTGCTTCATATCACGCCTATTCAGGCGTGATCGTCAGCCTAGATTCAAATTGCCGCCTCCCTGCCGTGCCCTGTCTCGTCCGAGGCTGCAGTGTGGCTGGTGACGCGATCCGCGTCATTCCCGGCGCCTGGTGACGTATTTAGACCGGCGCCGCGCTGTTAGCTTCAAAATGCGCACTGCGCATGCCCAATGCGCATGCGCAGTGCGCATTTTGAAGCTAACAGCGCGGCGCCGGTCTAAATACGTCACCAGGCGCCGGGAATGACGCGGATCGCGTCACCAGCCACACTGCAGCCTCGGACGAGACAGGGCACGGCAGGGAGGCGGCAATTTGAATCTAGGCTGACGATCACGCCTGAATAGGCGTGATATGAAGCAGAGGGGCAGTCTTGATGAGTGACTATGAATAGATAGTCACTCATTATCAGCACTAATCAGGTACTTATAAAACGTTTTTATTCAATGTCACTTACTGCATTTAGGAGGTAAAAAGAGTGTAGGGATAGTGTTAATATGCTCTAGGGACAGGTTTTAATAGGTTTACAGGTGTTTTGGGGGTGACAGGATCCCTTTAAGGTCTAAATACTCTCTCCTCAATACTCCCCCACTTCTTCCGTCGGCAAATCCCTCCTTTGGCTCCCAGTTCCCAAATGAATCTAGTTCAAACTACCAACACTGACCTACTAAGCCATCCATAATCTGTCCCCTACCTATATATCGGAACTAATCTTAAAATATCTTCCCTCATGTAATCTATGCTTCCCCCAAGACCTCCTTCTCTCCTCCACACTTATTTGTTCCTCACTCAATCCCCTCCAAGACTTCTCCCGAATATCCCTCCATCCTCTGGAATTCTGTGTCCCAGCATGTCCAATTATTCACCTCACTTTCAGACAGAACCTGAGAACCCATCTCTCCAGCTTACAACCTGCTGCCACCTCACCACCACCGGAGATGCTGCGACCCTCACCCCCGAGCTACTGTTTCTTTCCCCATTATCCTGTAGAATGTTAGGTCACGAGGACAGGGTCTTCTTTCCTCTATATAAGTCTTTCTTTTTTAATATGTAAGTTATTTCTATATTTTATATGTAACCCCTTCTCATGTAGAGCACCATGGAAATAATGGTCCAATATAAATAATAATAATAAGAGTAATAATAATAATAATAAGTGCAAAGGGTGAATGTAGTAGTAATCCTGCCATTATGAGAGAATTAGTTCAGAATTTACATGAATTTATTTGCTTTTCTGTTAAAAGTATTGAACAATTTTATCATAGAATATTAATGAAAATAACTGTACATATTCTAAATCTTTGGCTCATTGAAGTAATTAAAGTGTAAAGTATACTCAGTGTTTCTGAGGTTTGAAAGCACCAAGAGGTTTTCCAACATGTCGGGAAATCTCTTTGTAGTGATATGATCCTTCCTTTTTCTCGGAAGGGGTCTGAAAACAGGAAGCTTTACTATGGTGAGAAATCTAAACATTTATGACCAGTATAGACTTTAATGAAGTAAAATGAATGCTCTTTATAATATTGACCTGCCTGAAACATGCCCTTTCACCACCGGATATTTCTAGACATCAAAGCCAATCATGTATATCTGCTCTATTTATTCTCCTTGTCTTTATATTGCATAAAATGGCAATTTATTTAAGATGCTATAAAACATATTTCATCTAATTTCTCATAACATTTTGCGGAATGTGATTAATTGGCTTGCAATGTTAATAGATGTTGAAGTTCACAAGAACATGTTATGATAAAAAAGACAGGTGCTCTTTGCCCGACTTGAAAGGAAATAGAAGAATGTGTGGGGGAGGGATGTGATCTAATGCTTTTGTATTACAAAGAACATAATCTGAACTGCAGGAAAATCCTGTATGAGAAATGTGACTGCTGTGGTATGGCAATAATGAAGGACTGATATGAGTCTGATGATATGCCTCGACTATAAAATATTGTACATTTTATTTAAGGTATAATAATAGTAACGATTAGTATAGATTATCCATGTTCGAAAAACAAGCAACAGCAGGATTGATGAGAATCAGCTGGAAAAATTAATACCATATGAGGATTTAAAGATTGAACTGCAAAGACTCTGGTCAAGCCAGAGAAGGTGGTTCCGTGGTAATCGGCACACTGGGTGCTGTGCCTAAAAACCTTAGTCAGCACTTGAAAACAATTAGAGTTGACAAAATCACAATCTCTTAGCTGCAAAATGCCACCGAACTGGGCTCTGCATGCATCATTCGCCATATATCACACAGTCTTAAACACTTGAAAAATGGCCAACTAGTGATTTAATACAGAATTATTATTATTGTTACGATTATTTATTAATATAGCACCATTTATTCCATGGCACTTTACATGTAAAAAGGGGCATATATACACAAGTACAATAATCATGAGCAATACAAGTACACATAGTTACTGGAATAAAGAGGACCCTGCCCCAAGGTCTCACAATCTACAAGGGATGAGTGAGGATACAGTAGGTGAGGAGAGGGCCTGCCTGCAAGGGCTTACAGTCTACAAGAGATGGGTGAGGATACAGTAAGTGAGAAGAGAGACCCTGCCTGCAAGGGCTCACAGTCTACAAGGATGGGTGAGGATACAGTAGGTGAGGAGAGAGGACCCTGCCTGGGGGGCTTACAGTTACGAGGGATGGAGAGGATACATTAGGAGAGGAGAGTGGACCCTGCCTGCAAGGGCTCACAGTCTACAAGGGATGGTGAGGATCAGTAAGAAGAGGACACCTAGCTACAGTCTACAGGATGGATGAGGAGGGAGAAGAGACCTGCCAAAGGGCTCACAGTCTACAAGGATGGTGAGGATACAGTAGGTGAGGAGAGTGGACCCTGCCTGCAACGGCTTCACAGTCTACATGGGATGGGTGAGGATAGAGTAGAGGGTGAGCTGGTCTTGTGGCAGTTTAGTAAACTGAGGCTTACTGCAGGTTAGTAGGCTTCTCAAAAGTGATTGGTCTTCAGTTTCAAATCAAGCATAGTGACCTTGTTTTCTGTGTTACTGTTGTAGGTGTATAATAATAATAATAAAATATAATTTTATTTCTTTAGTACCAACATATTTATAGCACTTTACAATTCAGAGGAAACATGTATAGACAATATCAGATATTAACAGAGTAGTACATAATTCATTAAGAGCCAAGTGGTGTGAAGGCCTTGCCCATACTCTTAAAATCTATGTGGAAATAGGGGAAGCACAAAAGTTAAATGGTTAAAGGGCTTGTATTGTAAGGTTCAGCCATCAATAAAATAAATTGGGTAGAGTTGATTCCTTTTAGTAAATGTTAATCCCCGACTGCATGTTATTTTTGTTAAAAAACCAGCACTGTACTCCCCTTCCTCAGGTCCACCAGGATGTCTTGCATGTGCTTCCAGAGCAAGGATTTGGCTGTGAAGCTGACATCACATCGTCAGAGGACAGTCAATCATCAAGTTCAATGCCTTTGAGCTGGATGTTCCCATGTAGATGAAATACCCTGGTAAACCCACTGAGTTAAATGATTGGCTGCAGCACTGTCAATGTGATGTTATTGTTGCAGCCAAGGGCAGAAGATGAAATGCCAGCGAGACTTGCCATTGGTCCCAGGGAAAGAAGTAACATTGTAATTTGTTTCGTTAGGGTGCTTTCACATTGCGTTTTTTTTCCTGTCCATGGGATCCTACTTTTTGCAGGACCCTACGGACAGGAAAGGACAACATTGGTAGTGACCTTATGATGCCCTTTCTGTGTCCGGGTCCGTGATTTTCACAGGTCCAGACACAGACAAACTCGAGCCTGCAAAGTGCAGGCAAGCCGGGAACTTTCACTCCCGCATTGTATGTATATATATATATATACATTGAGGGAGTGAACAAAGGTTAAAAATAAAAAAAATATCCTCACCTCTCCGGCGTGTGGCCCGCACTGTCTTGCTCCTGGGGCTTAAGCACCTGGGCCCCTGCCTGGTAACCCGATCAGCTGAGTGGTCACGTGACCGATCAGCTGATCGGGTTGTCACTTGACCCTCGGTTTAAATCTCCCGTCCGCTGACCAATTTTGGAGGGCGTTGGATTTAAACCGCCCAGCTGATTGGTCGGTCAGGCGACAAGGTCCTGGCAGAAACAACGGAGCTGCAGATGATCGCATTGGGGGGGAGGGGGGAATCCTCACAGAGGACTTTTTTTTTAATACCAGAGAGAGGAGAGGGAGAGACCGAGGAGACAGGGAGAGCAGGGGGAGAGAAGAAGACAGGAAGGGGAGAGATGAGCGTGGACCAAGGAGACAGGAGGGAGAGAGGAGTAGGACCGAGGTGACAGGAGGGAGAGAGAGCGGGGACCAAGGTGACAGCGGGACCAAGGAGAGAGGAGGGAGAGAGGAGCGGGGACTCCATTTTAGGGCAATGCATCATGGATTTCACTGTGTTTGAGCGCTTTAGCCGGCTGCCGCAGTGTTTTGCCTTGACTGGTCTCCCTGAGATCAGTGAGTAGCTTTGTGATGTTGGTCTACCAGGCATTGCTCCCACCCGGCCAGAATCCTACTCCACACTGATGAGGGGCAATTCCCCAAAACAGCTGTTTGTGGATGGATACCTGGCTCTGTTAATTCCCTTGTCATATTCCTTAACTCGTAACTGAGTGGGATATTGACTAAAAGGACCACTTAATATGGTGGTTATGGTGGTCTCCCCAAGGATTCCACCACAGGCTAGGTCCTTCCCTGGAGGGATATCTGGCTAGTCCCGTGTTTGAGACTCTTAATTGAGGCTCCAGACTCCATTTGCATCAGAAAATAATGCCTGGCACACACTTCAATGAAGGAGATTACAGGAATATCTTTTTGATGTCCTTTTATTCGTGACAAGTTTGTGTTTCTCATACAACAAGAAAAGGTCTTTTAGGACAGTGTAGTCTTTACCCAATGTTTCGACCCTCCTGGGTCTTCATCAGGGGTTCAACAGACTGATACATAGTATGCAAAATAAATTAAAAAAAAACAAAAGATCAGTGTCACATATTGTTATGGTGATAAATACAATCTGTCAAAAATGATTAAAGAAATACAAATAGAGGGACCATAAGTACAGCATTTCAAAGCAAAAAATGATATCCTTAGATATCAGGCAGCATTTGATTCATGTATATATATATATTTTCTCATATCATGTAAAACCATATAGATAAAGACCGAGGCTAAGGGACCTATTGTTAGTTGTATTAACCATACGGTAAGGGAATTTATATTATTTTACAATGGATTCACTAAATGGCGGTATATCGAATAAGTTAAAGATTCAAAAAGGATCATATAGATTTATCCAAAACTGTACAAAGACTCCATCAGATGAGAAGGGAATATCCAATAGGTAGTATGATAACAGATGAGCCTGTAAGAAGCCCAAAGCAATTAGCAAGAGAAGAGAATACAGTGTTAAATACTGTCAAACTTGTGCAGTTAATGATCAGGTTTATGGTCAATTTTCTTCCATACCTGTTGCAGTTATCACACAGTAAGGCTGGCTTCACATTCTCGTTCCCCCCAGCGTTCTGCGGAGGGGAACCGCCATGTGAGCGCAGCCAGCGAGAGCCCCTATGTTTATAATAGGAGCGCACTGTGCTGCACTTGACTGCGCATGACCGTGCGCTCCCATTCACTGAATATGTGATTTTGTACGCAGGCGGATGCCTGCGCACAAATCGCACACTCTCGTCTGCACCAGGGACGCGACATGTGCTTTCCTGGTGCAGACGAGAGTGTGTGATTTGTGCGCAGGCATCTGCCTGCATACAAATCACATATTGCAATGAATGGGCATGCACGGTCATGCGCATTCTAAGCGCAGCACCGTGTGCTCCCATTATAACATAGGGCTTGCGGTTGGCTGCGCTCACATGGCGATTCCCTCCCAGAACGCTGCGGAGGGGAATGCCAGTGTGAAACCAGCCTAATATGGCCACTAAAAGTGCAGGCTAAATTGCAGGACAGCTGCAGGCTAAGCCAGGATGAGAAAGAAATGCAAGAGTGTAACTACACCATAAGATAGTGATAACCCGTGAATAACAGTCATAGGGCAGTGGGGTTAAGTTACCTGTCAATCTCATGAATGGGAAAGTGTAACAAGGTCAAAAACCTGTAAGTTACTCTTAATGATCCATTCCGCCCCCTGTGCCTCCATTTCCAGTGTACAGGACAATGTCCTGTGATTTACCTTATGTGATTCTTCTGTGGGTGTGTGGCAGCGCTATGGCGCCAGCGTCAGCTATTTAATGCTGCACGGCGCGCACACCTGCTTACTGCTTCCTGCTGGTGGAACCCAGGATCCGGTGTGTGGAACACACATCCGGCGCATGCGCATCGCATGTACAGTGGTGATTGCCGCGATGCTGCGTCATGCCGGTGGTGATTTTAGTGAAGAATTGTGTACAGTGGAATGGTCCTAGTGCTCGCCGTGCGTTATGGACTATAAAAAGGATACTATAGCGTGCATATAGCGCTGAATGGCCATCAAGAAGGTAGTAAAGTGCTGGTTATAGTGCAATCTAAGAAGAGGCAAAGGTCTGTAAGGAGAAAAGAGGACATGGTTAGCCCATAGGTACATTGCATAGCGATTAAAGTACTCAGTTCAGCCATATTTGACAACAAGCAAAAGGACAAAATATGAGATGGTATGAGTAAAAATCATTATCTAGCTATTATGCCACTAATGTTCTGATATAAAGGATGCAAAGGTGGTAAACAAGGATTATATGCACATCTCATATTCCCGGTTGAGTTCATGAGATTCTAGCGTTTTAAGGGTATATATCCAGGACGATTCTAGTTCCTTAAGTTTCCTTATCCTGTCTCCTCCTCCCTTCCTAAGGGAACGTGATCGATAATTTGAAATCTCAATTGTGAGATATTATGATTACAATTGATAAAATGGTTAGGAATGGGCAGCATCGTCTGTTTGCATCTGATAGTTGACTTGTGTTTACCAATGCGGTCCCAGACATGCTGGGTGGTTTCCCCAACATATCCGAGACCACACGGACATTTGATCTAGTATACTACAAAAGAGGTCTCACAGGTGAAAAAACTCTTGATAGGATACCGTTTGCCTGTCATTGGATGCGAAAACGTGCTACCCCTAATCATGTGGTTACACTGTCGACAACCCAAGCATGGGAAATTGCCCATCCATGGAGTTGCCAGTGTAGTTTGTCCCTCTTCAGGTTTGAGGCTCCCAATGTCAGTCTGTTCCTTAGATTGGGTGTTTTTTGTGGCACAGTAGTACTGGTGCTTGGAATTCTTTAACAGTCGGGTATGATTGTCCTAAAAGCGGCCAGAGTCATTTGCATCAATTTTTGATAGGGATGGTAGGTATTTACAAAGACCATTCTATCAGTAACCTTTCTTTTTTCAGAAGGAGTAGTCGGGCATGAGACCACTGAACTGCCTCTCTCAATGAATTTATCACTCATTTCTTTATGTCTGACCTTTTTGAGTAGTGGGTCAGAGACAATAAGATCCACTCTGACTAATTGTGATTTTGTAAAAGCTGTCTTCACATGTTTAGGGTGGCAACTCGAGTAATGGAGCAGATAGTTCCTATCAGTGGGTTTTACAAACAAATCCGTGCTGAGTTCACCCCTATCATTTGAAATTACTAATACATTGAGAAAATTGATGTAATCTCGATGTTTGTGTATGATGAACGTAATTTGAGGTATGCAATTATTAAGATAATTATGAAAATTTGACAGATCGTTGTCATTCCCATTCCATATCACGAAAATATCGTCGATATATCGTTTCCAAGAAACTATATTCGTTCTGGTAATCATATAGTTGTAAACAAACTGCTCTTCGAAATAGGCCATAAAGATATTAGCGTAGGGGGGCGCCATGTTAGAACCCATGGGGGTCCCCCTACGTTGCATGTAAAATTTGTCGCCAAAGAGAAAAAAAAAATTCTCAAGATGATCCCTAAAATATCGTAACAGAACTCTTTTTGTTGATCTGATATGATGCTGTATTTGTTCAAAAACCACTTGGTTGCCTCAAGGCCCAATTCATGGTCTATGCTAGTGTACAGACTATTGACAACGAGGGTAACTAGGTATGATTCAATCGGGATACTCCCTAGCTCCCTGATGTGTTTCAAAAAGTCTGTGGTGTCCTTAATATAAACCGGATAAGAGGAATAAGTGGTGGAAGAATCTTCTCTGCAGTCTTGGCTAGGGACGAAAGTAATGAATCCGTGGACGCTACGATAGGACGTCCAGGTGGGTGGTACAAATTCCTTATGAATTTTGGGCAGAGTGTAAAAGACCGGAGTTACCGGGTTCTGATGTACTAGGTACCTAGCCAGTTTTCGGTTATGGTGCCCCTCTGTTGATGAAATTGTACACACTCTTTGATCTGAGATCTAATGGTGAAAGTGGGGTTACTGGCAATCTGTGTATATGTCTCTTGATCTCTCAGTTGTCCCTCAATTTCCTCAATGTAATAGCTTTTATTCATTACCACAATTGCACCCCCTTTATCCGTGGGTTTAATCATAAGATTAATGTTATTCCGGAGGGATTCAATGGCTTGTTTTTCTTCTGCGGATGTATTCACCTTGAGAGGAAAACAACCCCTATCAATGTCTCGAGTGATAGTTGTAATATCTCTATCAACCAGGGAGATAAATGTCTCCACTGGGTGATAGTATTTAGGGGGATTCATTTTTGCTAGAGCTAGATGGAGGCATTGCGATACACGCCGGAGAGATGGGAGATTTTTATTTTTTATTTTTAACCCTTCTTTTACATAATTTCACTTCTACAAAAAATCAGACAGAATCGGATCTGACACAAATCAGATGGCAATAAGGTCATATCCGAATAGATCGTCGCCCCTAGGGATACATGGGGGCCAAATCTGATCCGTTGCTGTCCGTTTTACAATGGACAGCCACGGATTGCTAAAAATCTCAATGTGAAAGCAGCCTTTTAGATGGAAAATCAAGAAACTGATCCCGTTAAACCCAGACTGGTCCCATTGTTTCATAATTGGGTATGTAGGGTGTAAATAGGACTCTAAAAAATTTGATGGCTATAAATGTGCTGCAGACTGCTAGCTTTCAGGAATCACAGAGACAGTTAAAGGAAAGGGAGACAATCTAGTAGATCTTCTTTTCTCTTACATGTATTTACTGAGCAGTTTTCATTGATGTCTGCAGTCCACTTTTTAGGCTGTGAATAGTTCTGTTTGTTTTCTCAATAGGATTACTGACAGCAAATCTAAAGAAATCCCTGCCCCCTCCCATGACTACTAATTTATCTCCCATAACTCCAGTGGTGAGAACCTTAACAAATACACAAACACAGACCATGTGCACACACATTTGGTCAGTTTTTTATCTCAGTATGTATAAGCCAAAACCAAGAATCAGAGGAAAAGCATAATAAAGCAGTGTGCACATGATCTGGAGGCACTGCGTATTGGACACAGTGCCTCCGGACTTATGGGAACCCGCGGGTGCACGTAGGGAGACCGCAGCCGCGCTGTGCTCATGAGCTGTGTTGGGTGCAGGGTATCTTCTCCCTGTGTGCATCTGATGGTTATCTCTTCTGACTCCGCAGCATCAAATTAACATGCTGCGGAGATGTGGAAGCGCAGCAACCCGCACCGCAGCTGAAAACTTGCTGTGGTCGAGAGAAGCATAGTGTGCATGAGATTTCTTGAAATCCCATCCACTATGCTGCTACTGTACAATGCAGGATTTTGGATGCAGTGGCAATACTCTGTGTCCAAAATGCTGCAATTCCTGACCGTGAGCACACACTTCTGTCACCACTTCTAAAAATTTTACCCAATCCTGGTTGTGGCTTATAAATACTAAGGTAAAAAACTCATTAAATACTCAATGTGTGCACATGGTCTAAATGATGGTAGTAGCAGCTTTAATTTTTTTTTTAAATCCTTCTATTTTTATAATTCAGGATCATTTGAGAATTTTTCTTATGATTTTACACAATTTTGCTACATTCTAATATCTTTTTTTTTTATGTATTCGGAAGCTAAAGTGTGCTTCTAAAAGCCATAAAAATGCCAACTATTTCCTCATCAGCTCGAGTCATTGCTTTTCAGTTAGCAAGGTTTGGTGTCAGTATGTTTATTACATGTAAGAAATGATGTTGATATTTTTCCGTTACAGCTTTGTGGTTGTATTTTAGTGCTGTCAGACATCCCTGATGAAGTGAACAGCAAACTGCTCTCCCTGGTAAACTGCCACTTCACTTCCTCATGTGAAACATTGAGATTAAAATCTACAAACTGACAAAATTATAGCTTGCAATGAGACATATATTTCAGATATACGCCTGTATTATGCTAGGCTTGTAGAACATATTGAAGGTATACATAAGATGACACTGCGGGGAAGAAATAGAACAAATTCTGAGAACCTATTCTCTTTGAAGCTCGTTCGAGTGTAATAAAGTGGAAGTTAAGCTTCTATTTTCTAAGCGAGTCAAAAAAGATAGTATTAGTGTTTATCTAAGTCCATATCTAAGTATATTGGTTTCTTTTCTATTACAGATGAACAGATCTGACAACAACTTAATTTACCAAATCACATGGATTTTCCAAGTAAATTCAATTTCCAGCAAAGATATTCTCCATAAATTGAATGTATCTTGTTAGGCTTTGGGTTCTCTTCAGACTACAGAGCACAAAAAATGTAGTGTGTGTTAAAAAAGCAAAACTTATACTTACCTCCCTGCACACCTGTCTGTGAACTGCCCACTGTCTAGTACTCAGTGCCTCTTCCTTCCACCATTTTGTGCTACATCTCCTCTGTCTTCACTAAGCTGTAACTTCTGGGCGTGACCCAACTTTGGATGTCCCTGCGCACCATGCCAACATGGCACAATCTGTGAAATAATTAACATTACGACATACGTTGCAGCCTATGACCTACAGGGACCTCTGATAATTGAGTGTAGCCGAACCCGAACTGTACAGTTTGGGATCAGTAATGAACACTTACTGTTCGGACATGGACCCCAAACACAGACTTCCCTGAGAAGTCTCTCGTTTGGGTTCGGGGGCTGGTAGAGCCGAAAAAAGAAACAAAACATTGATTAAACCTTAGCACAATTACTTACTGGGTCTGCGCACTTGTACTTCCGGACCGTTCCTTCACTCCCTAGTTATTCACTGCATGGTAGATGCTAGACTGTAAGAGCTGTTTCTAGGATACTGCACCAAAAACAAACCACACCAGCCAAACGCATCAGGGCATCAGGAAGATCCAAGCAAAGTGCCAGGAATTGGTGCTTCTAATGAATACACCAATTTCTGGAGCAGCTGCAGACTGCTATTCTTTAGGCTGGGGCACAATAACTATGAGAATACCGGCCCCCAACTGCCTGATTTTTACCTTGGTTGGTAATCAAAAATAAGGCAAAGGCCACACATTTTTTTAATTATTTATTTCAATAATTAAAAACAATAATATTTTTCCTTGTATTTTGATTACCGGCCAAGGTAAAGCCAGGCAGCTCGGGTGGAAGCTTGTAGCTGTCCACTTTATCTGACCTGAGAATCAAAAATACAGCAAAACTCTATGTAATTTTTTGCAATTATTTATTTTTACTATGAAATCAGGTTCGTTGACTATTTTAACCAATAACAGACGCCAGCACAATGGGTGAGGGGCACAACAGTCAATCACAGAGATTGGGCATCTGTGATTGGCTGTTGGAGTCAGTTCCGTAACCTGGCAATAGCCCATAAATTTTAGTATCTACCATGCAGTGAATAATCATGAAGTTATTGAGCGATCCCAGATTTACAAGCGTGCGGACTCAGGAAGTGCACATCTTGAAGCCGGCACGTACCACTTGATCATCCCCACAATGCATCGGGCCGGATATGATGTTCCAGCCCGGACATCACATGATGACAAGAAGAAGGCATTTCAAATAGGAGGTGTCACAGCCCAAGGAGAATTCGGATGCCCAGCGGGTCATGTGAAGTCAGCGTGAGGAGGGGAGAATGGAGCCCGGAGCCAGCCTTTCCAGTTTCCAACTGGAGACAGTTTGTAATTATAAAACTCAATTTAAATGAGATAAAATATGGCACTCACCGGATCTCTTCAACGTGCTCTTTATTCACAAAATGTGAAGGTACATAGTGCAGGGAGGGGTCGACAGAGTGTCCACCCTGTCGACCCCTCCCTGCACTATGTACCCTCACATTTTGTGAATAAAGAGCACGTGGAAGAGATCCGGTGAGTGCCGTCTTTCATCTCATTTAAATCATGCTTCTTGCTGACTGAGCAACACTGGTCCCTGGAACACTGTGTATCCGACTGTGCTGTTTAAGCTTGCAGCGCTGGTGCCTCGCTATCTTATGCTAAAAATTATAAAACTTATTTTTCACCCTCATAATAGGGCCCTTTTAGCACAGAGAGGGATGATAAGGGATTAGATAGGAAGGTGCAGGGACAGGTAGAGATAGGTTAGAGGGCTACCACGACCTGACAGGTTCCCTTTAAGCCTCCCTATACTGGCATGCCAGACATGTTACTCTCCAAAAGAAGAAACATTATCCCTTATTTTCCAATTATATTTTCTAACATTAGAATTATATTTTTTGGTCCAGTAATAGCTGTTTAGTCCACACATATAAATGCAGATAATTATATTTTGTTTTGGTCATAATGAAAGCCAAATAGATTTAAAACTGTTTGTATTTTAGCAGTGACTCTAATTCATGCAGTGAGAAGTTTCAGTCAAGTTGATTAATAATACACTGAGGGAGGTTACATTTGGGCATGACATATTTTTGACAATGTTGTAGATTCTACTGAACATGGCAACTCATTTGTTTAATGTAATCTAGTAATCAAACTGCCATGGTCTATAAGATTCTTAATTTTTGGAAAAGTCAAGATATTTTGCTTTGAAAAATAAAGACATTTAGATGATCATATCATGCCATAGTGTTTGGTCCAGCAGAATTGTAGGATGTCCAGATGTTTCTGCCATAATTTACCAATGGAACGCACAGATAAGCCAACCATTCCAGTCTATGAGGAAGTCAAGAGAGATAGGAGAGATAGCTCTCAATCACAGGATCATGTCGTCAATGGCTATGTAATTTGTATGGACTACATTAGGCTATGTCACATGTCCATTAATCATACATTAGAAGAGATCCAGCAGCAATCCATTGGCAATAAAGTGGTGCAAGCACAATGTTTTTGTCTGTTTTTAGAAAACTGATTTCTGCTTGATCTGATTTTTAACATTGAAGTTAATGGAAAATGGATTTGTTAAATATCTATCTGTTTTCATCTATTTCAAACTGATCCAGTAAGCAAAAAAAATCCTAAAATAAATGACTAATTAACAGCTCTGTTTCATAGACTTCAGTGTTAAAAAAAACAAAATCAGCTGAAACATTTTTTTTACTGGACAAAAACTTGCATGTGCATAACTTTTTTGACAACTGATTGATGCTTGCTGAATCCATTCTAAGGGATCATTACTCGATATATGAACATAGATTGCTGAGCATTCATGAGTATGCTATGCAGACAGCAGTATAATAACTCATCAGATCCATCAGCTGTTGAATTATCTGCTTTTCTCAATCCTGTAGTGGTGGATACCTCTCTCATGCCTCAACATACTTTCCTCGCAGTCCATATTACTCATAGAGGTGTTTTGCATGCACTGAAACATTTCATGATTTTAGATTGCACTCACAAATAAAGAAGTAATCAATAACCTTTTGAGTGCCAAGTTCTATATTTATAGCATAGGATCGGATACTACTTGGGGACCAATATGCCAGACGGGCTGTGTTTTATTCTCCTAAGTAGCCTATCCAGCAAAAGAAAAAAATGATTCTGCATTTGAAAGAGCAAGCTGCCCATCCCTTATGGTACAAAGATGATGTGAGTCCAGTAAAGGAGTGGTGTTTTTTGGCCTATGCCAATACTATGTATATGCCTATGGCAATACAATGCCAAGACTATGCCAATAATCAGCAAGAGAGCATCTTGTTCACATCTATTGCCCAATTTTAGGCTAGCAGTCACCCAACAAATGAGCTAAATGTTTGTTTTTTCGGGTGCAAAGATTTAGTTGGCATAAATATCAACATTATCAAGAGCACTTCAGTTCATTTAAGATGATGATATGATGAAGTCCTTCTAATAACTCAAACATAATTGTGCACAGAGCGATAATATCAGCAATTGTTTCACAGGCATAAAACGGTAATCAACCTGCCTAAACAGCCTAGTAGACGACGGCCGATTGGGGGTCATTTATAAGCCTGGTTCAGCTCTTCTCAAGGACACATTAGCCTCCATTTGGTGCTTTTCATCTATTTAGATGACTTTTATGATTTTTTCTTTGTGAAAAAAGCTAAATAAATTGAAAACAATAAGCTTACACTACTTCAGTCTTTATAATATCGGGAGTGTTAACCTCACAACTCACAGAGCATGCTTCAATGAAGAAGCACAAACATCTTAACATGTTGTCAGTGCATCTATTTAATATGTATTTAGCTTGGAAAGCAACAGCTTTCTTATGTCTTAAGCTCGCTTACCATTTGTTTTACAAAGAACCCATTTATATGAGAAGAATGCTGGCATGCATGCAGCTGTACTAATCCTCAGTTGATTGAATAAGGAAGGATATTGTTCTTATATTCACATCTTATTTTATTTTTTGAGGAATGAGAGCAGAGCAGTGAGACAATATTTACGTGGGATGAATATTGAGAAGCTTCGAAGCTGTAGGATAACATCTATCATAAAGGCACCGCTTGAAGGTGCACAATCTTAAATTAATGTTTTCATGGAATATTTTAATTCTGAAGTATATGCTCTGCTTTGAGGCTCTGTTGGTTCCAGTTTTATAAGGAATTACATGATGAATAGTGCCTGAAAGAAATAGTTTTGATTTCCAGGAACATTAAAGAAGACTTTATCTTTCTTGGCACTTTCCAATATGAAAACTCTTTGAGATTATGCCAATTGCTATACTCAAAAGTAGCAGTTAAATGTCATATCTTTAGGGTAAAGCAAGAGAGATGTATTAGGATAGATGCCTGTAATTACATGTACATTAAAATGGTTTAATAGACTTAGTTCATGAAGCATAAATAGATTTCCATATTTGTGTATATGTCTTCCCTATATTTTGTTCATTGACCTTGGTAAATGCTGCACTTTCTTTCCAAATTGTAGATGTAGATGCTACATTTAACATACCTGTGTGTAGTACGCATGACGAGGTTCAGCATTAGAACGCTATAATGGCTGCCTTTGTAATACAAGATTTTACTAACCAGTGTCAAGTTCCAATCTTGCATACATTTGCATTTTACATGAACCCTTCACCCTTTGTTTGGCTTTTTTTGTTTTGCTACTCCTAAGAGAACCTTAGTTCTTAAGAAGGTATAAAATAGCTGAAAAAAAATGCATTTTCTTCTACGATGATACACTTTAATAAGTTAGATAGGATTATGGTACGTTTCTGATCCATATAGTCAGCCAGGGCAGTAAAGGGAAATTACAATTGTAATTGTTTTCCAGATGAAATCCTTGGCTTCATCTTAACTTTACCCAAGAAAAGGAGAATAACTTCTGAATAGAATCCTGCAATTTAAGTTAGGCCTAATGGGCGAAGGCTGTAAAAACTGTCAAGGGCCTTGATTGATTGGCGTCTACACATCAGTCCCCAGAGCAAAGCAATAATGCTCTTGTTTTCTTTCTGAGAGGATTTCATGTGCCACTCAGGGTTACAGATTATCTGCTGGAAAAGCCGATATTGTAGATAACAGTGCATTATGGGTAGTAATTTAGACTGAAATAAGTGCTTGGAGTGCATCTGTTAGATGAGTTAGCATTACTTGCATACTTACTCTAAAAACCACAAAAATGACTTTTGTACTTTGGTTCCAGAAACCTTTCCTCCTTCAGATAATATGGTCTAATATATCTTGTAGCCAATCATTTTATTTCCACCTGTTTCACATTTTATTTCTGCCATTTTCCATCAGTTAAGTAGTGCACAGTGTTAGTTTCTATGTCTAAACCAGAAATGCTATGATTGTTGGCTTTTGTAGCTATTGCTCAAGTCAAACCTGCAAAAAAGGTTGATCTAGCGTTTTTCTAGGTTTATGATTATACAATAAATATACACATAGACACGTGATCAGCTTTTAGAGTGGACTAGTATGGTGGCAAAAGCTGTAGGAATTAAATGACCAGCTGAAACCTTTTCATAAGATTGTGCTGATTAAGGAAAAGGCAAGTTAGTCATTGTGAAGGACGTTGTGCACAATTTAATGATAAACCGGTCAGTTAGTTATCAGAGGTGTTCCATCTGCAACAAGGTATTATAATATTTTTTTTCACCAACTCAATCTCCTGTGCCAGCATTTCTGCTAGTAGACGAAACCTGTGAAAAGCAACAAAAATGTGCTAGTGGTAGATATAGTGTAGACATTTATAGACATTATATATGTGCATCGATCATCTTGTGATATATTATGTCTACAATAATCAAGATTATACATATAATGCTTCTAATATTACATGCAACAAGAACTTAAAGAATGGCATAGGCCACCTTTGAAATTAGCATGTAATCTGCTTGGGTATCGTCAGTCTTCCAAAATCAAGAAACATTGGGCACAACCCTCTCATATCACAGTACTATGGTCAGTAATTTGCCGCCATAATTAAAATCCAGGACTGCAAGCAACATGAATAAAAAGTCACAATGAAAAAATTTAAACTCTTCCATTCCTAGTTTTGATTTATAAATACAGTGATCAAAATTTTGCCACATGTTCTCATTTGGTTTGTAGGAAAGAGTTACCGTGCCCGCCAAATTGGGGTAAAATGGGTGTGTGTCTTACAATGTGATTTTTCTTTTTTTTCTTTTAAAAATAAACAACTTACCTAGGGAGCTGTTGCAGTGGTGGAGTGGAGGTGCCAGAGGTGGGTTTTCAGGGTACATGGAGGGTGGGAGAAAAGCTGCAAATCTAGTATGCAATTAAGACAGGCATTTCCTATGTGTCTACATGCATTGATGCAAACTGCTCCTCGTTCACTAGTGTCCAGACTTCCAGAAAACATCCGCGGATCTTGATCTGCACATGCACCACTTCGACGGTCATTTTCTGGAAGTCTTGACACTAGAACATGAGCAGCAGTTTGCATTAATGCATGTAGACACATAGAAAATGGCCACTGTCACCCCAAACTGAACACCCCCGCAACACACGTGCCTGCAGCTTTGCCTCAACCCTCTGTGGACCCCGTAAACCTTCCACCTGTTTCCCCACTCTACCAACACAACCCCCCTTAAGACATGGTGGGTGCAGAATGGGGGGCTATGTGCCAGGATGGGGTGCCATATACAAGGATGTGGTGGCTATGTGCCTTGATGTAGGGCCATGTACAATGATGGGGAGACCATATTCCAGGATTGGGGGCTATGCACCAGGATGAGGGGGCTATGCACCAAGATGGAGAGGATATCTGCCAGGATGAGGGGGGCTATGTATCAGGATGGGGGACATATATACCAGGAGAGGGGGCTATGTATCAACATAGGGGACATATATACTGATTGTAAGACAGACTGGCATTATAAGACGGACCCCATTTAACATTAATTTTTTTTTCTGTTTTCCTTCACCAAATTTGGGGTATGTCTTATAATCCAATGTGTCTTATAAAGCAAAAAATACGATATCTATAGGAGATGAGAATTTTTTTTTAAATAAAATAAGTTTTCATCAGAAAATGATCTACAGTTTAAATTGGGTTCTTATGTTGAATGCATTGGTAATATTTAATTTTTCATTACAAAATAAGAAATCTTGCAATTTGCACACTAAGCCTATTCTGCTAGACTTGTACTTTATGTTCTTTCAAATAATCTACATATACATTACCAGCAATAGCCTGCTCATATACTTTGTATTAAACATTGTGAAGGTAGAGGGAGCAAGGGGAGCTGTGAGATTACCATAATCAGCTGTCTATAAGGGTTTTACTATATTATTGAAATTCTGTCTGTGGTGATAATGAAACATCTGAAAAGTCTTCTGTAAAGAACAGTAGGTGTGAATGCAACATCCCTAGTGGTCAGTGTGTAAAATTTCCATTCATTTATTTATGCAAATTGTCACTTCAGTGAGGAAGTAGATGAAATATAGTGCCACCTATTTACAGTACCAATCCTAAATGTCATAATTGACTCTTTGACAAGCCTTTTGGATTTGTTCCAGGCCAGAGCCCCAATCTGCAGATGCTGCGTTTGGGGGTGATTGCCCATCATCAGTGCAAGTGTATGGGATTTGATCTGGCTTAGCCTCTCATAAAGCCAGATCAGATCCCATACACTGCACTGATGAGGGGCAGTCACCCCGAAACACAGCGTCTGTAGATTGTGGCTCAGATCTGGCACAAATTCTAAATCATACTAAATGACTTGGTAAAGAGTCAGTTATGACTTGTAGGATTGCTAACTTCAATAGGTGGCACTAGAGTTCATCCACCTCTTCACTGAAGCCCAGAGGAGCATTGCAGCTATAAGTCTTCTCACTGGCAGGCAGATTGATCTTCAGAAGGAGAATGGCTATTCCCCCAGACCTATTCATTTATTTAAATATACATATTGGTATATGAACTAAAAAAAATGCCAACATTTTTTAAAAAAATACATTGAACACAATAAGCTATTTTGGTCACTTTCTAAAAACACATCTTCGCTAATAGGACTCAACAACATCACTGTGAATTAATAATGTAGAAAAACAACGTTCGTCAACCAATGTTGTCTAACAAGACCTTATGTCTTGCATGACTTATGCTGTTTGAACAGAGTATAGCAATTATAATTTGATTTCCTAGCAGTATATAATAAAGGAAATAGCTTAAACATATTGGACGATAATGAGCTAATTTTCAAAATCTGCTAAAAATATATAAGTGATATTACTTCATAGGATAAAGTATATTTTCCTTTTCTTCTCTTCAGGAGTCCCCAATTATTCACACTCCATTAGTATTGTTCAGTGCATAGAGCTAGTACTTAAGAATAGCAGTAAAATATTTGCCATTTCTTTAAAGATAAGGATGTCTGGAATGTAGAAAGGCCCTTGTTGACAAGGCGGCATTTACAGGACCCTATTATGATTCAGCAAAAGCAAAGTGGAAAGAAATAAGTTTAGAGATGAATTGCAAAGATAAAATACTTTATTCTATGCATTCTAAATTGATGGTATGTAATAAGATGAAACATCTGTACAAAAGCCGAGCCCAGGTTTTTATTTCACAATGACATTATTTTTCCCCCCTGTTTTATTCTTTGTCTTTTACTCTAACTTGGGTTGCTTTGTTAGCCTTAAACCTGCCACAAATCTGTTTCTACAGAGGAGCCCAGCTGCTTGCTGGAAGGAATTTGAGTACACAGGCCTGTAAAGGACATTCTCACGCAATTCCTAAGTGGTTTAGATTTCTCAGTAATGTGCTACATACAGAATTACCTTAAGTATGAAATTGAAGTAACATTGCTTAATGTGTTAATAGTAGGCTAAAAGCGTAGAACAAGAGAAGCAATGAATGCCTTGCTCAAGGGCCTATGAATTACAGACAAATCAAAACAGTAAAGAGATAAATAATGGACGTAGAATTTGCTAGCAGTGCTGCCTTTAGGAACTGGGTGAGGCAGTAATGATCAAGTCATAAATCACAGGGTTTGTTAGACACAGAAACATTAAATCCCTTTGAACAAAGGAATCAATTGGCTCAACAAGCTTGTCTTTCTCCTTACCTGCCCCCTAAAAAGTGAACAAGTTTTAGAATGCTTTCACCTTGATGAAAGTGTAAAGGAAAATGTTGATAGATAAGCCTAAAAGTTTTCATTATACTTAGAGTCTTCAGAGGTTGATACATTTTAATGGCTAACTGAAAAGATCATAAATAATTGCAAGCTTTCAAGACAACTCCGGTCTCTTCTGCAGACTTGTATAAGACAAAATCTGATGTGGCACAGATTTAGTCTTATACCAGCCTGAGGAAGAGACTTGAGTATACCCGAAAGCTTGCTACATGTTACCATCTTCTCAGTTAGCCATTAAAAGGTATCAACCACTGAGGACTCTCAGATTTTAATATTTTTCTATCTACTGGCTAACACTTAAAAAACATATATTTTACCTTATCAAATTATACCTACTATCTCTAAACTCTTCACTATGTAGGTTTGTGTTGCAATATAAAAAGCTGTACTGTAATTTGTAATCAATACTATCTTTTAATTGAATTCTGATGGTGCAGTTACGAGAATGTTCTAAATCTCATTTCCGTATTACGTATTTCTTGCCAGAATTAGTGGAGCAACTAAAACTAGGGCAAATGATTTATCCCTGTGAGGATAGATAAGTAATAATGACCTCCTCCCTTGACTAGTAGGACTATCATGTACAAAAGGTTTACATTCTGTCCTAGAGGGATTACAATTTGGAATACTCATTTACTTATTCTATTAAGATAGGATACCCTAGTTGCTTAGGCTGGGTTCACACTTGCGGACCCCTTCGCAGCATTCTGCGGAGGGGATCCGCAAGCTGAGTGCAGCCTCCACAAGCCCCTATGTTTATAATGGGAGCGCACAGTGCTGCGCTTGACTGCGCATGACCGTGCACTGTCATTTACTGCCACATGTGATTTGTGCGCAGGCGGAAGCCTGCGCACAAATCACACTCTCTTGTCTGCACCAGGAACGCAACATGTTGCATTCCTGGTGCGGACGAGATGTGTGATTTGTGTGCAGCATCCGCATGCGTACATATCACACAGGCAAATGAATGGGAGCGCATGGTCATGCACAGTCAAGCGCAGCACCGTGCGCTCCCATTATAAACATAGGGGCTTGTGGAGGCTGCACTCAGCTTGCAGATCCCCTCCGCAGAGAACGCTGCGGAGGGATCCGCAAGTGTGAACCCAGCCTTACACACTACTAAATGTATGTAAAGCAAGTATGCTTAACCAAAATGAAATAGAGTGAGGTGGACATATTGGAAATAAAATGTTTATGGAATATTTTCAAAAATTTTCAATCAATTTTTGTTAAGCAAATTTCATAGAGTTTTGATTGTATTAACACAGATGGGTATATCATATTTATTTGAGATGAATATATCCTTTGAAATTTGAATTTGCCTTCTTTGACAAATTTTTGCCGAAAAACTTGATTTTCGGATAATAAATTTGCATGTATCTGAATACTCAAGAGCTTGTAATTGTAAATACACATGGAAAGATGGAGAAAGAACCTCACTGGTCATAAGAGCTTACACTTTACAAGTAAGCGAGACAGAGGACCCTGCTGAATATAAGAGCTTACACTATAAAGGACAAGGAGAGGACCCAGCTGAAAATAACAGCTTACACTATATGGCAGAGAAACAGAGGACTCTGATGACCATTAAAGCTTACTCTCTACAGGAAAGAAAATGAGAAGACCCTGCTTACCATAAGAGCTTACACACCACAGTAGAGAAACAGATAGGACCCAGTTACCATATGAGGTAACACTGTACAGAAGAGAGAGAGGACCACTATTACCATAAGAGCCTACACTGTACAGGCGAGAAAGCAAGAAGACCCTGTTCCCATAAGAGCTTATACTCTACAGCAGCAAAACAGATAGAACACCAGGGACCACATTAGTTTGCATTGTACAGGAGAGAGTACCATGCAACCAGACAGAGAAAAAGAAATAAAACCCCACTCACCATAAGGGCTTACACTTTACAGGATAGAAAGAACCCTGCTGATCATAGAACTTACACTATACAGGGTACAAAGCAAGAGCACCACACTGACCATAAGAGCTTATACTTCAAAAAAAGTGACTTTTGAGATGAAAGATAATTCTACACACTGTGTTCCACTGGGAACCGGTGATTTCAAATAGCCCAGGTACTAACTACTACTGTACAATGTATGATAATCTGTAAGATTTCATTACTGAAAGGCATTATGGGAGGCCTGCGGCAACACAAAATGGTATAAACCCAATCTCTGATGCTTAAGCCATGTGGGAAATGGTGCTGGGCAGATTTTTGTGAATTTCATTTGCTAATGATAAATCAAATCTCTAAATATTTGAATTTTCATGAAACCACAAATATCAGAAAATTCAACTCAAACTCAATCCTCCGCAATCAATCTACTCATCTCTGACACATATTTTTCCATATTAAACAAATACAATCAGCATGTCTCTAATAAATATTCTCAATTTACAAATGAAAGACCAAAATGTTATAGCAGGAAATGCCGTCAAGTTCAAGCGGTAGATTATCCTGTCTACGGTTTCCATTTTCTGTTCCTATTTCACAATGCTTTGTGAACCTTCATAAGGGACAAGGTAAGCTTTTGTTGCCACCCCCACGTTCTGTTGCACTGAATTTCACTTAAATACCTAATGGGGAATGATCATTTTTAGTAAATGCAATTGAAGCTCTTTATAGAATTACTTATGAGAAGCCTTTATGATTTAGCAAGGCCTCAGCTGGCTGCCAGCAGAGGTTTAGGAATGTGTTCTCTAGGGCCTGGTAGCAAAAGATGAAAAGGACCCAGAGCTGGCAAAAAAGCAAATAAATGCTTTGACTTTAACTAAAACATCATAATTTATGAGACTGCTTTCACACTCTCCAGCACAGCATGAATAGATAACAGCTTTTGCTTTAGCACAGAGTATTTGCTGCTTTTCAATGTGTCCCTTTTATGCTGAGCTCCAAATGTCTTTCTTTTCTAACATGAACATTTAATGTCTCATTGCTACAATAATATATCTATTCAGATTTTAGCTGTGATCTTTTCTACAGCAGAGCAGTGTTAGTGGGGTTGGTTAGTCCGGAATATAGAAAAGACTATTTCTACTTTACCGTACATTGATGATATTTTTTATCTCCATAATAGCCTTAGTATATAGAGTCAAGGTTTACCGGCAGGTTTTTTTTCCACTATATTTTCTCCCCATGATTATGGAGGAGGTGATCTTGCTCCAGTTGTACTTTACAGCCACATTCTATACAAAAACTACACGGACCATAATAACAAGATGAAAAACATGACTCGCTCTAAAGAGTCAATCTATTATGAGGCTCAATGTTTGGAGTCAAAACTGAACTACATCTTTACTAGATGTGACATATAAAATGAAGATGAAAAAAATGTAATAAGTTTAATACAAAATCTTAATTAAAACAATAGATGATTTTCTGATGACACATTACTGTTATTTCCATTCTGCGTATTATTTGAGCGTAGAATTCAGTATTTCTCCATGACTTTCAGGCTTTTAAGATGGAATAACAATGAGATGTGTATTTGATCAGTCCCTTTGTTGAAGAAGTAGAAGTGCACAGGAGTGGCTTTTAGCAATGAATACACATCAGATCTGTAAACTACTTTGCTCATGTTTCAAGTGGATTGGATTGTGAAAAGCGGTTTCTTGGCAGTCACTTTGACTTCTAAACAATTCACATTTTGCAAAGTCCATTAGTTATGACTAAAAATAAACAGGCACTACATATTATCATGGTGCACACATAATCCACTTCATAAGCATAGAAGATACTTCCCTTCGGGGTCAATACTTGAAAACAAAAGAAAGGTTTTATCCTAGAACCTAAAGTATTTATTAAAGTATCATGTGTAGAGAAAGCTTTTAACTCATCTATATAATGAGCAATTGACTTCGTAAAAAGGACAATACATATTAACGATAATGTTTAAAAATGGCTTTATCGGGGCCACTTATTTGTATTCTTTGTTGCTGTTCGTATTGTAGAAAAAAAGTCTGACATTTTTTTAAAAGAAAACAGAAATATCTTATTGGTTTCATGCTCTATACGAAGTATTGAACTTTTGTTTTGGGGGACAAGTCTAAAATATTGCTTTACTTATAGGATGTGATCCAGTTCACAAACGCTGGTAATTTTCCAATTTATAGGATTGAGACAAAAATAACTAAATCTCCCATATATGTTAAAGAGCTGTAGGATTAACAATGATTCAGTCAATTATTTGACTGCTAGTTATCTCCCCTTATTCTCTCCCATGCTTAGGAACACTTGCTCCCGTGTTCTCAATGACAGAGCTGCGGCCAGACATCTCTGGCAGTGACTCATCTCAAGGGATCAAAAAGATTCGCAGTCAGAAATCGGACACGCTAGATTCTTCACTAACCTGACAACCTTTATGACAATCTTTAGACTGTTGTCTGAACCTTTGATATTAGTAGGTTAGGCTGACATTAGATTAATGTGTATTGGAGGATTTAGTACTTTTTAGTAGAGGTGAGTGAACCTTTCAAGGCTTTGGTTTGGATCGCTAAACATTGCGGTGTTGAGTAAACCTGTTGGGCTCGTATTTTGGGTGCGCACTGGAGCGAGCATCGCTGTGCTCGAGAACACTTGATGCTTGGCCCAGTGCAGGCCGCATACAATGTTTGATCGGCTTACACTGGGCTTAATAGCTCAGTCCAAAATTTATTTGGGAAAAAACACCCTCCAACTGCTGGAAGTTTACTTGTGGCTGGCTGTATCTGGGCAGAGAGCTGAACTGCAAATCAGTGACTTCCATTGAATTTCAGGTCAAGTTCAGGGTCATGAACAGGGCACCAAAAGTTTGGCTGCGCCGCCCCATCCCGAACTTCAAAAGGTTCGCTCATCTCTCCTTTTGAGCTAATTTTACGAAAAAAAACACTTTCTTCTAAAATTAAGGGTATTGTCACCGTACCCTTTATATCTTTAAATATGAAGAAGATAACACTTTGTATATACTAGAATATGATTTTATTTCAAAACTAGGACATGACCCATAAAACAAAACTAGCTTTTGATAAATCCCAATGATTTATACGGACGCCCATCATGTTTCTAGTGCTTCAGCTATTAAATTTATTTACTGAATACCTATATAACATTTTTTACTTGCCATGTATATAAATATATGGAAAATTAGATTCCATTTTGTAAAGAAAATCTTACGTGATACAGGAATATCAGAATACTAGAAATCCTGTAATTACTGCACAAGCAGCTAGTCTGACTGATAAGCTAAGGGCTCGGAAATATATTGCTTGTCTTAACAGACTTAAGTGACTTGGACTCAAGAGGAAACATTGTGTGCTTTTTTTTTCTTCTGCAGCAAAGATCATGAAGCCTGTGTTGTGTCTCAGCACTGCAGCAGAGATTCAGGATTTCTATTTTTTCTAGAAAATATATCTTTTTTCTAGCATTTCTTTCATGGTATAAGATGAAATCTTGATGAAATGTTTGTAAATGAGATCGTAAATGGGGTACAGATTTATATTCTCAATGTCATGAGTAAATTACATTTTCACAGTACTAGATTTTGTATCACACAACAATCTTCAGACCCGTTCGGACTGCAATGGCGCTGTACAGCAGCTTCTCTGCACAATATGGTTTGACAGCATGACAACCAGAAGAACATTAGTGCTGTTCACTTTTTTCATTAAGTGTATTAACTAACCATGTAGAAAAGCTGAGTCCTTCCTTCTATTTCCCTTCATATTGAGCTAGATGCATAGAGTCCTGTTCTTTAGCCACCAAGTCACATTGCCTATTGACACGGCGTAATTCATTACATCTATGGAGGGGGATACTGTTACTATGGAAGCAGGGAAAAGGAAAGCAGCGAGAGATGCTTTTAGCTGACCAGTCAACTGGATATTGACCAACTGTCTTTTCATGAGGAAGAAATAGATGGTAGTGAATAAGCTTGAGTCTAGTTTTCCAAGAAGCTGAACGATTTTCCCAAATCAATACAGCTCATCAGGCTTCAGAACAAAGGCTGCGGGGGATGCGACAGTGATTGAGGTGGTGATAGGTTCTTTTGTGTTTAAAAGCAGGCAGACCCAGGGGAAAGCTAAGTCTGTGTTATGCTTTTCATTGCCTTCTCTGTGTGTTTCTTTCAGAGGAGGTCTTCAAAGATTTTCCTTTTTTTTTGTGTATAAAGAATGCATAAAGGCTAGGACGATCCCTCCCCCCCCCCCCTTCCTTTGTAATAAAGCATTGCCTTTCACTCTATTTCATTGGCCAAATAGCAGCTTAGCCGGCTCTAAGTGTAAAGACTAAAATAATAAACCACAATTATCTAGGCAATAGATATTCATAAACACCCCATTGCCTGTCTTTCATAAATGTTTTAAATGGCTATTTACAAATAAAGTGGGGAATTATACCGCTTAGTCCCTCCACTGCTTAAGGAGATGTAATTAATAAATGTCGAATAAAGTCCTTGCTCTCCAGCCTCCTAGAGTGCAAGCCTATCTAAACCAGTAATTTTTAGTCCTTTCAGTGATTTTAATCTGTGCTTAGTACATTAACACCAGAGCAATGTGTCTCAAAGGTTTATGACTGTAGTAGCAGCAGCTCACTAGGGCATAAAGTGTTTCATTATGTTTCCCTTTGTCAGCTTTGCCCTATCTCCTGAGCTCCATTGCAGTACATTATTTGTTCAGATAAAGCCGAATGTTCAGGGTGACTAATCGCAGCACTGTGTTCCAGATGGTTTGATTACAGGATGTGGTTAAAATGACTCTTCAAACATTTGGCTCAGCAGTAGGGCTCTTAAAAATCTCCCTGAAACTGTTTCCAGTCACCTAACACATATGTGTATATATGCACAATCATATATACATACACACACACACTTATAATATATATATATATATATATATATATACATCTTCTTCAACTTTTTCAGACAATCAAATCTCATTAGACATTGGCTTCAATGTTTGCTCTGTTTTGATTAAAGGAACAGTGTCTTGTATGTAAATTATATCTGATATACAGGCAACATGTTATCAACTAAAGGGTATGTCACACGCGTCGATATCGCTGTCAATGTCGCTCGTACGTCACGGATTTTCAGTCGCTCAAGCGACGTAAAAGTGACGCAGGAGCGACATTGAAGCGTGTGACCAAGCGATGCAACCAGCGATATGTCGCTGATCGCCGATCGCAGGTTTCACTGCCAGATGTAAAACCTATCGCTCATCGCTCAGTAGACCTTGTGCATAGCTGCGTGTGACACTAAACTCAGCGACGTATTTTCTATTTTGACAACGTACAAGCGACTAAATAAATTCGCTCGCAAGATGGCGACATCACCGCATCGCTGGGTCATATTGACGCGTGTGACATCTTACCTGCGATAATTCCACATCGCTCAGGCGATTAATAATTTGTGACGCATGAGCGATATCGCGGGCGACATTGACACGTGTGACAGGCCCTTAAGAGAAGCTGAATAGGTTGATATAAATATTGGTAGGAAATGTATTGAAGTCCCTGGTAATTGAATGAATGAATATTCATTCAGTGGGTGGTCCTATACAGTGATTGACAGAATTCCCGGTATGATTTTGCATACAGTGAGTGATTGCTGTCAATCACTAATAGGACCACCACCCAGTGTACATCCAAGGATAAAAAAGGGTGCTCTAGTGTGCTGCCAAAATCATCAGAAGAACATCAGGAGGCAAAAAAAATGATTGATTTATTTGTGAACACGTTTCAAAACCTCATAGCTTCTTCATCAGTTATTTATTCATCCTGATGAACAAGCTAGGAAGCTAGAGTACCCATTTCGTATCCTTGGATGTATTACTTTGCAGCAGTTGTTTCATGCGACTTCAGCGGTTGTGACTTTCACAACCACACAAAATGAGCTTAAAGGGAACCAACTAGAAGGTTTTAGGGCTATAAAGTGAAGCCACTACCTTACAGGCTCTGGGATACTGAGTGCAATAATACCTTTACTTCAATGATTACATGTATGATTGCAGAGAAAAGTGTTATCAAACATCGTAAAATCTCTGTAGCACATTTGCATAAGTGCAGCAGGACGTCACTATGAGAGGCTGGGTTTCTTTTATTACTTATCTGTTTGCTCTAAGCTAAACCCTCTCACCCCAGCTTTTCCTCCCTCTCTTCGTCCTCTCTCCATCCCTCCTTGTCACTATATAGTGGGCACATTATGTCTGACATTGTGCATGATGTCTTATGTGCCCCATGTCATCACTCCTCCCTCCCTGCCTGTGTCTTTGGCTTCTCAGGCTTCTTCTCTAGTTGTGTGTAATTGCAGTCTCACAGTGCAGGAGAAGACCCTGCCTCCTCCAGTGAAGGCCAAAATCCCTCCAGTCTTCGAGTCCCAAGCTATCTCCTCTCATAGACCTGTGACTGTGAGGAGAGAACTGATAACTAGAAGCCAGAGACACAGGAGCGAGGGAGTGATGATCTGGGGCACATAGGACGCCTGACATTGTGCTATCTCCATGCACAATGTCAGACATAATGTGCCTGGGTATATAGGGACAGGGATTGAGGGAGGAAGAGAGTGAGGGAGGAGGGATGGTTTGGCTTAGAGCAAACAGGGGAGTAATACAAAGAAACCCAGACCCTCTTATGCTATTATGCTGCACAGATTTTCCTGTTTGATAACATTTATCTCAGCAATCATACATGTAGTCATTGAAGTAAAGGTATGATTGCACTCAGCGTCCTAGGGATTGTAAGGCTATGGCTTCACTTTATAGTCCTAAAACCTGCTGGTTGTTTCCCTTTAGTTTATTTTTTTCTGCTAGACTATTGATCAGATAAGACCCTATTGTGCTTTTTTATCTCTCTAATTCCTTCTTTCTAGGACCTCTCAATGGACAGTTTTACATACAAGTACCAGGGATTGCAATGAATAAATTACAAGATATACTAAATATTTTCCATCAATTATATATTTCATAGCTGTCAATCACTACTAGCACCGCCCACTGGACTCATACATACTAGAACCAGGGATTTCACTGAATAAACTACAACTTATACTAAACATTTCATTTAATATATTTATCCTTTTGCACAGCTTTTCTTTCTTTGCAGCATGCTGACTACATGAACAAACTGACAGCTTTCCTTTACACTTTATGCAGACTTTTTATATCACATTATCTTTTTTCTTTTACATTTGAATTCTATAGGTTTTGACTTTGCTTTAAAACCTACAGTTATACAGCATTTGTTACAGCTTGTCTTGGTATGTGTGATCTAAGCCGTTTTGATTTATTGTTTTACAAAGTGCCTTTGAGGGAAGAAAAGGTTAATTTGATGTATTTGCTTGCAAGGCTTACTATTGATCAAAACATTACCCTTCCTCCACTCATAGGTTTGATATATTTCAAGAAACTCAGATAAAGATTTTTTTTTTTGTGTGTGAAATAAAAGATTATAAATGAAATGACATTGCAGGTAGTTAAAGAAGTAATTTTATTTCACAAAGCTTTGGAACTTTTAACTGCATTGACCTCATTTTCTTATATTGTGATTTTATTGTTATATAGTAGTTATTAACTCTTTCATGACATTTGTGGTATATTTGTATATCAAAATGTGTGTCTCTTCCTTTGACATGTATCTTTTTCCTGCACACGAGAGCTGCTGATGGATTAGAGATTCGCCTGGGGCTGTTAACCATTTAAATCCTACTGTCAATCTCTGACAGTGAGATTTAACACACTCAAGCAGGGTTGCACAAATTTCCCTGTTCACATTGGTGCCCCAGCAGCATGATTGTGGTGCGCTCATAGATTGTTATGACAACCAGGGGTCAGATGATGACCACTGTCTGTTGGAGCTGAACCAAGAAAAAAAGTGACCATATGTTTTTTCCCAAAAACTTTTTGAAAGATCACCAATGGCCAATCTAATCCTGCAATGCACAATCTGTGTGCAAGGAACTTCCTAAGTTAGAGCTGGGGGCAGCGCTAGTGCACCACGTAGATAGACCAACCGCTCACAACTAGGGATGGGTGATTAATTCGGGTTCCAGACCCAGCTTGCTCTGTTACAGCAAGGCAATAGTTAATACTTTGCTTGTACTTACCGTGTCCGTGTTCCCTCTTCCTGATGTGACGTGTTGCTGCGTCATTTCCGGGCCACCCCTTATCTTCTTGCCGTTTGTGATTGGCTATTGGACTCAGTCACATGACTCTTCACCTCGGAATCCCAGAAGTGCCTCAGCGCCACTGCACAGCTGCAAAGGATAATGCGGACTCGGTAAGTATAACTACTCTGATGAGTAACTGTTAAATTGCTACAACACAACAACCCCAGTCACAAACACGGGGAAAAACAGCCAGTTCACCCATCACTACTCACACCTTTAATAGAGGTGAGCAGCTGCTTACATAACACAATTTAATGAAGCTGCATAGGGAGACTGTCATATAGATAAGTGAGATATACACAGTGTCTGAACAGTAATCTATTGGTGGGGCCAGGTGCGGTGGGCCAGTTAACAATGCATGACTATATGCACTGTGTCTGAACAGTGACCTATTAATTATGCCGAGTATGGTGGGCAGGTTAAACACTATACGAGTGTACCCCACATGACAGACTCACCAACTCAACTCAAACCACTGTCTGTTAAGGCCCAGTTACACACAGAAACTTTCCAGCGATCCCACACGATCCACTGGCCAAGATAGCTGGAAAGTTTCTCTGGAGTCGCTGGTGAACTGTCAAACAGGCAGACTCACCAGTGACTCAGCAGCGACTTAGCAGCCGTGAGATCGCTGGTAACCATGATAAACACCGGGTATCTAGGCAGCGCACACTGCTTAGTTACCCAGTGTTTATCATGATTACCAGCCTGTGAGGTTGTTGGATCACTGGTCTCTCGCGGTCACACACTCGAATGCGTTGCTGACCAGCGGGAGAACAAGGACCAAAAATGGTCCAGAGCGACGTGCAGCAACCAGCGACCTCACAGCAGGGGCCTGATCGCTGGTGCATGTCACACACTGTGACATCGCTGGAGAGGTCGCTGTTATGTCACAAAACCTGTGACGTTGCAGCGACATCACTAGCGATGTTGTAGTGTGTGAAGTACCCTTTACTATGATCCTCCTGTGAACACTGGCTGTGAGACGGCATTCATTGGAGATTGTGATTTCTGCTATTCAGAGAACTGCCAATCCACTGCTGTATAGCACAAGCAATCAGACAATTGCAGCTTCAAGTCTCCTAAAGGGGATATTAAATACTATAAAAAGGTAAAAAATTGTTAAAACCCCCCTTTGAGAATAAAACAATAATAAAACACATATTTGGTATCGCTGCAAATATAAAACAAATTAATGCAATTTTAAATGTTGGAATGATTAGAAAATCAAAAAGTTGTTATTAAGGTTTCTTTTTTGGTTGCCACAACATTGTGATAAAATGCAATAGGAGGTGAGGAAAACATGGTATCATCGCCAAAATGTCATCAATTAAAACATCAGCTCAAGTCGCAAAAAATAAGCCTTCATACAGCCCCAGATTCTAGAGAATGTAAACAGTCACAGAAAATGGCAACATGAGCATAAACAATTTTATTTACAAATTTCCTAATTTGTTTTCAACCATTTCAATATAAATTATACGTTTGGTATCTATGTACCTGTACTGAATTGGAAAATGATATTTCTCAGTCAGTTTTTTCCAAAATTTCCACCCTCATCTATGACCGGCTGTTTGAGTGACAGCCGCAGTCGCTGTTCAATGGAGCAGGTGTCCATGCAAATTTATTAGCTGCAAATTAAATTTTTTGGGAAAATTCAGCAAAGTCAGCAAATTTTAATTTCAAAATATCCACTTTTCTTTTTTTCAGTACATATTTATCATCTTTAGAAATAGTATATGTATAGCACATTGACAACCTGGCTTTTAAAGATTTATTGGCAGAAATCCTATAGATTGTACGAGCAAATCACTATTATTGCAAACAGAACATTGTTCTGAAGATATCTGACACGCTATGATCAGTGCTTGGACTGGACATCTGTGACATAGATATGCGTTTACAGTTTTTCACACCTGGGTTCCTCTTGTTAAGCAATTATCACTCATGTCCAACAAGGCCATTTAAGGGTCATTGAGCTTAGAACCCAAGTTAATGCAATTTGAGCACCATCGGCTGCAAAATTATATTTTATACATAGTGTGGTTGTGTATGTGTATGTATAGATAAACACATATTATATAGTACTGTGCAAAGGTTTGGACTTATGTGAAAGAAATTCTGCAAAGTAAGAGTTTTAAAAAATACAAAAAGGAAAAAAGGACGTGTTAATGGTTTATTTTTAAGCAATTAACAAAATGCAAAGTGAATGAACAAAACAGCATCTAAATCAAATAAAAATTAAATAAATAGATACAGGTCTCACAAAAGTGACTACATTCCTCACATTTATGAACTTTTTGAAATATTTTCTAATGAACCTTTCGTGGAACCACATCACAACATTAATGTCAAAACTGCTGGCAACAAAAGTGAGTGCACCGCTAAGTGTAAATTGACAAATTGTGCCCAAACTGTCAACATTTTTTGTGGCCACCATTATTTTCAAGCATTGCTTAACTCTTTTGAGCATAGAGTTTACTAGGCTTTCCAGTGGAATCTTGGAATATATGTACTGAACATATATTAACAAATCCTTAAGGGTGACCATATGGATATATATTTCACATCTATCTGCAGAAATCTGCCAACTGAAATGCTCGGGGCTCAGCATAGATTTTCTTTCCCACTTCTATGATAAATGTTCTGGAGTAGGTATTCAATCATGTTGGGAATATCAAATGTTTCTGATCAATGCAAATGTTCAATATTTTCTTTTTAAGCATGACCTGAATTTTGAAGAAAAAGCTTCTTCTAGATATAAATATGAGATATTTTTCAATGAATCTCATCAACTCATCCACTCACCTTATAATCATGAAGAACTCCTCACATTCCTCAACACACATTTCTCATCAGGAAATAAAAAAAACATTTTTTATTACCTATACCGAATGGAAAAAATGTGTAGAAGCCACTTTCAGCATATTTTAGGGAAGCCAACAAATTGAATTTACATAGCAAACTTTGGTATTCTGCAGACATCTATTTTAATATGTTTTGTGCTTTTATAGAGAAACCTAAAAGTTAAGGTCGGCGGGTGACACCTGTGTGAATAGGTGCTAGCTGGAAAAATCATTATAATTAAGGTAAACCGCTTCAGACTAAACTCTAAGAAAAACATGATATAGCATAATGGCTAACAGATGAATGGCAATGCTAATGTGTTAAGCTAATACAAATGTGTATGGGGAAAAAAGAACATAGCAGAAACTGCTTCAAAATACAGAGAAAATGAGAAACTTAGCCAGTGCACTGGCCATTGCATTAGAGCCCAATAACCAATGTCAAGGTGTTCTCATATTATCTGGACCCTAACCTTGGGCCTCTACATGCGGTAAAAACTGCCTGTATGGGTGTATATATGCTTCTGAGTGCAATTAAAACATGCATGTATGGGTGTGACTAGGAACCTGGCTACAACAAGATATAGATAAACCTGGCATTTACTGTTTCTTTATTTTATAAATGTACCATTCCATCAGTCTTAATATTTAAGTCCTTAGTGACAGAGCCAATTGTAAGCCTAATGACTAAAGTTTAGTGTCCATGCTGAACACAGACTTTACAAAAATGTTTGGAGTTTGGAGTTCAAGTGCTTTAAATATGCAAACTACTTAAGCAAAGACCGCTGTGCTTGGATACACCAGTGTTGGGCCCAGTGCAAGCTGCTTTTAGGGTTTGAATGGCTCGCACTGAGGGTAAAATCAGCATTATCGGATGTAGTGTCTACCAAAAAGAGAAAATGACAAACCTCACCCTCAATCCCCAAGAAGTGCTTCATTTATGGCTCATTGTATGTTGGAGGAGAGCTGAACTGCACAATCAGTGACTTGCAATGAGGTCATGTTTGGATCAAGAACAGAACTTTTTATAAACTCCGGTTGAACGCCTAGAACCCGAACTTGACCAAGCCCCATTTCTCCAATCTGACCAGTTTCGCTTTACATGGCAATAACTTTGGAATGCTTTCCAGTGATTTTGATTTTACATATTGTACTTCATGCTAGCAGTAACTTTTAAGATCTTTTAGGCCTGGGTCACACTGGTGCTTGCATTCCGTCCAGGGGGTCTGTCAATAAGATAGATTCTGGCAGCATTAACGCAGCGTAACCAAAATGGAACGCTGCCTTAACGCTGCCGATAGAATCCTATGGTTGACAGACTCACGAGCACCTTCAAACGCCGGCATGTAAGTGCCGGAGTTTGAAATCTCGTGCTATTTCAAAGCGGACCACATGACGCCTGCTGCCATGTCATCTTTTTGACGGACCCCCATGGACGGAATACCAACGCCAGTGTGACCCTGGCCTTAGGGAAAGTATTTGAAATTTGATGAAAATGTGAATAAAATTGCGGTGTTCAAACTTTGAATGCTTTAAATACTTAACCAGATAGCCATATTACACAAAATAGTTAATAAATAACTTTTCCCATATGTCTGCCTTATGCCAGCTTTATTTTTGAAATGATCTTTTATTTCACTAAAATCTTAGAAAAGTTAAATCTTAGCAACAATTTTAAATTTTTTCCAAAGAAATTTACAAATGCAATATTTTATGAACCCATTAAGTTTTGAGAGGCCTATCTATATATTGAAAGACGCCTAGAAGTGATAAAATTTTAACAACTTCAACCCTAAAATTATTCAAAACTGATGTGATAAAATATGTTAACTCTTCAGGTGCTCTACAGTAATAAAGGCAAAGTGGATTGAAAAAAATGAAAAAAAAAATTCTATGAAAATATTGCTTTAGCTGCCAATTTTTCATTTTCACAAGTGGTAATAGGAGAAAATAGACCCTAAAATGTATTACGCATTTTCTCCAAAATGTGGCAATATATGTAGTTGAAATCTCCCTTTTGGCCATACATCCAAACTTAAAGGGAATAAGCGCTATTTGGTATCACTAGCCTGCAAACCTTCACTTTTTTTTAGTTGAGTGGGGACTGGCGGCTTTGAGCTATGTGAGACCACCCTCATTGCGGTTAGAATGTTTGTATATTTCGCTGAATTTCTTCTTTTACCTGTAAGTCCAGCAATCTTTATCATACAGATACAGCAATTTGTAGAATGGTCTCTTGACTCAGCAAATGCCATGTGCTGTGGTTTAACATTGAGACAAATGGTGAAAAGTGTAACACAGGATAAGCAACAAATATTGGGGGACCAAAGTTGGTCTTGCTCTCCAATTTTACACTGAAATACAGGAAATAACTTTTCTTTGCCAACAACGTAAAGCTATGTTCACACAGATAAGGTTTTGCGGTGTTTTTGGGGTCATGTTTTGCCTTGGTTTTATATGTGCTAATCTAAACCTGTGTTTTTCGCTTCCAGCAAAACCTATGTTATTCTGGGATAAAGTGTCCACACACATTGGTTTTTGTTCTCTGCAGAAAGTGTCAACACCACAGGTTTTGCTGTGTTTTTGAAAAAATGAGCATGTCAATCTTTTTCTGCATTTTTACTATATTTTCTATGGCAAATCTGCAGCAAATCTGCAGCAAACAACACAGCAAACCTCCTTCCAAGAAATCAGAAGGAAATATCAACCCCTAGGATTTGCTGCAGATTTGATGCAGATCCATTTGCACCAAAAACCAATGTATCTGGACATAGCCAACATGTCATTGATAACATTTTTTTCTATATGATTTTTTGATCACTTTTATTAAATTATTTGTTGGTCAGTATGATTAAAAAGCTACGTTTTAGTGTGTTTTTTTTATATAATTTTCTTCAGTGTTTGCCATACGGAATTAAAGAATTTACATTTTTATACTTCAGGCCATTCCATATACAGATATACTAATTACGTGTAGTTTTCTTGTTTATTTTTGTTTTTATACTAAATCAACGGTTTTAATGGTGAAGCAGTTTTTGTGATTTTTTTGGCATGTCCTATTATTTTTTCACATTTTACTCAAATTGTTTTTATGAAAACATGAATATTTTCTACTCTTATCACTGGCCTCATGTATTGCAGTGCTTGTGAACTGCAGTGTATTAGGCTGCCTTCACACTTGCAGATGCATCTGCAGCGTTTTGCAGATGCATCTGCAAGTATCAGCATGCAGACCGCGGCCCCTATGTTTATAATAGGGCGCACCGCGGTCTGAATGCTCTCATTCATTCCTGTATGTGAGCCGTAAGCAGGCGTATGCCTGCTGACAGATCACACACTCCCGCCCCGCACCTTGGACGCAACATCTCGCGTCCATAGTGCGGGCGGGAGAGGTGTGATCTGTAAGCAGGCATACGCCTGCTTACGGCTCACATATAGGAATGAATGAGAGCATTCACACCACGGCCGCGGTCTGCATGCTGATACTTGCAGATGCATCTGCAAAACGCTGCAGATGCATCTGCAAGTGTGAAGCCAGCCTTAGACCTGTCAGTTATTCGTTGACTCACACAATAATAATAATAATATACTCTGCTTTTTATAAGTGTCTATTAGGCCACCATAACCTGAGGTCATCTGATTACTCTAAATGGTTTGTGTCTGACTAGTCCACCTGCAGGGCCTTAATTTCGAAACTTTTAACCATTTAGAGGCCGCTTTTGTGATTGTTAGTGACATTAAAGGAGTTAATCAGTTAAAAAAACTGGCTGGGTCCAATGCTACAGAGTGTCAGGTGTACATGCCATTTCTGCCCACGGTGTGGGAGGGAGGGGTGTTGCAATCTTATTTCTCAGCACCTTGAAAAAGTGGCACTGAGGAACAAGGCGTTTCAATGTCTGCCATGACAGTGGTCATTATGGGGTTAAGTCAATAATTTTCACACTGAAAAAATTATGAAAAATATGGTAAATGACAATGTTTTAAGTAAAACAAAGATATTAACAAAATTTGAGTTCTTTTTTTTCTGTGGCTTTATATACATTTTTTAGTTTAGCAAGTCATAGGGAATTGTTTGTGGCAAGCATTGACCATTCTCTGGCTCGCTGATGTTGAGAATGTTGAAGCCCTCAGGGAAAAGGAAATAATAAAAGCCTTTTACTAAGGATTTAGTTTAAGTATTTGTGCAAGCTTTCTGTTTTATATTAGTCTTTGAATGCTGTGCTTGTTGTGTCTTTTATGTTTTCTTTCAAGCAATTTTCACTATACATATGTGCTAGATCAGAGACTTTGTAACACAGTTATCCGGTTTACTCTGCGGAGTTCAAAATGCATAAGGCGTATTTCTGTGCTATAAATATAAGAGATTATTGGTGGATTTAAGACACTCAAGGTCCTGAAACATTCTTGCCTGGAAAGCAGCTGTTCTTTATATTGCAAAATAGCCTTACACTTTACGCTAAATAAATTCTATTTTTTTTTATTGTCCGTCATTTCTAAAAACTATTTTACAATTTTCAGACAGGAGTAAAATAAAACCTTAAAGCAAGGACAATAGTAAAGTATTCAACTTGTTAAATTTCAATGAATTTAAATTACAAATTGGTGGATTTGAAACGGTTGTATAAAATTAACTTTACATATTTTTCATTACTTTTTGGGACTAGGATGTTGCATTAGACTTTGTATGTTAGGCTGCCTTTGTACTTGCGTATGTGTCTGCATGCTTATGGCATGCAGACTCAAACGCAGGCAAATGCAGCCATATCAATGTGAACGCAGCGGAGAATTTCCGCATGCGGTCACATTAGTATGCACCCCAGCCAGCCAATCAAGCTGTCTCGGGGGCGGCCGGGAGGAAGAGATCAGCGGCAGAGATCTCCTCCTCCCGGCCACAGCTGATCTCCCGCCAGTGTTGGCGCAGGAGTTTGAAGTAACAGCTGTTTAAATCTCCCACGCCGACACCGAATAGGTGATATCGGTGCAGGAGATAAGAAACAGTTGATCGCTGTTTCAAAACTCCCGCGCCGACATCACCTATTCAGTGTGGCGCAGAAGATTTAAACAGCTGTCTGATCAGCTGTTGCTTCAAATCTCCTGCGCTGACACCATGTGGGAGATCAGTGACGGCTCTAGCTGATCTCCCGGTGGCCGCCGCTGATTAGCGGCGGCCACCGGGAGAGATTTCAATGAGATCCGTAGTGTTGTCCTGCGCTGTCATGCGGAGGACACTGCGGATCCATTGACTTCAATGCATTAGTTTGTGCGCTTGCGGGCGCTTGCAGATAAAACAAGCACCCGTGAACACACAAAAAATGCAACATGATGCGTTTGGAGTGCGGTTTGGAGGGCGAATAAATTATTGCGCATCTGATACGCAAATGTTAAACATAGGAACACATATGCGCAAGCGTATTGCTGCGTTCGGTGCGCTGCGTTTAAAACACAAATGTGAAGGCACTCTTAACCCTGCTGTTCTGTTCGGTCAAAAATGTCTATATTTGAAGTTTTTTTATTTATTTTTCCTTAGTTTATTAACAACCAAGTTCACATACAATATAATAATAATGTAACAGGAATTCCAATAAAACTCTTAAATTAGCTAAACATAAAGACTTTGGTAGGTCTGGTAAAAAATGACTAGAACATTATAAGTGTATAGTAAACCGGAACAGAACAGTACAATAATAGTAACAAAAATTTGGAGGTCGCATTGTAAGATTGAATCTTTTTATCCCCATGGGCCTATGTCGATAACTTACTTATGTGCTTTTGAATTGGATGACTTAGAAAATTATCCTTGTTGAATTGTTGGTAACAGGATGCATGTGACATTCCCTCCAATGTCTTTAATGTAAATTGTATGCAATTTGCCTGTGCAATATGTATGTGATGTTGCTTTCATTTTTTTAGCCAAATCAAAGCTCAAAAATATTCTCACAATGACATGTCATAGGCAAGCTGCACAAGTGTTTTTTTCCTTCTGTGACTTGTATAAAACGTGCTATTGTATGACAAGAGTTGTCAAGTAGCCCTATCACTAAGTGTGCTTTCTCATTGAGTTCTAGCACCTGTTCAGTGGTCCCGTTAAAGCGTATGTCTGAACCCCCATAAAACAAAAATGGTGCATGATAGAGCACACAATGACGCCGTCTGCACCATTAAAGTTAATGGCCCTTTTGGCGCATATGTCCGAATCCTGTTTTTACGGGGACATGGGACATAAGCCCCAACAAAACCACTGAACGGGTGCTAGAACGCAATGTGAAAGTGGAGTAACAAGAAGAAATAACAGTTTACTAATTGTCACTTCAGTGAGGAAGTAAAAAAACTCTAATGCCACCCAATAAGAGTAGCAGTCCTTGTAGTCATAATCGACTCTTTAACAAGCCTTTTAGTATGACTTAGGATTTGTGCCAGATCAGAATCCCCAAACTGCAGACACTGCGTTTCAGGGTGATTGCCCCTCATCAGTGCAGTGTGTGGGAATTCTGATCTGGCTGTATGAGAGGCTAACACTATAAGTAACATTTCTAATACCACTTTCAAAGTTATCCATGATATTACAGTTAGTTAATGAAATGATTTCTTTGTATTGGTGATTAAAATATATAGAGTCAGATATGTGTTACACTGATTTTCTATTGCAAGTGTGTTTATAGTGTTACAGAATATTTTCCAAATTTTGGTAATGTAAAGTTGTGTATTGAAATCTGAACTAAATGAACCCAATTATATTATTATTATTATTTATTTATGTAGCGCCATTAGGTTCATGGCGCTTTACATAGGATGAGGGAGACAAGAACAATACACTAATCTAGGCGATCAGGACGTACAGTAAGGAGGGCAGGACCCTGTCACGAAGGCTCACAGTCTATGAGGGTGGGTCAGTACAATGACAACGCTGCACAATGCAAAGACAAAAGCAAAATTCATACCTCAATTAACCTTATTAATTTCTGCAACTATTTAATATGTCACATATTTGCAGGTTTTTAAGGTTATTTATATCACCTTTGCACTCCTATTTCACTATACACATTGGCTTATCAGGCCACAAATTGGTAAAAATAATATAATATTACTGAGCACATTAGACATATATTTTAAAATAAATAAAACCCCATTTGTGATGTGAACAGATTCTTATATAGGTGAAAATGATATATATTTTTTTTGCAAAGTACAGTATCCATATAGTCTATGAAAAACAATATTGTAAAAATCTGGGTCACAGGTATAATAAGAAACACCTCTTGCTTTGTCTGCCTTGGTTGTTATGCAGTAGATGAGACCTAATTAATTTTGCCCTGTAGAAAACCCCTCATGTTGAATATTTTGGGCATATTAAAAGAATCTGTCAATAGTATCAATCATCCAAAGCCCAATATATAGACAATTAGGTCATAGAAAGTTGAAAAAAGGATACTTTGATATCTGTGAATCGATGTTTTATTCCAGGGTAATAGCTATTCTCCTTGTGGAGATCAATCTGCCTGCCAGCAGTGATGAGACGTTTAGCCGCAATTGTCCTCTGGGAAATATGCAAATTGTCACTTCAGGGAGGAAGTAGATGAACTCTAGGGTTTCACGTTTTGAAGAGGGGTCTGGGCCAGCACCAACCTTTCCAGCGTTCCCCTTTCTCCTTGGGGATCTCACTACAGCACAGCTGATCATGAACTCACGACCTGGAGGGGTGGAGATGAACTTCCTGTTGTTTCACTTGCCTCGTCATGGTGCTCGCTACCGGCAGGTGCGTCACGTCGTATTCAATCAAAGTAGAGAAGAATTGGAGCCGCACTCAGGACTTCTGGCATCAGTTGTTTATTGTATCTTCATTCATACAACAGGATGTGCAAAGTGGGTGGGAGGACGGGGGGTACCCTCCATCCTCCCCCCACTGTGCACATCCTGTTGCATGAATGAAGATACAATAAACAACTGATGCCAGAAGTCCTGAGTGCGGCTCCAATTCTTCTCTACTTTGAATGAACTCTAGAGTTTGTCTACTTCCTCCCTGAAGCGACAGTTTGCATATTCCAAGGCAATCCACATATTGCTTAGAATGTAAATGAACTGTTAAGATCTTTGGGCCAGACTTAGATCTGCCTGAAAATTAGCTGAGATTATTTTAAATGACAGGGGGTGTTACTACTGTGAGACATGTAATGGCTGACAGTCTGATCTTCTGATCTACATGTCTCATGTTGGTAATGTCTCCTTTAAAATAAGCTCTGGAGGCAGATGCTCAGGAAGATCTATGTCCAGTTCAGAGATCATAACATTCCATTTACATATTAAGAAAAATAATAATTTCTCAGGCACCAATCATCAGTTTGCAGATATCAAGGTATCATTTTATTCAACTTTCTATTACAAACATGGCCATAGAGATGGCTTGCTGGAGCTGATCCTTCTGATAGATTTCCTTTAACACTATATAATATTTTAGGTGTTCATAACACCCTTGTACTTGCAATGTAATCATCCGTTCTATAAGGAATTTATAGGCCAATTCAGTTTTAAATGCCTAATATTCTTTCAGGAAAAAATAAATTGTTCATTCTCTTTATAGTTAAATGCAGATGTTTCTTTGTGAGTTTTTTTTCTTCTTTTATTTAAGCCAGTACTTATATGTACTATTTGACTGTTAAGTGAAAGCAATTATGTGTAATAATAGTAACACTAAAAGGTTGTGTTTTACAGCAGGACATGGTAAAAAATATTTCCTGCTGTCAATTCTATCTCAATATATACAGTTTCCTGTGGGTTTTAGACTGAGGTTGCTAAAACCAAAAAAAGGAAGCAAGCCAGCCACAGCTACTAAAACATAGTAAACTGAATCTCTGAAAGTGCTCCTAATCTGACAAAATACATAAACTTAATTGAATTTTCTTTCTATATTCAGGTGTACTAGTTGTGAATGTCACATGGCGGAATAAGACATACGTTGGTACTTTATTGGACTGCACAAAGCATGATTGGGCCCCTCCAAGGTAAGCTACTGACTGTAAAGAAAGCCTGGTACTCCATAAAATATGATAAATCTTTATCAACATTTTATAAACAGTTTGAATTGTGACATATTCTATTTTACTCAGGTTTAGAATGTATAAACTATAAAGCTTGGTCTACAATGATGGGATATGTATCTAAATGTGGTATTTTATTTGTAGGTTTTGTGATTCACCAACAAGTGACTTTGAAATGCGCGGAGGTCGTGGTAGAGGGAAACGGGCAAGGTCTGCTGCAACAGCAACAGCAACAGTAGCTGCCCCGGGCAGTGATGTGAATTTTCCAGAAATTAGAGGACTTCAAAATAAAAACAGAGGTGGTGCAAATGGGAAAGGGAGGCGTGGAAGCATTAATACAAGTGGACGTCGGACACCACCAAATTGTGCCATTGAGGATATTAAAATGAGTCCTTCGCCTGTTGGTAAAAGGAAAAGTAGACCTTCAATGGAGCTAGACCTAACTTCCAGTTCAGAGGACAATAAATCAGGGAAGAGGGTTCGAACTAACTCTCGTAGTATGCTAACTACTCCACAGGGAAAAAATGACTCTTTTTTGGACCAAGGCTGCTCCTCTCCAGTTTTAATAGACTGTCCACATCCAAATTGCAACAAAAAGTATAAGCACATAAATGGACTTCGTTATCACCAGGCACACGCACATTTAGATTCAGATAGCAAACTGGAATTTGAGCAAGACAGTGAGGATAAAGTTTCAGATTGTGAGGAAGCACTAAGCAATGTGGCACTTGAATGCAATGAATCAAGCACAAGTTTGGATCAATTAAAAGCGCCCTTGTCTCCTGGTTTACAAAGTGCTCCTGGTACACCAAAGGGCAAAAGAGAGTTGGCAAACAATTGCGCCAATCAAATTAGCAATTCAAAAACTGCCAAAAATTCTGTGAAAAAGAAAGGATTAAATGTGGAACTTAATAGCCTTCCTATCATATCTAACATGTCGGTTACACTGGACAATTGTACATTAGATGGCAATCTTACTGTAGAAATGCCAAAACTGGAAGCAGAAGGTGTAATTGATAAGAAAAATGAAAAGAATAAAAAATCAAACTGTAAGGTTGATAAAAACCTTTCAAAACTTAAAACAACTAGGCCAATTGCTCCAGCGCCAGCTCCCACACCTCCTCAATTAATAGCAATTCCTAGCACAGCATTTACAAACACTACAACAGGCACAATGCCAGGATTACCATCTTTAACTACTGCTGTTGGCCAGGCAACACCAAAGAGTCCCCCATTAAAACCTATTCAACCAAAGCCGACAATTATGGGAGAGCCAAGCAGTGTAAATCCTTCTCTTACATCACTGAAGGACAAAAAGAAAAAGGAAAAAAGGAAATTAAAGGAGAAGGAAAGTAAAGAAGCTCTAAGTCCTCAAGAGAATCTAAAGTAAGTAAAGTTGAGGATTTAAAAGGATCCGCCAAGGATTTATCTGGACATTTTTTAAAAGAGCATATTAATAAAAGTGATTCTCTTACTAATGGACTGGGAGAAAGTCAAGAAAGTCGAATGGCTAGCATTAAAGCTGAAGCAGATAAAGTGTATACATTTACAGACAATGCACCAAGCCCATCTATAGGAAGTGCCTCCAGGGTTGAGTGTAGCACTTTGATAAATGGACAACCTACTATTGCACCATTGCACGTCTTGACAGAAAATGGTGGAGATAGTTCTACTACAAAGACAAATAGTCCAGCATACTCTGACATTTCAGATGCTGCTGATGATGGGGGCTCTGACAGTAGGTCAGAAGGTATGCGCTCAAAGACTAGCTCTCCCGCAGATATTTTATGTAATAAAGACAATCTTGTTAAGGGTCATTCCACACCCATTTCACAATCATCTCAAGTAAAAGAAGCTCCCTCTCCATACTACCAAGGTTATGACCCTTACTATTCACCATCATATGTGCACCCTGTCCCGGCCAATACTCCAGTAAATGGAAATGGAATCACTAACCAGGGTGGAAAAAGTAAAAAAGAGATAGAGGATGAAGTTGAAAAGAAAGAGAGAACAGAAAACTTAGATGCTAAAAAGACTGAAGCAAATGCCAGTTCCTTGCCACCTCAGCATCAATCTGTCATTACGCAACGACACCCTGCACTAGCCCAGTCACTTTATTATGGACAGTATGCGTATGGTCTCTATATGGACCAAAAGTCTCTAATTGCATCAAATCCAGCCTACAGACAGCAGTATGAAAAATATTATGAAGATCAGAGACTGGCTGAACAAAAGATGACACAAGCAGGAAGAGAATGTGAGAGAAAACTTGACAATTCACCTAAAGAACTAGTTAAAGAAGATGTAAAGCTAAAGAATATGCCATCATCCACAATTTCAAAAGCACCATCAACTCCGAGCAAATTAAAATTAACTCAAAAATGACCATATCCAATAAAACAGAAGATCCTGTAAAGCCCCAGCTCCAACCAAATCATCACCAAGTTCAGTGTGATAGCTACAAGGCAAAACAAATGGAGAACCACCAGCTTATAAAAGAGGCCGTGGAAATGAAATCTGTCATGGACTCTATGAAGCAAACTGGAGTAGATCCAACTGTAAGATTTAAACCGGTAAGAAAGTAAAGTCAATGGCTATTTGTTAGCAGTTATGTAAATAAATTATGGATTCCATTATATTTTTATTGTTTTTGTATAAACAAAGAATATAGGTAATGAGAACACACTTTATCACTTCAATTGTCACCATGCCACAATCCTTCCAGTATTGGAGTGATTTAATGTGGTCTCCCGTTAACTGATATAAGAGAATACTGGGATTGAGCACCTCAAATATTTTATCACTTGTTTCCCAATATATTTATTCATGTATTCTTTTTTATTTGTTCTTGTGAACCATATGAACATCATATGATATATAAAACAATAGTTATTTGATTCATATACCTGTTTCATCTGTTCATGCCCAAAAGGTTGTCACTAGTCTGCTTGGTGCCCTTTTTTGAAAATTTTTAAGATATAAATCTCCATCCCTTGTACAAGTTCTTATCTGTACAAGGTGGGCCATTTATATGGATGCACCTAAATAAAATGGGAATGGTTGGTGATCTCAACTTCTGTTTGTGACACATTAGTATATGGGAGGGGGAATACTTTGCCAGATGGGTAGTGACCATGGTGTCCATTTTGAAGTCGGCCATTTTGGATCCAACTTCATTTTTTTCAGTGGGAAGAGGGTTATGTGGCACATCAAACTAATTGAGAATTTCATAAGAAAAACAATAGTGTTTTGGTTTATTCTTTTATGAGTTATTTACAAGTTTACAACCACTTATAAAATGTGATCATAGTGCTGCCATTGTGTTAGATTGTCAATGCAACCCTCTTCTCCCACTCTTGACACACTGATAGCAACAATACAGAAGAAATGCTCGCACAGGCTTCCAGTATCAGTTGTTTCAGATGCTGCACATCTCGTATCTTCACAGCATAGACAATTGCCTTCAGATGAGTGATGAGGCAACTTTTTTGTGAATGGTGAAGTTAACAAACAAAACCACCGCTATTGGTCTGACACTAACCCACAGTGGATAGATCCCTCCAAGACTGTTGGAGCACAAAAATTGATGGTGTGGTATGGTTTATGGGGTACAATGATAGTGGGGCCATTCTTCATCAATGGAAACCTCAATACCACTGGATATCTGAATCATGTAGCAATTTCAGATATCCAGTGGCATTGAGGTTTCCATTGATGAAGAATTGCCCCACTATCTTTGTGGGAGAAGAGTGTTTCATTGACAATCCAACACAATGGGCAGCACTATGAACACATTTTATAAGTGGTCATAAACATGTAAATAACTCATGAAGGAATAAAGTTACGTTAAAATCAAGCACACCATTGTTTTTCTTATGAAATTCTCAATAAGATTGATGTGTCACATGCCCTTCTTCCCATTGAAAAAAATAAAGTTGGATCTAAAATGACCAACTTCAAAATGGCCACCCATCTGGATAAGTTATCCTCCTCCCATATACAAATGTGCCACAAACAGGAAGTTGATATCACCAACCATTTCCATTTTACTTAGGTGCATCCATATAAATTGCCCACCCTGTAGGGTTTGATTTGAACCAGAAATAGGTAATAAAGCTACTTGAATTTACCTTAGAGTGTAGAACACTAAACGCCAAACATCTATCCGCACTCTAAATACAATTAATAAGCCATGGAATGGCTCTCAATATCTAAAATTCATATTTAGCAATATCTAGATGTTTCTAATTTTCAGTTGGAATAGTATAATCAAAAGCATTTGAGATGTAAGTGTAACATACTATTCAATAGGATGGAAGTTATAGCCTGCTAACAACTATACTTATTTAAATATATCTTCTATTTTTAAGGAGTCTGATTCCCGATCATGGCATCATTACATTTACCAGTCAAAGTATCTTGAACAGCAAAAAGCCGAGGAAATCGAACGTGAGAGAAAAATAAAAGAGGAAAACTCAAAAACCCCTACTAAAGAAACTGTATTACCAGTTCCACTGCAAGTCGCAAAAGAGGAGGTCAAAGAGGTCAAGCGCCCAGAAACTCAGTTAGTTGATGATAACAAGAGTAAAAATGATGATCGGAAAACTCCTGTAAATTGGAAGGATTCAAGAAATGCAAGAGTTGCTGTTTCATCTCCTATGAGTCAGCAACATCAATCATATATTCAATATTTGCATGCCTACCCATATACACAGATGTATGATCCGAATCATCCAGCATATCGGGCAGTGTCTCCAGTTTTAATGCATAGTTATCCAGGTGATTCTTTTTAAATGTTTTTCTTTTTGTTTAAAAAAAACTATGCTTGTAAATAGAGATGAGCGAGCCTTTCAAGGTTTGGTTCGAGTCGTGTCACCAAACTTCCCTGTGGTAAACAAACCTGTTTGGGTTCGGAGTTTGGGTGCTTTACATTTGCAAAGCACTGGAGCAAGTATCACAGTTGGTACTTGGCCCAGTGGGAGCCATGAGCAGTATTTGATCGGCTCATGTGTAAAAGCACAGTTTTTGGGAGTAGTGTAGGTCCAAAATTAATAAAAAAAAAAAAAAATGCCCTCCCACCCCTGGATGTGTTTTACTTATGGCTGACTGTATGAGGGCAGTGACTTCTATTGAGGTTCGGGTCAAGTTCGGGGTCAAAATAGTGCACCAAGAAGTTTATCTGCACAGCTTGATCCGGAACTTCAAAAGGTTCGCTCATCTCAACTTTTAATTAAATCATAAATTCAATTAATCTTTGATTTTTTCTCTAAGAATTTTTTTTGTGTTTTGATTTAATAACAGTTTTTTCCTAATACGATCTTCAACCTTAAAATAGTAATAAGTTCATGTAAACATTTTAATACTGCCATAGTTTGGTCCCCAGGGTTCTGTTTCTAAGGAAACAAATAGAATCCATAAATGAAATAAAAAATAGAATTTTGTTAATTCAGCACCTAATGATCCATCCATTCTGGATCAATGCTTATATTAAATATTCAGTGGTATAATAATATTTTACTAGCCTCAATGAACTAAAAAGAAGCACTAATTTCAATGGAAATGCTAATGGTCTGCCAACCATTCTCATTTATTATATTTCTGAAGACTATGGCTCAAAATGGGCAGACATTTTGAAGTGGTACCTCAAATATAACTATATAAATATATATATACATATATAAATATAAATAGATAGATATATATATATATATAATATATATGTATATATATAGATTTATATATGTATATATATATATATTATATATATATAATATAATGAATTTGAGAAATAGTGTTAAAAGGATGAATTTGATTTACTATTGTAATTTTATCCTATTAATATACATTTTTGTTACATTTTTGGTGCAAAGGAGCATACCTTTCTCCAGGATTTCCTCACTACAATGTTTATGGGAAGGTGTCAGGAAGAGATGAATCTGAGAAAGCCAGCACCAGCCCCAGCATTAACTCCAAATCATCTTCTGAATCGAAAGCACTAGATTTATTGCAGCAACACGCAAATCAGTATCGCACCAAGTCTCCTGCTGTAAGTTCTCTTTTTTCTTTCATATTGATAATTGTCTTCTCAGCACTGATCAGGGCCGTAACTACAACTGGGTGCAGGGGTTGCGATCTCACCAGGGCCCTACAAACTAGAGGGGCCACAAAAGTCCCTTTGGCCTATAGAAAAAGACTAAGACTATTAAAGTTTTGCAATAATTGGGGGCCCCCTTGGAGCTTTCGCATCGGGGGCCATGGCCCTAAAGTCACGCCACTGGCACTGATATATATTCTTATTTTAGTATAATCTACAAATGTATAAATTTAGATCTTTGTTTTGTTTTAATTTATCATTGCAATATTAAATAAATGGAAATGTTACTTGTGCTTTGGCAGAAACACTATAGAGTAGAAAAAGTAATTATTTTAATGCTACATCTAGGATAATGTAACATTTTGCTTATTGTAATAATGGGACACTTAAATAGTGGTGGTTGATTTTGCCAACCCGAGTTTTTTGCTCCGAAGTATGGTTTAGATAGACAGTAAAATTTAGAAAACAGGGGTTGTTCCAGCTCACAGGCGCAAATTGATCCAGCATGCACGGACCGGCATCCTAACTCCACCAGAGTGCAATACAAGTGAAGAAAGTAAATCCAGCTTCTAGAGATGATGAATAAACTGTGAATTTATTAAATCAAGTTCAGAGTTCTAATAATACAGTACACGTTAAGCCAGCCTTGACAAAGGACGATTGTTGTTCGAAACGCGTTGCCTTGTGCGGTGCATACAGCTGCTTCTGCTACCTACATGTCTGCATAATGTATACTGCACTATTGGTACACTGACCTTGATTTAATAAATTCACAGTTTCTTCATCATCTCCAGAAGCTGGACTTACATTCTTCTCTTGTGATAAAATTTAGTGCGATTTTTTACCTGAGGAAGGACATTAAAGAACATGTTCTTTTACTTGATTTGGACGATTTATTTCCTGGTAGCATGTTTTCTTAACCCCTTATTCCAGTTTGATATTGTTATACAAAATTTGGGCTGATTCCTTTTATTGATATTGTCCATGGTATACCATTTTGTTTGATATCTGCTTTGAAGGCCAATTCTGTACACAACTGAGCATCTCTCCATAACAAAAATAATGAAATTGCACTTCCTAATAATTTATTTTTTAGCATTGATAAATCCTAGAAAAAATGTACTAAAGTGTTTGGTCTTTTGGTCACACAGTTGGCAGAAAAAGCTTCAACTGAACGAGAGCGAGAGAATGAGAGAGAAAGAGACCGGCATTCTCCTTTTAGCCAACGGCATCTCCATACACATCACCATACACATGTTGGCATGGGCTATCCCCTGATACCAGGACAGTATGACCCATTTCAAGGTTAGTGTCTTTTCAGCCTCCAAATCTGTGTTCATTTTGATATCAGCTATTTTAGTTAATGACTGGTTTCTCATTTTTGTCCTGATTTTAGAATGCAATTTATTCGTGTCTCTTTGTAACCAGAGTCCAAATACATCATACTACCACAAATTCATATTTTCTCTTTTATGATCCTTGATCACTAAGGAAAGTCATTGTTTATGAAATTTAATTTGTGTGGCTGCCCTAATAATGTAGAAACCAGAATGAATTGCCATTCACATTGAGAGACATCTAGTTGCTTTGGATATATTATAGATATTTTTCTCTGCTCAAAAAGGATATTGCAAACTATGCTTAATGACTAAAGGTTTATGTTAACAAATACTATTAGTGATTAGCATTCATTAAAGTAAGGAAAATTATGAGTAATAAATATCTACCATATGCATGGAAATTTGAAAAAAATAATTATATCATTTTTAAGAGAAATTACTATAAAAAGCTTTCTCAAACCGGTTGCAACATCATTTTTTTTACAAAAAGTAGAATGCCACAACTGATATATAAATCATATATCCACATTTTTTAAGTTAATTATCACAACTCAAAACCTAGATAATCAGTGGATGTGTGCACTCCCCACCCCAAAAAAAAGTAAAAAAATAAACATTTTATTTGATGATGTTACTATTCTATATGTAAAAAAGGGGACAGAGTTTGTGATGCATGTGCACTGCATTCAAGTGAATGTTCTCACATGGGGCTTTTCCTCTAGGGTTGACCTCTGCTACCCTTGTTGCCACTCAGCAGGTGGCTGCTCAGGCATCTGCATCCGGTATGTTTCCTACACAAAGAAGGTAATTAGAGTGTCTCCTAGTAAACGAGATTGTGTGTGTATAATATACATATATATATAAATATAACATGTATATACTATATGCACACACTCGCTTATTCATACTTATGCACTTACAGACTTATGAGTGGTGGAACTTTTCAGTATTGGGAATTTGGCAGGTAAATTAATAAAAATCCAATTTCAGCGTGTCTGCTTATTCACTATCTTTTCATTGCCAATTCTAGGCAGACACCAAGGAAATGCTAATGAGCACATTTTAATTTGATTTCTTTTTTATGAAAGATAATTTTTTTTTTCCTTTTTAGGAATGCCAATGTAAGCTTTATTCGGGTAGCAGTGAGCTTTGTCAAGTAAAATATAGCCAGTGATCCCTGTCAAGGACATCTTTTTATCCTGGTCCATAGCCCGCCTTATAATAAATTAAGGCCTTTCGAAAGCACAACCCTTATATAATTTGAGTTTCCTTGGAAACTGAAACAATTTCTGTAGCTGTAATTTGAGCTACTACTAAAAAAATGCTTAAAAGTTCCCTATATGTAGTTTGTACTCATTTGATGTAACGCATAGGTACATGATGTTGTTGATTTGTTCATTACAGTGTAATATAGGTTACCTGTAACTGTAATATTTGATCATTGTCTAGTCATAAATGTGATTGGCACATATATTTTGCCTTAAAGAAGACAAAAAAAACTGAAATTCAAACATTTAATAAAGTGATAACTTTAAAATAAAAACTAGTTCAATGCACCTCTTTAGATAGAAGCAAGATAGATAGATAAATAATCCTAATGCAAACCAGTCAGTATGTTACTTCCAAACTTCAGAGGGCATCTTAGGCAGATTGGTATCCCTGAATGACTTGTGCTGGGGTTAGGGAGATGGAGATTTATACTAGGTTTTCACAGTGGCTAACGTTTTCTAAAAGGGGAGTTATACTTTGTAACATTTTTAGGCACAGTGATATTCATTTTAAGCACGTAAGGTTCATTTCCCACCTAGCATCTCTATTCTGAGCTGCAGTGGCATTTACCTCTGCAGATATTATTCCCGAAGATGAAGTTCCCACCTAAATCTGCAGCATAAATTGCCTATCTGAAACCCACAGTTCTTGTCTCGGATATAATTTAGAGCAGTGGTCCCAAAGTTTTGTGACCTTCTCACCTTGATAGGCATTCAGCTCTTAAAGGGGGTTGCGAACAACATTTAGCTCTCAGAGAAGGTTGCGAGCTGCATCCAGCAATAATACCCATAGCCTCCAATAGCAATATAATGATAGCCAAAGATTTTCCATAATTATCACACTGAGGCAATATACCAAGATCCAGGAGTTCCAACATTAGCCCCATTTAGTATTATCACAAAAAGCATTACACCACATTATCACATTCAGCTTGAATCATCTCTTCTGACAGGTAGTATAAGTCTGTCTACCATAATTAATTTTTATATAAACATCCATGGCATCCAAATCTGCTTTCTATGTGGGGCTAGTCACATAATTCACCAACATAAGATCTGCCCTTAATAGCTATTTGTAGACAAAGCACTAATGCAACAAGCTGTCAGACAGCCGTTAGCCATCAGCTTGTGAGCCACATGTTAAGTATCCCTGATTTCTTAAAATCTCATGCACTATGCTAGTACTGTAAAACACAACAGGTTTTCTAAAAGTGAACTGAAATTAAGAAATCCATTGAGTTTTTGCAGTGGAAATGTGCGTTTAACAGTTGAAGAGTTTTCCACTACTAGTTTCACCCCTTTTCTTTCCTAATGTTTCCTAACAGTTTTTTTATATATAGTACTTTTGCTATTTTCTTTGCTCCTGTAATCTAACCTGTAAGTGTGCGGTAAGTGTGGGTGGCAAGTGTGGTGTAGTTGCGTTTTCGGCACTTGCCGCAGATGCGGTCCACGAAAAAAACGGGGTCAGAACGCGTTTTTTTCGCAACCGCATCTGCCGCAAGTGCCGAAACCGCACTTGCCTCACCTGCCGCATGCTTACCGCAAGCCAATAGACATTGTATGGGGCTTGACCGCAAGTGAACCGCAAGTGCGGCCGTTATGCTGGTAATCGCGGCAGTTGCGTTTTTTTTCACCGCAACTGCTGCGATCAGCGTAAAACGCTGACGTGAAAGGGGCCTAAGACACTCATAAATATCTTTATTGTTGTTCTTGCTTTGACCTACTGCGTTGCAGACTGAATCAGACAAACAGAGCAGAGCACGTCACTGGTTGGGGCTACCTCTATGTGAGTGACAGCAGTCTATGCACGCATGCCCAGATGACACTTTACTTTCCTCTCAGCCCCCACTATTGATGTGCCCTGCTCAGTTTGTCTGATTCCAGTCTGCAGCATACTAGATCAAAGCAAGAACAATAATATATTTATGAGTGTTTAGAGGTTAGATTGAAAGGGGCAAAGTAGATAGCAGAAGTATTTGGGAAAGTGCTAGTTAGGCATAGTTAGGACAAAATAAAGGGAGTCACATTAGTAGTTGAAAACCTCTTTAATATCTTAACAGAGGGTAAAAGGTTGCCTTACCTAACTAATCATACATTAATTCCTACTGAAAACATGGTCGTCAAATAATGCTTGAGCTATGTTCCCTAGTCTAGTCATCATCAGCAATGAATGCTAAATAAAGTATGAAGCCTCTAAAAGAAGATTATTTTACTCCATTCCTCCCAGTAGGTCATGTTTTTAGTATTTTGAATATGGTATAAATACTTCATGAAACTATTATCCATTTCTCTCTATGGAATATGCACAAATCATGATCTGTTTGAGGATTGGGATTGTGAAACACTTTTTTAAACAGTATAGTTATCTTTTATTCTTGCTGATGGCATAATTAAAAAAGACATCCATTATCTCTTTGTTTGGGTTATGACTAATAATGATATGCAGATTGATCTCTTTTGAGTGAATAAAAAAATGTATGATTAAAAGAAAATATACTGTAACATTTTCTAAAAATGATGCAGATAGTTACATAAAGGGCCGAAAAATGATACCATTGAAGCCTTTAATGCCATCAGTTACAGTATTTTACCTTCCTAAATGAGAAATGTTTCCACTTTCTACCATTTTAGTTAAATGTCAAGCTGAAACTCCTCTCTGCTGTTTGATCTTGTACAGTGTAGGATTTTTGTCACATAGATTTACAATGGCCAGTAGGTTACATTACACAGATTTGTATCTAGGATGGGAACTATTTCAACAATGAAACTTTATATGTCTGAAGTTATCACTAAGTAAAGGGCACCCAAGAGATGACAGGGAATGTCTTTTTAAACCTTTAGATACCTTATGTTTAATTAGATGTAAGGCAAAATAATGTGCGGTCAATGTGAATATTAAGATTTCTGCATAGTCAAGTGATAATTGAATGTATTTATGCTTAATATATCTATGTTAAATGCATTTCCTTCTTTCTCTTTTTCTTTCAGGGAATGAATACATTGAAAATGTACATTAAATCATGTGACTGGATCACATGGAAGAGCAATTTATTACAGACATCAGTTCCATGGTGTTTATATAAGAATGCCTAAATGGCAGGCAAAAAAATCATTACATGTTTTGTTCATTTATTCATTTTGTAAATTTCAGATTTTTCTTTTTATAACAGAGTAACATGTTCCTGTAATTAGAGGTTTGTGGTGGGATGTATATATATATATTTATATATATATATAACCCTCCTCACAACATTGTTTTGTATATTAACATGCACACAAATATATATAAATATAAATATATATTCTTTACTTTTTTTTGTATCGGTAACCAGGCTCGCAACTGTGTAGGGTCTGCTGCTAAACTGCACACCAACCAGTAAAATGTATTTGTCATGTTGAATAGTGTTTACTACCAATGGCTGTTGATTATTTTTCCCTAAAATGTAAATAATGTTATGTATCCATGTGCCTGAAATTTGCAGAAACTAATCATATTGGCCGTAGGCTGTAAGAAGCAGGCTGTAATGACGATACTTTGGTACAATGTAGATGTCTATTTGGTGGCTCCCTTTACGATGCATCCTTGTAAAATGTTACTGTAATAATTGTTTTATTGTAATTGTGTATTGTGAAGATATACATATGGAAGGCATGGGGTTGCCAGTACCACAATTAAAGTAAATAATAGGGTTGTACATAATGTATAGAATAAAATAAGTAAATAATGAACATCTGTGAATAATAAAATGTCTCTTTTAATCTTGAATGACAAATATCCTGAAAACCTGCATACCACAAGACATCTGTGATTGTTCTATTACTTGAATAGTCCTGCAGTCTTTTTTAATGTTTACAATTATCCAGTTTTAGAAGAGAGAATATAATGCCATTGCCTGGTTACTTGTTTTATGCTGTAATCTAGTTTATTTTATGTAAAATGTATATTGAATGCTTTCTTTTTATACCTGCCTTAAATAATTTGGCAATCAGAATAAAAGAAGTTGTTTTTTGTACCAGCTTGTCTGTTGTGGTTGTGTTACTTCAAATGTTCACATTTTGTAAATGTTGTCTTCTTAGGAAAATGTTCACGAAGGAGGAGTAAGGGTGCGTGCACACGATCAGTGCACGCAGCGCTTTGGACGCAGCGTCTTGCCGCTGCATCCAAAACGCTGCATAGTACAGTATCAGCATAGTGGATGGGATTTCAAGAAATCCCATCCTCACTATGCGTAACCCGCCCGCAGCGTGTTTGGAGCTGCGGGCGGGTTGCCGGGAGTCCGCTCCTCCGCAGCATGTTCATTTCATACTGCAGAGTCGGAAGCGGCTCCCATCGGTTGACTGCAGGGAGAAGCTGCCCTGCACCAGCCGCACATGGTGAGTACAGGGCAGCTGCGGTCTCCCGGCAGCCACCCGCGGCTTCTCTCAGGTCCGGAGGAGCTGCGTCCAACACGCAGCTCCTCCGGACCATGTGCTCGAGGCCTAAAACTGTGTATATGTTGGGCTATATTTGTCTCCAAGAGGGTCTATCAAGCTGACCATGCAGAAGAGATTTTAGATAAGTGTATTTTCATGAATTTCATGATCGTTCATTGAAGATTGTTATAATTGATAACTGTGACGAATTTGCCACTGAACCTGGCAGCTCTATAGCCCCTTTTATTAAAATCAGACTAGTCAGGGAACTGCCTGAGGATAAAAGAAGGACGGCAGCAGCCCTGTCAGTGCTGGTATATCAAGGCACCCCTCAGTGAGAGTGATATATGCCTTCAGGTTTGTGACCAGAAACACATATAATAACCGCCACCCCATCACTGATAGAGGCCCTGACTAAATGAGCACCAATTGCTGCTACCAGTTTCTTGTTTGATATAAGTCCACTCCGCAATCAGGCTTATATTGGGTCACAAACCAACCTAGGTAGAGTTAATGTTAAATAAGCACATGGACATGGGAATTTTTGATCAAGATGAAGAGCAACTCAAGATTAAATTTATATATTTACTCACCTTATTGGCACACTGTATATTAATATTTACAGGTATTATAAATATATTATAGATATTACAGTCAGTTATACAAATAAAAGATAAATGGGATACACACAGAATTACAGACAAATGCATCAGTTACCAATTCCTTGGTGGCACCACAAGGGGCAGCATGGAGCCAACCATGTACCTGCGGTATACTCTGGCTTGCAATGAAAAAATGCCTCTTCAGAAGAATACAACATTCAGCAGAGGTTGATCATTTTTATACTGTAAGAGACCTGCCCTCTCCTGCCCACGTCCGGCCCATGGGCTGGCCTGCAGTTCCCACCATCTGAGCTGTGATATGAGATATTCAAAAGCTATTATGGGTCATAAGTGAAGCATCGTAAGTGGAAGACAATGCTCTCATATTTTTAGTTATGAATTTAGCTTTCCAATGGTGGGACACACGACCACTTTGCAGTCATCCCACCATCCAATATCAAGTTTGGGGTACTTATAAAGGTCGCACAATTATGTAAAACTGTGTGCGATGATCATCTATATCTCTAGATGCCACATTTATGCTTGTGATATTTAGGGGAGCAATGTGTATTGAAATATTAAGAGTTATACTATTGGCTCCTATGTGTTTACTCTGTGTTTGATGTTTCTATTGACTCTGCAAGCAGATGGAAATTGGTTCTCACACCTAGCTACAGAGTCACAGGGTGGTCTTCCTCTTGGATAATGACTCTGGTACCAGAAGTGTCTTCTACCTGCATTTGTCAAGAAGCCTCCATTGTGTGGCCTTGGCCTGGATATTAGTATCCTCAGGTTAGTTAACAAATTCTATGAGATTGATTTGGTCTCAGGCAAAAAGGTGGGGCTCTGTCTTTGGAGTGAGTAAGATATGGTACCATCGGCTACTGTAGGAATAGGTCAGAATATGCCTTATCCCTTACAGTAACAGTGCCATAAGTTACAAAATTGAGCTGGAAATTGTTTGACTTCTATTGATGACATGAAGAAGTTGTCTGCATACCTTTTAGCCCCCTTACTTGTACAAGCCCAGTGGTTAGTCTTTTATCCATCATAAGTAGCATTCTAATTCTGTCACTGTTAGCATTGTTAATTAGAAAATAAAGTTTTATTTGACTTTTCCCACAGATGCCTATCTTCAGTCGATGTTTGTCAGGACTGACTACAGTTACAGTGAATTGATTCACAGATCCCAGTCCATCATCCACTTTGGTAATTTGTGACTGCTTAACAGAAGCCCTAAGAACTACATTTTGTCTGATGGAATCCCCAGCTCTTCTTTTGAGTAGGCATCCTGGCTCAAAGTTATTGTGACATAATGAATATGTGACATCACACATTGTGGACCAATTAAAATTAAAGCCACCTGACTCCATCACATTAGAAGCAGTTCTCAGGGCTCCCATCTACCAGACACAGATCATTGACGTGGCTGACGGAACAAGCCCTGTGAATTGATTTGCATTACCTCCAGTCAGGAACCAACATTTAAGAAGTACTGATGCTCAGTGGAAAATTGGCTAAATAATATAATAATAATATTTATTCACTGACACTGCACTATAATTCAATAACACTTTGCATACATCAGTAATTAGGGATGGGCGAGTCTACTCGCTAGGACTCGTTACTCGGCGAGTAGTAAGGGACTCGCAGGACTCGGTACTCGGCGAGTTTCCCAGCGATTACTCGCACAGTAACGAGTCCAATGCAAGTCAATGGCAATCCTAGTTTTGTCAGAGTTTACTTTTTCTCACTCGCTAGATTCGCTATATCACTTCGCTATGTAGCTTGAATCTCCCCAAATCGTTTAAACAATCGCACCGCTTCACGGATACCCGCTGTCAGCAGCGAATCTGAGCGAGTCTGAGCGAGTCTACGAATCCGAGTCCTGTATACTGTATTCGGGACTCGCGAATACAGAATCTGTTATGTTCCGACAAAGCTTCCGAGACAGCCTAGCGTGTTAGGTCAGAAAACTTGTGAAGATGGACAAGCATGTTAGCCAATCATATTCAGTAATGCCACAGCCATGTTGGTTGTGGCAGGACTATGATTGGCTTCTGTCCATCGTGATGCCTATGTCATGTATGAGAGGCGAGGCTGTATATTAGCCTTGCCACCGCGATTTCCTTCACATTCCTGTGACGATCTGAGCTAGTGCAGGGTGAGGTAGATGCTGGAGCAGATCATAGGGAGTGTCAGTCAGTGTAGGGAAACTTCAAGATTCCTTATATTTAACCCAAACAGCTCTTCTGAGAGCTACCAGGAGGACAGAGGAGTACTGTGTAGAGGACGGTAGGCAGGCAGGCAGGGAGGAGCAGCCTTACAGTGCACACAGGACCGACCTCATAGCTAAGCTTACTCACTCAGCTTTCCTAATAGCTGAAGTCAGAGGCTTAGCTGAGGTACTATTTCTTATTTTTTTGCACCTGAGAGATTTTGGGTCATAATAACCCCTTCAGCTTTATTTTCTCTGTGGCAGACCAGTGCATTGCTGCTCTCCTACCTGCAAATAAGCACGTACGCCACCTGCTTGTGTTTCCAAAACGGCAATGCGAGCGCTTTCCGAGACACATCTGCGATTTGTAAATCGCACATTACTCGCTATTACTCGCTTCCCCATTCATTAACATTGGACTCTCTAGACTCGCAACGAGTAGCGAGTCCCGGGCTCGGACTTGCTAGAGTCAATCGATTCTGAGTAATTTAGGACTCGCCCATCACTATCAGTAATAGTGTCCCCATGTCTTTGGAATGAGGGAGGAAACCCACACAAACACAGAGAGAACATACAAACTCCTTGCCGATTTTGTCCTTGGTGAGATTAGAACATAGGACCCCAACCACTGCAGGACAACCACTGAGCTAAATCATAAAAACTAAAACAGCTTTTGTGACTATTGAAGAATCTACAGTGCATGGCCAACTTCAGCAGAATTTTTAACTGATCAATATGTGTAAAATATTTGTTATTAAAGTTATTATTAATTGCGAAAAATATGTTTACTCAACTGCCACAGCTCCACGGCTGGTCACAGTCATATACACTACTATTGAGAGTATTTAAATTATACCTTAAAAATTATGTGCATTACTCATTTTTAACACTGCTGAAGACTCAGTGGGCTTGTTTGTGGCATCAAACAAAGCAATGCAGACTTCCCAATATCGCCCTGCATCAAACAATTTATCAATTTATATGGTCTAGCCCAGCCAATCTGGGGGGGGGCGGTGAGTTATAATAGCCAGTACAAAAGATAGAAGCTGTTCAAGAAATGCCATTTTAATGCATGTATTGTGTAGGGATAGAAGTTCAGTTCATACTAGATAGGGCAGAAAAACACCTAAAGCAATTGTGATTTACTAAGTCAGTGCTGACAAAGCAGATTGAAAATAGGACTGTTAGTCTCAGAATGTCAATACTAATCTAAAGACTCAAATTATATATAGGCAACGGCTGAAGCTGTGTTGTTACTCTGTGTGACTGTGAATTGATGATCTGTGATACACTGCAGTAACAGCACCATAACAATTGCATTTTTTTGGCATTTTTTCACACAGTGAAATCATGGATGGTCTCCATTAAATCCCTTATTGCTAAGTGGGCAAGTAACATAATATTCAAAAAAAAGCTTTTGTCAAGCCATTTTTTTCAGAGAAGTCTCAATAATCCAGAAACTTATCCACTTTACCTACCAAATCAATTGAGTTGGTTCAAATACTTTTTTGTGTTCAAATTATTTTTATTCGAGTTTCAATAAATCAAGTACAAAGTATAATAATCAAATACAGTCGTACAGCAAACTGATAAGAAGTAGAGAAGTCTAAGGTATAATATGAAGAGATTACCTTATTACAATCAATTTCATCAAATACAGAACACCAAAAGAGAACAATGAAAGTAAATAGGGAAACAAAGAATTACACATCTCCAAATAATACTTTGGGAAGTAATTATGAAATAGTATAACTAAAGGCAATCAATACTAAGGACCAAGAATCTCAAGCTAAGTCAAGTTATGAAGAACTGCTCTTCAGCAGATAAACATAAGGGAGAGAGGAAAGGAAATGAAGGGGGGAAAGGTAGCTATAGACACTTACTATAGTACAAGCTATAGACAATGAGTCCATCATACAGTTCAGTGGTGAAGCCTAGAGAAAGTTATCTGGGGGGACTTTGGCTGACTTTAAGAACGGAGATGGAAATTTATATTCCACAATGCCCATTTCTTCTGATATTTGGTTTGTAGGCCATTTCTAATAGCGAATGAATATTCAAAAGAATTATGAGATGCAATTCTGTCTATGACATCCTGTATAGATGGGACTGTAGACTCTCTCCAAAGTGAGGCAATCATAGTTTTTGCTGTTAAAAGAATATGAATCGTAAGTGGCCTTATACGTTTTGGAAGAGAATCCAACCCAACTAAAAGCAACACTAACTCAGGAGATAGAAGAACCTCAATTCCAGAAATATCTTTAATTAGATGCCTTATGTCTCTCCAAAATTTTTTAAGGAATTGACATCTTCAGAACACGAGTCAGATCAGCAGTTTGGTTACAGTTCCTCCAGCACATCGGGGAGTTGAGTGAATTAAACTTATTTAGCTTCAACGGAGTAAGATACCATCTTAAATACAATTTAAATTGGGTCTCAATAAGGGAGATGCACGGTACCTGTGTATACATAAGATCAAAGGACTTGCCAAGTTGTTCAGTATTTATAGAGATGTTCAGGTCTTTCTCCCATGCTACTACATTTGAAGATTTCACATAGACCGAATCTAGGTTAATGTCCTGATATATGTTTTTCAACTTCCAAAAAAAGGTACTCTGTGGGAACTTCAAAAGTTGTGTCACATTGTGAGGAAGAGAGAATACCAGTTTATGGCTCAACAGAATGCGATGAATCTCCTCCCAGGTTTTAACTTCTATGTCTTCCAGACCATAAGTGTTTTGTAGGACCGCAAAGGGAATCAACCCTCCTCTGCCATCCAAGATGTTAGATATAAAACCAATCCCATGGTCTTTCCAGGATTTAAGTTTCAGGTTTGCAGAAATATAGTCTAATATATCAATTGGGATCCAAGTAGGTGGATGAGGTTGAAAGCTTTTCAATGATTTGGAAACAAACAATCTCCAGGATTGAATAGAGGCTTTCACTAACGTTTCTTTCGGAAGAGGTTTGTTTTTATCACAAAGGAAGGAAAGAAGCTGTGGACTAAGGCCTCCCTTTAGCATATTTTTATCTTCAAGAGTAAGCCAACTTGGTCTATCGCCTGTCTCCCACCATGATTGACTCAGTTTTATGATAGTGGAGTGATGATATGCGATGAGGTTGGGAACAGCCAGACCTCCTCTAGACCTCCCTTTCTCCAGGGTAGTCTTAGCCACTCTTGGTTTTCTCTTATCCCAAATGAATCTCGTCAGTTGAGTTTGTAATTTTGCCATCCATTGTCTGGACACAGGTAGGGGTACAGAACGAAAAATATAGAGAAGTTTCGGTAAGATAAACATTTTAAATGAGTTTAGAAATATCAATTTTGGAAATATGAAGAACATTGTCCTGAATGACTTTGTAGATATAATTAAGATTAACGTCTACAATCTTAGATAGGGATTTGGTCAAATAAATACCTAAATATTTTATAGATTCTTTTTCCCACGAGAGAGAGAGTGTTCGCGTTTTAACAAGTCAAGGAGGTCCTGATCTATATTTAAGTGTAACACCTGAGTCTTTTTCAAATTGATCTTATATTGGGAAAATCGAGAAAATGTATCAATTGTGTCAAGGAGATATCGTGAAGAATTTATGGGATCAGTCAAAGTTACCAGGATATCGTCAGCAAATTAACTAATCTTAAATTGTCGCATAGAAATGGGAATGCCTTTTATCAAAGGATGAGTACGTATTTTTCCGCTAATGGCTCAATAAAGAGGTTAAAGAGAGAAGGGAAAGGGGACAACCTTGACATGTACCATTCGTTAGCAAGATGTCTTTTGACAAAAAGTTATTTGTTATGATTTTCGCACTCGGATTAGAATAAATCGAATGAATTAAGTTAGTTATATTACCCCCAAAGCCAAACCTCCTCAAAACCTCAAAGAGGAACCCCCAGTGGACCCTGTCGAACCTTTCTCCGCGTCGACAGCGACCACTAGGGTTGGAGTCCCAGTTCTCTCTATAAAATCTATTAAATTTAACGCCCGTCTCGTAGCATCCGATATTCCCCTTCCCTGAACGAAACCCACTTGATCCCCGTGAAGGAGTGTCGAGATAACTTGTTTTAGTCTGTTATTTAAAGTTTTACTAATAATTTTTAGATCTGAATTCAGGAGCGATATGGGTCTATAGTTAGCTACATTCTCAGTGTCACCCTTATCTTTTGAGATAACTGTAATCACTGCTTCTTGCATTTCCTTGGGAAGACTACTCTGGTCAGTAGTGAGGAAATTGATTAACCTAGTTAAATATGGGACAAGGATATCTTTAAAGGCAATATAGTATTCGTTCTGTTACCCGTCAGGCCCGGGAGACTTAAATTTCTTTAGGGACGCAATAGTATCAGAGATTTCAGCTTCAGTGTAGGATAAGTTTAGGAATTTTAACTGGTCAGATGTCAAAGAAGGAAGTTGAATAGAGTCTAAAAACGGAGCCATTTCCACAGCACAGGGATCAACTTCCCCGGGCTCCTTTCCTAAGTTATATAACTTCTTGTAATAAACTTCAAAGGCATCTGAAATTTCCGCAGGGGATTTGACTATAGAATTAGGTTTATTCCTGATCTGTAGAATTCTCATTTTGGCCCTTCGTATTTTTATCAATTTGGCAAATAGTTTGGAGGGTTTGTTGGTACAATTATAAAAATTAGATTTAGTAATGTGGGAAACCTTATCAAATTCCGCAGTTAAAAGGGATTTTAGTTCAACCCTCAATTTAAGAATGTCGTCAAAGATGGAATTTTTCTTGGTCCGAATCACCTCCGATTCCAAGTCTTTAATCTTACTTATGATGGAAGCCGTATCTTTAGTTAATTTTCTTTTTAGGAGAGAATTTAATTGAATTAGATGACCTCTAATCAGTGCCTTATGGGCAGTCCATAAAGTTGGAATAGGCATATCTCCCAAATCATTTTCTTTAAAGTAATATTGTAATATACTTTGAATTTTGGATTTATAATCTGGATGGTGGTATAGAAAAGAATTTGCTCTCCAGAGTATCCGCCCACTATAAGAAGCCCCATCGGTAGTAACGAAGATTATCGGAGAGTGATCCGACCAAGATCTAGGAAGTATTTCTATTGATTTAATCTTCTGCAAGGAATTGATATCTGTCAAAACTAGATCTATCCTAGCAAAGGATTTATGCGAGTCAGAAAAATGAGTAAATTCTATAGATGACGAGTTTATGCATCGGAATGCATCATAGAATTCCTCCTGGTTAAATAATGGATCAAGCTGGACATTGGTATTCCTGGCTTTATTGCATGAGTCAAACATAGCATTAGGAACCGTGTTAAAGTCCCCAAAAATGAAGAGGTTGCCTTTCTTATGATCATGGATAGTCCTGAACAGTTTTTTTAAAAATGAAATTTGACCTTTGTTAGGAGCGTATAAATTCACAAGTGTGTGAGAAGTATCATTTATTTTACATATCAGGATAAGATATCAGCCCTCATCATCTCTATGGACCTCAAGTTTCTTCAAATTTAAGAGTATCCCTAATCAAAATGGCAACTCCAGATTTTTTTTTCTTGTTAGAGGAGAAATAGATATGAGGAAATAGTTTATTCGTAAACTTTGGTGGATTTTCTAGGCAAAATTTAGTTTCCTGAAGTCCTGCCAAATCAATTTTATGTCTCGCAAGTTCTTTCCATACATGGAACCTTTTTTGAGGGGTATTTAACCCATGGACATTTAGTGAAAGGTATCTGGTGGTCATTGTCTCGATGAAGAATTAAAAATGTATGTAAGCTAGCTGCAATGAAAGTATGAAGCTGAGGAAGTGTGAGGGAGAGGGAAGGGAGAGAATTAGGAGGGAAACTAAACTACTACAGGTAGGTAAAGAAACAAACTATTAAATGAAGCAAACTATAACACAGAATGTAACTAGTAATAAGAACAATGTAATTATCAATACTATAAGGAAGGGTTCAAGGGAACCGTTATTCAACTTCCTGCAAGGCTAATGTTTTGGCCATTGTGCCTAATTGGACCTTAAATCTTTAAAGTGTCAAACAGAGCTACTTAAGACCCGTCAAGTATAAGTTAGATGTAAGTTTCTCAAAACTTTCAGTCCCTCAGACTTATCTTCAATAACAAAAGATTTCTGTTTGTATGTAAAAATAACACTAGTGGTCGGACGACCCCATCTGTACAAGATCTCCTTAGCACGTAGAATGTCTGTTACAGGCTTCAAAGATTTCCTCTTCAGCATCGTGTCTTTAGAAATATCTATGAAGATTTTAATCCCGTCGTAAGGTGGAGGTAGGGATTTATTATCTCTTAAGAAAGTTGTCACTTTATCTCTGGTTTGATAAAAGCTAAATTTAGCTATCACATCCCTCGGACATCGTCCGAAAGATGCGAGGGCCTTGGCAATCTATGGACTCTTTCTATAAAATACTCCATATTTTCCAGTGAGGGAGCAATTTTTCTAGTGAGAGATTTCACGTAATTAATCAAGTTATCCTGCTTTATCTTTTCGGGAATTCCTCTAAATTTCAGGTTATTCCTGCGGTCCCAGTCCTCTCTATCTGCTAACCTATCCTTCAGAACTTTAATTTCATTAGTCACCCTGTCTTGAGATTTTCTAGAGTCAATGCACTCTGTTTTTAATTCCTCAATGGCTTTCTCTGTTTTTTCTGTTCTGGAAACTATCGAGGCCACCGAATGTTTAATCTCATCAATGTCGTCTCTCAAAGATTTTTTAAAATCAGCAAATACTTTAACCAAGAAATCTCTATCTGATAGTTGTCCATCGTCAAGGTTGGAGAGAGGATCTGTGTCTTTCCTTGAGGTCTTCATTCTTTGTCTCACCGGGCTCTTGGTTTGAGGGTCTCGAGCTGAGTCATAATCTTCCCGAAAATTAGAGCCATCATGTGATCTGGATATAGTTTCCATTTCTTTTTTTTTTGAGTTTGCCTGGGTAGATTCATAAATCATAGGTGTGGATTTCCATTCTTCTGAACTATTCTCCACTGGTAAGGAATCTTTACTGCCACTGTGTGACTGGTTACTATGGTAGGCCGAGGAAGGCATAGTGTTCGCACTCTGTGGACTAGCCTCCACCAGTTCACCAGTGGAATTTTTGGAAGTAACGTTTGGTTTAGGCTTGGGAGACATTAGGACTGGTATACCATATAAATTGAGGTATATAAATTAAGAAATTAAGAATATCAAAGTATGTATAGTAAGTCTCTATAGCCAGCTCCAGTAAACTATATTGAGCCAAAAACAATTACAATTAGGTAATAGACTTCCACAATACTAGAGCCAAGGAACAGAAATGAAGTACAATTATCTGCAAATACGGACTCAGAGTATAAAGTAAATAGCCCTCTCCCCCAATTAGAAGATGAAAAGATCACCCACCCAAGACCCAACAACTACCACCCAAACTACCTTTATCCACAAGAAACAGAGTCAAACATCAATATGCATATCAATATAAAGGTGTACCCCAACAGCACATCCCCATAAAAGAATAGCTGTTTAGTTGACTCCTCGACACCAGAAACCATCTACGAAGCTCGGATACGTTGGAGGCTCGCCGACCCCGCTTGATTGAAGAGATCCCTCCCAGGAGTGGTCAGATCGTGTAGAAACCTCAGACAACAGGATCCATCTACGTAGCTCGGATACGTTGGAGGCACGCCGACCCCGCTTGATTGAAGAAGTCCTTCTTGGAGATGTAGTAGCACGCAAAGATGGAAGAAGTTAAAAGGCAACAGCTTGCAAAAAAACAAATGAGTAGCAAAAAAGAGTCTCCTGAAGTCTCAGTGTAACACTAGGACTAGAAAGGTTATATATCTCCCCTTCAGACTCATGAATTGTCCAATATGTAGAATGGTATTATCCCCACCCTATGCAAGTATGTAACTAAGCAAGGAGCATCCAAAATAGTATGACCAGATAGTCTATGAAGAAGGCTGCAGGGATGTCTCAGTCTAGTCACTTATATTAAATCTCCTCAATCAGGACAGCAGCTCATCTTTTAGTAGATCCCCCACGCCTCCTGTACCTGTCACTGTTGCTTTCCAAATGCATATGAGGGAAAATTTACCTCAGAGGTCCGGATCTTACAGTGAGGAAGATCCGTTTGTGTAGTAAATTGGCATCCTCCGGGAAAGCCGCAATCAGCAAATCAAAGATGGCGTCTCCACTACTCCCCTGAGAGAAATGGCAGTTTTCCTCACAGAATAGCAGAAAATGGTCTAAGAACAAACTTAATAGACCAAAACAATAAAATCTTCAAAAACTAATGAGAGAAGTGAATAAAAAAGCCCATGTCAGAGATAGCATAGGCTGTATATTGAAAATAAAGCAGAATAAGATATTGATAAATATATCACCAAGACAAGATCTTCTGGTCCAGAAAAACGAAGTCTAATATTACTTCAGTAAACTGTGACCTGTGTTGTCAATTTCAGATGATTTATGGGTGACAGGAGTATTATTATGAAGCATTCAGTGATCACAAAATGGCGCCACCTTCACTCTCATGTGAGAGAAAAAAAACAAAAAACAAACAAACAAATAGACTTCAGGCAGTGTCTTGAGGTAAAAATCATTACAAATTCAGCCGAATAAAGGTAAAAGCCAGTATAATTTCAGAATTACGACCTGAAATGTCAATTCCTGACTTTTAACAGACAACAGGAGGATATTATTATGAGGTGACCAGTAGTCTTAAAATGGAGCCTCCATCACTCCTCTGAGGGGCCAGATTTCAAGGTGTCCTGAGGTGAATTCCTCTCAGAATTGATCTCAAAAGGGTTCAAATGAAGCCCAAAGATTAGATCTTACAGGTCTTGTCGCTTTGATGAGACAATTTGCCTTTAAAAAGGCAAAAATTCCCAGTAGCTTGTCTGTGGGCACAGGAGCTCAGGGATCCACGTCCTCACATGCTGCTGCAGGCCACGCCCCTCCATTCAAATACTTTTTTGACCAAGATCAATGCTCTAAAATTGAATTATTAGATGCTTAAACACCACCTGCATTCAATACAGTGGCCATTTGCAGGTGTTTGCTTTTGGGATATGATTCTACCTAGTTTTTCAAAACCATCCTTTTTTGTAAAGGCACTCGCCTGTATCTTTTTTCCTACTATTAACCATCAGCCATAAGAATCTAATATTAGGGATGGGCGAGTATACTCGCTACTATTCGGAACTCGCCGAATAGTATCGGTATTCGTGTACTCGCTACTCGCCGAGTAAATTAGGATTACTCGGGAGTAGCAAGTACCGAGTCATTTTGCAGTGTATCAGTAGATACACTGCAAAAGTCCTTTAAAAGAGAGAAAAAGTGGTTAAAAAATAAAAAAATCGGATACTCACCTTAACCGACGGCTGTACCGGGACCGGCCGATGCACGTCTATTCATGGAAAAGGACCTTTCACTCTCTCTGCCAATCAGATGGCTGGAGAGATCTGGCCAATCAGATGCCGCCACGTCACAATGACGTGATTGCTAGCAGCCACCTGATTGGCCAGATGGAAAGGTCCTCTCAGGTACACCGAGGACCTTTCCATCTGGCCAATCAGGTGACCGCTAGCGATTACGTCATTGTGACGTGGCGGCATCTGATTGGCCAGATCTCTCCCAGCCATCTGATTGGCTGAGAGAGTGAAAGGTCCTTTTCCATGAATAGATGTGCATTGGCCGGTCACCGGTACAGCCGTCGGTTAAGGTGAGTATCCGATTTTTTTATTTTTTAACCACTTTTTCTCTCTTTTACAGGACTTTTGCACTGTATCTATTGATACACTGCAAAAGTATTCGGAATCGCTATACTCGCAATGAGTAGCGAGTACCGCTACCAACTCGTTACGGTATAGCGATTCCGAATAGTAAGGTATTCGCCCATCCATATCTAATATGCATAATCATTGGAGATGAGCAGATCAGACCGTGGATGATAAAATTTGTTCGAAAGTTCCTAAAAAGAGCCAGCAAGTCATAAAAACCTAATGCTAAACTCACTATTCTCAGGTTTTTTTATTAGCCATCGTGCATCTCATCAGCATCTCATTATTCACAATAGACCGTGATGTCAAGACGTGTGCCGTGACCTTGTAATGTTCAGTAACAACAAGGATTGGTTATGACTGTAAATCCCAGTTTATAGTGAAGAACATGCAGACAAAGTGCATGTCAACTGAACAAAATGACAATAAGGAGTAGACGACAAGCAGTGGTGTGGCCAAAGAGGCTAGTGGTGAGATAAGTCTTAGGCTTTCTTTGTTTTTAACATTTTACATTTTATATGCTTTGGGGTGTGGAGAGAAACCAGAACATAATAGGAAATATTCAACTTGAAGCAAATAACTTCACTGTGAATTGAATTCCCCTCAGAAAAATCTGAGCAATTTAGTGAATTCCAATTTTGAACCATCCATTAGCAACAATAAAAAAATAATTCTCATTTAGGGATATCTATGGCCTTGTTCACACATATCAGCTTTTTTGACCATCTCTGCGTTTTTTGGGCTGTTAAAAAAAACGTAGATGCATTAACGCATGGTACATTTGAGTGTACATGCGTTTTTTCAGCTCCACTTGCATTTTTTTCCTCCAGTCCAAAAAACGCTGCATGCAGCATTTTTTGGGTGCTTGAAAAAAATGCAGGGGTTGTTTCCAAAAACGCATGAGTTTTTTTAACATGGGGCCCTATGGGAAACGTATGTGTTAATGCAGGGCACATATAGGCACCTGCATTAACGCATGCGTTAACACTAGCGTTTTTAAAAGGCACATAAAGGCATCCTGCGTTAACGCTAGCGTTTTTGCCTGCGTTTTTGATGAAAAAATGACAAAGTCCAAAAAGGATTCTAAGCCTTTCAGTCACACAAGGGACACTTTTTGGCACTCTTAAAAAAACGCATGTGGTTTTTGGAGTGCTAAAAAAAATGTAAATTGTGTGTGAACAAGGCCTATCAGTTATGTTTTTTCAGTATGTATGAAAGGAAATGTTTAAATAGTAGCAAACAAAGTTCTGCAATTTACTAAAATAGAGTTCTTTAATGATTGACATATACTTTACTTCCAATTTTCTTAAAGGGATCCTGTCACCTCCAAAACGCCTCCTAAGCTACGAAAACATGTCCCTGCAGCATCCTATCACTAATCTCACACTCCTTTTGTCTCCTAAAACCATCCTGTGAAAGTGCATAAAAACGATTTTATACTCACTCATTAGGCATTATAATTAGCAGGGGCTATATTCTTCAGCCCTCAGGGCGTGTTGTTTTGCAGCTCCAGGATCCACCCTCTCTCTGTCTGTGTGCTCTGCTTGTGCAGGCTTTGCCCTTCCCCCTCTCTATCACTCACAGAATGCAAATCAATAGTCCTGCCTTCATCTCCACATCACAGCAGCACAGACAGAGAGGCTGGATCATTCAGGCCTTGAAAATGAGCACCTAGGGAGGACTTAGAGTCTCACAGGGGATGCCCTGTGAGACTTATTCAGAGACAAGAAGTCTCAGATTTGTAAGGGTATATTGTTGATTATTCCAATGTTACAAAGCGCGTTTTTTTATAGAACAAGAGCACTAATACTGATATGTTAGGGTGCAGGGACAGGTATTAATATGGTTGGGGGTGATTTGGAGTGGTCAGGTTCCCTTTAAATGTGATCTTGATGTTGCTAAAAAAACATTCTAGATAGGAAAGTGGTCTTACATTATCTGTCATTATAGGGCATTGTTAAAATTAAATAAATGTTTTACTTGTTACCAATACTTGTATATGAACACTTGATTAAATAGCAATTGAGAACAGAGAGAGCTAACATACAGTAACTGAAGATTTAGGCAACACAGAGTTTGTTGTCTGTTACCATAGAAAAAATAGGAACTGAAGATCTGGTCATGTTAGGTCCCTCCCAGGCTCTACTTTCGGCTACAACAATATCACACTCCCAATATTGTGACTTCCGTCAAGTGCAACCAATCAATATCAGGAATGGTGCAATAGCTGGCCATTAGGTGTACATATACAAGTGTTTGGACATCTTCTATGAGGAGGAAGTAGAGGCTAGCAGGGGACATAGCATTGTAAAAATCAGGAACAGCAAAAACTGAGAAAGTGAAGACTGCTTCCTTTAATTTTTTGAGAATAAAGAATTTGGAATACTTTTAACAACAAATATTTTATCAATTCTAATTTTTCAATTATGTTTTTTTGTATGAATTTCCTTTCACAAACCCATAAAGACCAATATAAAGTAAAAAACAAGATGGGATATAAATGTAAAAGGGCACCATAAAAAAGTTTTTTTTAGTGTGAAAGTAAAATAGACTTCTGATTCCCTTGTAAAAAACAAACAAACAAGAAATTCATACCTAATCGACATGATAATTTGCTAGAGGTGATCTATTGTTTAGAATTCAAATTTACCAGGTTCAAAAATGTTTTCAAAACATTTGATACACAGTGAATTGATTCACTACAAATCACAATACTGCAAAGCACCCAAATGCCTTGATAACACATATGTAACATTCTGTAGTCTACGAGGACTTTATCCAACCCCTTTTAAGTACTATAACAAAATCACAGAGTCAATAATGTTAAAGTGACCTCACCATTGAAAAAGTTTGTAACCAGTGGTAACCAGAAGCTCATTTAAAGACATAGAAAGTTGACAGACCTTTCATGTTCTTTCCTCAAATTAAAGTTGCTGTATTGGCTTTCACAGTTCCCAGATGTCAACTCAATCAAACACTTGTGGATAAAGTTGTATACATATCCAAGTAAAGCTGCCTTCACACTGTGTGATTTCGGATCTGTGTCTGTTTTTAAAACGGATAGCCACGGATCTGTTTTGGCCTCCCATGTATCCCAATGGGCATGGACTGGTCCTAAGTGGCCATCCGTGTGTGTCAGTTTTGTCACGGATCTGTTTGAGTCAGTTCTTTTGATGCACAAAGAATCGGTGACTGTTTTGATTTTGGGCATCCTTGGAAAAAGTGGACAAAAACGGACAGACACGGATCCGTAGCTGTCCATGTCAAATAACATGGGAGTCTATGGAGATGGATTCGTATGGATCCGTGAAAAAAATTGATCCATATTATGGATTTGTTTTGTTGCAATGAGCATGCTCAGAAGCAAGGTACAGCTCCTCCCACCCTTATTTCTGCTACCTGATGACAGAGCTGTTAAAAAAAATGGTCCTTGGGCATCAGTTGGCATTCATTGGCATAGATCAGTGCCTGTCTGTGTGATCCTTGAAATTCAAGGAACCACATGGATGTACAAATAACAAAGTGTGAAGGCAGCCTAAGTCAACCAGTATAAACCAATACTGGGAATGTGTAGAAGAGACCTGGGATTGGATTTCAGTTGAGACATGCTGAATCTGATCGTGAGCATATTCAGAAGGATTGAGAATAAAAATTTAAATCTATATTTTTACCAGAAAAACAGTAACAATGCAGTGACAATACAAGAATCTAACATAACTAATTTTAGGCTAAATAGTTACAAGTAAAATTTATGTATGAGATTGTCAAGGTGATTGTCTATAAATTGAAGGTAATCTCATGCTCAAAGCTGCAGTTGATGGTGAGACATGGAGCCTAAAAGTCAAATGTTCAAAACATTCTTACACTTTTGCTGATCAGTGTATCACAGATATAAGTTATCTCAGACACTGATATGGATCATCCCAATTTTAGGATACATAGATATTGATAAGCATGGCAGTGGAAATTACAAGTTAAAAGCATGTCTACTTCAGAGGAATTTATAGAACTGAGTTCTGGATATTTTAATTTTCTCTTGAATGGGATCAAAGAAGAGTATGATCTAAATATGAAACAATATAAAAAAGAAATAAACAACTCCCAGAGGTGTAGGTGTCCAGATAGGGTCCCAATCCTTGTCATATAATAAGAAGAAATCCGGCACTCAGATGGATAAATTGAAAATATTGAAGTCTTTATTTCAGTGATCCAACATATTATTTGTTTAATATTTAGTGACGCTTCAGTCTATCTTGACCGTCATCAAATTTACACTGCAATAATAATAAAAATGGTATGTAAAAGAAAAAAAGAATATATGTATTCAAACATAAAATCATTATAGGATACATTCAATAATGTGCTTTTTATGTAACTTATGTAGTATACAGACAATATGGACTGCCACAGCACTCAGAGTACACATATCCAGCAATTCATGTAAAAGCAGGATGTACAATATATAGTATATCCATAAACAATAGCATAGCTATGTTGTTATATAGGGAGTAGCAATTAACTTCATGGTCAGATTGACTGCATAATATATGAACAACTTTCAAAAAGAAAGAAATAATTACCAAATAGTTTCTTAACAATATTGGTGGTTAGTGGGGTATAGGAAGCCATAGACAGCACTATCGTAGTTGTGACCATGTCACTATGGGGAGTATGCTGTAATAAAGTATTGGTATTCTTGGGGTTGTACTCATACTTCTTCTTCCTCCAAACATAGCGAGTGAAGTTGATACCAAAACGTTCTACTGTATTTTGATCTCATCTGACCACATGACTTTCTCCTATGCCTCCTCTGGATCATCCAGATGGTCATTGGTTAACTTAAAATGGGCCTGGGCATATGCTGACAGCAGGGGATTTTGCATGTGCTGCAGGATTTTAATCCATGATGGCGTAGAGTAATACTAATGGTAATCTTTGAGACTGTGGTCCCAGCTCTCTTCAGGTCATTAACCAGATCCTCCCATGTAGTTTGTGGCTCATTCCTGACCTTACACAGAATCATACATACCCCATGATGCAAGATCTTGCATGGAGTCAAAGACCAAGTAAGGCCCCTTTCACATCAGCGGTAATCGCTGATTGCGGCAGTTGCGTTTTTTTCACGGCCGCATCTGCTGCCACACCTGCCGCACACTTACCGCAAGCCCCATAAACATTGCATGGGGCTTGCCGCAAGTGAACCGCAAGTGTGGCCGTTATGCGGTAACCATGAAAAAACCGCAACGATTACCGCTGATGTGAAAGCAGCCTAAGATTGACAGTCATCTTGTGTTTCGTCCAGTTACTAATAATTGCACCAACATCTGTTGCCTTCTCACCAAGCTGCTTGCCTAGAGTCCTGTAGCCCATCCCAGCCGTGTGCAGGTGTCCTTAGACAGCTCTTTGGTCTTGGCCATAGTGGAGAGGTTGGAGTGTGATTGAGTGTGTGGACAGATGTCTTTTATACAGATAACTAGTTCAAACAAGTGCAATTAATACAGGTAATGAGTGCACAGTAGGAGGGCTCCTTAAAGAAAAACTTACAGGTTTGTGAGAGCCAAAGTTCTTATTTCATGCCATAAAATGCAAATCAATTATGTAAAGATAATACAATGTGATTTTCAGGAATTTTTGTGGATTTTTTTCTGTCACAGTTGAAGTGTACCTACAATAAAAATTATACTAAACCTTATGAATATTTATATGCTTTCCCCGACCACCCTCTGTGATAGCGTCTGTGTTTGGTTGCAGTTAGACTGCGCACCCACCATCTGTGCTGGCATCTGGGATTGGTTGCCATACACACGCTAGTGTAAAAATAGATAAATAATTTGGCCTCCTGTATTTTTTATCCGCAGCACAGATAACGCAGACAGATGCAGCCTGCAGGCTGCTGCCGAGGGCTTTATCTTGGCTGAGTATCAAAAGACAGGGTACCCTGTAATATTTTTTTAATTATTTAAATAAATAGTTGTGGGGTTGATCCCAATTTCAATACCCAGCCAGTATAAAGCACACAGCTGGGGGCTGGTATTCTCAGGCTGGAGAGGTGCATGGACAGGGTTATTGGGCCCTACATTGACTAAAAATAAAAAGCCAAAGCAACCCCAGAATTATTAATAATAATAATAATAATAATAATAATAAAGCTTTATTTATATAGCGCCAACATATTCCGCAGCGCTTTACAATGTAGGGTTAGCGTACAGAAAATATACAGTAAGTAATTACAATAGAGAACAAATAAAGTACAATCATTGGGTACAAAAACAATAGGCATAGAATCAATGTGAAAAAAAAAAAATACAATAAATAAAGCAAGAAATGAAGGTGACCCTGCTCAAAAGAGCTTACAATCTACAACGGGATAGGGGTTGTACAAGGTGCCGGGGCTTATTGCACTGGTGGTCCAGGCATCTTGAGGAAATGGGGTATAGGGCTAAGCTTACATGAATGGTCATCAGTCTGTGTAGACCTTTATGGTTTGGTGGAGTTTGTAGAAGAATAATGTCCAGAGGATAGCCCATTCACTGTCTACAGTACAATGGACATGTTAGGGAGTATGATAGGCCGCCTTAAAAAGATGCGTCTTTAGGGATCGTCTGAAGCCATGCAAGTTGTGGATAGTCCTGATTTCTTTGGGTAAAGCATTCCAGAGGTTTGGTGCAGCTCTGGAAAAGTCTTGGAGCCGGGAGTGGGAGGATCGGATTAGTGCAGATGTTAGTTGAAGGTCATTTGAGGAACGTAGAGAGCGGGTGGGGTGATAGACAGAGATGAGGGAGGAGAGGTAGGGGGGAGCTGCACTGTGAAGAGCTTTGTGGGTGAGAACAAGCAATTTGAATTTGATCCTGTAGTATACGGGCAGCCAGTGCAATGACTGGCACAGAGCAGAGGCATCTGAGTAACGATTGGCCAGATGGGTGATCCTGGCTGCTGCATTAAGGATGGACTGGAGAGGAGAAAGTCTGGTGAGGGGGAGGCCGCTTAATAGAGAGTTGCAATAGTCAAGGCGGGAATGGATTAGGGCCACGGTGAGGGTTTTTGTTGTTTCCAGGGTGAGAAAGGGGCGGACTCTAGAGATATTCTTCAGGTGTAAGCGACAGGAGCGGACGAGAGATTGCGTGTGGGAGGAGAAGGAGAGATCGGTGTCAAATATAACACCCAGACAGCGAGCTTGCTGTCTAGGCGTTATCATGGTGCCGCACACTGAGAGAGAGATGTCCGATTTAGGGAGGTTAGTGGATGGGGGGAGCAGAAGAAGTTCAGTTTTGGAAAGGTTTAGTTTCAAATAGAGAGTGGACATGATATTGGAAACTGCAGCTAGACAGTCATTGGCGTTCTTTACTACCGCAGGGGTAAGGTCAGGGGCTGAAGTGTATAGTTGAGTGTCATCAGCATAAAGATGGTACTGGAAGCCAAATCTGCTGATGGTCTGTCCAATCGGGGCCGTGTAGAGAGAGAAGAGGAGAGGGCCAAGGACTGAACCCTGAGGGACCCCAATAGTGAGGGAAGAGGGGGGGAAGTGGAGCCAGCAAAAGATACACTGAAAGAGCGGTCAGAAAGATAGGAGGAGAGCCAGGAGAGAGCAGTGTCCTTTATGCCAATGGAGAGCAGCATAGAGAGTAGGAGCTGATGGTCGACAGTGTCAAAAGCTGCAGAGAGATCAAGGAGAATAAGCAGAGAGTGGTCACCATTACGTTTTGCTGTCAGAAGGTCATTGGTCACTTTGATGAGGGCAGTTTCTGTGGAGTGAAGGGGGCGGAAACCAGACTGTAATGGATCTGAAGAGAGTGAGCGGAGAGGTAACGGGTGAGGCGGGAGTAGACCAGGCGCTCCAAGAGTTTAGAGATGAAGGGGAGATTGGAGACTGGTCTGTAGTTATTTGTGCAGGATGGGTCGAGAGTGGTTTTCTTTAATAATGGAGTAATGATCAAGTGTTTGAAGGAGGAGGGGAAAATGCCAGAAGAGAGGGAGAGATTGAAGATTTTGGTTAGATGAGTGGTGACGACTGGAGAGAGGGACTGGAGCAGGTGTGGAGGGAATGGGGTCGGTAGTGCATGTGGTGGGACGAGAGGAAGATAGGAGCCTGGAGACTTCTTCTTCTGTGACTGGGTCAAATGTGGAAAGTGAACCGGAGGGGATGTGAGGAAGAATGGGGGTGGCAGCGCTTGGAGGCTGAGAGCTGATTTCCTGGCGGATGTTGTCTATTTTATCCATGAAGTAGGAAGCCAGGTCGTCAGCACAGAGGTCGGTGATGGGGGCCTGCACTTTAGGACTGAGGAGAGAGTGAAAGGTGTCAAAGAGTTTTTTTGGATTGTTGGATAGTGAGGAGACCAGGGTGGTGAAGTAGGTCTGTTTGGCAAGGTGAAGGGCAGAGTTGTAGGTTTTGAGCATGAATTTATAGTGGATGAAGTCTCCTGGTGAGCGAGTTTTCCTCCATAGGCGTTCAGCACTCCTGGAGCATCGCTGGAGGAATCGGGTTTGTGATGTGAGCCAGGGCTGTTTTGTTCTCTGTTTGGAGGTTCTGCGGGTGAGGGGCGCTACTTGGTCCAGGGAGCTTCTGAGAGAGTCATTGTAGTGATTTACTGCCTGATCTGGAGAAGAGATTGAAGAGATTGGGGACAGAGATGAGATGAGGGAGTCTGTGAGTGCTTGAGGGTTAATGGCCTGTAGATTTCTGGATGTGTGATAGGTAGGCTTGGGCTGTGTTGGCCGAGGGTTAGTGAGTGAGAAGGAAAGAATGTTGTGGTCAGAGAGTAGAGTTGAGTTATCCAAGGGGAGGATGAGCAGAGTCGGGTAAAGACAAGGTCAAGGGTGTTACCGTTTTCGTGTGTCTTAGAGGTTGAGAGCTGTGATAGGCCAAGAGAGGTAGTTAGAGATAGGAGCTGGGATGCAGATGGGGAGATGGGGCTGTTTATGGAATGTTAAAGTCTCCCAGAATAAGGGTTGGTAAATCTGAGGACATGAAATGCGGGAGCCAAGCGGAGAAATGGTCGAGGAACTGGGTGGGTGACCCTGGGGGGCGGTATACCACTGCTACTTTGAGGGGGAGGGGATGGAATAGCCTAATGGTATGGACCTCAAAAGAAGGGAATGAGAGTGATGGGGCTGGAGGAATGACCTGGAAAGTACATTGTGGGGACAGGAGGAGGCCGACTCCACCGCCACGTCTGTTCCCAGGTCTAGGGGAGTGAGAGAAGTGTAAGCCGCCGTAAGAAATAGCAGCAGGGGAAGCAGTGTCTGAATCCTGGATCCAGGTTTCTGTGAGGGCCAGCAGGTTAAGAGAGTTGGTAAGAAAGTAACTGTGAATGAAAGGAAGTTTGTTGCATACAGACCGTGGATTCCAGAGAGCGCAATTAAAAGAGGGAGGTGAAGGTGTGCAGGTGATATTAATAAGGTTAGTGGGGCTTCTGTGTGAGGTGGGAGAGGGGTTGAAGTTAGCAGATGGTGGACCAGGGTTGGGAGAGATATCACCTGAGAGGAGCAGCAGTAAAAAGAGAAAGAGCAGATAGTTTTTGGGATTAGGACATGATTTATTATGACAAGCTTTGGAATATGATGGGCTGAGAGTCTTCAGTAAACTGAAGATCGCATGGGAGCTGTACATAGAGTAGGGCAGGAGAGAGGGGCTGATGTGAATGAGTGGTGATGGAGGGGGGATGGGGTGATAAAAGTTGGTGGCGAGAGCACATAAGAAAACAAACAGTGAAATACAAGACATGGTAAAGATTAGAAGTGAATGGAGTTATGCACAGTGTTGGAGTGTCCCTCTATGTCATTGTATTCCAGCAAGAGCGCATAGAACAATAGATGGTGAAGTAAAGGACATGGTGATAGGGAAAGGAAAAGACGTTTTAATTTTTTTTTTTTTCCTCTCCCTGTTAAATAGGGTGGCTTACCTGACTCCTGCCCTGACTAACTGCCATGAAATAACTGCATCCACTTAGCATTCAATGCCACTTTGCATGAGATGCCACACGTGTCTGACCCCCCACACGTGTACCCCTTAAGAATGAGCTAAATTTATAGAAGACACTATCAGAATCAGGTGAGGGGGCTTGTGGGAGGAAACATGGTATCAGGTAATTAGCAGCTACAAGGAACAGCAGGGGTGCAAGAGGATGAAAGGGCAAGACTCCCTCCACACTATAACACCTCCAACAGATAACTATTACAATCTGCCAAATTGTCATATACTGGTGAGTGAGTAATGTAATGCATAGAGATGACACGGGAAGCTTAACAATAAGTGCAGTGTTGGAATATTACCATGAGACTATAAGTCAAGCTGATATTGCTATGGCGATCATTGCAGCAATCACAGGTATATTAACATGCACTGTTACAATGGCTTGATTGAAAATAGATGACAGCAAGCAGTGTTGGAATATTACCATGAGACTATAAGTCAAGCTGATATTGCTATGGCGATCATTGCAGCAATCACAGGTATATTAACATGCACTGTTACAATGGCTTGATTGAAAATAGATGACAGCAAGCAGTGTTGGAATATTACCATGAGACTATAAGTCAAGCTGATATTGCTATGGCGATCATTGCAGCAATCACAGGTATATTAACATGCACTGTTACAATGGCTTGATTGAAAATAGATGACAGCAAGCAGTGTTGGAATATTACCATGAGACTATAAGTCAAGCTGATATTGCTATGGCGATCATTGCAGCAATCACAGGTATATTAACATGCACTGTTACAATGGCTTGATTGAAAATAGATGACAGCAAGCAGTGTTGGAATATTACCATGAGACTATAAGTCAAGCTGATATTGCTATGGCGATCATTGCAGCAATCACAGGTATATTAACATGCACTGTTACAATGGCTTGATTGAAAATAGATGACAGCAAGCAGTGTTGGAATATTACCTGTATGAAGAGAAGAGAGGACGAATGTTAGTCAACTGCCATGAAATAACATTAGTTTGGTTCTTCCATTAGATGCTCCAAATCCTGGGGCTTTACTTGGGTCATCCCAATTGCCCTGGTGCAGTTGCAATCTGGATAATATAATAGTTAATGATAGCAGTGAGAAGTGGTGACGTCACTGAGTTCACTAGAGTTCATAACTGAGGACTTCTCCATTGCCTTCATTGAACTCAGTTGAACAAAGTGCTTAATTAACAGATTTAAGAGCATGGCAGCACATCGGTTAAGCAATCTAGCAGCAGGATCACCTGAGTTCACAGCTGTAGGTTCCTTTGGTGTGAACTCCGGTGACATGAATGCCGGATTGCCAGACTGCTGGGCCGCCATGTCCCGCAATCTGGCAGTTTGGCAGACAGGTCACCTAAGTTCCCACTTGTTCAAAAATAATAATTCACAAAAAAAACACAATTTCAGAAAAACTCACCAAAAGCAGCCATAAGGTCTGATACCAAATGCATTTAGCAGGATGCAGCAGACCCCAATGATAAAGCCAGAGGCAATACACGTGCAAGATACTGATGCAACAACCACACTCAACCTGCAATAAGATGGAGGGGTTAATTGGTGGTATTCTATATGCACACAGGTGGGGTTTCCATATTGCGTCAGTCACACAAGCGCGTGAGATGCACTGTGTCTGTATGCAGCCTATTGATCACGCCCATTCCATTAGATCAGGTGGGCTGCCCAGCACTATATAAATACACCGCACAGAACAGACGCCCCAAAGGGCCCGGCTGCATCCTGCATAAAGATTTTAAAAAGTGCAATAAAAAATAATATAAAATATGAATAGTAATGTAAGGTATTGGTAGATATTTTGGCCCAAAATTCATAAGCTTGTAACTCACATCAAGGGTCCCCATGCTTACAAATCCATAACACTATATTCAAAAATAATAATTCACAAAAATGGACATCATTTAAAAAAAAAATTACCAAAAGCAGCCATAAGGTCTGATATCAAATGCAGAATGCAGCAGGACCCAATGATAAAAGTGGGGCTAAATATAGGTGCAAGATACCGATACAAAAAACACTCTCAACCTGCCACATCATGGAGGGGGTGATTGGTTGTATTTTATATGGACACAGATGAGCTTTCCATAGGGCGTCAGTAACACAAGCACGTGAGACGCAAAGTATACATCCTATTGATCATGTTTATACTATTAGATTGAGCAGGCTGCCCAGCACAATATGAATGCACCGCACATGACAGATGCCCCAGTGAACTCAGTTGAATCCGTTGCCAGTTTGAGGGACATGGTGGCACAACTTGGTTCAACTGAGTTCACACTATGTGAATCTACAGTTGTGAACTCAGTTGAGCCCACTGCCAGATTGCCAGACTGTTGTGCTGCCTTGCTCTGCAATCCTTCAATCTGGCACTAGGATCAGCTGTGTTCACTGATGGCAGTGGGGAAGTTCTCAGCCATGAACTCTGGTGAACACAGTGATGTCACCACGTCTTGCAGAAGCATGAGACGTTACCTAGACCATATCATGATATTAACATTTTTTCAGACCTCTCAAAGGAAACATTGTCCAAACGTAGAATTTTGACACCTGTCACCAAGATATTGAGGGCTAATGGTATTATGTATAGATGGCTCTCCCAGACCAGAATTAACTTTAACCCTAGAACGCATACCTGGGGCCTCGCAGGCCTGCCAGGTTACTTGTTTTCTATTTTCTGTAAAATTACTTTAGTTTGAATTTTGAAAATCTAGGTAATCCTCAGGTATATAGTTGTTAGTAATTTCCAGTTATTCATATATTTTTATGTTACAGACATTTCGGTATAACAACCTTTTTTTGGGACTGCCCCATATTCACGCACCTGGGGCCTTTTAGGCCTATACTAGGTTTACATGTGATACTCAGTCTTTTTGTCTGTATTGTTGCTGGGCAAGAACTTTTATGACTCTGCTATTGCTGGGAAGAGTGTGGATTCTGCATGACAACATGGTCATGTGATCTTGGAAGGGAGGCTCCCTCACAAATTCATGTGTCTCTGACACATGGTGTCTTATAAAGTCAAGAAAGAAAAATCCGTGATATTACTGAGTACAACGCATCACGATGGAAGTATTGACACCAATGACAGGAAAAAAAACCCTGAAATCATACTGCATTATAATAAGACAAAAGGAGGTGTCAACAAGATGGACGAAATGATTGGAGAGTATTCGTGCAAAAGGCAGACAAACGTTGGCCTGTTGCCCTTTTTTCCAATATCCTTGATGTGTCAGCCCTCAATAGCTACATTGTTTATTGTCAAACTAATCCAGAATTCCATGCCAACAGGAAAGACAAGAGACGTCTATTTTTGACAGAACTTTGTTATGAACTTTTGATGCCTACTATGATGGAGAGAAGCAGCATGATATGCTTATCAAGGCAAACTACAGAGGCAATGATCTGATGTGGAATATGCTTTCTGGAAGATCCAGAGCAAAGAGAAAAAAAAGAAAGCGCTGCTATCTTTGTCCTGCAAAGAAGGAAAGAAAATCGGAGCATTTCTGTTCTACTTGCGGACAAAATGTATGCAAGGAACATTCAGCCGAAAAAATAATATGCGAGAATTGTCAGGGGAATATGTAAAGTTACAAATAAATATTCCTGCACCAAGTTTGCTACAACCAAAAAATGTTTTCATAAAAAAATAGCATATAGAATGCCTATATTTAGCATGCCCGTTTACTTACTTTTTTGCTGTTTTATGCACATAATTCTGTTTTGAAATATACACATCTTAGGCTGTGTTCCCAGTAGCGCTGGGGTTCGCCAGAAGGGGATGCATAATGGATCTGACCTCCTGGTAACTCCAGCTAAGGCTGCCGGAATGGCAGGATTCCGCCAGCCTTAGCTGGGGTCACCAGGAGGTCAGATCCATTACGGATCCCCTCCTGGCGGACCGCATCGCTACTGGGAATGCATCCTTTTTTTTAAAATCAAATATATTTTTATTGACAAAGCATCCAACATGGTATTCCACAGTACATTCATTAACATTTGTCTCAGGTAATTTTCCCCCTTATTTTCCATAAACAATACAAACCCATGAACTCCCTCTCCCTCCCCCCCAATATCTCCCACCCCTCCCCCTTCGAGCCAAGCGGTTATACTGTGTTGCACATATGTTTGAAACAAATACAGACTTCAGCTCAATCCCCTCTATCCCATTATATAGAAGACGCTTCCCCCCTGGTTAGAAACTCTATCCCCTCCCGTAGGTGAGCCACGGTGACCAAATTCTCTCATAACAGTCTAGTTTACCCCTCTTCCGGTATACCCCTCTTTCCATAAGAGAAACATATTTTGCTCGTTCCATAAATTCCTGTCTCGATGGTGGTTCTGCATCAATCCAATGCCGAGCGACCAACTTTCATGCTATATAGAGTAGCCTGGCTATGGCCGTCTTTGAAAATTCCTCTGTCTGGATTTCATCCACATATTCTAGTATGCACACTTTCAGATCCCTAGGCACTACACAACTATATGCACCCCCACTCTGTTTAACACCCTTATCCAAAAACCAGTCAGTTTTGGGCAGTACCACAACATGTTGAGCAGGTCCGCCGGTTCCCCCCGACATCTGGGACACTCAGCATTAGATTTGAAATGTATCTTATGTAAGAATTCTGGGGTACGGTACACCCTGTATAAAACATAAAGTTGAGATAGCCTGCCTGGTTCACATATTGATTGTTTCGGTACCCACTCTAAAATAGATTCCCATTGATCATCTTCTATTGTCCCAACTTCCTGTTCCCATCTCAGCCTAGCATTAGACGGATGTTGTAGCAAAAAGGTGTTTAAAATGTCCCGATATGTAGTTGCAATTACTCCTTTCGTGGGACCTCCTTCACACACATAGTCCAGTACAAGATCCGTCTGGATCGTCAGTACCCTCTGTTTTGCTTGTGCCCCCATAGCGTGTCTCATTTGCAAGTACTGAAATATCCCTGTCTCTCTCAGCCCAAATTCTTCCCGTAGTCTCGAAAATGGCTTAAGCGTCTGTCCATCCCGGACTTGTTTTGCTAAGACTATGCCCCGGTCTCTCCACTCCCCCAGGTATCCCAGCTTTTCTATTTCCGGAAGGTTGGAATTATGCCATAGCGGGGAATAGTCCGTCAATCCCTCCACCCCTCGGAGCCTCTTCAACTTATCCCAGATAACATGTATTAGCCGAATAGTCGGGCATTGTTTTCCCAGTGTTTGAAATGTCCCATCTTCCACCCCAAGTATTAACGGGCACCTATTAGTCACCCCCTCTATAACCTTTTGAATAGAAGGCTGAGCCGCTTTTTGTGTCCATCCTCTCATATGTTGAGACTGCGCCGCCACATAATATAGATAGGGATTTGGTAGGGCTAGTCCACCCTCGTCCTTAGGTCGCTGAAGAAGTTCCAATCTCAGCCTTGCCAACCTCTTACCCCAAATCAACCCACGGAACAACGAATTGATATGTGTAAACCTAGACTGTGGAATAGAGATCGGGGCATTATGGAAAACATATAGTAACTTAGGCATCAGCACCATCTTTATTAAGTTCACCCTTCCCACCACAGACAGGTGTAGCCTATTCCACGCCTTCATCTTATCTTTAATAACCTCTAGAACCGGTCCCAGATTTAAATCCAAATACTTTGCAACAGGGGTTGACACCCATATTCCCAGATATTTAAACCTATCCACTACTTTGAGGCCCCCGCTTTCCACCACCGCCGAAACCCCTTCATCCACTGGAAACAGGGTAGATTTGTTCCAGTTGATCTTAAGCCCAGACATATAACCATATTGTTCAATAAGCCACATGGCTCTCGTCATGGAAGCACCCGAGTCCTGCAGAAATAGTAGAATATCATCTGCGTACATTGCTATTCGTTCCACCACCCTACCATATCGGAAGCCAATAACTTCCGTATCTCTTCTCAATTTTTCCGCAAGTGGTTCCACAACGAGAGCAAACAGCAGTGGGGAAAATGGGCATCCCTGTCGAGTACCCCTTTTCAGCATGATCGGCCCAAAAAGTGCCCCATTAACTCTTACTCTGGCCTCCGGTTGGGTATGTAGTAATCGTATCCATGATACAAAACCTGGGCCAAATCCCATGGCATCCAACACTTTCCACAGGAATTGCCAGTTCACACAGTCAAATGCTTTTTGGGCATCCAACGAGGCTATTACCCTCCTACCCGTGTTGTCAGCTGGCAGTAGATCTACTAGGCATAAACCCAGACTGACCCGGGTGCACCAAGGAGCTTATCACCCCCGTCAATCTATTGGCTAATGTTTTTGCAAGAATTTTAACACCAACGGGTAGGAGAGAAATCGGCCTATAAGAATCTGGCAACCCAGGGTCCTTACCCTCCTTCGGCAATACGACAATCGTCTCCTCCCGCATGGACCTTGGCAATATCCCGTCCTCTCTGGAGCATTCCAGTACCTCCAGCAACTTAGGTAACAGTACCTCCTCAAGTCTTTTATAAAGTTCAACCGGCAACCCATCAGCCCCCGGTGCCTTATCGTTAGCCATAGACAACAATGCCACACTAAGTTCCTCACTCGTTATCGATGCCTCCAGCATAGCCCTGTCTCCTTCAGATAGCCTCGGCAGGTTCAGACCATCCAAGTAGTCCTCCATCCCGTCCATGTCAACCTCCGCCCCAGAGGAATATAGCGACTCATAGAATTCCCGAAACACTTCCCCAATGCCAGCAGAGTTCGTTATTTTGACTCCATCAGAGTCAGTTAGTGAGTAGACAAATGGGGTTTTCCTCTGTGCCGAAGCCACCAAGGACAATAGATGTCCAACCGCCTCTCCCTCAGCAAAAAATGCCATACGTCTAAACTCATTCCGCTTAAGTGATTTATCAAGCAGAAATGCATCTAAATCCGCCTGGACATCACGTAATCTGGACGCAAGGCCACCATCCCCTCCCATTAGTAAGGTCTCTTCCGCCTCCTTCACCATTTTCAATTTTATCTCTTCTTCTAATCTCGTCTTGGATTTACGCAGGTTGACCTCTTTAGACAATATTCCCCTCAAGTAAGCTTTCATAGTATCCCAAACTACGGACGGAGCAGCGGACCCAGCATTAAATTAAAAAAATTCCCTAGTCAGTCGTTCTATCTGCTCCATATCAATAGATTGTAGCCACATTGGATGTAGCTTCCAGTTTAATCTGTTCTCTGTCAGTTGTTCCCCCATTCTTACGGACACACATACCGGTTTATGATCAGAGAGGACCCTGGGAAGATACTCCACAGTCAAGACAAGTTCATCCATGCGGTCGTTCCCTAAAGCCATGTCAATACGTGAGAGAGTGTTATAGGTAGTCGAGTAGCAAGAATAGCATCTCACCTCAGGATTCCGTACCCCCCAAACATCCCTGAGTCCCAATTCTCCAAGGAGTAACCCAAAGGGTGTACTACGTCCACTAGTTCTGTGATGACTACTTCGGAATCTATCCCAATACTCATCCTGTACATTATTCAGATCTCCCACCAGAAGCACCGGTATATCTCCCATGTGTCCCAGCCATTCCATCATTTCTTTAATCTTTCCACTGGAATATGGCGGCGAATATACAACGCCACCACAGCTATCAAGCACCCTTGAAGTCTACAGATCACAATGACATATTGCCCATCCCCATCAATGCGCGTCTTCACCTCCTTGTATTTAGTCGTTCTAGGTATCAGCACAGAGACTCCTCTGGAGTACGTAGAATATGTGGAATGATAAGATTCCTGTAGCCACCTTTTCCGCAGGAGGTCTAGTTTATGTTCTACCATATGGGTTTCTAGTAGGCAGATAATTTCGGGCTTCTGGTCCAGGATATATTGAAACACTGCGGCCCTCTTGGTAGCGTCAGATAGCCCTCTCACATTCCAGTTAAGCACTTTACTGATTGCCATCAATTAATCTGAAGTCTAATCAGTACAATAGTCTATTGTAATTTCTCCACCGCCTGGCCCCTTCCCTTTTCCAACTCCCTGTACTCCCCCCCCCTTCCCCCTGCCAACCCCCTAGTAACCAAAAACAAGCGTCACTCCCTTGTAACGCGGGTCTCCAGATCTCAGCCGGAAGCATCTGTACCTCTCCCTGTAGCATTTTCTCCCGCCTTAATGAACCTTATATAAATTTATTGTAAAGTAATATCGGTAATTCTGAACATATCCTCCCTCCCAATTAGCAATTATCACCCGTAGATAAATTCCCCTCCCTCCACATCCATAAAATACAGTGCATATCATCATAACAACAATTCCGTAGGTCACCTAAGAGGAGAAAAAGAGAACAACAAACAGGATTAAACATTTGGGCTATATTACAGGCCTATATCAAGTATGCAAGCATATTAGCCGACCCATCCCCTTAAGGATCCTACGTCAATATGAAGTTCACCTAGGAAAGGAAAAAATGAGAGCAATATAATAATAAGAAAAAAGTTATATGTAAAAAAATAAAACCACTTATAGAATAGAGCCACAAAGATACGTAGATCTCCCAGAGGTGTCTCAGGCAGTTTCCCCCAGATAGACCAGTTCACTCGTCTCGAGCAGAGAATTCAGTCATAACTCATAACTCGGCAGTGTGTCTCTCATCCGTCGTGTGCTCTTAGACGCTTAGAATTTGTGTCCAACCAATTATTCGCATCCTCCGGTGAAAGAAAAAACTGCGCCTTCCCCATGGCCTCCACCCGCAGTTTGGCTGGAAAGAACATAGCATACTGTAATCCCATGTCTCTCAATCTCTTCTTCACTGCAGTAAATTGTTTCCTCTGTTTCTGCACTGTGGGTGAATAATCCGGGTATATTGCAATGTCCTGACCGTTATATGACATATCCTCTGCGTCTCGTGCCTTCCTCAGTATAATGTCTCTGTCCCTATAATTTAGAATCCGGGCTAGGATAGTGCGTGGCTCTGATCCTGGTGGTCGGGGTTGCATCGGCACCCTATGGGCCCGTTCAACAGCATACACCTTGGTCAGAGATAATTCACCAATCTTATCTTTCAGGCATTGTTCTATGAAGGCAGTGGGATCCCTTCCCTCTGCCTTTTCAGGGAACCCCACTATCCTTAAATTTTTCCGTCTAGATCTGTTTTCCAGATCATCATTTTTTGCTATAGTTTCAGCCAGCAGTTTATCCTTTCTGGAATCAGATCTTTGTAGCTGCTGCACTCTGTCCTCTGTGGCACTGACTCTGCCCTCCATTTCAGTCATCCTAATATCAGACTTCTTTAATGTCCCCTTAATAGCAGCAATCTCTCCTTGCAGGCCCTGTACATTAGTGGCCACAGTGTTCAGGGTGGATTTCATTGATGTTATGAGGGAAAATAAGTCCTTCATTGTGGGCTCCTCTGGTATTTCCTGTCCTGCTGTTGTTCCACCATCTCATCCTCCCTTGCTGTAGCCTCTCCGCTCACCTCCATGCCACCCTCAGATCCACCTCCATCCTCCTCTTCCCGGCCATCATGTTCCTCCTCACCCACCTCTGCTGCATCACCGCCGTGGGCGAATCGCAGCAGCTTCGCCGCCGCCGCCATGCGCCTTCGGCAGGCCGCGTTCTCCTTTTCGGCCTCCATGCGAGCGGTGATGCCATCTTGCGACCCGCTCCATCCACCAGCGCCCGCGTCCTGCTGGCGTCTGCGGGTCATGGGGCTTCGGCGGTGACTCCGGGAGTGGGCTCCGGGTGCAGGGCAGGCTCCCCTCACCGATGGGGGTCTCTCCGGTGCAGAGGAAAACAGCACCGATTAGGATAATAGTAAAGGCTCAGCGGGAGCTCTCCCTGGCACGTCCGCTCACATGCCCGGCTAAGCCACGCCCCCCCGGGAATGCATCCTTACTTTGCAATTGTAAAATAAATTTATTCCGTGTTATTTGCACACAGGCCTAAAAGGCCCCAGGTGCATGAATATGGGTAGTCCCAAAAAAAGGTTGTTATACCGAAATGCCTATAACATAAAAATATATGAACAACTGGAAATTACTAACAACTATATACCTGAGGAATACCTAGAGTTTCAAAAATCTAACTAAAGTAATTTTACAGAAAATAGAAAACAGGTAACCTGGCAGGCCTGCGAGGCCCCAGGTATGCGTCCGCCAGCTTTAGCTGGGGTCACCAGGAGGTCATATCCATTACGGAATCCCGTCCTGGCGGACCCCAGCGCTAGTGGGAATGCATCCTTACTTTGCAATAAACTTTGAAAAGTATTTTTTTTTAGTTATTCCATGATAATTGTAAACAGGCCTAAAAGGCCCCAGGTGCGTGAATGTGTAGATTTCTATGGGTATGCATTCTAGGGTTAAGCGGGGTCCTACTTCTCATGTGATAGACGGATTGGAGGAGGGACTTCAACTTTTAAGAGAGCTTGGCATTGCTGACCCGCCAGTAACCTGAATACTTATATTGGGTTAAACAGAACTTAATTTTGAAACGCTGAGGTGATTACCCTTAGATGTATATAATACATTATTAATTGTTGTGGGTGAGAGGCCTTTTTTCTCCCCAAGGAGCTTTTTCCATCAGTTAGTTGTAACTGCTCCATATAGTCCTTTAGTCTGTTACTGTATATATTTCTTGATATTATTCTGTTCTTGTTTTATTCTTTCTTTTTTCTTTTAGTACTTATTGACACGATGAATGTTTTATATTTCATTCCACAAATCTCTTGGCTGCATGGTTTAGTAAGTCTTTTCTCTACTGACGTTACTTCGTTTATTTGCTTTTATGGCCATTAATTTCATGTCCCTGAATGTACATGGCCTAAATTCCCCTCATAAGAGGTATCTACTGTGGAGAGACATATTTAGATTTAAAGTAGATATTGCAGGGTTGCAGGAGACTAAGTTTTCTAATGATAATCCTCCGAAATTTGAAAATAAATTATTTTCATCTATTATCTTAGCCTCTCAGAAAAAAAAGAAGGCGGGTGTCGCCTTTTTGATTAGAAATAACATCCAATTTGAACAGGAGACTGTTATTGCAGATACAGAGGGAAGATATATAATTTTAATCTGTAGGCTTAGTGGTGTCTATTATACCTTGGTTACTCTGTATGCCCCTAATAAGGGTCAGATTAGATTTTTGAAAGAGTTAATGATTTTAATTTCGGAAAATCGTAAGGGTTCTTTGATTCTCTTTGGGGATTTTAATGTAATACCTGATGCATTTTTTGATTCCTCTGGAACTCGTGGAGTTTCTAATTTAACCTTGAATCCTTGGATTGATAGAGAGAGCTTATATGACGTATTTCGATGTATTCATTCCACTTCTAGAGAATACACATACTACTCGCTTCCCAGCTTTCCTTATCTAGAATAGATCTAGTTCTAGCTGATAGTGTCTTTATATATGAAATTAAAAAGATCAATATCCTGCCAAATACTTGGTCTGATCATTTCCTGATGGAGTTAGTATTGAGACATTGTGGTTAGCCCATAAAACAGTAGTTAGGGGCAAGTTGATTGAACTAAATTCACGTCTCAAAAAACAATCTAATGCCAAACTTGCATCTCTGGTAGCTGACATTCGCACCCTAGAAGAATCACAAATAGCGTCTCCTTCTTCGTCTACCCAGCTTAAAATCTTAAAGCTTAGAATAGAATTAAGGTCCCTTTTAATTTCTGACTATAACAAAATGATTCAGTCTTCTAAACTAAATTACTATATTTGTCACAATAAACCTAATACATTTTTCGCCCATCGAATAAAACTGATGAGACAAAAGAGGAGGATTCTACTAATCAAAAACAAGCAGGGGTTGACTTACAGACACCCAGAGGATATTTCAAGTGAATTTCTGCACTTTTATAAAAACCTTTATAATTTAAATTTAAGTCCAGGGGCTGTACAACCCTCTCTGTTGGATATTAACTCTTTTCTGGGTTCCTTGAGCATTCCCTCTCTGACTACTGAAGAGGTGGATCTTCTTAATTGTCCCTTTCAAAATTCTGAGATTACAGAAGCAGTGAAATCCCTCAAAACTGGGAAATCACCTGGGCCCGATGGATTATCTAATGAATATTTCAAAAATTTTGCTCACATCCTGACACCTTATTTAACTAGACTTCTTAATTCGGCCTCCATGTCATCCCTTCTTCCTGCAGAAATGCAGGAAGCATTAATTACAGTCATTCCCAAGGATAAAGGGGATGCCCTAAATGTCAGAGATTATAGGCCCATTTTGCTCTTAAACACTGATGCTAAAATTATAGCCAAAGTTGTTGTTAATAGACTATCTAAGTATACAACTTGCTTAATTCATACTGACCAAACGGGTTTTGTCAGTGGCAGAGGTACTATGGACGCCACGAGAAGATTATTCCATATTAATCATATGTAGAAAGGTCAAATCTTCCCACTTTGCTGATTTCTCTAGATGCCGAAAAGGCTTTTGACCGAGTAAATTGGCTGTTTTTATTTCAGTCCCTTAAAAAATTTGTTTTTTCTGGTCCCATATTTAATATTATTAGAGCTTTGTATTCCCATCCATCCGCCAAAATTCTAAAAAATAATGTTGCGTCTGACTCCTTTAGAATTACCAATGGAACTCGACAAGGATGCCTTCTGTCCCCTACTTTATTTAATTTCTTTTTAGAACCATTGGTGGAGGCAATACGGTCACATGAGGGGATTCGGGGATGTCCATTACATGGGCGTCAACACGTTGCATCTTTATTTGCAGACGATTTACTGATTATTCTATCAGATCCTCTGGTGTCTCTTAGGAATCTGTTGGACATTGTTGAGAGATTCTCTGGAGTCTCTCATTATAAATTGAATACTAATAAGACACAGGTTTTGCCCTATCATATTGAACATCACCTATTAGATATTCTAAAAACTGAATTTAATATCTCCTGGTCACTGTCAGAAATTCCCTATTTGGGAATCACCATTACTAAACCTCTATCTAACATGGTTGATAAAAATTTATCAGATATTGTTAAATCCCTTTCGAAAGATGTGTCTTATCTGTCTAATTTAGAGGTTTCCTGGACGGGACGTATTGCGGCCTATAAAATGTTGCTACTTCCCAAAATTCTATACCTCTTCCGTTCCCTCCCTGTGGTCATCCCTCAGGAATATTTTAAACGTCTCCAGACACAACTTAGCCGATTTATTTGGTGAGGGAAATTTCCTAGAATTGCAGCTACCACTCTTGAAAAACATAAATTACATGGAGGTTTAGGTATCCCCAATCTTAGCGCCTATTATCTAGCTATCATTACTCAAATTAGTTCACGATGGTGGAGTACTGAATAGTCACCATCCTGGGTAAATATAGAACGATCCATCATGAAGCAACAGAATCCTGCATAGTTTATTGTTTTATACCTCCTTAGTCCAAAAAACAGACTTCCCCTAGAAACCCCACTTAAGGCCACTATCAAGGCTTGGAGGACGGTTAATCAGATCTCTAAAACCATCTTCTCTCCAGTTTCTCCTGTCTGGCTCCCATTAGATATTTTTTCCTGCTTGTGTCCATCTCTTAATTTGACTATCTGGAAGAGTAGGAATATTAGGTATGTGTCTGACGTGTTTGATGGTGAGAGGTTAGCATCTTTTGAGGTTGTGTCTTCTCGTTTGAGCCTACCTGAATCTGACAGACCTACTTGGACTTTACTGCATGAGACTTTAAACAGCCCACGTCTAGATTTTACACTACCTAACAATACTGACCTCCTACTTCGTCACACTGGAAGCCAACTTGTGTGGAAAACTAATAATATCTATAAAACCTTTAATAAGAATGTGACTTTTAATAATTCTAGATTCTATACAGTATGGGATCACCAACTTGACATCGATAATCATACTTTACATAACCAGTTGCCCATCATTTTAAAAAATATTTACTCCTCTGTCCCCTGCTCAACACTTCTGGAAACTCAATATAAAGTATATACCAAGTGGTATTTTACACCTTTAAAACTGCATAAGATAGACCCTACTGTTTCTAATTTATGTTGACTAGTGAGATCTGTCCGTCATATTTTTTGGTCATGCTCAAAGTTACGTTCCTTTTGGTTAGATGTCCAGTCCCTGATCAATTTAGTTTTAGACTTAGACATGGTCTTAACTTTTGACTCTGCTGTATTCTTGATTGGGATATGCGATCTCCCAAAATGTAAAAGATTCTTGGCCTTACATATTCTATTAGTAGCTAAACATTTTATCGCCTCTAGGTGGAGGAGTGATTGTGTTCCATCCATAGAGGACTTTATGGATTGCATAGCATTGCACAACTCATTTGAATTCACGTTTGCTCTTAGAGAGGGTATGCATGCTAGATTGAAGTACATGACGAAATGGGCGAGTTGGGTTCGAATGTATATACCGACTCTTACATTTCATCTGCCCTAATTTAGCCTGAATTTCTCCATTTATCATTTGATTGTACTTAGTTTGCTAAGAGCTAATTAGTTGTTGTTTTTTTTTTTTAGATACTCATAATCGTCGTGTCAGTTGTAAATATTTGGTTATTTTATTTCTTTTATATATGTCTGCCTCCCTCGCACTCCCCTCCCTGCTCAACATGGTCGCCTTCTATGGAATTGGACTATGAATAAAGAAAAAATCAAACGCCGGTGAGTGCGTTTTTTTTTGCCTTTTTCTGAGCTTTTATATATGTCTTTTGTATTTATTGTTTTTCTCTTATATTATTTATTTCTTCTCTGAATTTGTATACTATGCATTCATTATATTTATAATTTATGTATATGTTGAAATTCTTTCATCTCAACTTACTTTTGTTGTTTCCCTGTTGACTAATAAATATATCTTTAAATATAATGCTGTGTATGTATTTAGGTGCTTCTTAAACTGAAAAAAGGATCATGCCATGTTCTGGAATACGGTTTATGAAGATATGAGTAAACGAATAAACCTAATTAACTTTTAAATGAGAGTGGTTCCTATAACTATCTTGAAAACCAGCAAGTGAATGAGTAGCCCCATTAGACAGTGTGAATAGTCTATACAGTGCCTACAAGTAGTATTCAACCCCCGCAGATTTAGGTGGTTTGATAAGATGCCAATAAGTTAGAGCCTTCAAACTGCAAACGAGAGTAGGATTTATTAACAGAAGCATAAATCTTACAAACCAAAAGTTATGTTGCTCAGTTGAATTTTAATAAATTTTAAACATAAAAGTGTGGGTCAATTATTATTCAACCCCTAGGTTTAATATTTTGTGGAATAACCCTTGTTTGCAATTACAGCTAATAATCGTCTTTTATAAGACCTTATCAGGCCGGCACAGGTCTCTGGAGTTATCTTGGCCCACTCCTCCATGCAGATCTTCTCCAGTTATCTAGGTTCTTTGGGTGTCTCATGTGGACTTTAATCTTGAGCTCCTTCCACAAGTTTTCAATTGGGTTAAGGTCAGGAGACTGACTGCGGACCAGATGGCCAGGCCCCTTGGCCCAGAAACAGCCCCACAGCATGATGCTGCCACCACCATGCTTGACTGTAGGGATGGTATTCTTGGGGTCGTATGCAGTGCCATCCAGTCTCCAAACGTCCAGTGTGTGGTTGGCACCAAAGATCTCGATCTTGGTCTCATCAGACCATAGAACCTTGAACCAGTCTGTCTCAGAGTCCTCCAAGTGATCATGAGCAAACTGTAGACGAGCCTTGACATGACGCTTTGAAAGTAAAGGTACCTTACGGGCTCGTCTGGAACGGAGACCATTGCGGTGGAGTACGTTACTTATGGTATTGACTGAAACCAATGTCCCCACTGCCATGAGATCTTCCCGGAGCTCCTTCCTTGTGGTCCTTGGGTTAGCCTTGACTCTTCGGACAAGCCTGGCCTCGGCACGGGAGGAAACTTTCAAAGGCTGTCCAGGCCGTGGAAGGCTAACAGTAGTTCCATAAGCCTTCCACTTCCGGATGATGCTCCCAACAGTGGAGACAGGTAGGCCCAACTTCTTGGAAAGGGTTTTGTACCCCTTGCCAGCCTTGTGACCCTCCACGATCTTGTCTCTGATGGCCTTGGAATGCTCCTTTGTCTTTCCCATGTTGACCATGTATGAGTGCTGTTCACAAGTTTGGGGAGGGTCTTAAATAGTCAGAAAAGGCTGGCAAAAGAGATAATTAATCCACACATGTGAAGCTCATTGTTCTTTGTGCCTGAACTACTTCTTAATACTTTAGGGGGACCAAACAGAATGCTGGTGGTTTGAGGGGTTGAATAATAAATGACCTTCTGAATTAACTTTTAACGCTTTAAAAAAAAAAAATTAAAAAATCTTTTTGGCTGCAGTACATTTCCCACTTCCAGGCCAATCTACAGTCCAAATGTCACAATGCCAAGTTAATTCCGCATGTGTCAACCAGCTAAATCTGCAGGGGGTTGAATACTACTTGTAGGCATTGTATATATATCATAATCTCTGAATAGTTTCACAAAAAGATTTGCCGGCCTAGATACAAATTTTGTTTTCATCACGTTACCTTGCTTTGCTTGAAAATCTTGTTAAAGAAGAGTAGTTGCCCTCCATAGATAAAACAGGTGCTCTCGTGAACAAAAGATTCTGGTTTACCAGCATAGCTGGATCTTCTTTCACATAGTGAGAAGCGGTTGTAAATCTATTTTGTTATAGTCAATATTGGTACACATGAATGTTATATACATGGTGAGCAGGAGATAATTTTCTTCCAATGAAATTACAATAATGAAAAAGCCGAGGTGTGTTGCATAAACAATAATTATAGTGAACCATGTTTCTGAAAATGTAAGTTTTTAAAATGGAATATGTTTTAGGGAATTTAGAAAAGAAAATGCTTACCACCTTTTCTATGACTTTGTGTACAGAGACGACAGTATACAGAAAATGAATTTATTTTTATTTTGCTTTTATATATACTTATATATATACTTCTGCATTAACATTTAAGATTTTATAGCTAATAGCTAATAATTAATAAATATATAACCCATCAAAACTAAATATGCATTTATGGATTGTAAATTGCTGCATACAAGTAGTTTATATAATCATGCACTATAGCACTTTTGTATATGGACTTTGTTTATATTTACCAAATTGGTGTCCCTGCATTTTGTCAGCAATCTTCATTATTATTTTTTCATCAATAAAAGATTATGCAATTTATTTAATCATATCTAATAAAAAAAAAAATATTATTGGCATAATCTACTTGCTTAGCTCTCTTTGTTCTTATACCCTGTTGAGTTATAGTTGCAATATGGCGTTATTTATGTAGGTAATTTTTGTGATTACCGTATATACTCGTGTATAAGCCGAGTTTTTCAGCCCAAAATTTGGGCTGAAAAGTCCCCCCCTCGGCTTATACACGAGTCAATACGGTAGTCGGGGCTGGGGAGGCTGGAGGAGGCGGGGGGTGGCTGCTGTATGAGCGGCCCCGTCACGTGGGGCCGCTCATTATATATGCACTGCTTCCCCCTGTCAATCCGCGGCAGGGGGAAGCAGTGCATATGCCCCCAAATGCTGGCACTCACCCCCCCTTGCAAGGGCCCCCCCCCCGGGCGCTTATATTACCATCCCGGTATTCTGATCCGCGCCGCTCCTCGGTGCTGCGTCCTCGGTGCTCCGTCCTGCTACATCCGGGATCTCCGGCCGTCGCGCGATGATGTCATCGTGCGACGGCCGGGGATCCCGGATGTAGCAGGACGGGAGCTGCGAGGACGCAGCACCGAGGAGCGGCACGGATCAGAAGACCGGGATGGTAAGAGAAGCGCCCGGGGGGGGGCCCTTGCAAGGGGGGGTGAGTGCCAGCATTTAGGGCTGCTGGTTACCCCCAGGGGGCTGCTGAGTACCCCCTGGGGGCTGCTGGGTACCCCCAGGGGGCTGCTGGATACCCCCTGGGGGCTGCTGGGTACCCCCTGGGGGCTGCTGGGTACCCCCAGGGGGCTGCTGGGTACCCCCTGGGGCTGCTGGGTACCCCCAGGGGGCTGCTGGGTACCCCCTGGGGGCTGCTGTATTGCCCCTGGGGCTGCTGTATAGCCCTTGGGGCTGCTGTTTAGCCCCTGGGGCTGCTGTATACCCCCTGGGGCTGCTGTATACCCCCTGGGGCAGCTGTATAGCACCTGGGGCTGCTGTATACCCCCTGGGGCTGCTGTATAGCACCTGGGGCTTCTGAATACCCCCTGGGGCTTCTGTATACCCCCTGGGGCTGCTGTATTACCCCCTGGGGCTGCTGTATTACCCCTGGGGCTGCTGTATTACCCCTTGGGCTGCTGTATTACCCCTTGGGCTGCTGTATTACCACTGGGGCTGCTGTATTACCACTGGGGCTGCTGTATAGCCCCTGGGGCTGCTGTATTACCGCTGGGGCTGCTGTATAGCCCTTGGGGCTGCTGTATACCCCTGGGGCTGCTGTATTACCCTTGGGGCTGCTGTATACCCTGGGGCTGCTGTATAGCCCTTGGGGCTGCTGTATACCCCTGGGGCTGCTGTATTACCCCTGGGGTGCTGTATTACCTGGTGCTTATAGCCCCTGGGGCTGCTGTATTACCACTGGGGCTGCTGTATTACCACTGGGGTCTGTATATACCACTGGGGAGGCTGCTGTATACCACACTGCTGGGGGCTGTATACCTGTGCTGGGGTCCACCCTCGGCTTATACATAGTCAATAGGTTTTCCCAGGTTTTGGGGGCAAAAGTAGGGGGGTTGGCTTATACACGGGTCGGCTTATACACGAGTATATACGGTATTTATATACATTTATGTATCATTTCTTGTATTATTATGTATTTGTTTGATGAGACTTAGTTATACTGTATAAATCCATTTGTCATTACTAGGGATGAGTTGAACCATGGATGTTTGGGTGGACTCTGTTTAAAGGTTCGGTTGGGTTCTCCAACTTGACCCAAACATGACTCAGGGCTCTGAATTCTATACAAGTCAATGGAGACCAAAACTTTTGTGCTGTGAAAGGGTCGTATTAAGGGCTAGGGGGCTGCTAAAGGCAGCAAAATGGGAGTAAGAACAGTACAATGGCCATGAAATCAAATGTGGATAGGAAAATTACTTAAAGGGGTTCTTTTGCAATAGCAATTATGGTTGCATAGGAAGTGAATGATTAAAGTTAAATTTAGGAGTGCCCCCACAGAACTGTCTTCAGTGTTCACCTGCACAGCCAAGATTCGAAGAGTCTCCCCACAGAGCAGCAATTTTAAAAATGCCTCCACAGAGACTGTTTTCAGAGTTCACTCATACAGCCAAGATTCGAAGAGTTCCCCATACAGCAACAATTTTAAAAAGCCCCATTCAGAGACTATATCAGAGTTCACCCATACAAACAACACTGGAAGTTCTCCCACAGAGCAGCAATTTAAAAAATGTCCCTACAGAGCCAGTTTTCAGCGTTCACTCACAGAGCCAAGATCGGAAGAGTTCCTACGCAGAGCAACACTTTTCAAAAAGGCCACTACAGAACCTGTTTTCAGAGTTCATCAATACAAAATTGGAAGAGTTCCCCCACATAGCAACAATTTAAAATTCTGACAAAGGGTCTTTTTTAAGAGTTCACCCCCAGAGCACCCAGAAGCCTTTTAAAATAAGATAAATAAAAAAGGCTTGAACCACGAGGCTGAGGTCCAAAGGGTTGAGGTGGTGGAGTTGGATGTGGTGGTGTAGGTGGAAAAGTTTTCATTTTGTTGTTAATGTTTTTGCTTGTTTTTGTTTGTGGGTTTTTTATTTCTTTCTTTATTTTTGAAACTTTCCGCTGGGCAGGCCAGGAATTATAAGGTAAAAAGGGCAAGCTGTGGCCATATGTCCAATTTTGAGTCCCAAAATTTAAATGGGGCAGACCCATCACTCAGTATGTGGAAATATGTGGGCATTAGGGATGAGCGAGTCCTAAATTACTCGGAATCGCTAGACCCGCACGAGTCCGAGCCCAGGACTCGGTACTCGTGGCGAGTCTAGCGAGTCCAATGTTAAAGAATAGGGAATATGGATTCGCGAGTCCCGAATAGATAATACAGGACTCGGAATCGCAGACTCGCTAGGATTCGGAGCATTGGACTCAGGGGCTGGCTGGAGCCTCTTCCCCTGGGTGGCAGGTCCAGGCAGCCTTGAGAACCGGGGGGGGGGTGCTGTCGGGTCCAGGCAGCCTTGAGAACCGGCGGGGGGGGGGGGGGGGGGTGCTGTTGGACCCGGCGGCCTTGAAAAGCGGGGGGGGGCTATCAAAGCTGACCTTACCTCCTCCAGCCGCGAAGCAGCCCGCCTGCCGCAAACCGACTCGCCGGATTTGGACTCGTTACTGAGCGAGTATTCGCTAAAAGACTCGCCGATTCCCGAGTCCAGCGAGTCCCTTAAGAATCGCCGAGTAACGAGTCCTAGCGAGTAGACTCGCTCATCCCTAGTGGGCATGTTTACTTTCACAATATTGTTGAAATGCTGCCTCCTGCTAATAAGCACCGTATCACATGGTGGTGCCATGTGTTGTGGCGTGCTGAGAAAGTTTCTCCATATTTTGCTATTTTGCCCATGAAAACCCTCTGTAATAACTAGTGTGGATAACTCAGGAATCTAATGGTGTAAGACAAAGACCAGGCAGAGACAAAGGCTTGAGTTCAATCTTATATTATCACATGTGATAATAATTCAAAAACACAGTTTACACACTGCAGAGCTGAATATGGATATAGTCCTTTAACCCCTTCACCCCTGGGCCTAATTTGACCCTAATGACCAGGCCATTTTTGTCAATTCTGACCAGTGTCCCTTTATGAGGTGATATCTATGGAACGCTTCAACGGATCCTAGCGATTCTGAGATTGTTTTTTCGTGACATATTGGGCTTCATGTTAGTATTAAATTTAGGTCGATAATTTTTGCGATTATTTGTGAAAAAATCTAAAATATGGCAAAAATTTTGAAAATTTTGCAATTTTCAAATTATGAATTTTTATTCTGCTAAACCAGAGAGGTATGTGACACAAAATAGTTAATAAATAACATTTCCCACATGTCTACTTTACATCAGCACAATTTTGGAAAAATAAAAAATTTTTGTTCGTAAGTTATAAGGGTTCAAATTTCATCAGCAATTTTTCATTCTTCCAGCAAAATTTACAAAACCATTTTTTTTTGTGACCACATCACATTTGAAGTCTCTTTGAGGGGTTTACATGACAGAAAACACCCAAAAGTGACACCATTCCAAAAACTGCACCCCTCAAGCTACTCAAAACTACATTCAAGAAGATTATTAACCCTTCAGGTGCTTCACGGGAACTATAGCAAAGTGGAAGGAAAAAATGGTCATTTAAATTTTTCCAACAAAAATGTTCTTTTAACCTCAATTCTTTCATTTTCACATGGGCAACAGGATAAAATGGATCCTAAATATTGTTGGGCAATTTCTCCTGAGTACATCGGTATCTCATATGTGGTCATAACCCACTGTTTGGGCGCACGGCAGGGCTCAGAAGGGAAGGAGCGCAATTTGACTTTTGGAGCTAATTTTCCATTCAAAAAGTCAAATGGCGCTCCTTCCCTTCTGAGCCCTGCTGTGTGCCCAAACAGTGGGTTATGACCACATATGAGGTATCTGTGTACTCAGGAGAAATTGCCCAACAATTTTTAGGATCCATTTTATCCTGTTCCCCATGTGAAAATGAAAAAATTTAGGCTAAAAGAAAATTTGTGTGGAAAAAAAAATACTTTTTCATTTTTACGGATGAATATATGAAGCACCTGGGGGTTCAAAATGCTAACCACCCATCTAGATATGTTCCCTGGGGGGTCTAGTTTCCAAAATGGGGTCACCTGTGGGGGAGCTCCAATGTGTAGGCACACATGGGCTCTCCAAACGCGACATGGTGTCCGCTAACAATTTGAGCTGATTTTTTAGTCAAATTGTTAGCGGACACCATGTTGCGTTTGGAGAGCACCTGTGTGCCTAAACATTGGAGCTCCCCCACAAGTGACCCCATTTTGAAAACTAGACCCCCAGGGAACTTATCTAGATGGGTGGTTAGCATTTTGAATGCCCCAGTGCTTCACAAATTAATCTGTAAAATGAAGAAAGAAAATTTTTATGGAAAAAAAAGTACTTTTTCATTTTTACGGATGAATTTATGAAGCATCTGGGGGTTCAAAATGCTCAACACCCATCTAGATATGTTCCCTGGGGGGTCTAGTTTCCAAAATGGGGTCACTTGTGGGGGAGCTCCAATGTGTAGGCACACAGGGGCTCTCCAAATGCGACATGGTGTCCGCTAACAATTTGATTGAAAAATTTGCTCCAATTGTTAGCGGACACCATGTTGGGTATGGAGAGCACCTGTGTGCCTAAACATTGGAGCTCCCCCACAAGTGACCCCATTTTGAAAACTAGACCCCCCAGGGAACTTATCTAGATGGGTGATGAGCATTTTGAACACCCCGGTGCTTCACAAAATAATCTGTAAAAATGAAAAAAGAAACTTTTTGTGGAAAACAAAGTACTTATTCAATACTACAGATGAATTTGTGAAGCACCTGGTGGTTCAAAATGTTCACAACTCATCTAGATAAGTTCCCTGGGGCTCTAGTTTCCAAAATAGGGTCACCTGTGGAGGAGCTCCAATGTTTAGGCACACAGGGGCTCTCCACATGCGACATGTTGTCCGCTAACAATTGGATTTATTAGCGGACCCCATGTCGCACATGGAAAGCCCATGTGTGCCTAAACATTGGAGCTCCCCCACAAGTGACCTCATTTTGGAAACTAGACCCCCCAAGGAATGCATCTAGATGCATAGTGAGCACTTTCAACCCCCAGGTGCTTCACAAATTGATCCGTAAGAAGGAAAAAGTACTTTTCTTTTTACACAAATTTTCTTTTTTAATTTTTACTTATCAATTTGTGAAGCACCTGGGGGTTGAAAGTGCTCACTATGCATCTAGATATGTTCCTTGGGGGTCTAGTTTCCAAAATGGGTCACTTGTGGGGGAGCTCTAATGTTTAGGCACACAGGGGCTCTCCATACGCGACATGGTGTCCGCTAACAATTGGAATTATTAGCGGACACCATGTCGCACATGGAGAGCCCATGTGTGCCTAAACATTGGAGCTCCCCCACAAGTGACCTCATTTTGGAAACTAGACCCCCCAAGGCATGTATTTAGATGCATAGTGAGCACTTTCAACCCCCAGGTGCTTCACAAATTGATCCGTAAAAATGAAAAAAGAAAATTTGTGTAAAAAGTACTTTTTCCTTCTTACGGATCAATTTGTGAAGCACCTGGGGGTTGAAAGTGCTCACTATCCATCTAGATGCATTCCTTGGGGGGTCTAGTTTCCAAAATGAGGTCACTTGGAAAAAGTACTTTTCTTTTCACACAAATTTTCTTTATTAATTTTTACGGATCAATTTGTGAAGCACCTGGGATTTCAAAGTGTTCACTATGCATCTAAATATAGCGAAGCCCATTTTTTTGCTAGGACTAATTCTAGAAAAAAAATGACGTGAGGCTCCGCCATATTTTTGGTCCAGCCAGGTACAACTTGGCAGCTACTGACTGCCAGCAACCCCCAGCTGCTTCATTGTACCTGGCTGGCAACCAAAAATACAGCGAAGCCCATTTTTATTTTTTTTCTAGGACTAATTCTAGAAAAAAAATGGCGTGGGGCTCCGCCACATTTTTGGTCCAGCCAGGTACAACTTGGCAGCTACGAATTGCCACCAACCCCCAGCTGCCTCGTTGTACCTTGCTGGTATCCAAAAATACAGCAAAGCCCTTTTTTTTTCTTTTCCAGAACTAATTCTAGAAAAAAAAATTACGTGGGGCTCCGCCATATTTTTGGTCCAGCCAGGTACAACTAGGCAGCTGGGGGCTGGAATCCGCAGCATGGAGAGGCCCAAGCGTTCTGGGCCCCCCATGCTGCGAATTGCAGCCCGCAGCCGCTCCAGAAAATGGCGCATTCATTGAAGCGCCATTTTCTGGCGCTGTACCCAGACTCTTCCAGTTGCCCTGGTGCCGGTGGCAAACTGGGTAATAAAGGGGTTAATGCCAGCTTTTTATTGGCAGCTGGCACTAATTCATAATATAGGGCCAATGTTAGACCCGCCATTAGGAATCTCTGATAAATAGTCAGAAAATATACACAGAGAAAAATCTTTTTATTTATAAAAAAACACAAACAAAATTCAGACTCCATCTTTATTATAAAGATCCGACGTAGTCCACAACGAAGGTCCCACGACGCTCGATCACCTCCGACGTAGTCCACAACGAAGGTCCCACGACGCTCAATCGCCTCTGCTCAATCCAGAGACTGCAGCAAGGGATCAAGTGTCCTCTTCCTACAGCCTCTGGGGTCAGAGTTATGGTACACTGTATGACAATGATCTGTCATACAGTGCACCATGACTATGATCCCAGAGACTACAACAAGAGGACACTTGATCCCTTGTTGCACCCATCCATCCACCTATGCACCCATCATCCACGCACGCACACAACCACACACGCACATTCACATCCACGCACACATCCACGCACGCAGACATCCACGCACACATCCACACACGCACATCCACGCATGCACACATCCACGCACGCTGACATCCATGCACGCCGACATCCACGCACGCTGACATCCACGCACGCTGACATCCACGCACACACGCTGACATCCACGCACGCACGCTGACATCCACGCACGCACGCTGACATCCACGCTCGCACACATCCACGCATGCACATATCAACGCACACATCCACGCTGACATCTACGCATGCACACATCCCCGCACACTGACATCCACGCACGCACGCTGACATCCACGCACGCACGCTGACATCCACGCACGCTCGCTGACATCCACGCATGCACACATCCACGCATGTACACATCCACGCACGCACATCCACGCATGCTGCCATTCACGCACGCTGCCATCCACGCATGCATGCTGACAATTCACGCACGCACACATCCACGCACGCACGCTGACATTCACGCACGCTGACATCCACGAACGCACACATCCACGCACGCACACATCCACGCACGCACGCTGACATCCATGCATGCACGCTATCATCCATGCATGCACGCTGACATCCACGCATGCACACATTCACACATCCACGCACGCACATCCACGCACGCAGACATCCACACATGCTGACATCCACACATGCTGACATCCACGCACGCTGACATCCACGCATGCTGACATTCATGCACGCTGACATCCACGCACGCACGCTGACATCCACGCACGCATGCTGACATCCACGCATGCACACATCCATGCACACACGCTGACATTCACGCACGCAGACATCCACGCATGCTTGCTGACATCCACGCACGCACGCTGACATCCACGCATGCACACATCCACACACGCACGCTGACATCCACGCACCCACATCCACGCACACGTCCACGCACACATCCATCTATGCACACATCCACGCACGCACACATCTATGCACGCACACATCTATGCACGCACACGTCTATGCATGCACACGTCCACGCACGCACACGTCCACGCATGCTCATGTACGCTCACGTTCACCCACGCACACGTCCACGCATGCACCCCCCATCCATCTATCCATTCACTCATCCATCATCCATCCATCAATTCATTCATACATACATACATACATACATACTTACCTCCCTCTCGATAGACCAATGAGCAGGAGGTGGCCGGGAGAGGAGGGCGGGGCCACCGACCGGCCGAAGGGCCGCACGGCCGGACGCAGGGTGGGCGCAGCGGAGGGTGCTCCGATGTGTGCAGCCCGCCGCAGGAGGTGAGGGGGGGCTGCCAGGGGGGCTTCCTGTAGGGGGCTGCCTGGGGGGCCGTAGGAGGGGACCAGGCACTGTGATCGGCGGGCACACCCTCGGGTGCAGCCCACCGGCATATGCATAACAATAGAGGGGGGCGGGCGGTTGTGGGGAACAGGGGGGGCTCTGTTAAGTCCTGCTGCTGGAGGGAGCTGTGGAGGGGTGGGCACTTGCCGATCCGCCCCTCCAGATCTGATTGGAGAGCTCCAATCAGATCTGGAGGGGTGAATCCCTATGATTCCCTTCGATCGGCAGTTTCACTTTTAAACTGCCGATCGGAGGGGTCCTGGGCATGGGGGGTTAATCCACCCCCTGTGGGGTCATCTACAGGTTGTCACAGAGCAGCAGCATCTGTGACACCTGAGTGACCCCACTCACAGGAGCTTCAGCAGCTCAAATCTGCCAAGATGTTGTACAACATCCTGTGTCGGGAACGGGCAGAAACACAGGACGTTGTACAACGTCCTATGTGGGGAAGGGGTAAAGGGAACCTGTCAGCTAGTTTGTGCCCCCCAGCTATCACTGTCTGTAGCAGTAGCTTTATAATACTATTCTAATCATCCCTGTTTGAGCTTATAGTGTAATGTGAAAGGTGAAAAAAAGCATTTATACACTTACATTTCCTTATGTAATGAGGCAGTCAGTCTCCAGCTTGGAGGACAGAGACTGTCTGGCAGGTTAAGAGTTAACATTTCAGCCTTACATTAGAACATGTTGGGAGACCTGATGTGATGTCATAATCATGTGACTACAATGGGTGGAGCTACATCCCTATAGCATAATATGAGTTTGCTTGCTTAGCTCCTCCCACTATAGTCACATGATCGTTACATCACACTGGCCCTTTAGCCATGCAAGTTAATAGTGAGTTAACTATTATCAAGCCAGACAGTCTCCCTCCTCCAAGATGTAGACTGAAATGTATGTGTATAAATGCTTTTTTTTTAACTTTTAACTTACACTATAAGCTTAGACTAGGATGATTAGCTGCAGGTACAGATAGTGATAGCTGGGGAGGCATAAACCAGCTGACAGGTTCTCTTTAAGTACTGTTCACACACTGCAAGCCGAATACAGAAATAGTCCTTTAAGTGCAATTCACACAGTCAGTGCTGGGGTCAGTACCCGGGAAAGTGTCGGGGCCCCCACTCTCTCCCTTCTAACTCTAGCGCCTCAGCAGCCGCTGATCTCAGACGCAGCTTGTCATGTAGTGTGAGGAGCTGCAGCCGCTCCATTTCCTGTGTGTGCAGCGAAACAGGAAATAGAGCGGGCGGCTGAGCCTGCAGCTCCTCACAGTACATGACAGGCTGCGGCTGAGATCAGCGGCTGCCACGGCGCTAGGGTTAGAAGGAAGAGAGTGGGGGCAGCTCTCAGGGTCCCCCCAGTGTGAGTGGGGGCAGCGCTCAGGGGCCCCAGAGTGTGAGTGGTGGCAGCACTCAGGGGCCTCCCAGTGTGAGTGGGGGCAGCACTCAGGGGCCCCCAAATGTGAGTGGGGTCAGTGCTCAGGGGCCCACCAGTGTGAGTGGGGGCAGCACTCAGGAGCCCCTGAATGTGAGCAGGAGCAGTGCTCAGGGGCCCCCTGAGTGTGCGTTTGGGCAGTGCTCAGGGGCCAATGAGGGTGAGTGCTAAAGTATGTGTTAAAGTGGGCCCACTGAGACTCTTTCGCCCGATACCCACAAAATCCTGGAGCTGGCCCTGCACACAATACAGAGCTGATAATGAATAGTCTTTTAAGTGCAATTCACACAATGCTGAGCTGATAATAAAAATAGTCTTTTATGCATACGCAGTCCCGGATATTAATACAGTGTGGTAAAGCTACAGTAAAGTCCAGAAACAGTACTGAGCACTGCACTAATCTATTATATAATTGCGAATGGGTTTTTTGCCCCTTCTGAGTCCACTCGCAATGCGAGTTGGCGTGGTCATGTGGATACGCCCGAAGCATTGGCCGCGCAGCGGCCATTGCGAGCAGTTCTAAGCGACTCGCTATGCCCGCGCAGCGGGCATGCGAGTCGCCTTAGCAGCGCGAAGCATTGGCCGCGAAGCGGCCATTGCGAGTCAGAGACTCGCCCTTCTAGAATCCCGATGCATGTGCATCGGGCACCCAGCTAGTAAATAATAAACAAACAAACAAAGTAGAAACAGCAGATCCTTTTTGTATAGCAAACTTATGTTGCAGGAGAGCAGACTGATGGTGTAGGTAGCAGGAATTATCCTTAGGCTAGGGTCACAGTTGGGACCAAGCATCCCTTGTGTTCAAGGTTGCTGTTTTTTCCCATGCCATTTTTATGCCATTTTTTCCTTTTTTAGCGCTAGCATTAACACATACGTTTCCCATAGGCTCCCATGTTAAAAAATGCATGCGTTTTTGCAAACACCCCCCAAAACGCAGCTTACCGCGTTTTCTGGTGCTTTTGCAAAAACGCCTACCATCAAATGCATGCACTATGGCAATGCGTTTTTTTGCATGGGAGCCTTTGGAAGTGTTAATGCTAGCTTTTTTTTCACATTTCAACATGGACAAAACGCTAGCTGTTAGCGCTTCCATGACGCAAATGTGACCCTAGCCAGAGCACGGCCTGTAGCTGGGAGGTAAACTCTGAACATTTGAGGCCAGCTGAGCAAAAGACTTCAGAGTAAGTAGAAGAACTGACTCTAAGTAGCTGGAGAAGGAGCAAACTGGGATGATGCACAGGGATGCCAGAGTTGGAGCAAAATACTCAAGAAAGACCTGAAAGTCGAACTGGAGCATAAATAAGCAGGACAATAGGAACACATGGACAGAATGAAGACACAAACACTATCTTGGATAATGAAAAGAAGACATAGAAGGTAACCAGGAAAAATTGGAGTCCTGACACCTTCCCTTCCAAGGTGGTGCCAATGCAACAGCTGTGTTGGCCACTTCCTCCTGCTCATCTGACTTGCTCTTCCACTGAGACCCTGTTGTCAGGTGGAAATGCCTGGTATTCAGCAGGTGCTTGTATTAATGTATTTTACAATCTCGCTCCAGTAACGGAAGTAAGGATGTTACATTGTCTTTGTAGCATGGATCCAGCTGGATAGCCACTCAGTAATTAGGACTGCTAACAATCTGGCCAAGACAGAGGTCATTATGCAGGCACAGTAGCATCTATTGGCTCATGTGTGCTGGACTAATCAGAGGCATCAAAAAGCTATGCCACCACATTATCCATCATTGCCTCAAATGTTTTTTCAAGTATGCTTAGGAGTGGGATAGTAAAGTTGAAGATGACCAAGTTGGTGGAGCATTTGAAGCAGCACAACACAGAACTCACCTCCCGCATGGAGGCCCACTTGGTTTTGAAGTGGTGTTGTTCCAAAGAGTGATTCACCCATGCATGCTGCAGCTGAAACTTGCAGCATGGAGGCCCACTTGTAGTTAGTAAAATGATAATCTTCTGAATTGCGGTTCTGCCGTGAATCTTGCAGCTGAAACTCCACTATTGCTTGTTGTTGCTCACACAGTCTCATAAGCATATGCAGGGCAGAGTTTCACCTCGTTGGTACATCACATATGAGGTGGTGTGCGGCAAGGCAGAAGTGACACTGCAGCACAGACACGCAAGTAGCAGCAGGGTAATAACAACAATAGCTTACAGAGACTGTATGCACTTTCAGCAGCAGCTTTGACATATGTGGGTAATTTTTAAGGAAGCTCTGCAGCACAAAATTAGCACTTATGCTTGGTGAGGCATGTGCATCAAACTTGCTGGGCCCAGAGCTGATGTTACTCATTATCACACACAACCAATCCGGGCTTCAGGTTCACCATCAATTACCACTTATCTTTGTGTTGTTTGATCCAAGTCTTCCTCTGACTGGAGGAGGAGGCAGTACAGAAAGTGGAATAGGAGGATGGGAGGAGGAGGCAACATGGACAGAGAAATGTCCAGCAATCCTCGATGATGGTAGATTATGCGCTATAATGCCTTCCCTCTCTGGCCCAGCAGCCACTACATGTGCGCAATAGGCAGGTAGGGAGATATACTGTACCTGCGAGTACTCAATGGTCCACATATTTTTGGTTATGTGGACCTTGCAACTGATGGCATTGCAAAGTGCATCTAATTTGGTCTGCAACATGTGTATACAGGGCCATGATGGCCAACCTTAACAAGTAGTGGCAAATGGGAATAACATACTGACTGAAACTGTCCATCTCCACCAGCCAAAATGGCAGAATTTTAAAGGCTAGAAATTTTGAAATGCTGTCATTCACAACTTTTGCTTTTAGGTGGGTAGACGTGTAGTTCTTCATTTTCTCCAGGGTTTGAGGGATGAACAGCTGAATGCTTCTATGGGACAGTGTATAGATGCTCGGTAACACTGCGGGTTGTGATGGTGCTATCACATTCCCTCATTTAGCATCAGACACCGCTACGGAGCAGGCAGAGATCAACACTGCATAAGATTTGGTGGCACTGTAGCACAGTGTCACACATAACCAGACCCACACTCCATAACCATCAGTGTAAAGTTACTGACAAAGGTTAATTCCTTGACCGAAATGTTTAAATACACTGAACTAATAAATCACATTGAATGCACCAGATAATGGGAGTACCTTGTCTTTTGAATTCACTTCAGGCTCTTATAGCACAATGACAAAACCACCCATCTTTTGTCATTAGCACATTGAAGTAATGCTACACCAGGAAACTCCTTTGAGATGGCTTTGGTGTGCTCATTTCATTGGTATGGTGGGCAGTAGCAGCCAATGTACAGGCTAGGAGCTGGTTGCTCTGCTTTTGCACCCTGATCCCTCTTTTGTTGTGCTGCTGGGTCAACGTGACCATCTCATCTTCCTCTGAACTGCACACATCACTAGGTTGGTCTTTGCTCCATGTGGGGTCTAGGATCTCAGGACACGCTGCATCATTTTCCACCCAATCCTCCCCCCTGCACATCTTGCTAGTATGCACACTGATGAAGGCTGCAGCAAATGGCACCAGTGTTTTGTCATCCTCAGAGATGTGCTGCATTGGCCCGCCTACCATGTACACTGGTCCTCCTACGTATTCATCCATCAAGAATCAAGTCGTTGGGCATCAGTGCGCTCAGTCTCATCCTCTGTGGGGCAGGGCTAGATGGATGGACCACAGAACCCCAACCAGGGGAGTTTTCAAAAAAAGTGATTCTGCATGACTTAGGGCTAACACCGATTAACTGATTTGCAAGGGGTTAAGGTGGAAAAAGATGACCATGGTTCTCAGGTGACAACTCTGTGCTTTCAGTAGGGGACCTGGTGGAAGACAATGTAAAGGAACTAGAGGCACTATCAGTCATCAAATTTAAAACTGCCCCATTATGTTTTGGCCTCACCATTCGCCTAGTGATACTCGGACCTACAAAATGACACAGAACATATTGTGGCCTGCGTGTTCCAGAGGAAAGTGTGTCATTTGGGCATGTAGCAGGCACAAATCGACAATGTCCTCTCCCTGCATCAACCACACCAAGACTAGCCATATTCCCTAATTGATGCTCTCCTTATGTTTTTTCAACCCCAAAAAATTCTGAGAAGAAACTGTATTACGACTGTATGCATGAGGCTGGTTTAGGGAAGTCAACAACAGGCTGTATGCATGAGGCTTTATTAGGCCTGTGTGAACCAGGCTTTATTAGGGCAGAATGTAATCGTACTGGATTAGAGTAGTGTGGACCAGGCTGTATTAGGGCTGGATGCATGAGGTTGTATTAGACCTACATAGACCAGGCTATATTAGGGCTGTATGCACCAGGCTGTATTAGAGCAGTGCAGACCAGAGTGAATGAAGGCTGAACTAGGCCTATATGGATCAGGCTGTATTAGTGCTGGATACATCAGGCTGAATTAGAGTAGTGTGGACAAGGCTGTATTAGGGCTGGATGCACAAGGTTGTATTAGACCTGCATGGACCAGGCTGTATTAGGGCTGGATGCACAAGACTCTTTTAGAGCACTATGGACCACGCTGTATTATGCCTCTATAGACCAGCCTATATTAGTGCTGGATGCACCAGGCTGCATTAGAGTTTCTTGAACCTGGCTGGATTAGGGCAGCATGGACCAGGTTGTATTAGGGATGGGTGCACCATATGCCTCTATTTATCAAGTTATGTTAGGGCTGGATGCACCCGACTGGATTAAGTAAATTGGTACTAGGCTGTATGAGCAAGGCTGTATTAGGCATTAGAGATGATCGAACATTTGGAAGTTCAAATCCGCTTCGGATCGCTGAACAGACAATGCTCATCTAACAAGTTCAACAAAGAGTTTGCCCAACATCCAAACTCCATTGATATCAATAGGAGGCAAAATCAAGGACCTAGAAAACACCTTACGAGGGGCCAAAAGCTGCCAAACTCAGCTTAAACCATTTTATAGTGGACCCCGGCTGTTTCGGCACAGACATTATCTTCCAAGACTATTAATTAGCAAGCTTCAGCGCTGCTATCACACTCACCATGCTTGTGGGCCCACTCATGAACCTCAGACATCCTCATCATGAATTCTCTTAGGTTGTCTCAGGTTACATAGCGGGTATCACGCAGCAGGGAATTCCGAAATGCCCATGATACGTAGTTCAATGCTTATTTTTCTCTTGTTCCCTGGATACTTTCAAAGAGATGTCTAGGGCAGAGGTGGCCAACTACAGTTCCCAAGGTCTGAAAACACTGCACATTTTTAGGATTTCCTTAGCATTGTACATATGCTAATTTCATCACCTGCAGAGGTGATGGATGATACCAGAAACTTGTGCAATGCTAAGGAAATCCTAAAAGCATGCACTGTTTGTGGCCCTTGAGAGCTTCATTTGGCGTGCCTTGTTCTACTGGAGTGGGTGTACTGTCTTGCATTTCCATACCTTAGACTTTCAGGCCAGTCTCATTAGGGCAGTATCAAAGCACCTGTATGCAGAAACAGTCCAGGACACAAGGATTGAACTAAAAAAACTTTACTATAACATAGACTATAAGTGTCAAACACAAACATAGCAATATACAAAGTATATAAATATAACAAATGTTCCACAAGGATCAGCAGCACACAGACTGTTAAAGTGGAGGAAAGGCCATGAAGAGCAGAGTTCATTAAGGTCTTTGAGTTGGACCCCAAAGAATGCATGCATGTCCAGTAGGAAGAAGCGGAAGCGGCACTAGACGTGGGAAGGGAAATGTAATTTTAACAAAAACACAGGCCTTAGTCAAGGAAAAACTGAAAAAAAAACTGAAAAATGTTCTTTTCCAGCCAAATTGCCATGGGTCATTGACCAAACAAGATACCCTTTTTTTTAGGAAAGTCCAGTGTACTTGGTGTACAAACTCTTTTGCAGCATTCTCAGCCTTGCCCAGGCTGAAGGTTGGCATTGGTGATGGAAGTTCGTCGATGACCAGCACTCCACTTTGGGTTAGGTTAATGGTGCTGTTGGAAAGGATCAATGACCCGTAGTATCAGGAAAGTTAAATCCAAGCACTCATTCAAGTTGTTTGTTTGCTTAAATGTGATTTATTTGAAAAAATAGGTGCAGAGGGTGACTGGCAGGACAGATAACGTTTCGGCCTCCAATTAGGCCTTGTTCACATAGTCACTGCTGTAGTTGTTAGGAGATCACTGATAAAGGGATTTTTGGTAGATAAGGTTATGGTTTCTGCACTTTATGGTCCAAGATAAAACCTGTGTATTAGTATAAGGATGTGATCATGTATGTCATCAATAGATGTGTTGGATAGTTTCAATATCCAGTATAGAATGCTGGTGAAGCAAAGAATTGTGGATATGATGAACAGGTCATCCAGTATACTCTTTAGGTGGTGCCTTATGTAATATGAATTCAATCCCCTTCAGTAAACCCTTCATGCAATCAAGTTTCCTATTGCCTGTGACTAGAGGGGTAAGATACACCACTTCAATTGGGTGCCAGCACGTCCAGTGCCTTGGCTGAGACTGGACGTGCTGGCACTTACTGACACCAATTGAAGAGGTGTATCTTACCCCTCTAGTCACAGGCAATAGGAAACTTGATTGGATGAAGGGTTTACTGAAGGGGATTGAATTCATATTACATAAGGCAACACCTAAAGAGTATACTGGATGACCTGTTCATCACATCCACAATTCTATGCTTCTCCAGCATTCTATACTGGATATTGAAACTATCCAACACATCTCTTGATGACATACAGGATCACATCCTTATACTAATACACAGGTTTTATCTTGGACCATAAACTGCAGAAACCATAACCTTATCTACCAAAAATCCCTTTATCAGTGATCTCCTAACAACTACAGCAGTGACTATGTGAACTAGGCCTAATTGGAGGCCGAAACGTTATCTGTCCTGCCAGTCACCCTCTGCACCTATTTTTTCAAATAAATCACCTTTAAGCAAACAAACAACTTGAATGAGTGCTTGGATTTAACTTTCCTGGCATTGGTGATGGTACTCTGCTGCTGGTCAATCTGAGGGGGTTGCTGGGACTACTCCTGTGGAGTATTCTCCACCACCACCTGCCCTCCAACACACTCCATCATGACCAACAGTGATAGAAGAAAATGAAGGAACTAAGGGATGACCACATCCTATAGAACTGACAGTACCAGCTTGGGGAGCACCAACAGGCCCCTGGATCTGGGTGCAGCTGTCTGACCAACCAAGAGACACCTGGTCTGCACCGAGAATTGCAAAGTCTTCAGCAAAGCCAACCCAACGTACACCGAGAACTGCCCCTTGTTGCCCCACACCTTCATAAAAGTGACCTACTCCCCAACAAAGATAGTGTGCAATCTTTGGGGAAGATTGCCACAAAGCAGGGTGAACCGGTTGACATATCACCTATGCCCCTTGTTCCATTGTCTATGTATGTCTTTTCAAAGATGTAAATGGTGTCTCCAAATCTGTTATAATTATTGTATTAATATTTACTTGTGTACATAAATATTTAAGCACCCACAATATGAAACACTACAGTTGTGCCTCTTTGAATATCTAAGGACCCTTTATCTCACTCTCTCAGCTACTCCAGATGTCAAGTGACCCTTACTAACAATTTCATAGCAAGCTATGATATGGTACTAATATTGGCTGAAATAATATACTACCCCTTAGCCATAACATAGGAACCAATTATTCTACAACTCTATTAGATATCAGGAGCCAGGTGATCCTGCATTCGACAGAGCAAACCTCTTTTGCCTATTCTTGTTTTCTCAAGCTATGATAACTGTAAAATTACTTATTTTGTATTCATCCTGTGAGTTTTTCCTGTCTAGTCTATCACACTTAAAATCTACTTTTTATGCTGTCAATCTGTAATCCAAGCATTTATTCTGAACTCAAATAATAAGAAGCACATCAATTGGCAAAATACATGCCTTTATACATGGTTATTATTATTATTGTTATAATTCATTATTATAGCACCATTTATCTCATGGGGCTTTACATGTGAAAAGGGGCATACATAGACAAGTAAAATAAACATGAGGACTACAAGGCACACACAAGTACAGAAGAAGAGAGGACCCTGCCTGCAAGGGCTCACAGTCTACAAGGGATGAGTAAGAATACACTAGGAGAGGGTATAGCTCAACATGCGGTTCAGCAGAATGAGGATCACGGCAGGTTGTAGGCTTGTCGGAAGAGCTGGGTCTTCAGCTTCCTTTTGAAGGTTTCCACGATGGGCAAGAGTCTGACATGCTGGGGTAGAGAGTTCCAGAGTATGGAGGAAGCACGGGAAAAATCTTGAATGCGGTTGGTGGAAGAAAAGATAAGAGGGGAGTAGAGAAACAACTCTCCAGAGGATCAAAGGTTGCGTGTAGGTAAGTACAGAGAAACCATGTCACAGATGTATGGAGGAGACAGGTTGTTGATGGCTTTCAATGTCATAGTTAGGGTTTTGAATTGGAGCCTCTGGACAATAGGAAGCCAGTGATGGGATTGGCAGAGAGGAGAGGCTGGGGAATAGCAAGGATACAGGTGGATTAGTCGGGTAGCAGAGTTTAGGATAGACTGGAGCGGTGCAAGAGTGCTAGAGGGAGGCCAGAGAGTAAGTTTTTATAATTATTTGTAAGAACAAGGATAAGTGGATCTATTGAAATTGGAATGCATCAACATTGATGAATCATTGAAAAAGACTGGATTCAAGGCAAATACATTTGTGAAAACCTTCAAACTGAAAAACGTGAGAAAGAGGAGAGAAAGAACCTGTTGCCATAAAAAACTTACACAATACCGAAAAAGAGAGAAAGACCCTGCTGATCATAAGAACTTACATTCTGCAGAAGAGAAAAATAGAAGACCTTGCTGACCACATGAGCTTACACTCTACAGAAGAGAAAGATATGGGACCTTGCTGACCAACAGCTTATACACTACAGCAGAAAAACTTAAGCAGTGAATCTAGAGAAGGAAAATGCCATACATATTTTACCCTACTAAGAAATGCTGCTCTGTGATAGTCCAGGTACTGATCACTACTGTACAAGGTAGGATAATCTGCTACATCTCATAACTGCAGGCTTAATAGGGAAGCAGGGAAAGTTTTATTTTTTATGGACTGTAAATTCATATCTCAAAGTGTTTAAAATTCACATAAAACTGTTTACATAAAGCAATCTAATATATAAAGCTGAATGTGTGTATGTATGTGTGTGTTGTATGTATGTATGTATGTATGGAATTGGCATCTACACCGTCGCAACTACAGCCACAAAATTTTGCACAGTCACACATCTGGGCCCCGAGAGTGTCATAGACTATGTTGTGAGGCGAAATTTTTACCCTACGCGTTCCAGTTCACCAAACAATTTTGCCCCTATCTACATAATGGGGAAAAAGTGAATGGAAAAGTGTTGGAGGAAAATCAACAGCTGCCAGCTACAGCCACAAAATTTTGCACAGTCACACGTCTGGACCCTGATAGCGTCATAGGCTATGTTGTGAGGTGAAATTTTAACCCCGCGCATTCCAAATCACCAAACAATTTTGCCCCTATCTACATAATGGGGAAAAAGTGACAGTTACCAGTTGACAGTTGTGAATGAGAGGGGCTTAATGATAGCGCCAAAGACTAACAGCATATACCAGCATATAGTCACTAAGGGGGGGCCCCGACATGGGATATTCACCACGCACGGGGACATGTATACACACCCACACACACAAAGAGTAACAGCAAGTGTATAGTCGCTGAGGTGCAGCCCCAACATTGGATACTCACCACGCACCCGAACAAACACACACACACCACAAAGAGACACACACAACACAGAGACACACAGACACACCCCAAGGGGACACACAAACACCCTAGAGCGACACATGCACTCACCCCACAGGGACAACACACCACAAAGAGACACACACAACACAGACACACACACCACACAGACCCCCCCACAGGACACACACACATAGCCACCCTATAGGGACACATGCACTCACCCACAGGGACACAACACACACACACACCACAAAGAGACACACCACACCACACAGACCCCCCACAGGGACACACACATACACACCCATAGGGACACATGCACTCACCCCACAGGGACAACACACACACACACAAAGACACACAACAACACAGATACACACACACACACATCACACAGACCACCCCCACAGGGACACATACACATACACACCCTATAGGGACACATGCACTCACCCCACAGGGACACACACACACAAAGAGACACACACAACACAGATACACAAACACCACACAGACCCCCCCACAGGACACACAAACATACACACCCTATAGGGACACATGCACTCACCCCACAGACACACACAACACACACACACAAAGAGACACACTCACAACAGAGACACACACCACACAGACCCCCCCACAGGGACACACAACATACACACCCTATAGGGACACATGCACTCACCACATAGGGACACACACATACACACACCCCAGGGACACACACACCACCCAGACAGACACAATGTGCACAAATCACCTCACACAACTCGCCTCATACGTGTGCTACCTTTAATTTCCAAACATAAACATCTGATTAAAAACAGCCAATGTGCAACACATGTGCCATATAGGGAATTAAGGCAGATGTCAGTCACATGAGCTGTTTATTATGTGTATGTGTGAGGTAACATATACTGCCCGGCCAGGGGGAGGGTTTACTGTTGGCTGGAGATTTAATAGGCTGCCTATAGCTATAAATCACAGCAAGCTTCTATTTTCTTACAGGTCATTAATATGACATATTCAAATTGTATTTTGTTATAGCTAACATCAGTTATTTATTAACCCGGGCGTAGCGGGTACTACAGCTAGTCTAATATATAAAGCTGAATGTGTGTATGTGTGTGTGTGTGTGTGTATGTATGTATGTATATCCGGGATTGGCATCTACACCGTTGCAACTACAGCCACAAAATTTTGCACAGTCACACATCTGGACCCCGAGAGCGTCATAGGCTATGTTGTGAGGCGAAATTTTAACCCTGTGCGTTCCAGTTCACCAAACAATTTTGCCCCTATCTACGTAATGGGAAAAAGTGAATTGAAAGTGTTGAAGGAAAAGCACAGCTGTCAGCTACAGCCACAAATTTGCACAGTCACAGTCTGGACCCGAGAGCGTCATAGGCTATGCTCTGAGGCGAATTTTAACCCGCGCATTTCATTTCACCAAACAATTTTGCCTTTCTACATAATGGGGATAATACAGTTACAGTTGACAGTTGTGAATGAGAGGGCTATGATAGCGCCAAGACTAACAGCAATACCACTATAGTCACTAGTGTGGGCCCCAACATGAGATATTCACCACGCACGGGGACATGTATACACACTACACGCACACAAAGAGTAACAGCAAGTGTATTGTCGCTAAGGTGCAGCCCCAACATTGGATACTCACCACGCACCCGAACAAACACACACACACACACAAAGAGACACACACAACACAGAGACACACACACACCCAAGGGGACACACACACACCCTATAGCGACACATGCACTCACCCCACAGGGACACACACCACAAAGAGACATACACAACACAGACACACACACCACAAAGACCCCCCCCACAAGGACACACACACATAGCCACTCTATAGGGACACATGCACTCACCCACAGGGACAACACACACACCACAAAGAGACACACACACACCACACAGACCCCCCCCACAGGGAAAAACACACATACACACCCTATAGGGACACATGCACTCACCGCAGAGGGACACACACACACACACACCCAAAGAGACACACACAACACAGAGACATAACACCCCACACAGACACCCCCACCCACAGGGACACACACACATACACACCCTATAGGGACACATGCACTCACCCCACAAGGACACATACACACACACACCACAAAGAGACACACACAACACAGATAACACACACACACACCACACAGACCCCCCCACAGGGACACACACACATACACACCCTATGGGGCATATGCACCCACCCCACAGGGACACACACACACACACCACAAAGAGACACACACAACAGAGACACACACCACACAGACCCCCCCACAGGGCACACACACATACATACCCTATAGGGACACATGCACTCACCCATACACACACCCCAGGGACACTCACACCACACAGACAGACACAGATGTGCACAAATCACCTCACACAACTCGCCTCATACGAGTGCTACCTTTAATTTCCAAACATAAACATCTGATTAAAAACAGCCAATGTTCAACACATGTGCCATGTAGGGAATTAAGGCAGATGTCAGTCACATGAGCTGTCTATTATGTGTATGTGTGAGGTAACATATACTGCCTGGCCAGGGGGAGGGTTTACTATTGGCTGGAGATTTAATAGGCTGCCTATAGCAATCAATCACAGCTCAGCTTTATTTTCTTACAGGTCATTAATATGACATATTCCAATTCTATTTTGTTATAGTAACATCAGTTATTTATTAACCCGGGTATACAGCTAGTATACTATATAAGGCTTTATTTGTGTTAAAGAGCTTTAAGGGTTAAATAGATTCCAAGTGACCTAAATGTGTTGCAGAATTTTAGCGCAATTTTAGGGTTTGTCATTATGTCATTTGTTCTTGAATCAAAATGGTGTAAACATTTCACAAAGCTTGAAAAGTTACAATTAAAATGATAAGCTTATATCTACTGTATAGATGTCACGCTTGGGAGGTAAGGGAATCCGGTAACAGGTAGGTGAATTGGGCAAAATGCTGTCAGGAGAGCCTAATCTGACCCTGATGCTGGGGTCTCTGGCTCGCTCTGATCTCGGAGGTACCTCTGGTGGCGAGAAGTTCCGAGCCACCACCCTGTAACCTAAAACTTCTAATTAGCCCTAGGCTGAGGGCCCCTACCTCCACCCACGGGTCAGGAATCACAGCTTCTCCCAAGGAAAGACTTTAGCCCAGCAGCTAAGCATCAGCACAGCACCAAGACCTAGAGCACATAGCAGCACTTGAGAGAGGAGAGGGATTCCAGGTGAGTCACACATTAACTCCTGAACCAGCAATTGAACATAATAGTGACTGCAGTTCTGGAGCACACCACACGAGACAAGGACCTTCACAACCATCAACCATGCAGCTCTTAAAGACAAACCACATACACAGCAGCATCCAACAATGTCAGCGCCATCTAAGCGCGTGACAATAGAGTTCTGACTCTATATGTCTTTTCTTATATAATGTTATATACCATTTGGATACTAGCTTTAAACACGTTTTATCAATTTTATGACAGTGAGTTTATACAAAACATGCTACCTTTGCAAGTCTTTAAAAGGCTTGTTAACGAGTCAGTTATGACTTTTAGGATTGCTACCTTTATTAGGTGGCATTAGAGTTTGTTTACTTCCTCACTGAAGTGACAATTTGCATATGCAGGGTATACAATGAAACATCTGCTTGTGTTCAGTGTCTTGGTGCAAGTCTTTTAGCCAGAAGTTTGCAGTGAGTCTAAAGAGAAAATAAAACTTTAATGAAACTGACAATTGGGAAAATAATTTTAAGAACATACATTTTATTCATTAATATAACTTAGGGGTTCTGATCTGGCACAAATCCTAACTGCAGACGCTGCATTTCGGGGTGATTGCCACTCATCCGTGCAGCGCATACCCTGAATATGCTATATCTAATACAACCAGGTAACTACCCCTTTGGTATGATCTGGTGAATTCAGAGACTTCAGATGAAAATAAACTACTAGAGCCACTATCTTCTCTTTTTTTACATTACTAATCTTATTTTTTTAACACATTTTTAACACATTCTGGGTTATTTGTAATATATTAACCAAATCAACAAGAAGGGATATGTTATAGAATTATCCGCAAAGGATATAGACAATTTACAGGGAAAACTCCTTAAAAATTGATAATTTATTAGATTCCTTTAAAAATTCACAAATTAAAGCACAAGGTGCAGCATGTGAAGGACAATAAATACTACAAAAATGCTATAAATACATAAAAAGATCTACAGTACAGAAATAATAACCCTTATTAGTATTAGAGTCCATTGGTGACTGTGTTTCCTGCAAACCGTCCACTGTTATATTATGTCACAGTCCGTGGTCTGTCAGGTGGTCGAAAGTCCCTAAGACATTGCACTCGCAAAGATATCATTCCAGTAAGGGTTTTTGGTCAATGAGATGGAATCCCTGTTTTTTCCCAACGCGTTTCACCTCCCACTTCTTCTGGGGGCTCATCAGTTTTTTAATTGGGTTTACAGGTAGTTCTGGATAACAACCCGATTAAAAACTCTGACCAGGTCACACCCTATCATGTGATAACCGGACTAATCGCTATTTAAATATCAGCAGCGACACTATTAATTTTGCACCTAATGAGCCTCCAGTAGAAGAGGGAAGTGAAACTCGTCAGACTCAGGGACTCATCTCATTGCTCAAAAACCCTTAAGGTAACTTTACACACCGCAACTTTGGTGTAGCAACTGAGAGGCAATCGGGATTTCTGTCACGGTTGCCTTGAAATTGCTACGAAGTTGCGGCGTGTAATTGGGGAACCCGGTGGTGATTTTCGAAGTTGCTCCCGGTTGCGGTTTCAGAGCATTGTTCTAAAACCAGAGGCAACCCTGAAGGTGAATTGCCCTGGTTTTGGCTTGTGAACGGGCGATAGGGATGGAATCAGTGTCGCCTAGTGATTTCCCAGAGGTGTGCCACAGCGTGCTGGATACCGTGCCCCATCAGCGATGATTGGTGGGGGCTACTGTGTAACCATTGGCTATCACTTCACAGGGTGCCATATTTGAAGAGCTGTCTATTCACACTACACAATTGCAATGGCGTCATGTATTAGCCAGCCTTCCTGTGCAGGCTGGCCAATCATGACGCTATTGCGTCGTCTAATCAGCGTGTTTGGGGCGCGGAATACACAACTCTGTCACGCCTCTGTTCTTGCGGTGCTGCACAGATACGCCCACATTTCCTTAGTGGTTGCGGCGTGTAAAGCGGCGACGGGATTCAACTGGATGTTTTCCGCAGGATCTGTTTCAACTTCCGGGGAGCCACGGTCCCTTAGGTTGACGACGCAATTGCGGCATGAACATGCGGCATCGGCGATTGGTATCAACCATCAAAAACGTGGACGCGCACTTTCGGTTGCTACCGATTGCCGGTGATAGTGTAAAGGTACCTTAACTGGAACTTTGAGATTGCAATGCCTTAAGGACTCTCGACCACCTGACAGACCACTGATTGTGACCTAACATAACAGTGGATGGGCCAATAGACCCAGCTTTATTACTTATGTACTGTATGTCTTTTTTATGTACTTAGGTTTTGTCAATTGTCCTTCACATGCTGCACTTTGTGTTTTAATTTGTGAATTTTAAAGGAATTACATAAATTATCAATTTTTAAGGAGTTTTTCCTGTAAATTGTCTCAATCTTCATTTGTAATATACAATTATTCACCAGAGTACCCTTTCAAGGAGTTAATTTTCTTTGGTACAAGATATGTAGCTTAATCTATATTCAGAAAAACATTGTTATATAATTGTTGCTTTATTTTATTATTTCCTGTTGCCAGTTATAGCTGTGATTTTTATTTGCTTGTAGTAATGTGCAGCACTTCCAATTGCATTTCAGAGCTTCCAAGCTATTCTCACATTTGAGCAAGCGCCGATGTGTCCCTTTTTGTTACACTCCTGCCTTGCTCTATATTTTTATCTTCAATTTCAAATATACATGTTGTTAGCCATGTGCATTAATTTGTATGATTAGCAATAGCCAAGTGGAATTAAAGCTTAAGAAAAGCAAAAATCGATAAGTCAGAAAGGCCATTGTTTCCTATGATATCTCTGTATACCTAAAAGTTTTTTAGCCTTTCATTGCATTGATTTGTGAATTTAGGTCAAAAATATTAATGATTCAATGATTTATGATTTGCTTTACATGTTTTGCTTGTGATATATAAATTTAACTATAAAAATAATAAGTCTTATCCAAAAATAACACTAATCCTTTCCTGTCATTTCAGAATGCATCTTACATATTGATTTAAAAGTTTTCGCTTTCAAAATCATTTCATCAAATTGATATAAAAAGTAATTGCCACATTAAAGATTCCAACTTTACCAGTTTATATTTTACAAACCCATGATATACTTGTCAAAAAATAATAGTAAATATTAGTTATTGTTCAAGATGAAAACCATGTCTGCAAATTAAGAATATGATTTGGCTTATATCCTTTGTCATATGACAAAGCTCGTTAAAGGGTCAATATTGACTTTTAGAATTGCTACTTCCAGTAGGTGGTGCTGGAGTTACAGTCCTCTTTAAATAGGCAATTTGCATATAAAATTTCCCAGAGCAGCATGCTAGGCATTTTAGTCTCCTCATATACTGACATGCCAGACCTGACATGTCGTCTCTCCATAAGAAGAAACGTTATAGTAAGATCCCCAGTCTAACGGCCCAGTCACACATAACAACGCACCAGCGATCCCGATAACGATGTGCAGAGATCGCTGGTGCGTCGTTTTTCACATCGCTGGTAAGATGTCAAACAGGTATCTCACCAGCGATGTGAAAAACGACACACTAGCGATCCAGAATTATACCAAAGTCATTGGGAATTGTCACTCTATAGCAGGGGTCTCAAACTCCAGGCCTCGAGGGCCGCACACAGTCCAGGTTTTCAGGATTTCCTTAGAATTTGACAGTTGGTAGTTTGATTACTAACTGTCAAATGCTATGGACATCCTGAAAACCTGGACTGTGTGCGGCCCTCGAGGCCTGGAGTTTGAGACCCCTGCTCTATAGCGTAGTATTGAGATCGTTGGTCATTGTCCCTGTCAAACACAACGATGTAGCGCTCCCAGTAGGAGCACAACGACGTAGAAATGACCCAGAGCAGTGTGTAACGATCAACGATCTCACAGCAGGGGCCAGATCGTTGGTGCGTGTCACACATAACGAGATCGCTAACGGGATTCCTGTTGCGTCACAACATCTGTGACGCAAGAGCGATCTTGTTAGCGATCTCGTTATGTGTGACAGGGCCTTTAGCCTCTCACCTAGTTAAATCATATCTCATACTTTGCACTGATGAGGTGAAAGCATTCCAAAACACTGTGCAGATTGAGAATATAATCTGGCTTATATCTTTGGTCGTATTATAAGGATTGTTAAATGGTCAATATTGACTTTTAGGATGGCTATTACCAATAAGTGGGACTAGTGTTCAAGTCTTCTTTAAAGAGGTAATTTTCATGTTCAATATGAATACATTTTTTTGCTGCTTTAATAATAAAATAATTCTAGTGTATTTTGAAGGTAGGATACAGAACAAACTGACCAAGAAATGCAGTTCTTGTAAAATATACTCCTGTTTACACTATATTGGTTTATTAAAGCTGGGTTCCCCTTATACAAAATAAATAGGCCGTTTAACTTAAATATAGCATAACAAAACAACAAAAGAACAAAAAATTAAGCCTAAAAATATTTCCTTTATTTGAACCATATTAAAAACAAAGTATCCAGACAGAATATACAGCACATTTAAATGCTACAAAGTGCAGGGAAAAGGACAGAAACTGGTATACAGTATATATGAATACATACTGTATTTTTCAAACTATAAGACGCACCGAACTATAAGATGCACCCAGATTTTAGAGGAGGAAAATAGGGGAAAAATTAAGCAAAAAATGTGGCTATAATTTACTGTTATGAGGGGAATCTGCTGCTGACACTGTTATGGGGTAGTGTCCCCATCCTTGGCCCCATCCAAGTAATAGTGTTCCCCAACCTAGATACAGCCCCCATCCTGGTATGTAGCCTCCCATCCTGGTATATAGCCTCCCATCCTGATATATAGCCTCCCATCCTGGTATATAGTCTCCCATCCTGGTAAATAGTCTCCCATCCTGGTATATAGCCTCCCATCCTGACATATAGCCCCCCCCCATCCTGGTATATAGCCTCCCATCTAGATATATAGCTTCCAATCCTAGCATATAACTTTCCATCCTGATATATAGCACCCCAGCCTGGGAAATTGCACACCCCAGCCTGGGATTGTGCACCCCCAGCTTGGAATATTGCACCCCCAATCCTGGGATATTGCACCCCACCATCACTGTATTTGCCCCTATCCTGGGATATTGAAGCCCCCCCATCACTGGATATGGCCCCCATCATTGCAGCCCCCATCACTGGATATGGCCCCCATCCTGGGCTATTGCAGCCCCCTATCACTGGATATGGCCCCCATCCTGGGTTATTCCAGCCCTCATAACTGCATATGGCCCCTTGCAGGGCTATTGCCACCCCTATCACGGGATATGGCTCTTCTGTTGGACTTTTGAAGCCCCCCATCACTGGATATGGCCCTCCTGTTAATCTATTGCAGCCACTATGACTGGAAAAGGCTCTCCTACTGGGCTATTGCAGCCACATCACTGGATATGGCTTCCCTGCTGGGCTATTGCAGCCCCATCACTGAATTTGGTCCCCCTACTGCCGCACAAACATGAAATTATAAACATTTTAACATACCTGTTCGCCGTTGCCTCCATCTCTCCCTGTGCAGCAACATGGATCTCTTTCTGTCTGTGCGAAGCATCCCCTGGGCATCTGATGATGTGACCAGGACACGCAGTGATAACATCACTGTGCTGTGTCAGGTCACATGACAGGACTCCAGCTCGCACAGACAGGAAGAGATCGAAGCAGCTGCACAGGGAGAGATGGAGGGGATGGCGGACATGTACATTAAAATGTTTATTATTTTAAGTGTGTGGCAGCAGGGGGCCATATCTAGTGGTGGGGGCTGCAATAGACCAGGATGGAGGGGTCAGTGCACTTAGTGTACTGTGATATACACTGCCTCCCATTACTGCTGAGCACTAGCTTCAGCACTGGAAGGTGGACAGTGGGATGGAGTGAATATTACAGTAGACTAATGGTTGGGAACACGTGATCCCGGGCCGCAGCTGCAGCCCCTTACATCCTCCTCCAGTCGTTCCAGAGCCGCCCCCCCTCCAGCACAGCCCCACATCCCCTGTATATTCGGACCATAAGACGTAACCCCCACTTTCCCCCACAATCTGGGGGTAAAAAATGCGTCTTATGGTCAGAAAAATATGATAGTTAAATAATTATCAATAAATTTATCATTCAAAATTGCCAAATATATAGGATGTATAGCTAAGGTATATAGTTTCTAGGTGATAAGTGTATGCAAGGAGAGAGATGGTTTACTGTGCCTAGATGTTGTATAAAGACTATATTACATTTTACTTATAGGTGGATTGACATTATAACTCTGAGGGCTAGTCATCTACTATTGACAAATAAAACATCCAAAAATTAAAGCTAACTAAGCCACAGTAAATCCTCCAGTTACTTACTATGTGATAGTTGCCAGCTAGACTGTCTGTTCCGGCCACCCCAATGCATGTTTAGTTGCTACTTCCAGTGGCACCCCAGGGGTTAATATTCCACAGTAATAACACCAAGGGTTAAATTCCCCACACAACCCACAACACTACACTAGCGCCTCCAGGCCAGAAGGGGGAGCTAAAGCTGCTTCCCTATATATTCTGATGTGGAGAGAATGTGAGCAGTTCAGTGCGGTGCAGCACTGAGGAAGAAGGACTTGGGTGTAAAGGAGCTGCCTTAGGGTCACCCCATAGTCCGCTGCCCAATTCCAGGCTTAGTCAGGGTCTGAGGGAAGGAGTTAAGAGGAACAGAGGAACACATCTAGGAGACTGAGTTACACTATAACTCGCCACAGAGGAGCGCAAAGACCGGATACCGGATCCAAAATTGTGCCTGACACAAGCAGCACAGTAAACACAGGACTAGTGGAGGTTATATATCTTCACTGTACCACAGCGAAGCAACACGGCGGGGTCAGAAACACTAAGATAAGACTCAAGTTACCTAGCAAGTGGGTACCTGTGAGAGGAGACAGGGCCGGCAGCCTAGCTAAAGCGGCAGCAGGGCCACACACACAGCGCAGAAGTGGGAAGCCAAGGACCCGGTCAGGGTGGGAGCAACCAGGCCCCGGTACTGACTCCGTGGACAGTACTCTGCTGAACAACACCTACAGTAAAGACTTGGAAAACTACAAAACCATGAGTCTGTGTAATCATTGCGCACCCTATTCTCCCTCACAACTCCCTCTCAAACTGTATCATCACTACTGCCCAGGGGACCAGGCTCTGCCCGTGGAGAGCTGTCACATCACAGGCTGCCATCCATCATCCCCGGAGGTTCTGCAGCAGCGGTGGTCACCCTGACCACATACCAAGGGTGGCGTCATGACTATATCCCCCCTTTACTTGTGGGCTCAGGACACGGTCCAGACCATATAATGGTAGTCTATCCTTGGCACACCCCAAAAAAGGTTTGAGAAGTAGATTCTTTGTAAGAAGTGGTTTTTATTCGTGTTGCATTTGAAGAATCTAAAGAATCTAATTCTTACAAAAAAACACTTCTTACAAAGAATCTACTTCTCAAACCTTTTTTGGGGTGTGCCAAGGATAGACTACCATTATTTGAGATATTTTCCCTTCGGCACCCCACATATGGTGGTTGAGCTAGATCATTATATTATACATACGGTCCAGACCATGACCGCCGTGATACCCCCAGCGATACCCCTGTCCGGTACCGAACACACTGTCCCAGTGGGCTCCACACTTCCTCAGAAAGAGCCTTCTAAAGAAGAACTCAGGATAGACCGTATAAAGTCTATATATAATATCTAGGCAGAGTATACCATTTTTCTCCTGCATACACTTATCATCTGGGAACTGTATACCTAAGTCATGTACCATATGTAATTGGTGACTGTGAGTAATATATTTACAGACAGTTATTTAACTATTTACTTATTTATACCAGCCAGTTTCTTTCTGTTTCCCTGCACTTTATAGCATTTAAATGTATATTCTATCTGGATAGTTTATTTTTAATATTGTTTAAATATAGGCTTAATACATTTTGGGTCTTTTGTTGTTTAACTCTATTATTTTAGTTTTAAAATTTGTGATACAAGTGAATGCTTTTTTTGGGGAAACTATTACCGGTAGATCCTCTTTTTGTCTTAATGTACTTTTAGAAATGTTCTCCACCAACAACTCTGTCAAGTATAAAACAGCTTACAAAAGACAAGTATTTATAAGAAGGAGAAGGAGATACTGTCACGGGTGGCACGGATGACAGGGTAGAGGCCACGCGCAGACGGTCCCAGCGTTTGGCCAATCAGCCATAATGTTTGAGGACGGTCCGTCTTTCAGGGGCATTTACCTTCTGTGTAGATAGAGAGAAGGTATAATAAGATCTCCCTATCATGGGGAGACGGCTGGGAAGGTCTTGTGCTCGGTCTGGTTTCTACACCAGTATTCTGGGTCACTAGGACCCAGCAGGTTCTTCCCACCTTTATAAGGAGTTTCATTGCCCTCCCTCGGTGCAGGTGATATTTCCTTGTGCACTCATTATCCTTGCTCCAGCAGAAGCTGAGGTTGTGGAGGTTGCTGTGCTCTGCTGCAAGATAAGTGTTTTCTTTCCCCATTGTCTGTTTTTCCTTGTGTTTGTCTTTAGTTGTTAGTGGAGGGGTCTAGTGAACCTCTCCATCTGATCCTTAATAAGGTAGTGCTAGGATCAGAGAGGGACGAGGTTCGTGGTCGGCGACAGTTGAGGAAACTGTATAGGGACGTCAGGGCAGACAGGGTCAGCCCCAGTAAGACTAGGGTCACCCTCTCCCTCTTGTGCCCATAGCTTTAGGGACTCCTTATTCCCCCCCCCCCGTCGTTATCCTACGCTGAGTGTCTCTCCCGCTCCCAGCGTGACAGATACATTTGCAGTTTCTCAATGTGTTGTATTGAGAAGGCAAAGGCATTATGAAGACTTTAAAGCACAGTTCGTCTTTTACATCTTACCAAAAAGGAACCCCACTAAGCGAGTGTAAAGAGAGAAAATAGATTTACAGAAAAGTATATTTACAGAAACTAGTAAGGAAAGGGAAAAGACTACAGCTGTATATCTGATGCACACATTATCAAATATATTTCTGACTTGCTGACTAAGGCTATGGCCACACTTAGCAGGATATTTACACTTCCCGGATCCAGAAACTGCACAGCCCAGTCTGCAGGAACGCACAGCGAGAATGTCGGGTGCTTCCCGTGAATGCTGCTCCATAGAAACCCGCTGTTTACCATGGATGCAGCTACACAGACAGCCCCAGGTACTGCGCTTTAGCAGAGCGCACAGGAAAATGTTGTCAGCAACCTGATGCTACCGCTGTGCGTTCCCGCAGACTGGGCTGTGCAGTTACTGGATTCAGGAAATGTAAATATCCTGCTAAGTGTGGCCCTAGTGTAAGTGTATGGTCAGACGCAAAAGAATTTCAGGTGGATTTGGAGTGTGACCAAACAAAACCTCCCTGGCAAAGGGCTTAAAAAGCAGTCAAAAAAACAAACATATGTATATTTTGTTTTGTAAAAAAAAAAAAAATGGACTTGTTACTTGTAGTTAATATGTTCAGACTTTTAGGCAGCTTTTAACTGCTTCAGGTTTCTAAAAACAACAGTCATTTAAAAAAAGTGAGTAGACCATTCTTCATTTTCATCTTGGAATGACACTCAATACTTTGATAAGGTAAAAAATGTTTGTACCATGTTAGCGAGTAGATAGAAAAATATTACAATCTGAGAGTCCTCAGTGGTTGATACATTTTAATAGCTAACTTTCCTTATCAAAATGGAGGATACCAGAATGTACCGAATATTTATGGAATTTGCTTTTTCTTACCATCCTTTCAGTTAGCCATTAAAAAGGTATCAATCGCTGACGACAAATATTGGCTGTAGGGTCACCCAGGTATAGAGGTCCTGCCTTGAGAAAGACCTGACATGCCTCCTACCTGTCTACTAGTCACTGATTAAATTTCCCTGCAATGCAAATGCAGAGTATTATGGTGGGTTTACACGCCACGATATCGTTTCGATATCGCAACTCAATGGCGCGGGAGCGCGCAATTAGTGCACGTTTCACCCGCCTCGCATTGACTGTTTAGACGCTGCGATATCGTAATACAACGTCCGTGCGATGTCTCCGCCTCCCAATCCAGGATCGCATAGTTAACATGGGAGTGAATGGGTGACGTATCAAATCGCATCGTAATTGGGTGTTTACACAGCACGATCTGGCTTCAATCGCTATGCAATATCGGGGCATTGAATAGCACGCTCATTCGATCCCCGATATCGCATTGACATCGTTCCTGCATCGCATTGGACGTTCACACCATACAACGCAGGCACGATATCGGGTCCAACGATTGAACCACGTGACTTTTGATTGAAATTGTACTGCGATATCGCGACGTGTAAACCCGCCATTAGAGCAGCAATAACTGCAGGGACAGTTGATGTCCATCCTGGGGCTGAATTAAAAAAGTTAAAAAAAAATCACAAAGTAAAGAACAAAAGAAAATAAAAAAAATACTATACCACTAAACCCATATAGTTATGAAAAAACAGAAATAAGCAAAAAAGTAAATGTTTGGTATCCGAACAACCCACTCTATAAAACGCTCACTCCTCACCGTAAAAAAACACCGTAAAAAAAAAATAAGGTGGCAAAAAATTATGATTTTTAAACTCAATTAAAAAATTACATGTAAATAAAAGTGGTATCAAAACATCATCTTATCCCGATAAAAGTAAGCCCCCACTCCTTCTACAGAAAAGTATGAAACAGTATTGCTCTCAGAACATAGTGATACAGAAACAATTCTTCTTATTTCATACAATTGTTTTTATTCTGTAGAAGCAACAAATATAAAAAACAATTAAAATCCGAAATTGCTGTAATCATACTGATCCGAAGAATAAAATTGTTTTATTAACCCTGCTGTTCTGTTTGGGTCCATATGACCCGAAAAGAAATTTGAGACCCTGCAGATTATTTATTATGCGGATCTGAAAATTGTGATTAAATGACTTTTCTTCATTTGAGGGGTTCTTACTATGAGTGTTTTTTTCTGATCGTTACACTTGTACTGTTCGGATCAATATGACCCAATAACATTTTATACTGTTCTACAGGTCACTAATTATTTCTGCTTGCAAAATGTATTTGTTTTCCTATGTACTTCATCTCATTATTCAAAAGGGTGGATGTTTCACTGATCTCATCAGTGAGCAAGTACTCATCCAGTCATTTCTCTTTCAATTCTGTGAGAGAGGACACAAGTAGTTTCACTTTCAATCCTGAGAGAGAAGACACTCTTGGTCCTACTGGGTACGCTATATCAAGAATATCTGATATAGGATCAGCATTCACATTGTTCCTAACTATGACTATCCTAAATATTATTATTATTATTTATTTATATAGCGCCATTGGTTCCATGGCGCTTTACATAAGCAGTGGGGGTAACAAGGACAGGTACAGTACATATGAGCAGTCAATGCTTGCTGATACAAAACAGGAGAGGATCCTGTCCACGAGGGCTCACAGTCTACGACAAACATTGTTGGACAACGGGTTTATGGTGATAAATGGAATAAATTAGATCTGACAGCTCCAAATGCTTATATTGGTTTACTTCTTTTAGCAGGAGTATGCAAATCTTATGGTGAATCAACTAAACGTTTGTGGAAAATCCGAAACCGGTCGCCACTTATTTAGAGCCTACAATGACTCTTTAAAGATTTCATGAGATTTCTACAGTACTGAGGTTTGATAATAAAACAGATTGAAATGAAAGAAGAACTATAGATAAACTAGCCCATATTAGAAATGTTTGGAATAAATAGGTAGAGATTCTACCAAAATTATATAATATTGGTGAAGTTGTAACTGTCGATGAACAACTGGTGGCATTCCAAGGTAGGTGCTCATTCAGACAATACATACTGAGTAAGCCAGCAAAGTACGGCATCAAGATATGGACACTTTGTGACAGCAAAAATTCATACGTCGTAAATGCTCAAGTGTATACAGGAAGAAACCCTGGAGAAAGACCTGAAAAAAATCAGGAGGAAAATCCCTAGTTAGGCCGTATATCGAAGCCAGAAAAGTAAACCCCAGATGTGAAGGAGCAGCAGCCATTGTGAAGAGTGTCCAGCAGCATGCTCAAGAAAGAGACTCCACAGCCTCCACCAGCACAACTACCAGCCAAAAAAGGAAGAGATGGAGCGTCTGTCCATCTTCTTGTGACAATAAAACAAATCTAATATGTACTGGATGTGCAAAATATCTATGTAAAGGACATGTGTTTTATTGTTGTGCTCAATGTAAAAATGCACAAGCCTGTTCACTCTTTTTGTAGAGATAAAAAAGAAAAACTGAAGTTCTCATTATTTTTAATTTGCTGTTTTATAAAATATGTTAACACAAAGTTATATTTAGTTAGATTTCATGTTAAAGTAATAGAAATCTAAAGCATGTGTTTTTGTTTGTGTGCAGAACACTATAAAGCGAACATCATTGCAAAAAGCCCATGTAACCTTTTTTCTAAAAAAAATTAAATAAAAATTAAGTTTTAATTTAATTTTCCATTTGTTTATGATCAACCATGTTCACATACAGTTTAATAATGAAATAGGTATTCAAATAAAACACATACAGTAGCTAAAATCAACATTTTTATAGGTCGGGTCATATTGACCTGAAACAATACAAGTCAATTGATCAGAACAGCAGGGTTAATTTTATGACAGGATGAATGGAAACACCTTCCAAAATAAAATCTGTTTTTGAACTGCTGATTTATGTTCATTCTGCCTCCTAATAACTGGACTAGAAAGCAATCAAAAATGTCCTGTGCTTGAAAATGGGATACAAAGTGAGAAAAAGAGGAGTATAAAGCACAGGAACAATGGATATTTAAGCAAATTTGCCCAAAACCTGTGTGCTAGCAAATCTAATATATAAAGCTGAATGTGTGTATGTATTTACGTGTGTATGTATGTATGTATATCCGGGATTGGCATCTACACCGTCGCAACTACAGCCACAAAAGTTTGCACAGTCACACGTCTGGAACCCAAGAGCGTCATAGGCTATGTTGTGAGGTGAAATTTTAACCCTGCGCGTTCCAGTTCACCAAACAATTTTGGCCCTATCTAAATAATGGGGAAAAAGTAAAAGGAAACGTATGGAGGGACCCGGACATGGAATATTCACCACGCACGGCGACATGTATACACACTACATGCACACAAAGAGTAACAGCTAAGGTGGAGCCCCAACATTGGATACTCACCACGCACCCGAACACAAACACACACACCACAAAGAGACACACACGACACAGAGACACACACCACACAGACACCCCCCCACAGGGACACACACACATACACACCCTATAGGGACACATGCACTCACCCCACAGGGACACATACACTACAGGGATATACACACATACACACCCCACAGGGACACAGAGACACACACACACTCCACAGGAACACACAGACCCCATAGGGATGGACACACACCACAGAGACACCCCTCCCCCCAAAAGGACACACACCACAGGGACTTCCCCACAGGGACACACGCACACCATTGGGACACACACACACCCCAGGGGCACACCCCCCAGGGACACACACACACACCACACAGACAGACACAGATGTGCACAAATCGCCTCACACAACTCATCTCATACGTCTGTTATCTTTAATTTCCAAAAATAAACATCTGATTAAAAACAGCCAATGTGCAACATATGGGCCATATAGGGAATTAAGGCAGATGTCAGTCACATGAGCTGTCTTTTATGCGTATGTGTGAGGTAACATATACTACCCGGCCGGGGGAAGGGTTTACTGTTGGCTGGAGATTTATCAGGCCGCCTATAGCAACCAATCACAGCTCAGCTTCTATTTTCCTACAGGTCATTAATATGACATATTCAAATTCTTTTTTGTTATAGCTAACAGCAGATAATTATTAACTCGGGCGTAGCCGGATACTACAGCTAGTATCACATAAAGTTTATTTATTTACGCAAAAACCACAACAAAACCACAGCAACAACCTCAAATGAGGAAGTGTGGGTACAAGTATGATATTCCCTTAGTAATTACCACATATCAAGATTATAAGAAAAAATACTTCTGCATTCAGAATTATACAAAGTATTGTCAGATTTTGTCAAAATACTTACATATAGAAATTGTTCAGATCATTGCATATAATATATGTGGTACATATACTACCAAAAAAAGGCAGCATCAGAAAAACTTACCATCAGCAGCCAAAAATAAAAACCAACACAGCACTTAGCAGGATACAGTCAGACCCCATTAAATAGAGCAAAGCCAGGTGCATGGAGCAGATAAAAATCGCTGTCAACCTACAAAAATATGTGGGAGGTGACTTGCTATGCACAGGTAAGGTTTGCATATGACACCATTCACATTGATACATATTTAGGAGGAGTGTCATATAGCTACCCACCAGTCCTGCCACCAAACCAAATGGACTGCCCAGTACAATGTCTTCTCACCACTGGATGAATGGTTTACACTGGACAGCTCCAGACCGGACTCTGCCGTGGGTGTGAAGCCACCCTAACTTTACCACTAACATGAATCACAATACGACTCAAAACATTATCTCACAATCATTGGGAACTATTAAAGCTCCCATAGTTATAACTTCAAGTGATACCTGCCAAAATGTAAAATATTGGCCTAGTCAGGAAGGTGAAAACAGGCTTTGGGGAGAAGAGGTTAAATCAACTTTTTCCCATCTTCAAAATAAAGAGATTTCAATTAAAAAAAAAAAAAACCATATTTATTATGTTTGTGTCTAAAAAGTCTAATCTATCATAAGTATAAAATTATTTAAACCACACATTAAATGCTAAAAATAAAGAAAAATATAATACCAGAAATAGATATATAAAAAAATCTTTGGCATAAAAAAATTATTCCAAAAAGCTAAGCAAAAGGTTTTACTAAATCAAGCCGACAATAGGATAAAAGGAGTACCCAACATTTTGGCCAACTGGCTTTTGTCAGGGATTATCAGCTTAAATCAAATAATGACAAGTGGCAAATAAGTGTACAGTAGCAAACATAGCAAACATGCTTTATATCCTTATATACAGAGCAATATAAGATAATATTGAGGGCGAGTGCGAGGCTCCTGTAGTCGCAGGCAAGGCCAAGCCTCGGCTGTCGAGCAGCCCTGGATTAGCAACCCTCAACCTTGCCGGCTCCCCAGTGCAACAGTTCCTTATACATTCTCATTTATCCAAAGACAATGCAGGCATCAAGTCTATAATCTTTGCAAACACTGTTTTACTTGAACAGTTATAAATCCGGAACTGGAAATGCAGAGAAGATAACGTCTCTCCGGTCGACAGGAATGTGACAAAAAAAAAGGGAAAAGAAGGTCAATTATTTTGTTTCTTAAAGAAATACATGATAATCACACTTATTCACAAGTGTTTGTTTATAAAAATATACGTACCGTAGGGTCACCAAAAGCCATTCCTCTGCAGGAATTGCTCGACGATGCTGGGTGTCCTGCCTGGTGATCAATCCTTGGACACGTCGCAACAACTTATCAAACCTGTCTTCGGACATCCTGGTCTAATCATGGAACTTCTCCGGATTCTCTCGGAGTCCGCAGTACAATGAGTGCTACACGCCGCGGCTCTCTCGAACTTTCATGATGGGGTGTTGCAATAAACGACGACGACGTGTTCTTCTACATCTTTCTCTTCGACAATCTTCTTCACACGCCACAGCAAAAGAAAAAGCCATTTTCAGCGATAAATACAGGTTCACATAGAAGCTTTCCATGTCAAGATCCATCTTGCCTCTGGAAAAAGCAGCAAAAGAAGAGGATTTCCTCTGGGCAGGGTCTATTTATAGATTGCCCTTAAGCCACGCCCTATGGGTATGATCTGTCATTAAAATACAAGAAAGAGCCAAAAAACTCACTTAAGAATTATTGAACGCATGCGCGCAAAAAAATGCAAATGCAAGCACAAACGCATCCATACGCATGTATATGCTGCATTTTTTTTAAGACTTGCGGATGATTCTGCGGACATTATACGCTGCATATGCATGCGTTTTCATGAGTTTTTACATGTGTATACGCAAATGCAACATATGCAGTGTTCACAAACGCTAATGTGACCCCGGCCTTAAAGCATTTTGCTTTACCTTTTGGATTAAATTTTTTATGCCAAAAAAATATATCCATAATGCTATTCTTTTCTTCTGAACACAAATTTCTATATTGGAGTGCATAACTTCTTACTTTTCACATGTAATGTCAGAAATGGAATTTTATACTCATTACTAAAGATTAGAAGATTTTGTGAAATTAAAATTCATCAACTTTGCCAAATTTTTTTCAAAAATTTTGATTTGCACAAAATAAATTCACAAGAACCTAAATACCAGAAAGCTTGTAAATGCTCAAGTGAAAGCGTGATGGTATTAACTGGGATAGATAGATAAGGAAGGAAGATACGTGAGATGGAGGAAAGAAAAGTTCTGATTTGTTCACGTTGAATTTTAGGAAGCGAGAGGATAAGGAGGATATGGCTGATAGACCCTTCAGGATTCTGGACAGCAGGACGGTGACGTCTGGGCCAGAGAGGTATATCTAAGTGTCATCAGCTTACAGATGGTACTGGAAGCCATGGGACTTTAAGAGTTGACCCAGGCCAAGGGTATAAATGGAGAAGAGTAGGTGTCCTAGGACAGAGCCTTGCAGGACTCCAACAAGGAGAGGGCAGGATGAGGAGGTAATGTGGGCGTGAAAAATGCTAACTGTATAGTCAAAGAAGTATGAGAAGATCCAGGAACTTCATTCTACTGGTCATTGCTTACCTGTTATGGGCCAGGTACTGAGCCACTATTATACAAGATATGAGTTCTTTTGTAATGTAAAAAAGAATCTGCATTTTGTTTTGCACAGATTCAGAAAAATGGCGGCCGCTGTTATTCTTAAAAATAAAAAACCATAAAACTTTGAACAAAAAACCTTATACTGTCTTCACCGGTCTCTCCATTACACATTGCCACCAGTCCAGTACTGGTCATATTCACAAATTGGCATTGGAGCACAAAAATTCCCAGGACGTCTATCACTAGGACCATGCTTCTTTGAAGGATTCTGTGCATTCATCCACAAATCTCATGGCCCATGATGTCACAATCAGGTGATGATAAGGATTTTTTTTTCTTCATATTGTGATTATTATCCTCGAGGATCTGGAGGGACCACGGAGCATAATACGAGAAAAAACAGAATATGAATTTTGCCTGATCAACTTCTCTAATGGTATCAATATTAATGTCAACTTAGAACTAGTGATAAGTAAGTACCGTATATACTCGTGTATAAGCCGAGTTTTTCAGCACAAAAAATGTGCTGAAAAGTCCCCCCCTCGGCTTATACACGAGTCACTATACGGCTGAGTGTGGGGGGGCCGGTGTCCGGGGGCTGGAGGAGGCAGGGGGGGGCTGTAATATGAGCGCCCGGTCACGTGGGGCCGCTCATTAGTGCAATGCAATATGCACTGCATCCCCCTGTCCATCAGCGGCAGGGGGAGCTGTGCATATTACATTGCCCTCCCCCCGCCGTGGTAAATACAGGCCCCCGCTCCCCCCCGTGGTAAATACAGGCCCCCGCTCCCCCCCCAGTGGTATATACAGATCCCCGCTCTCCCCCCGTTGTATATAAAGACCCCCGCTCCCCCCCCTCGTGGAATATACAGGCCCCCACTCCCCCAGTAGTATATACAGGCCCCCCGCGGTAAATACAGGCCACCCCGTTTCCCCACCGTGGTATATACATGCCCCCGGTAGATGCCGCACACCTGTAAAAGAATCGCTTTCATACTTACCCTCCTCACTGTCATCGCGCTCCTCCGGTCTCATTCCCGCTTCTACCAGGCGGCCGGCGCATCCACAATGACGTCATTGTTTCTGCGCGGTCACATGACCGGGTAGAAGCAGGAAGGAGACTGGATGGAGGACGCGCGATGACAGTGAGGAGGGTAAGTATGAAAGCGATTCTTTTACAGGTGTGCGGCATCTACCGGGGGCATGTATATACCACGGGGGGGAAACGGGAGGGGCCTGTATTTACCGCGGGGGACCTGTATATACTACTGGGGGAGTGGGGGCCTGTATATACCACGAGGGGGGGAGCGGGGGGGCCTGTATTTACCGCGGGGGGCCTGTATATACTACTGGGGGAGTGGGGGCCTGTATATACCACGAGGGGGGGAGCGGGGGGGCCTGTATTTACTGCGGGGGGCCTGTATATACTACTGGGGGAGTGGGGGCATGTATATACCACGAGGGGGGGAGTGGGGGCCTGTATATACTACTGGGGGGAGTGGGGGCCTGTATATACCACGAGGGGGGGAGCGGGGGTCTGTATATACATCGGGGGGGTGGGAGCGGGGGTCTGTATATACCATGGGGGGGGAGAGCAGGGGCCTGTATAAACCACTAGGGAGGCTGCTGTATACTACCACAGGGGAGGCTGCTGTATACTACCACTGGGGAGGCTGCTGTATACTACCACAGGGGAGGCTGCTGTATACTACCACTGGGGAGGCTGCTGTATACTACCACTGGGGAGGCTGCTGTATACTACCACAGGGGGAGGCTGCTGTATACTACCACAGGGGGAGGCTGCTGTATACTACCACTGGGGAGGCTGCTGTATACTACCACAGGGGAGGCTGCTGTATACTACCACTGGGGAGGCTGCTGTATACTACCACAGGGGGAGGCTGCTGTATACTACCACAGGGGGAGGCTGCTGTATACTACCACAGGGGGAGGCTGCTGTATACTACCACAGGGGGAGGCTGCTGTATACTACCACAGGGGGAGGCTGCTGTATACTACCACAGGGGAAGGCTGCTGTATACTACCACAGGGGGAGACTGCTGTATACTACCACAGGGGGAGGCTGCTGTTTACTACCACAGGGGGAGGCTGCTGTATACTACCGCAGCGGGAGACTGCTGTATACTACCACAGGGGTAGACTGCTGTATACTACCACAGGGGTAGACTGCTGTATACTACCACAGGGGGAGACTGCTATATACTACCACATGGGGAGGCTGCTGTATACTACCACAGGGGAAGGCTGCTGTATACTACCACAGGGGGAGACTGCTGTATACTACCACAGGGGGAGGCTGCTGTTTACTACCACAGGGGGAGGCTGCTGTATACTACCGCAGAGGGAGACTGCTGTATACTACCACAGGGGTAGACTGCTGTATACTACCACAGGGGGAGACTGCTGTATACTACCACAGGGGGAGACTGCTGTATACTACCACAGGGGGAGACTGCTGTATACTACCACAGGGGGAGACTGCTGTAGATTACCACTGGGGAGGCTGCTGTATACTACACTGCTGGGGGCTGTATACCTGTGCTGGGGTCCACCCTCGGCTTATACACGAGTCAATAGGTTTTCCCAGGTTTTGGGGGCAAAAGTAGGGGGGTCGGCTTATACACGGGTCGGCTTATACACGAGTATATACGGTACCGTAATATTCGCGCTCGCTATACTAGTAACTAGTAGTGTTTAATACTCGCGTACTCGTCCAAATAGCGAGTACAATGTTAGTCAATTAGTGATAGGCTCCTTCCACACACATCCGGTTATAAAACAAGTCTTTCCGGTTCAGGGCAGGAGGGTGGGCTTTTTCACATTTTTACAGCATAAAGCACCTTGCAGTGCCCCCCCCAGAGAGAGCCTTACATTCAATCTGCTCTCCTTGATGTGTCAGCTCCTATTGTATACTGAGGGGAGCTTTCAATGTATGTCAGATCGATAATGATTGACACATCACTCAGTCACGAGCACCAGTGATACTCGCCAAGTAACGAGTATTGCGAATACCATACTATTTGTGCAAATAGTAACAAATACACTCGCTCATCACTACTTAGAACACAAAAAACAAGCCCCCACATATCTATATCAATAGAAATAAATCAATAATTTGCAAGTCTCAGAAAATTGCAACATATTCCTATTATTATTATTATTATTCCTATTTTTTTTTTTACAATTTTCTAAAAATTTTCTTCACTATTACAATTTAGAAAAAAACTGGACAGGTTGCGTATTACTGCAGTTATATTGACCCCAAGAATCATGTTGTAAGTTCATTTTACCACACAATCAACGCCTTAACAACAAAACCCCCCAAAATACATGAATGAGTTGTGTTTTTTTTTACATTGCATGGCAAAACCACAACTTGCCATGGAAAAACAAGCCCTCAAACGATTACATGCATGGAAATATTGAAATAGTTATGGCTTTGGAACGTGAGAAGGAAGACGAAAGTGCTAAAAATGTTACATTCCCCGGTCATGAAGAGTTAAATAAGTGAATTTATCTTGTTGTTCTTCTAATGATACTTTGATAACAGGCCATGTTATCATGCTTGTCATGTGATCTTGGCTATAACTCACCAAGGTCAAATCTAATTTTTACATGAAGCAGAGGATTATTTGTTGAGATGGTAGAATGATCAAAAGATCAATTAAAAATCCAGGGCTGTTGTAATTGGTACTAATATATAACTGTGGCAAATTCATCATTAATAAGCTCAAATTGATATCCTTTCTTAGACATTAAATCGATCGTCACTGTGACTAATAATATAGCTTATTGATCTTCTGTGTGCATTATTAATCTGTGCCTTGTTCTATTTCATCTTGACCTAAGCAAATAGACATAATGAAAGGAAGATAAGTATGTAGGCTCCAATGCACCTCCCATCTCTGCAGCATAATAGCACAATAAGGATTCACATTTATTGCATATACTCGTGATCTCCTTTGAAAAAGCTGGAATGTGTTTACCATCTGGAAACGGCATTAATTTTATATATTCCCTTACGCATTTCATATTGTTATTATGGCTAGACAGGAAAAATGTGTAAAATTTAGTAAGTTCATTACTTTTCTCAAATCTACTTAATAGTATACAGTGCATTGCAAAAATATTCACCCCCTTTGTCATTTTTGTGTTTTGCTGTCTCATAACATGGAATTGTATTAGTTTTTGAGGATTTGCATCAGTAAAGAACATGGCTACAACTGTGAACATTTGTTTTATTTTTATTTTGAAGCAAACAACAAATGGGACAAAATAACTGAAAACGTCAGTGTGCATAACTATTCATGCCCCTAAAGTCAGCACTTTGTTGAGACTCCTTTTGGGACAATTACAGCTGCTTGTAACTTTGTATAATTCTTTAAGAGCTTTCCACATCTTGCCACTGGGATTTTTGCCCATTCCTCAAGGCAAAACTGCTCTAGCTCCTTCAAGTAAAGCTAAGGTCACACTAGCCTTTTGACCCTAGCCTAACGAAATGCGCATAAAACTTAGCACCTTTACCTGCAGCGCATAGCATTAACGCTATGCGCTGCCAGAGAACACTGCCCCTCTAGTTACCCGATGCTTACCTTGACAACAAGCCAAACACAAAGCTGCTGGGAGTGACTTTAGCTGAGCGCACAGGAAATGCTGCAGACAACATTTCCTGTGTACTGTTGTAAAGCGCACTCCCAGCAGCTTTGTGCGTGCATGGTTGTCAAGGTAAGCATCGCGTAACAAGGGGCAGCGTTCTCTGGCAGCACATAGCTAATCAATCAAATCCGTTAGGCTAGGGTCAAAACGCAAGTGTGACCCTAGCCTTAGATGGTTTCCTCTGGTGAACAGCAATCATCAAGTCTAACCACAGATTCTCAATTGGATTAAGGACTGTGCTTGAATTAGGCCATTTTAATTTACATATTTCCCCTTAAACCAATCAAGAGTTGCTTTAGTAGTATGTTTGGGTGTGTTGGTTTTGCGGCAAACATAGCATTTACCTTGGTAGCCAAAAAGTTTAATTTTAGTCTCATCTGACCTCCACACCTTCTTCCATTCATTTGGGGATTTTCTCACATGTCTTTTGACAAACTCAAAGTGAACCTTTTCATTTTTGGCTGTATGTAAAGGCTTTATTCTTGCCACTCTTATAAAGGTCAACTCTCCGCAGTGTACGTCATATGGACAGATATTCCAGTCTCTGTTTGTGAACTCTGCAGCTCTTATAGAATTACCTTAGGTTTCTGTCCTGCCTCTCTGATTAATGCCTTCCTTGCCCAGGCTGAGCATTTTGGTGGGCAGCCACCTTTAGGTAGGTTTGCTGTGGTACCAGGTTTTTTCCATTTGATGAAAATGGATTTGATGGTGCATGGGGGATCATCAAAGATTGAATGTTTTTTCAGGAACCGAACTCTGACTTGTACTTCTCAGCAAGTTTATCTCTAACTCTTTTGGAGATCTCCTTGGTCTTCATGATGTTGTTTGGTTAGTAGTTCCTCTAGCATAATGGGGTTACAGCCTTTGTGGCCTTTCAGAAAAGGTGTGTATATTCTGTTAGATCATGTGACACAGATTGCACACAGATGGACTTCCTTTTCCTAAGCATGTGACTAATGAAGGTAAATATTTACAAGATTTTATGGACTCCATACCAAAGGGAGTGAAATTCCCTGTTGTTAGGTAGCAAAACACAAAAACTGCCAAAAAAGGTGAATTCTTTCACAAGGTATGGCATCTCTCTATTTTTCTCCATCATTTGAATATTGTTTGCTGACTAATACACTCATTGCTGCAATCTTAAAACATTACTGGAGTTTTACTAATGGTTTAGAGCAGGGGTCTCAAACTCCAGGCTGTGAGGGTTGCCAACAGTGCAGGTTTTCAGGATTTCCTTAGCATTGTACAAGGGTGGGAATCATCACCTGTGCAGGAGATTCAATTATAACCTGTGCAATAGTAAGGAAATCCTGAAACCCTGCATTGTTGGCGGAACTCGAGGCCTGGAGTTTGAGATTCCTGGTTTAGGGCTTTCTCTTCCTATCTCTATAGCTGGAAGCTTAGGGAAGAGAGGTGTACCACAGTCCGCGCTGCCAAGTTCACTCACATCAAAGAAAACGAGTAGACAATGTCCAGTTCAATCCTTCTTTATTCTCCTACGCGTTTCGGCGCCTAGCCTGGCACCTTCATTAGGAGAATAAAGAAGGATTGAACTGGACATCTTCTACTCGTTTTCTTTGATGTGAGTGAACTTGGCAGCGCGGACTGTGGTACACCTCTCTTCCCTAAGCTTCTGGTTTCGTCTTCACGTTTGTGAGACCGGCGGAAGTCCAGCAGCAGCCATATTTATCCAAACAGGTCTACAAACCAGTTGTGGGTCTCACAACTGGAATAGGTGAGTGGTTCACTTTTCTCACCTTAACACAAGCTAGTGTCTAGTGATAAGGGCACTATTGCGCCTCTTGTCCCCCCCTCTTCTTTTTATCTCTATAGCTGAGCTGTGATGTCCTCTCACTTCTTGAAATCACCATTAAATGGTTGTTGTTATTGTCTAGGCGCTAATAAAATCTGTGAAAGTCCCTTTAATTGGCTACATTATACCATGTTATAGCAGCACTGCATTATGGGAAAGGCCCAAAATGGCAATGGGTAATTTTTATGCAATTCTTGTGAATTAAATCACGAATTGTTAAAATTCAAGAGGACCCCTAAATTTCATAGAATTTGTCATATCTTCAATTTGCCGTACTTCAAATCGATTCTCACGTATAATGTTTATAGTAAAAATCTGTACCTTCATTTAAAATGTATTTTATTTTACAGCTTTTGCATTTTAGAAAATAGAGATACTAAAACAAAGTCAAATGGTTTAAATAAAAATCTTTAGTAACCAGAACAGAAAATTCACCAATTATGCAGTCTATTCAGTATGCAATAAACGTGTAGTTCTCAATTAATCTAGTGTACCTCTAGGCAAGGACTGAATCAGCTGGCTACTGCTAAAGCAATTTGCACACAGCAAAAAACAAATTGGAAAATAAGTGTTCTACACTCCGGCTGCTGATCTCTCCAAGCCAAATATACAATCAGTATTCTGGCAGTGGCCTTCTGTCATGTTATTGCAACTATCAATTTTAATTATAACAATTATTGATTAGTTGGGAAAGTAAATAATCTAATGTTCACACGAGGTTTCAGTCCTGTTTGTATGTGACCAATGTGCACAATATGTAGCATCTATCGGAGTAGATAAAGGAAAGCTAAAAATATTCTCAAAATTCAATGGGTGTTTCTACATTACATCTCATCATTTAGTTATTTATTTATATTTTATTTATTCATTAACTGAATAATATAAGAAATTGACAACTTTTTTTCATGCAATAATCAACATTATTCTGTAAATATTATTTTTATTTTCGACTTGATCCTTCATACAATATTAAATAAATTAATATTGATCTTTCCAAAGACATTTTATCTCTACACATACCAAATATGAATATTTGTATGATTTTGTCTCTTAATTAAGTTTCCAAGCTGTATCCTATTTTTTCTCAGCTACAGGCTGCTACTGCTCACTGCCTGGCTTTGTTTTAGCTGACAATCAAAAATACACTGGAGCCCATTATTATTTTTTAATTAGTTAAAGAAACTATTTTAAAAGAAATGCTAGGGCTTTGCCCTATATTTGATTGCAAGCCAAGGTAAAACTCAGGCATCTGAGGGATAGTATTATCAGTGTGGTGAGGCCCATAGTTATTTGCCTCCCAGGCTACAGAAAAGCAGACCTCAGCCACCCCACAAATTAGTGCATTAATTTGAAATGACAATTCCTTGCACTTTACCCGATGCCCTGGTGCAGTGGCATTATGGTGATTAATGACCGCTGTTTATTGACAGTTTGTCATTAAGCTCTAGATTGATAATGTTGAGGCTTCTATGAGACCAAGCCATTATCAATCATGTGAGTAAATTGTTAAAAAACCCAGACAAAGAAAAATATTTTTTTGCAATAAAACACACAGACAACCCTCATTTTCCCATTTATTAACCCTAAATATACCCTCCAACAGTAGTAGTTCCACAAAGCACACAATCCTGGCTTTGCTTCATCCAGAGACTGCAGCAAAGAAAGAAGCATCCTATTGTAACAGTCTCCGGGATCACACTGGCTGCTGAGGACTGCTGTCATACACTGAGTCACTGAAGGCTGTCCACAGCAGTTAGAGAGCACAGGTGGCACAGCAGTTCAGCAGCAGGTTCAACTGAGTACACAGCACTAGCGATGAGCGAGTATGCTTGTCACTACTCATTACTCACAGGAATATCACGGTACTTGGGCTACTCGGCGACTACCGAGTAATCTCGCAATACTCTTGCTATGCTCGGGGTCCACCTCCCTGCATGTTGGCGCTCTTTTCAGAGCCAGCCCGCATGCAGGGATTGGCTGACAGACACTGTAATACCACAGCCATGTTGGTTGTGGCATTACAGTGATTGGCTGGCCGCACAGCGTGATCAGGTCTTTATAAGGCCTGACCGCACTGTGCTCGTCACTCTGCGCCATTAGACAGTCAGTGTAGGGAGAGCTGCTGCTGATTGAGGGACAGATTTGTGGCCTTTCAGCTAGTGTAGGCACTGGGCTGCCAGTCTATTTACCACAACAGTCCTTCTGTGGACTACTAGAGCAGTATACAGGCAGGCAGGGAGGCAGGGTATCTACCAAACTTCGCTGTGCCAGTATACCAGCCTGCATCGCATCTGAGGCTGGTTTCCAGGTTCATCCATCCCAAAAAACGTGCTTTTAGGGATTTATTTGGCTCACTATAGGCAGGAGTAGGTTTTAGCTCAAATTATTGTACACCAAAAGCCTTGTGCTAAAAACCAACTCTTCTCTGCACTAATTTAGCATCTAATTGCTGCTACTGTAGGCTGCAGCGTTAATTAGGGTACACCAAAAGCCTTGTGCTAAAAAACAACTCTTCTCTGCACTAATTTTGCATCTAATTGCTGCTACTGTAGGTTGCAGCGTTAATTAGGGTACACCAAAAGTCTTGTGCTAAAAACCAACTCATCTCTGCACTAATTCTGCATCTAATTGCTGCTACTGTAGGTTGCAGCGTTAATTAGGGTACACCAAAAGCCTTGTGCTAAAAACCAACTCTTCTCTGCACTAATTTAGCATCTAATTGCTGCTACTGTAGGTTGCAGCGTTAATTAGGGTACACCAAAAGCCTCGTGCTATAAACCAACTCTTCTCTGCAATAATTAGCATCTAATTGCTGCTACTGTAGGTTGCAGCCTTAATTAGGGTACACCAAAAGCCTTGAGCTAAAAACCAACTCTTCTCTGCACTAATTTAGCATCCAATTGCTGCTACTGTAGGTTGCAGCGTTAATTAGGGTACACCAAAAGCCTCGTGCTAAAAACCCAGTCTTGTCTGCACTAAATTTGCATCTAAGTGCTGCTACTGTAGGTTGCAGCGTTAATTAGGGTACACCAAAAGCCTTGTGCTAAAAACCTACTCTTCTCTGCACTAATTTAGCATCTAATTGCTGCTACTGTAGGCTGCAGCGCTAATTAGGGTACACCAAAAGCCTTGTGCTAAAAAACAACTCTTCTCTGCACTAATTTTGCATCTAATTGCTGCTACTGTAGGTTGCAGCGTTAATTAGGGTACACCAAAAGCCTTGTGCTAAAAACCAACTCATCTCTGCACTAATTCTGCATCTAATTGCTGCTACTGTAGGTTGCAGCGTTAATTAGGGTACACCAAAAGCCTTATGCTAAAAACCAACTCTTCTCTGCACTAATTTAGTATCTAATTGCTGCTACTGTAGGTTGCAGCGTTAATTAGGGTACACCAAAAGCCTCGTGCTATAAACCAACTCTTCTCTGCAATAATTAGCATCTAATTGCTGCTACTGTAGGTTGCAGCCTTAATTAGGGTACACCAAAAGCCTTGAGCTAAAAACCAACTCTTCTCTGCACTAATTTAGCATCCAATTGCTGCTACTGTAGGTTGCAGCGTTAATTAGGGTACACCAAAAGCCTCGTGCTAAAAACCCACTCTTGTCTGCACTAAATTTGCATCTAAGTGCTGCTACTGTCTGTTGCAGCGTAAATTAGGATACGCCCAAAGCCTTGTGCTAAAAACCTACTCTTGTCTGCACTAAATGTGCATCTAAGTGCTGTTACTTTAGGTTGCAACGTCAATTAGGGTACACCAAAAGCCTCGTGCTAAAAACCCACTCTTGTCTGCACTAAATTTGCATCTAAGTGCTGTTACTGTCTGTTGCAGCGTAAATTAGGATACGCCAAAAGACACGCTATTGTAGTCAGCGTTTGTGTCTTACTAGTCCACCTGCTGGGCCTTAATGTCAAAACTTAGGGTCGTGCTAAAAACCTACTCTTGTCTGCACTAAATTTGCATCTCAGTGCTGCTACTGTCTGTTGCAGCGTAAATTAGGATACGCCAAAAGCCTCGTGCTAAAAACCTACTCTTGTCTGCACTAAATTTGCATCTTATGTGCTGCTACTGTCTGTTGCAGCGTAAATTAAGTTACACCAAAAGACACGCTATTGTAGTCAGCGTTTGTGTCTGACTTGTCCACCTGCAGGGCCTTAATTTCAAAACTTAGGGTCGTGCTAAAAACCTACTCTTGTCTGCACTAAATTTGCATATCAGTGCTGCTATTGTCTGTTGCAGCGTAAATTAAGGTACACCAAAAGACACGCTATTGTAGTCAGCGTTTGTGTCTGACTAGTCCACCTGCAGGGCCTTAATTTCGAAACTTAGGGTCGTGCTAAAAACCTACTCTTGTCTGCATTCATTTAACATTTGTGTGCGGCAGCAGTGGCTTGTAGCTCAAAGTAGTGTACGCCAAAACAGGGTATGCGCGTCAGCATTTGTGTCTGACCGTTCAAACTGCCGGGATTAAAACGCTCTAATCTGTAATCTCACTGTCCAGCTAAAAACCAACTGTTGTCTGCATTCATTTACCATTTTTGTGTGGCAGGAGGTGGTTGTAGCTACAATTTGTATCCGTAAAAACACTCAGTACACTTGTGTCAGCGTTTGTGTAGCTCCATTTCTTTATCCTCCTCCTCGTAATAGTCCTACAATGCACGTTGGGATGAGATGAGGCTGGGCTGTGTGTAATCACCCCGTATGGTTTATTGCTCCAACTCATCGTGCTCCGCCTGCAATGCATCGTTTTTGATTTTGAGCAGACAGCATTTTAGAAGACAGAGAAGTGGGATGGTGACGCTAATTATGGAACCATCGCCACTCACCATCTTGGTGAAGCCCTCAAACTTTTGGCGGACGGTACATATGTCGGACATCCATGTCCACTCCTGAGGTCTTATGTGTGGAGTTTGAACCATATACCGACGGCCTAGTTGATGCTGGTACTCAACAACTGCCCTCTTCCGCTCACAAATCCTGACCAACATGTGCAGTGTGGAATTCCAATGCGTGGGGACATCACAAACCAGTCTGTTCTACGGAATCTGCAAACGCTGCTGAAAGCTGGCAAGGGCGGCTGAATCAGTAGGTGACTTTCTAAAATTGGGCGCACAGGCAGCGTACTTTTACGAGCAGATCAGACAGCTCCGGGTAGTATTTAAGAAACCGCTGAACCACGAGGTTGACCACATGGTTGACCACTCCCTTCTTCTCCAGATCCTGGAATCCCTCGGCATCACCCATCTTGCCCTCTCTTGGATCTCCTCATACCTAGCGCACCGGACCTTCAGCGTCTCGCACTCCCACACCTCCTCCTCCCCCACCCCCTTTCTGTTGGAGTACCCCAAGGTTCGGTCCTGTGACCCTTACTTTTCTCCATATACACTCTCGGCCTAGGGAAACTCATTGAGTCCCACTGCGTCCAGTACCACCTCTACGCCGACGACACCCTAATCTACCTGTCCGACCCTGACATCACCTCCCTACTCTCCAAAATACCACAATGCCTTTCTGCCATCTCATCCTTCTTCTCTGCTCGCTTCCTTAAACTCAACATGGACAAAACTGAATTTATAGTCTTTCCCCAAGAAATTCCCCCCCACTTCCCAACCTATCCATCTGTGTCAACGACTGCGCCCTCTCCCCAGTCTCCCAAGTCAAGTGCCTCAGGGTAATCCTTGACTAATCCCTATCCTTCAAGCCCCACATCGAGGCCCTCACCACGTCCCTCCTGCTCCAGCTCAAAACATCTCACGGATCCGGTCCTTCCTCACCCACGACACCGCTAAAACACTCATTCCTGCTCTTATCATCTCCCGCCTTCACTACTGCAACCTCCTTCTCAATGGCCTCACGGCTAACTCCCTCACACCTCTCCAGTCTATCCTCAATTCCGCTGCCCGAATAATGTACCTGTCCTCCCGCTACTCCCCTGTCTCCCCCCTCTCCCAAGCCCTTCACTGGCTCCCCACCTCCAAGAGATCCCAATTCAAAACAATAACCATGGCGTACAAAGCGATACACACCCTGGCCCCACCATACATCTCCAACCTGGTCTCCCGATACCTACCCTCACGCAACCTCCGCTCCTCCCAAGAGCTCCTCCTCTGCTCCCCCTCATCACCTCTTCGCACATCCGAGTCCAGGACTTCTCCTGGGCATCTGCCTTACTCTGGAACTCCCTGCCCGAACACGTCAGACACTCTCCTACCCTGACAAGCTTCAAGTGTCGCCTGAAGGCTCACCTATTCCGTCAAGCCTACAACCTGCCATGAGACTCAGGCGACCGCCCCATACCTGACATTCCCCCATCCTACTGAATCCCAACCCACCCCTCGTAGACTTTGAGCCCTCGTGGACAGGGTCCCTGCCCCTCCTGTACCTGTACGTCCTGATCACCTACATTTAGTGTACTTGTTCTTGTCTCCCTTATCTTCATGTAAAGCGCCATGGAACCTAATGGCGCTATATAAATAAATAATAATAATAAAATGGGCCACGAATGGAACATGTGTCAGCTCACCTTGCCTCAGAGCCACCACCAGGTTCTGGGCATTGTCACACACGACCATGCCTAGCTGTAGGTTCTGCAGTTTGAGCCAGTGATCAGCCAGCTGTTTCAGTGCTTTCCACAACTCTTCAGGATTGTGGGTTTGTCACCTACGCATATTAGCTTCAGCACAGCCTGTTGCCGCGTAGCCAAGGCAGCAGGGCCGGCGTCAGCACCCGGTGTACCCGGGCAAGTGCCGGGGCCCGACTGCTTGGAGGGGGCCCACCGGGCCCCTGAGGGCTAGGGTCACACTTGTGTTGTGACCCTAGCCTTATGCAAGTATTGTCTGCTGCAGCGCAGAGCGTTTAACGCTATGCGCTGCCAGCAACTGAGCCCATAGAAACCCGATGTTTACATTGACAACCAGTGGTTGTCAAGGTAAATGTCGGGTTTCTATGGGCTGCCTCCAGCGCATAGCATTAAACGCTATGCGCTGCAACATACAATACTTGCATAAGGCTAGGGTCACAATGCAAGTGTGACCATAGCCTCAGGGGCCCCTGAGCACTGCCCCCACAGCCAGAGCCATATCCAGGGGGCAGCTGGGGGGTCATTTTCAGGCTCCTGCAGCACCGGAGGTCTCCCTCCTCACCCCTCCACGGGAGCCGACAGAGCTGCACACTCTGGGCTCAGGCTGACAGGATCTGTGATGATGTCAATGGATGGGGAGGAGTCAGGGGTCACATGATCAGCTCCTCAGTGTATCCAGGACTGTGCTGGCCACCATGAATGATGCTCAAATAAGGTGAAGTTTGTGTGTGGTCAGGAGGCATTTACAGTGTGAATGTAGCAGAGGTGAGTGTGTACTAGGTGTATGGCAATTAGGTGAAGGTTATGTGTGGGGTCAGGAGGGATTTACAGTGTGAATGTAGCAGAGGCAAGTGTGTACTAGGTGTATGGAGCGGAGCCATGTGTGTACGAGGTGTATGGAGCGGAGCCGAGTGGGTACTAGGTGTACGGAGCAGAGCCATGTGTGTATGAGGTGTACGAAGGGAAGCCGTGTGTGTACGAGGTGTACGGAGCAGAGCCGTGTGTGTATGAGGTGTACGGAGCAGAGCCGCATGTGTACGAGGTGTACGGAGCAGAGCCATGTGTGTACGAGGTGTACGGAGCAGAGCCATGTGTGTACGAGGTGTACGGAGCAGAGCCGCGTGTGTACGAGGTGTATGGAGCAGAGCCAAGTGTGTACAAGGTGTACAGAGCTGAGCCATGTGTGTACGAGGTGTATGGAGCAGAGCCACGTGTGTACGAGGTGTACGGAGCAGAGCCGAGTGTGTACGAGGTGTACGGAGCAGAGCCGCGTGTGTACAAGGTTACGGAGCAGAGCCGAGTGTGTACGAGGTGTACAGAGCAGAGCCGCGTGCGTACAAGGTGTATGGAGCAGAGCCGCGTGTGTACGAGGTATTCAGAGCGGAGCCGCGTGTGTATGAGGTGTACGGAGCAGAGCCGCGTGCGTACGAGGTGTATGGAGCAGAGCCGCGTGTGTATGAGGTGTACGAAGCAGAGCCGCATATGTACGAAGTTTGTGTACCAGTGGTAGCCCCCCGCGGATTCCGCTCCTATAGTCTCAGCCGCCTTTGCCAGCAGCATTCTTCTCCAGAGTCTCTTCTGCCGCTGTCTGCATTCTGCAGCTCAGCATGGAGGGGCACGATGTTGTCATGACTGTGCTGATATGTGCAGAGCGACCGGAGGAGACCGGAGCGGCAAGAAGAAAGGTGAGGAGAAAGAGAGATCTGGACGACCAGACACTCCGCTTGGCTGCGGTGCCACCATATGGCAGTGTGGCTCCATTGAGCTGCTTGCATTATTTGTGTGCTTGAGAATGCTTGTGTATATACCAAGCATCCTCAGACGCACAAAAATGCAACATTTTGCATTTCAAGGGTATTTTTAAAAAGCGCAAGGGAACGCAATCGCATTTTAGCCCGCTCCTAACAATGTGTGATATACTCATTGTCAGAAACAGCTCTTGCTGGTTTCAGCAGTCACTGTTCCTGTAAGGTTGCCTTCACATAGGCGTTTTTTTAAAATGTGGCAGTTGCGGTAAAAAAAAAACCCGCATCTGCCGCATTTTCCGTCTAGCGGCTGCACTTGCTGCACGTTTGCGGCAAGCCCCATGCATTGTCTATGGGGCTTGCGGTAAGTGTGCGGCAATGTATATATATACATATATATATATATATATATATATATATATATATATATATAGTCCGCGATATGTACTTAAAGGGGGCCCACTGAGACCTTTTCGCCCGGGGCCCACAGAAACCTGGAGCCGGCCCTGCAAGGCAGTGCTGCAGTGCTTCCAGCTTTGGACTGGTGTAGAGGGTGAAGTGAAGGAGGAGGAGGAGGGTGAGGATCATGAAGTTCCGGAGCTGTACACTGTGGGTGAAACCCTGACTGGGTTAAGGCCTGCAATTCTTGGTGTCGGAAGGACGTGTTCCATCCCAAGCTCAGACTGGGTCCCGACTTCCAGAATATTAACCCAGTGTGCCGTCAGAGAGATGTACCGGCCCTGCCCGCAAACACTTGTCCACGTGTCCGTTGTTAGGTGGACTTTGCCTGAAAATGCGTTTTTAAGGGCACGTATGATGTGGGGACGGCACACCAGGAAAAATAGTGTCAGCTAGGGACCAAGTAACGTGGGACAGCCCCCGCCATCAGGTTGCGGAATGCTTCCGTCTCCACCAGCGTAAAAGGCAACATTTCCAGCGCAAGCAATCGCGAAATGTGGGCATTTAGAACTGTGGCATGTGCAGCTTTGGCAGCATATTTGCGCCTGCGTTCCAAATATTGGGGTATGGATAACTGAACGCTGCGCTGGGACAAGGACTTGGCTGATGATGGTGCTACTTCTGCTTGTGCAAGTACAGGTGAAGGACAGGAGGCATCTTCACCAGCAGTATGGACAGGGGACTGTCTTGCACGCACAACAGTGGAAGACGCAGCGGTGTCATCTGCAGACAATGCTCCTGTATTCTGCTGTACATCCCACAAAGTCGGGTGCTTTGCTGCCATGTGCCTGATCATGCTGGTGGTGGTCAGGCTGCTAGATTTGCTACCCCTGCTGATGCTGGCATGGCAGGTGTTGCAAATGGCCTTTTTAGAATTATCTGCAATCACCTTAAAAAACAGCCAGACTCGGGAAGACCTAACAGTTGTACTGGCAACATCACTCGTGTTGATGTTCCGGGGAACCGTTGCCTGCCTTCTGCCTGCGGATACCACCCTGCTTCTTTCGGCCTGTTGTGATGCTACGCCTAACTCCCCCTGTGCACTGCTGTCCTCGCTCTGCATGTCCTCCTGCCAGGTTGGGTCAGTTACTGGATCATCCACCACATCGTCTTCCACTTCCGCACCCTGGTCCTCCTCCTGACTTTGTGGCAATTGTGTATCATCATCGTCCACCTTTTGTTGAGACACGTTCCCACCGTTGCCTTCGTGAGACCGTGGCTGCTCAAATATTTGGGCATCGGTATATACGATCTCCTCATGACCCACTTCAACTGGAGCTGGCGAGAGGCCAGAATCTATGAATGGATAAGTGAACAGCTCTTCAGAGTGTCCAAGTGTGGGATCAGTTATGTCCGGGTCCGGGCACTGAGCATGGTGGGAGGAAGGAGGATCAGGGTGTGGAATGTGCGGTCCAGTCTCACGGCTACTCACACTTGACCGTGTGGAAGACAGGCTGCTTGTGGTGGTGCAAAACTGACTGGAAGCATTATCCACTATCCAACTAACAACCTGTTTACACTGTTCTTGGTTTAATAGTGGTATACTGCTGCGGTCCCCTACAAATTGGGACAAGAAAGGTCGAGTGAGATAATGTTGGCGTTTGTCGTGGCGCAATTTGAGCTTGCACATGGCCTCAGCCTCTGCATGCACCACCATCATGTCCAGTACCTTGGCCCTTACCACCGGCCTTGCGCATTTTCAATGGTGTGCAGCCTGTATACAGCTAAATGAATGTGTCAAAAAGATGGTTTTTAGCTGGACAATGAGATGACAGATTAGAGATTACATTACAGCAGGTATACCGGTCAGTCACAAACGCTGAGATGGTAAATGAAGGCGGACAGGCTGACTCTGATCAAGATGAACAAGGGTTGTATTGGGCTCGACTTCACCACACACCACCACCAAACGATAGTATAATTTAAAAATTGTGCCGTTAAATTGCCATGCACCTCAGCACACCCACACATGGGTACACACTTTGTGACTTTGGTTACTTGCTGTTCTGCTCCTCCTTCTCCTCATCCACCACCATCATATGATCAGTGCGACCGTGGTTCATGATGCCACGAAAAAATAATTTTTTTACATCATATTTATGATGATCCTCACCATTCAAATGTTTAGGTCCATGAAAACAGAATGGGCATTACAAGTACAGTAGACCTGCTCCTTTGTAATGAGAACAATATTTAGAGGCTCTCCTCCATGTTTCTTTCCAGGGGCATAGAAGGGCCTCCCAAATTTTGGCTTTTGGCTAGGGCAATACTAAAAAAGACCCACTTGCTTCCAATGGCCACATTTTTTAAAAAGGCACTCATGCACGCCTCTATCCAGGGGCATATTGGTGTCTCCCAATTTATGGCTTCCCTACCTAGGGCAATACTAAAAAAGACCCACTTGCTTACAATGGGCACATTTTTTGAAAAAGCCCTCATACACACCTCTATGCAGGGGCATATTGGTGTCTCCCAATTTATGGCTTCCCTGCCTAGGCCAATACTAAAAAGACCCACTTGCTTACAATGGGCACATTTTTTGAAAAAGCCCTCATGCACGCCTCTATCCAGGGGCATATTGGTGTCTCACAATTTATGGCTTCCCTGCCTAGGGCAATACTAAAAACGACCCACTTGCTTACAATGGGCACATTTTTTGAAAAAGCCCTCATGCACGCCTCTATCCAGGGACATATTGGTGTCTCCAATTTATGGCTTCCCTGCCTAGGGCAATACTAAAAAAGACACACTTCCTTACAATGGGCACATTATTTAAAGAGGCCTTCATTTACGTCTCTTCCCAGGGGCATGGGAGTGCCACACAATTTAAAAAAAAAATCTTTCATATAATCCAAAAAACTAACATACACCAACTCTGTCTCACAAGTGGGTATGAGCCCTTAATATTTTTTCCATGAAAATCCGTTTTGGTTTCATTTTGTAACGTTTTCTTGATAGTCCGTAAAAGTGGCGTAATACTCTGACAACATTGTTCACAGCAGTGACCTTGGGGTCTGAAATGCTTCCAGGGGTCTTCCCCATGCTGTTCCCATGTCATTTCAGCACTGTTCTGTTACTTTTGTGACATTTTTAGGCTTTTTCCATTCTGCCGGGGGTCATCTCAGAAAAATACTCGGGTCTCCCATAGGATAACATTGGGCTCGGTGCTCCGGCCGAGTACACGAGTATCTTGGAATGCTCGGCCCGAGCTTCGAGCACCCGTGCATTTTAGTACTCGCTCATCACTACGCAGCACTAGTTTCCCACACTGTGAACTCAGTTGATGTAGCATAGCAAGGATTGTATACTTCATGGGACAACATTTTGGATTACTGTCAGAATGTATGTTTGGGGTTAGTGAATTGGAAAAGGAGGGTTATCTGTGTTTTATTTCAAACACTTCAGGATTTTTCTCTGCTTGTGTGTTTTTTAACTATTTGTATTTTTAAGTATGTATGTTTATAAATATTTTTAACTATGCCGTTGCTTCTACTTATGTTTTATTTACAAACATTGCAAATAATGTGAATTGGATCATCCTTTGCGATGTCAAGAAAGACCTAGGCTAGGAAATCCTTAGAACCCCTGACAACTGCTGAATGATGACCACTGCTATTCTGAGCCAGAGTTATGGCTGAGGATGCAGTGCTTATCATGCTTGCAACTCTCAGGCTCTGCGCAGGTAGATGCAACCTACTTCCCTCATTTTTCTTCTCCTACTCTGCTAAGCTACTCAGCTGCGTGACTCTGGGGTGATTCTAAGTGGGATCTCGAACCTCATCATCATTCTCTCTGTTGTCCCACTCCTTTCCCTGAGTGTCTCCTTCCTCCCCGTCCTGTCCTGGATGCACAGTACAGTGAGGGTGCTCCTCAAGTATCTGAGTCTCATCATCATCATCACCCCCATCCCCAGGGGTTAATGCCTAGACTGGATTCTGCTGAAACCCTACTTTGTCCATCCCTGGATCCAAGTCAAAAACATTTTTGGCATCAGTGCAGACGTTTTCCTCCTCTAGAGTATGTGAATCTTTGAAGCAGACTTCTGATGCCCACGGAATACAATGAATATTTCTGTGGAATTGCCCATCTGTGTTTCCCCTCAATCAATTGTGTGCTTAGAGAGTTATGACACGGGGTGACATATGGGTAATTGGGCCACCACCTCTGAGGACTATACAGTTTGTAATGTTAAGGTGAAGGAACAAGAGGACAGGTCATTTGATGCAGAACTTACCATAAACTGTAGCAAAAGCTCTTCTATGGCCTCATCCACAACTCATATCACTCTGCTGCAGGCAAACAAAGAGACTGAAGAAGGCTGTCCGGGAATAGAAGTTGTCACTTCACTTGGGAAACAACGAGCCAATTTTTGGTTAGCACAGCTTTCAATAATATTAGTAGTAGCACCTACCCCACATACACCTTGAACACCAAACCTACTCCCCTTTTCCCCTTCCACTTTCCACCAAGACTTTAGGATTTCACACTCATGATTTATGCACACAGATATGACTGGTTAGAGGGCAAACATTGCCTTTAAGGAGAAAGTGAAGGATTTGGCAATCATTGCTTTGAGGAAAAAAAATGTCTTTTTTAGTACAAAATGAAGGATTTGGCAATCATAGGTTAGAGGCGAAACACAGCCCTTTTAGGGAAACTGAAGGTTTTGGTAATCACTGGCTGAAGGACAAACACAGCCTTTTTAGGTGAAAGACTAAGATTTGACAATGACTTGTATGCAAAAAACGTGGCTGTGGCAATGCATACAGATTTGGTAATCACACTCGTCCTCAGCAAAAAATGCCTATATCCGTATGGACCCTCTTGCCCTCCTATTCCATCTAAAAAGTGATTGAGTAGCTAACTATCTTTTTGTGTAGCATGGATGGAGCAGCACGGAGCTACAAGGAGTGCCAGCAGCACTGTCTCTAAGGAGTAACACTCTGATGGTGACAACAGCAAATGGCCGCTTCTTATATCCCGAGGGATATCACTTAGACAACCAATGAAAGAAGCCAGCAAATGACAAAAGCACTTGTGTCTTCAACTTCTGAATGTTTTATGCACCCTGATTGGCTGCCGGCCCTGAACATGAACACTGTAAGTGGCGGGAAAAAAAATGGAGTCCGACACTACTCTTACATCTCCCAACCCATTCCCCTCATAAAACATATCCCACCCGCTATTCTACACAGCCAGAAGGAAGAAGAAAAGCATCACTTAAACGCAGTAATGTTTTTTTTTTATCCAATCAGTTAACAAACAAAGCCGCATTTGCCAATTTTGTTGTAAATTGCTTGTGTTTATGATCCACAACTGAATCTGCAATATTTATGTCAAGTTTGAAATTGGCAAACATGTTCAGGTGATACCACCTGAGGAAGATAACGGTGGCTATCGAAACGCGTTGTGGCGTATATAAAGCTTACTTAAAGGGAACCAACCACCTCAGATGACGACTATAAGCAGTTAATACATGTCCCTGCACCCTACCTACACCGTTCCAGCTATGTTTTTGCTAAGAATATTGATAATGCAAACCGAAATATACACTTTGTAAACTTACATTCCTGCGTACTTGAGGGTGTCTCCCTCGGGCTCTCGTACTAGAGGGCTGTGCTCATCATGCCTGCTCTCCCCCTCCCTTATGCACGCCCCCTCTCAGCCTACTATAGTGATGTGAGGCTGATTGCGTCATAAAGGGCGGGCTACCGGGATGCCGCGATTTAGCCCCGCCCCTTTATGACGCAATCAGCCTCACACAGTATAGCAGGCTGAGAGGGGGCGTGCATAAGGGAGGGGGAGAGCAGGCATGATGAGCACAGCCCTCTAGTACGAGAGCCCGAGGGAGACGCCCTCAAGTACGCAGGAATGTAAGTTTACAAAGTGTATATTTCGGTTTGCATTTATCAATATTCTTAGCAAAAACATAGCTGGAACGGTGTAGGTAGGGTGCAGGGACATGTATTAACTGCTTATAGTCGTCATCTGAGGTGGTTGGTTCCCTTTAATAAAGGTTTGTGTCTTCTAACTTCTAATCCTGTCCCTTTGTGCTCCAGCGCAATTTCCACTTGTTTTTTGACCTTTGATCCTCCCTGCATGGGTGAGCGGTGGGAGCAGCTTCAGGTATATACCACTATCACAGCGACAGGACCTGCCGTGACGTCACTGTGGAACGCCCCCATTGATCACACGGTCCGGTCATTTGACCACCACCGGGAGATCCTCCTCACTGTGGTTTCCTCTAAGCGATTCCTTCAGCAAACGTCCTCACCTGGATGCATTAAGCTTGGTGGTGCAAGATCTTGGCACATCTTCCCCAGGTGAGTGACGTACCAGTTATTCAACTCTGCCCCCCACCTCGCAGGTCCTCACAATTTGTGCTCCTGTTTTCTTTGTTTACATAATAACTGGTTTGGACACCCATAGTAGAAACAACTATAATCAAGCATTTGTAATAACTGGTAATGACTCGTTTACATTTCATTGGAGGAATTTTGGACCACTCACCTTTGCAGAATTGGTGAAATTAAGTCACATTGGAGGGTTTACAAGCATGAACTGCCTTTTTAAGGTCATGATTAGGCCTTCCAAATTTTGTTATTCTTAAGCCATTCAGAGGTGGACTTGCTGGTGTATTTTGGATCATTGTCCTGCTGCATAACCCAACTGTGCTTTAGCCTGAGGTCATGAACAGATGGCCGGACATTCTATTTCATGATTTTTTGGTAGACAGCATAATTTATTATTCAATTTGCTACAGCAAGTATTCCAGGTCCTGAAGCAGCAAAACAGCCCCAGATAACACTACCACCACCATATTTTATGCTTGGTATGATATTTTTTTTCTGTAATGCTGTGTTACTTCTACACCAGATGAAATGGTACATACACCTTCCAAAAAGTTCAATTATTGTCTTGTCAGTCCAAAGACTACTCTCCTAATAGTCTTGGGGATCATCAAGATGCTTTCTGGCAAAACTGAGATAAACCTTTATGGGTTTTTTTTGCTCAGCAGAGGATTTTATCTTGGAACTCTGCCATGAAGGACATTTTTGCCAAGTCACTTTCTTATGGTGAACACTGATCCTAACTGAGGCAAGTTAGGCCTGCAAATCTTTGAATGTTGTTGTTGGGTGTTTTGTGACCTCTTGGGTGAGTCGTCACTTCACTTTTGGGGTCATTTTGGTTGACCAGCCACTCCTGGAAAGGTTCACCACTATTTCATGTTTTCACCGTTTGTGGATAATGGCTCTCAGTGTGGTTTGCTGGAGTACCAAAGCTTTAGAAATGTCTTTATAACCCTTTCCAGACTGATAGATCTCAATTACATTGCTTCTCATTTGTTCCTGATTGTTTTTGTATCACCAAATGGTGTCTAGCTTTTGAGGATTTTTTGGTTTACTTAACTTTCTCTGATAGGTCCTGTTTAAGTGATTTCTTGATTGAGAACAGTTGTGGCATTAATCAGGCCTGAACTCAGCTTCCCAAAGATGTGATAAACCACAGTTAATTTATGCTTTAAAGGGAGGGAAGCAACTACTTTAGCAAGGGTCTATCCCCCACTACCGATGGTGCAGGTGCCCGATCCTGAGAGGCATCATGCTCGGAACGTCTCGGCCGTTCAGTGTTCCCAGCCGCAGGTGTGACACAGAGAGACGGGGCTTGGCGTTGACGTCACATGGAGGGCGGAGAACCGATCGGTTTCGGAGCTCTTTGGGCTCCTTTTTCAGGGTTAACCCATGCACCATTGCCGCTGGGGGATAGATTCTCGCTTAGACTGCAGGTTGTAGTAATTATCAGCAACAGAGAATACCTAAAACTGGAGGATCCTAACATGGACTAGGCCCCCATTAGTGGTCCTTGGGTAGGGTAAGAGACTCACAGGAGTCTAGGTTTGCTGATATGTTTGCTTATTTGTCTGTGTTGTTTTAGCAACACTTATGCAGGAAGTTTCTTACGGAGCAAAAAGGCATTTTTTAACCCTTTGTGTAATTTGAGGCAACACACATATATGTGCATATAATTTCAGTAAATACCGGGGCAATAAATGATTAATTAAATCACTTATACCCATATATAGACGGCTTCTTTATTATATACACAATCTATATGGTGGAAAGGACAAATCTATATATGAGAACAGTTACAAAAAAATCGGACAGCACTCCTTGTTGCAAACTATGCTTTTCTTTATTGGCCCATCAGGACTGAACGTTTCAGTTCCTCAAGAACCTTCTTCCAGCAGTGAGCAACTCATAAACTGAGACAGAGTTATATAGTGTGACACTCATTAGTGTCATTAAAATCCATTATCTATAAACTGCAGTTTTACAGTGTTTCAAACTCTCTTTCCATTATATGACATCCAAAGTCTTATTTCATTAATAAATATAAAGTGCTTAGTGCTCATTTAACAATGCTATGGCAGTGTTTACATGTTATAAATACATTAAATACATAAAGTGCTTATTAAGTGATTTATATTATTCACATGTGTCTTATATTATCAGGCTCACCCATCTCATGCTTATCATGCTTTCTCCCAGAGACCAGCGTCTTCCGGGTGCCCCGGGCATGCTCAGTATACCACCAATCACTGCATAGTGTGACATCACTCGCCGCACTCCACCAATCATTCCGCTCCCCAGGCGGTCACATGGTGTTGCAGCCAATAGCAGCGTCGCGCTTCCATTATGCATACAGCATCGCTGCCTAGTGACATAGTTTGTTTATGTTTTAGCCTCCGTCCTCCATCTTTATTAGGGGCAGATCTTTGCCCTCACTTCATATTACATAAAGGCTACATTAGGGCTACATAGTGTACAATCTTTTCTTCTGGCAATGCCCCCTACAATACCAAGCTGTGGTTATGCTGTATGCATAATGGAAGCGCCGCCGCTGCTATACCCAAAGTGAACTGTTCCTAGGGCTGCTTTCAATTTTTTTTCATTATATATGAGTACATATATGTAGTGGAAACCACAGAATAAGGATCTGACTGAGGTACAAAATTAAAATCTTTCTTAGTTACTTTTGGCCTCTGTAATACAGAGAATATTAACCCTGTGGTATAGGTGTGTAAACTCAGTTCAGTGGTCCTTGTATTGTTTAAAAAAAATTTGTGCAGTAGCAAATTACTGTATATTTATCTTCCATATATCATTTAGTGCACCATTTTTGAGGGAACGGTGCAGGATTACTACTTTTGCAGCATCCCCATCTTGGTGGGTTGAAGTGGTTCTAAGGCTGGCTTCACACCATGGTTTTAGTCTGTCCGGGTGGATCCTGTTTTTTGCAGGAGCACCCGGACAGAAACAGACAGGACAGTATGTGCAGAAAAGTGTGGCCAAATGTGGGCTCCGATCCTGTTTTTTGTCGAATTTGTTTTTCTGCCACTGTCCATGTTCCTGACGTCTGCTGAATTCACAGACTGTGCATGAAATACTGCTGTCCATGGTGCTGAACTGTGGACGGTAGGATTTCAGAGCATGCGCTGTGTGAAAATTGGATCGGGAAATTATCCGATTTTTTACCAGATCTGGTGCTCATAGACTTCCATGTTATAGGCGCTGGATCACCCCAGAATCGTTTCTGTCCGGTTTGGTCCAGTTTTTGCACCTGAAACCAAAAACTGAGAATTTCAGATTCTGGGTCCTGGGAAAAACAGGACAGAAACGAATCCAGGAATGAATTCCCATAACCGGATGGCCAAATATGACCAATCCGGCACCATAGGGATACATGGTAGGCAAAAATGTATTCTGTTCTGTTCTTTTCAAAAATGAACAGAACAGGATGACAAAAACTGTGGTGTGAAGCCAGCCTAAGAGGGAGCCATAATCAGGAGGCACCTTGCATGTGCACCTTGAATGATTTTTAATATTTAAATTTGTTTGGTGATCGGAATCATTTCAGTGTGAAGACATGCAAAATAATCAAAAATCAGGAAGGGGGCAATTACCTTTTCCCACCTCTGTATGCATGAATATTACAGCATTGTGCCATCTTACATTCCCTTATGTGCGGCAAGTCTCTTAAAGTTGCAGGCTGAAAGCACTCTCTGCTGGAGTAACATATAATATTATAATAATATAATAATATGGTAATATATATATATATATATATAATTGGTTGCATGTCTTTTTGAATGGTTTTTTATTTTTGGAATTTTTTTTAATAGCTAAAGAAATAAACTGTATTTATGACAAGTTCTCATAAATATATAGATAAATAAATGTAAAATATTTACAACCTTGAGTCCATGATGCTTAGCGCAGTTGAAAGACGTCGGCTGGGGGGTGGGGACCATGTAAATTTTTCTTTTGTATGCACTGTATTTTTTTTTTAAAAAGAAAAAGAAAAGAAAATCCAGACCTGTTGAGCCGACTCCACCTTATTCTATTATCCTACAGTGTTGGTTTTTCAGAAGTTGATTTCTAGACATAAACATGCAGGATGGTGCAATACCAGACAACGACCATAAACAATTTTGGTGAGATTTAGGGGAAAAATGACAACTTTTTTAGTCTTGACTACCATTTAAATTCTCATGATGTGTAATAAATAAGCTATATCAATTACTAGGGCCATTTGGACTTCTATTTAGGACTGCACAATATTATATTATTTTTCGTATTCTAGAACATATTTCATTCTTCAATAAATCCAGTAGCCACTCAACTTTTGGTGATATGTGAAGTGACCTTTTCTTCAGAAGGGACCTATACCAGATCAACATGTTCCTTAGCTAACACTCTAGTCTCCAAATAATGTACCAACTACAGTATAATACATACTGAAAGCAAACTAATCCATGGATTTATTAGAAGAATTTGCAGCAAAGCTCTTTATCTTTGTCAGTACATCTGTTATAAGATTGCTGGTGTTAAATAGTGATTTATGTAGCCTTAGAAATGCATTTGTTAATCTAAGAACCAAACTCTAACATTTTGGTATACTTTCTCAAAGAACCATTACATTTAAAGAGACACTTAACATAAATTGCCAGTTGCTGTTATGAGACGCAAGCTTTAAAGTTGGACCTGAAAATATTATCTTGAATAGAACAATTCATAGTTGATGTTCAACAAATACAAAAAAGTTAAATTGTTGCGTAAATACAATATTATGCTGTTTAGATGTTTAATATTTCATTTATATGATATATTGTCTATGATTATTTTAATGATATAATGATATTCTTTCCAATACATAGTGTTGAGGGGGAACTGTTGGCATGATTAATAATTACTATATATAGATATGTACCTATGTATCTTTATAGATATACAATATACAGTATGTCTGTATATCAATAGTCCAACACCTTCTGGGAATGGGGGGAGCTACAAAGAAGAGAAACTAAAACCAGTTTTCCCAGTTGTGGCCATCTCTGGCCAGGATGGGAGGAGTAACACTGGCCAGTGGGTGGTTAGACAATGGGATCTCAACACCTGGTCATATACAAGCCCATATTACATCATAGCATTCAGCCAATCAGAATGGGATTGTTGGACATGCCCCTTTTTCCTATGGTTTTTACCAAGGTGCTTAGGACACACTCTCTCTCTTGGACGTTTGATCAGCATGAGGAAGGACCCGAAACACATGGCTGAGTATCTTACCATTTCCCTCCATAAACCTATCCATATATAGGGATAGTTTATTAGTTAGGTGGGTTTTATTATGCTTAGTTAATGTGGGTGGGTTGTATAGTTAGGAAACTGTGGGTTTAATTGTTACTATTATATTGCAACTGTGTTATATTGTGATTTAGCTTAATTGTGTTGAGGAATAAACTTGTTATACTTTATTATAACAAAGTGTCATGAGTCTTCTCATAGACGGTATAGAAAGTAACAGAAAGACTTTATGTTGATAATTGTGCAATGGCAAAATAGTTATAGATTTTGCACAGGATAATTACTGCCACTTCAGGATAAGGGTAATAATAACGCAACCCCCTTTAACACATAGCACAAAATCTTTAAAGAGACATATGGTTAACTCATTCATGACATTTGTCTTACCTATATGCCATAGTCGGGAAGGGGTTCCTGACACATGGTGTGCAGATACGTCATATGAAGATCATAAGGACACTAAAGGCCGCTTTACACACACAGATATCTGTGTCCAACTTCTGAACAGATCTCTGATTGCACTGAAATCATGGACACATTGTTCTGTTTGTACACAGCCACAAAATGGAACAATGTGTCCATGATTTCACTGCAACCAGAGATCTATTCAGAAGTTGGACACAGATATCTGTGTGTGTAAAGTGGCCTTTAGACTGTGCATGCCCGATCACCGCCAGAATCTTACATTAAAGTATAAATGTCATTTCATTGTAAAATGACAAAAAACAAAACAGTACTGCACTGGTTGTTAATGATTGGTCACAAAGCAGCTAAGATAATGCTTTTTTTGTGCCAAATGATTTATTTTCTCAACTTATTTTGTGCTCATTTAAAAACTGTATTTAAGGGTTGTGTGGGCATGGACAACAGCTGATAACAGTGAGCAGTGTGAAGTGACAGAAGAGAAGTGGTTAACAGAGATCCTGACTGAGCTGTGTGGGGAGTCAGTAGAGAAGAAGCCAGATGACAGATCAAAAAAGCTTGTGCCAAGGAAATGGCAGAGGAGCTTGCACTGAACTAAACAGACCTCAGCACTGTGCTGTAGCCTGAGGTAATCTGATTCTCTGTCACTTCATCAGCTTCAGTCAGGAGTGTGGACACTGTGTAGGCCCCTCCCCCTCCTCCCATATTTAGTTATATGGCCAAATTCAGTGTGTGTATCTTGAAGACGGATCTCACAGAAAAAGCATATGTTTGCTTCAGACACAGTCTAGTGGGAACATCTTGTGGAAGGTTTTTGAAAGATTTTCTTTGAGGTTTCACTTATGAATTATATTTGAAAGCTTATTATAATCACTTGCTCGACATTATTATTAAATAAAAATTTAAATGGCAGTTACACTTTAAGTAATAGCCAAGCTCTAGCTGTCACTGCCAAGGCCAGTGCCTGCACCACCCATGGCTGCTTATCCCCCTGTATGCTGCAATCAACTTCATTCACAGCATTCTGGAGAGTAAAGATTGGCACCACAATCATGTGCTGACGATTGTTGTCATGGAAACCCAAAGTCAAATAATGTCTTTCAGCCATGCTACCTACGGTGGCTTGCTAAACCATGCCAAGAGCATGGACTAAGAGGCATTCTGTAGGTATAAAACTGAAAGTTGTAATAAATTGCAATGCATGTGCATTGCAATGAATTATAACAGCAATTCTACCAATAAAATGAAATGTCCCATACAGGGACTAAGTAAAAAAGTTTAAAGAAAAGTGAAACAAAAAATATTTGTGAAAATATTTTTTTAAAAATCACAAAATAAAGGACAAAAAATTAAAACAACATTATACTAATAAATACATGTATTTATGTAAAAACAAAAAGTGTACACTATTTGGTATTGACATATCTGGAACAACTCGATCTATAAAACTGTCAGACTAGTTAACCTCTTCAGGGAACATCATAAAAAAAGCAGCAAAAAGCTTTGCTTTATCATCATTACCACTGAAAAAAGTGGAATAAAACGCAATAAAAAAAATTGCAAGCAATTAAAAATGTTATCACTAAAAATGGCATTCAAGTTTTTTTCTAATGAAAAGGATTTTTCTCTGTGTGGTGCATTTTTTACTCTTTACTAGAGATTCCTAATGGCCGGGTCTAACCCTGGCCCAACATTTTGAATCTCAGGCTTATTGCCAGCTGCCAATAAAAAAGCTGGCATTAACCCTTTCATTACCCAGTTTGCCATTGGCACCAGGGCAACTGGAAGAGTCTGGGTACAGCGCCAGAAAATGGCACTTCAATGAATGCGCCATTTTCTGGGGTGGCTGCGGGCTGCAATTCACAGCATGGGTGGCCCAGAACAATTTATTCTTTCTATGCTGAGGATTCCAGGCAACAGCTGCCTAGTTGTATCTGGTTGGACCAAAAATATGGCGGAGCCCCACGTCTTTTTTTTCCACTGGTTGGGTGCGCGGCAGGGCTAGGAAGAGAAGGAGTGCCATTTGACATTTGGAGATAATTTTCCATTCAAAAGGTCGAATAGTGCACCTTCCCTTCCGAGCCCTGCCGTGCACCCAAACAGTGGTTTAAAAGAAAATGTTTGTGAAAAAAAATTTATTTTTCATTTATGTGGATCAATTTGTGAAGCCTATGGGGGTTCAAAGTGCTCACTATGCATCTAGATAAGTTCCTTGGAGGTTCTAGTTTCCAAAATGGTGTCACTTGTGGGGGAGCTCCAATGTTTAGGCACACAGGGGCTCTCCAAACGTGACATGGTGTCCGCTAACAATTGGAGCTAATTTTCCTTCAAAAAGTCAAATGGAGCTCCTTCCCTTCCAAGCCCTTCTGTGCAAAACAGTGATTTATGTCCAAACATGGAAAGTTTTCGGTTATTTGGAGATATGTTACTTGCATTTCTTGTCATGTGTTTCTTGAAAATGTCTTAATAAACATAATTATGACAAAACAGAGATTTATGACCACATATGAGGTATCAGTGTACTCGGGAGAAATTTCCCAACAAATTTTAGGATCCATTTTATCCTGTTTTCAATGTGAAAATGAAAAAATTCAGGTTAAAAGAACATTTTTGTTGTAAAAATTAAAGTGTCAATATTTTCCTTCCACGTTGCTTTAGTTCCTGTGAAGCACCTGAAGGGTTCATAATCTTCTTAAAAGTAGTTTTGAGTAGCTTAAAGGGTGCAGTTTTTGCAATGGTGTCAATTTTGGGTGTTTTCTGTCATGTACACCCTCAAAGGGACTTCAAATGTGATGTGGTCACTAAAAAAAATGGTTTTGTAAATTTTTCTGGAAAAATGAGAAATTACTGATGAACTTAGAACTCTTATAACTTCCTAACAAAATTTTTTTTTCCAAAATTGTGCTGATGCAAAGTAGACATGTGGGAAATGTTATTTATGAACTATTTTGCGTCATATAACTCTGGTTTAACAGAATAAAAGTTCAAAATTTGGAAATTGCAAAATTTTTAAACATTTTCGCCAAATTTTTGATTCTTTCACAAATAAACGCAAAAATTACTGGCTTAATTTACCACTAACATGAAACCCAATATGTCATGAAAAAACAAGCTCAGAATCGCTAGGATCTGTTGAAGCGTTCCAGAGTTATTACCTCATAAAGGGACACTGGTCAGAATTGCAAAAAATGGCAAGGTCAGTAAGGCCAAAATAGGCTGGGTCATATAGGGGTTAAAATTTAAAACTTGGGGTCAAAGTAATGTTTTGTTTGAAAAAAATGAAAGTTCTTAATTAGCTTGACCCAATGTTATAAAATTCAGTAAATTGCCTATGGCGGAATAATGCTCACTGCACCCCAAGATGAATTTTTCAAGAGGTGTAGTGTAATGGGGTCACTTGTGGGTGTTTCTGCTGTTTTGGCATGTCAGGGCCTCTTCAAATGTGATATGACATCTGCAATCAATTCCTGATAAAATGGCGCTCCAAAATTCAAATAGCCCTTTTTCCCGTACAAGTCCTGCCATGAGCCCAAAAAGTACCGTATTTTTCGCTTTATAAGACTCACCTGATTATAAGACGCACCCCCAAATTTGGTGAAGGAAAAGAGAAAAAAATAATTTTTAATGTTAAATGTGGTCCATCTTATAATGTCAGTGTCCGCCTAACAAATCATATAGAGTATATGTTCCCTACTGCATGGCACACGACCCCTATGCATGGTACAAGTCCCCTATTCATGGCACACGTCCCCTATGCATGGCACATGTCCCCTATGCATGGCACATGTCCCCTATGCATGGTACATGTCCCCTGTGCATGGCACATGTCCCCTATGGAGGGCACTTGTCCCCTATGCATGGCACATGTCCCCTATGCATGGCACACGTCCCCTGTGCATGGCACATGTCCCCTATGCAGGGCACACGTCCCCTATGCAGGGCACTCATCCCCTATGCAGGGTACACGTCCCCTATGTGTGGCACAAGCCCCCCTGTGTTACATATGGCCCCCATGCTGCTCTGTTCTTCCCTCCTCCAGCGCTGATCTCCCAGTCTCACTGCTGCTGCTGTGATCGGGCAGAGATGATGCTGCAGAGCTCCTCCACTTCCTGGTTCTGTGCGGTCATGTGATCAGAGATGACATCATCTCTGTGTGCGATCACAGCAGCAGCCGGGAGACCAGAGAGACACCGGGAGATCAGCGCTGGAAGAGGAGCCAGGAGGTAAGTATAGAGTTCATTATTTTACTATGGCAGCAGCATGGGGGCCATATCTAACATAGGGGGGCATGTGCCATCACGGGAGGGCGCAGGACCATATAATATGTGCCGCTCCCCCAGCCCATCCCCATGGTGTGGTTTCAGCACCATGGTGATGGAGAGCGGCAGTGCATATTATATGAGGGGGAGCAGGAGATCTCCAACTGCCTCCTGCAGCCTCCCCCAGCACCGCTCCAGAGCTACCCCCACCTCCCCTGGGCCCTGCAGTACATAATCAGTATATTTGCATTATAAGACGCACCCCACACTTTCCCCCAGAACAAAAGTGCGTCTCATAATGCGAAAAATACTGTAGTTTATATCTTTGACATATACAGCACTGCTTTGCCCTTTATGTACTTATTAGCTGTAGAGTCCAGAGTTGCCCATGCATAGTGGCCACATTATATATATAATATATATATATATATATATATATACACACCGCTCAAAAAGATGAAAGGAACATTTAACAACATAATGTAATGTTGAAGTTTTCCCTTTATCTAATACATAAAGCTGAATGTGTGTGTGTATGTCCGGGATTGGCATCTACACCGTCGCAACTACAGCCACAAAATTTTGCACAGTCACACGTCTGGACCCCGAGTGCGTCATAGGCTATGTTGCGAGGCGAAATTTTTACCCCGCACGTTCCAATTCACCAAACAATTTTGGCCCTATCTACATAATGGAGAGAAAGTGACAGTTACCAGTTGACAGTTGTGAATGAGAGGGGCTTAATGACAGCGCCAAAGACTAGCACCATATACCAGCATATAGTCACTAAGGTGAGGCCCTGACATGGAATATTCACCATGCACGGGGACATGTATACACACCACACGCACACAAAGACTAACAGCTAAGGTGGAGCCCCAACATTGGATACTCACCATGCACCCGAACACAAACACACACACCACAAAGAGACACACACCACACAGACACATACGCACCCTATAGGGACACATGCACTCACCCCACAGGGATATACACACATACACACCCCACAGGGACACAGAGACACACACACACACCCCACAGGAACACACAGACCCCATAGGGATGGACACACACCACAGAGACACCCCTTCCCCCCAAAAGGACACACACCACAGGGACACACACCCCACAGTCAGACACAGATGTGCAAAAATCACCTCACACAACTCGCCTCATACGTCTGTTATCTTTAATTTCCAAAAATAAACATCTGATTAAAAACAGCCAATGTGCAACACATGTGCCGTATAGGGAATTAAGGCAGATGTCACTCACATGAGCTGTCTATTATGTGTATGTGTGAGGTAACATATACTGCCCGGCCAGGGGGAGGGTTTACTGTTGGCTGGAGACTTATCAGGCTGCCTATAGCAACCAATCACAGCTCAGCTTCTATTTTCCTACAGGTCATTAATTTGACATATTCAAATTCTATTTTGTTATAGCTAACATCAGTTATTTATTAACCTGGGCGTAGCCGGGTAGTACAGCTAGTGTCTTTATATTTGGCAAAGCAGACTTCTCCCTAATGCCATTTAACTATGATATCTAGCAGTTCCCAGTGGAGTAGTTTATACATCAGAGTAGTTTTTCATCCCCAGGGTCAGTAAGGCCCAGTTCACATTTTTTTTATGCAAAGAAAGCAATGAAAAAGTGAAGAAATGTTACAAAAAACTAAACAAACATTGTTGCTGCCTTTTTATAGCATCAATGGTAAATAAAATTAAGTGCTGTGGAAAAAATGCACATTCCATCTGCACACAATATAATTCACCAAAAAAAGCACACAAAATCTGTATAAAATGTTGCTTTTTCTTCTTCCTAATATTGTTATTATTATCAATATAATAAGAGCAATAATTATTGTATTATGTAAAAGAAGCATTGCCATTTATAAAAATTAAATGAATGTAACACCCGAACATGATTTAAACCATAAGGGTACCATTACACATCGCAATATCGCAATGCAACATCAACAAAAAGTCACGTGGTGTGGTCATTGCAGTTGATATCGTTGGTGCGTTGTGTTGTGTAACAGGGCAATGCGACTGCAATAAATCGCAGGTATGATATTGCAAGAAGATTGTGCAAGCCCTTCAACCTTACAATATTGAATATGCGATCTGGCATGATCGTGTTGTGTGACAGCGCAACTACGATCTTGTTTGCAACTTCCCCTATTCACTACAATGTTAATGCTCGGTCCCTGGGTTGCTCATACCCAGTGCACAAAAGTTGCGTACAACATCCTAGTTGCGTTGCCTGCCGATATCTCCCTGTGTGACATCTCCTATGCGATCTTGGACAAGTGCGGAAAACGTGCGCGCTCCCTTGAAATTGTATGCGATATCGGAATGATAGTGCGACGTGTAACAGTACCCTAAGGGCCGCTTTACACGTCTCAATATCGTTCCAATATTACATACAATTTCACGGGAGCGCGCACGTTTTTGGCACTTGTCCAAGATCGCATAGATGTCACACAGGGAGATATCGGCAGGCAACGCTGCTACGATGTTGTACGCCCCTTTTTTGCACTGGGTATGAGCAACCCAGCGAATGAGCATTTAACATAGGGGAAGTTGCGCTCCAAATCGTAGTTGCGCCGCCACACAGCACAATCATGCCAGATCGCATATGCAATATCATACGGTTGAAGGGCTTGCACATTCTTCTTGCAATATTGTAGGTACGATTTTTTTGGGTCGCATTGCTCATTTACATTACACAACGCACGAACGATACCAACTGCAACGGCCATACCAAGTGACTTTTTATCGATGTTGCATTGCGATATCGCAACGTGTAAAGCGGCCCTAAGGCTATGTCCAAACACTTTAGTTTTTGGTGCAAACAGATCTGCAGCAAATCTTTTCTTGGCATGTTTGCTGTGGTTTTTGCTGTTGATTTGCTGCTTTTTGGTGCATTTTTACTGTGTTTTTGCTGCATTTTTTTGCAGATTTGCAATAGAAACTACAGTAAAAATGCAGCAAACAATTGACATGCTCATTCTTTCAAAAATGTACAAAAACCTGTGGTGTTGACACATTCTGCAGAGAACAAAAAACAATGTATGTGGTCAGTTTATCTCAGAATCACACAAATTTTGCTGGAAACAAAAAACGCAAGATTAGATTAACATAGATTTACATAAAACTAAGGGAAAACCTGACCTCAAAAATACAGCAAAAATGCAGTCAAACCTTACCTGTGTGAACCTAGCCTTAGGCTGTATGCAAAAGATCAGTAAGGCTAGGGTCAGACCTGTGTCTGCCCTCAGCCTGTCAGATCCATTTAAGACTTAGGGCCACTTTACACACACCAACTTCTGTGACCAACTTCTGAACAGATCTCTGGTTGCAGTGAAATCATGGACACATTGTTCCATTTGTACACAGCCACAAAATGGAGCAATGTGTCCATGATTTCACTGCAACCAGAGATCTGTTCAGAAGTTGGTCACAGAAGTTGGTGTGTGTAAAGCGACCCTTAGAATCTGGCAGGTTTAGGTTAGGGTCAGATTTGCGTCTGCCCTGAGCCTGGGGAATTCATTAAAAGCTTAGTGGCAGGCAGAGCGCATAGCATTAATGACATGTAACGCTATGCGCCACCTGCTCTATGCATCACTATGGTTACCTGATATTTACTGCAGCCGGTGGCTCTACAGATGATCCCAGGTATGCGCTATTGCAGAGCGCACAGGAAAATGCTGCAGACCGAGTTTCCTGTGCGCTCTGTAGTACCACATATCAGGAGATTCTTTATGGAGCTGGCAGCTGCGGTAAACATCGGGTAACCATAGTGATGTAAAACAGCAGGTGGCGCATAGCGTTACATGCCGTTAATGCTATGTGCTCTGCCTGCCAGCCACTAAGTTTTTAACGGATTCCCCAGACTCAGAAAAGCGAGAGCGAGCACGTGTACGCCTCACCTTTTTGGTGTCATGTCACGGGGTAGCAACATTATATCGACAAAATCTTTTTCGTATGGAAAGGTAGGAAGGAGGATTTGGACTCCTTTTTTGCCTCTCTGAATAATATCTTTCCAGAATTGAAATTCACCATGGAGTGCTCGCAAGAGAGAATTCAGTTTTTGGATACATTAGTCTATAAAAAATACAATAAGCTGGAAACAAACTTTTTCACAAAGAAAACTGACAGAAACAGCACACTGCTTTTCTTGCGTGAGCACCCCAGGAAGATGGTTGAGTCGTTGCCCTGGAGCCAGTTGCTCAGGGTGAGGAGGATTGTTTCAGATGAGGAGATGGTTGACATGAGATTGCAGGGCATGTGCAATAGATTCCTCAAACGGGGATATCCAAGACACACTTTACAGGAGTACAAAAATAAAGTACTGGGAGAGAAACGTGATACACTATTAATCCCTAAAGAGAGGAAAAAAGAGAATAACAGGATCCAACTAGTTACTAATTATAACAGCATAAGTGGGAAGTTGGTGGGAATCATTCAGAAACATTGACCCCTATTAGGTAGGACTCATGAGGGTGTAGTACAATTCAAGAATCAGCCTCTTTTTTCATATAACAGAAACCGCAACTTGAGGGACAGGCTGGTTATGTCGGATGTGGGGAGTGCCAAGAAGGATCTACAGAGGACATTGAGTCGCCCAAGTTTGGGTAATTTCCCTTGTCTAGGGTGTGTTACCTGTAATGTTGAAAGGACAAGTTTTTTTCCATCCGAGATCTGGTAAAAAGTATCAGATTAGAAACAAATATACCTGTAACAGCAGTTACGTGATCTACCTTATCTCCTGTCCATGTGGCCTCCTCTATGTGGGGGAGACCACAATGGAGGTGAAGGAGAGGATTGGGAAACACAAGAGTACCATCAGAAGAGGGAAGATTGATTTCCCAGTGCCGAAGCATTTTAAGGAGCATAACCACTCAGTGAACCAGTTGAGGTATAGAGTAAGAGATAATGTTCCACCTCCAAGGAGAAGGGGTGACAGGGGGGCCATGCTCTAGGCAAAAGAACTGAGGTGGATTTTTGAGTAGGAAACGCTGCACCGAGAGGACTAAATATTGAATACAATCAGGGGGGTTGTTTACTGAGATAACACTATAATTAATGTGGTTTATGAAAGAAGTACCTTGCCGCCTCAAACTTCATTTTTTTTAATTCCCTTGTTTTTAGCTGTACCTACCCAACCTGTGTGGTTCCCCAAGAGCATATTCCTTGTTTGTTAAGTTATAAGCCAATAGACCGATGAGAAGGAGTATTATTCCTAGCGGGTTGGATTGGGGTATATGGGTCACGGAGATTGTGCAATAACTAAATGGGTCCACCATAAAAAGTATGTCAGTATACTCAGTATTGTAACTGTATGGATTGAGTATTTGGTCTCGGGTGTATTAAATTGACCTATATATTGGTATAGCCATATTGACTATGGGACTGTATGTGGTCCAGATATTTGGCGTTATGTGTTCCCCCATCTACTTTCCCCCTCTTCTATTTCTAGATGTAAGCATATCAGAAATATTGAAGATGAGAACATTTATGTAACAGTGTAATAATATTGATTATGTGACTATACAAGAGGGGTGATATACTATTTTGATCCTGTTTAATGAAATGGAGGAGGTGACCAATCATATGCATCTCAATCTGTGATGGACAAGCTTTGTGCTGCAGTGTTTTTCCAAGTTATGACACAATGATGCACATGATGATCATTTATGAGTATAATGTCTATGATGGACACTATTATGATAAATCAAGCACTATCCTCACTATGATTTTTAAGAGAACTCACTGGAGCTCCATTTATATTAATGGGTATTGTTTTGCCCAATTGGGACATTTGGACTATGATGGACACTCTTATTGACCTATCACGTGCTCCCCGGAGGTGATGTAACTGGGTAGAGAGACTTTTAATCAATCACGCGGCATAAACTGTGATGGACATTGTGTTGGACCAATCGTGTGACAATAACCATGATTGACACTCTTATTAGCCTATCGCGTGCTCCAAGGAGATGATGTAACCAACCGCATGGTGTGGAGTGTAATGGACATTATGCTGGACCAATCGCATGCGAGCGACAGGAATTGTGATGTATACTGAGCTGAACCAATTACACGGGTCCCGGAAATTATGTAATCGGGACATGCGTAATGCAGGGGTGACAGGATTGGCCAGCTTGCTGAGGAGGTGGTACGATCACTATGGTGTTGTGAAATGCAGAAATATGATTGGCCTGACGTTATTTCATGTAAACACTGATGTGGGAGTGTGATTAAGGAATATAACTCATCAAAAGGTATTTGAATATGCATATGATGTATGATTTGGTCATTATTTGTATGGGGAACCTATAGGTAGCGTTAGGTGTAATTTTAGAGTAGTACGGTCTCTGTATTAGATAGATCAGATGATGTACAATGTGATTGGTGTTTGTTTTGTTGGGAGGGGTTAAACACTATTTAAGGGAACCATTTGTTATATGCTGTGAGCTTGATAAAGACCACTTTGCTGGTCGAAACTTTGCTGCCGTGTATGACCATGGAAAAAAGGAGAAACTTTTTTTCATCACCACCTTTGTCTGAGGCGCTGTCCTTCAAATATGGTATGTGTCTAATATCCGGATGTGGACTCTCTGGAGTGGACGGGTGCCCTGAGATGGGCTTATATGCATAGCCCTGTGTGCCAGGAGGTGCTGTGACCGTTTCTATATATTATATCCGAAAAAGATGCTTGAAACAGTTCTGGATTCCATGCTTTTTAATCTTTATTCAGTAATCCATATATTTCAGTTCATAGAGTTGCGAACGTAATGTTTTGGCGTTTTAGTGTGCCAAGGTCTCCATATCATATTGACTAATCTTTTTTTCCTTGAGCACTCACCACACAGTGTGCCAGGCCTTCTTTACATTATTCCCCAAACTCAGGGCAGATGCAAGTCTGACCCTAGCTTTAGCGCATAGCATTACCAGCTCACACATTTGGGCAGTATCTCCAATACTGATGGTAACCATCTGCAGGATCTGATGTGGCTGGCTCACCCAGACCCTTGCAGGAATTGGGTTTGCTCGATGCCAAGGGTAAGGTGGTACAGGCATCCTCGGCATCTCAGGAGTAAGTCCGGGCACAATCATAGCCTCGACCGCATCCAGGACAAGGTGTATGACCCTCTCGACATCTGTTCGCTGTTCATTGTCCAGCCTGGACACCCGTTCACTCACCATCTGCCCAATCCCAGTGCTAGGTGTATTTTGAAGGTGGAGCAGCGCCCTCTTGGCCTAGTTGCCCAACTTGGTGTTGGGAGGCACTGGGCGTCTATGCCTCACTCCCTCACTGGGGCCAGGGTGCTGCTCCATGGCACTGGGATCAGGCTCCACCTCCCCCATAGATGTTGATAGTGGAGGGTCGTGAATGGGTGCCAATTCATAACTGGACCCGATGTCTTGAGGGTCCTGCAAATAAACAAAAAAAAGAGGTTAAACCATTGCCATATCTACATTGTATTTCTACCACACACAGATCTTTGGTTTGGGTGTGATCTCCAGTGTAAAAGATGTGGCATTAACTATTCTATATAGTTAAGACTATGTGTTACATGACACAGTTATTACTCTACTCACATGAGTAGACATCATGGTCATGCATGTCTGTTGCGACCACTCCCAAATACTATATATGCCAACATTGTGTGGGCCAACAACTCTACATACTGTTTACTGTGTTAAACACTATACGCTGACATGTTTGGCATCTTCTACACACCACACATGTGTACAACCATAATTGTAGACTGTGATAAGACAACCAAATTAACAATTACCGTATATACTCGTGTATAAGCCGACCCGTGTATAAGCCGACCCCCCTACTTTTGCCCCCAAAAACTGGGAAAACTTATTGACTCGCATATAAGCCGAGGGTGGACTCCAGCACAGGTATACAACCCCAGCAGTGAGGTATACAGCAGCCTCCCCAGTGGTAGTATACAGCAGCAGCCCCAGTGGTATATACAGCAGCAGCCCCAGTGGTAGCATACAGCAGCCCCAGAGGTATATACAGCCCCAGAGGTATATGCAGCCCCAGAGGTATATACAGCCCCAGAGGTATATGCAGCCCCATATGCAGCCCCAGAGGTATATGCAGCCCCAAAGGTATATACAGTCCCAGAGGTATATGCAGTCCCAGAGGTATATGCAGCCCCATATGCAGCCCCAGAGGTATATACAGCCCCAGAGGTATATGCAGCCCCAGAGGTATATGCAGCCCCATATGCAGCCCCAGAGGTATATACAGCCCCATATGCAGCCCCAGGAGGTATATGCAGCCCCATATGCAGCCCCAGAGGTATATACAGCCCCATATGCAGCCCCAGGAGGTATATGCAGCCCCATAAACAGCCCCAGAGGTATATACAGCCCCAGAGGTATATGCAGCCCCATATGCAGCCCCAGAGGTATATACAGCCCCAGAGGTATATGCAGCCCCATATACAGCCCCATAGGTATATACAGCCCCATATGCAGCCCAGAGGTATATACAGCCCCATATGCAGCCCCAGAAGGTATATGCAGCCCCATATGCAGCCCCAGAGGTATATACAGCCCCATATGCAGCCCCAGGAGGTATATGCAGCCCATAAGCAGCCCCAGAGGTATATACAGCCCCATATGCAGCCCCAGGAGGTATATGCAGCCCCAGAGGTATATGCAGCCCCAGAGGTATATGCAGCCCCATATGCAGCCCCAGAGGTATATACAGCCCTATATGCAGCCCCAGGACGTATATGCAGCCCCATATGCAGCCCCAGAAGTATATACAGACCCATATGCAGCCCCAGGAGGTATATGCAGCCCCATATGCAGCCCCAGAGGTATATACAGCCCCATATGCTGCCCCAGGAGGTATATGCAGCCCCAGGAGGTATATGCAGCCCCAGAGGTATATGCAGCCCTCCCCATCTATATACAGGTCCCCCAGCCGCAATCCTGTAAAGGAAGAGATTAGTATACTTATCCCTCCGCTGTCCTGCTGCCGCTGTCCCGCCACCGCTCCTCCATCTTCATCCAGCGTCTTCCGTCTTCTTTCAGCTTCCTCCTCTGTCGCGCCGGCAATGACGTCATTGCCTGCGACCATTGGAGGAAGCCGGAAGAAGACGGAAGACGCTGGATGAAGATGGAGGAGCGGCGGCGGGACAGCGGCAGTGGGACAGCGGAGGGATAAGTATACTAATCTCTTCCTTTACAGGATTGCGGCGGGGGGGGGCCTGTATATAGATGGGGGCACTGTATACTGTATACATTGTATACAGTATACAGTGACTCGCGTATAAGCCGAGGGGGTAACTTTTCAGCCCAATTTTTGGGCTGAAAAACTCGGCTTAAACGCGAGTATATACGGTACCTCTTGTGGCGAAGTCGTGTCTTGGGGAGTGGCGGAGGAGTTTTGGCCTAGGTCCCTGCTGCACAGTGTTAACCGAGGGAGCCCCTGGTCCAGGAGGAAACGGAGGAGGTCATAATACCACAATCGTGACACATACACTTCCCTGTTCCACTCTCGGACCTCATGGATTTGTTCACCTCATTGACCTCCCTCTTAAACACTGTGCGCAGAGTTCCTGATCATACGCAGCACAAAACTCTTATCCATCCTCTCCCCAGGGTGGTGCTGCTGGGAGAGGGTGATGAGCTGCTCATATGCCACTTCCTTTACCTGCTTGTTCTTGTAGTCAGGTGAGTTGACCCACCACAAGCACTCATGCTCCTGGTACATGGCTATGAAGGCCCGGATATACTCCTGGTTCTCAGCCATTTGAAACATGAACATACATTATGTCAGGAACACACACATATGTATGTATGATGTTGCCTCAGTTTTACAATCATGGTGATGTTTTTTCGTGTGGCCAAAACTATTGTGTCCCACACATTTGTGAACAATATAAACCATTAAAGAACAAACAGCCTACACATTTTTAACCTTGCCCAAACAAGCCCTACATACTGTATGTATGGATGGTTAGCGAGCATGTGTAATTTTAATTTAAGTTCATATTTTATGGGCTCACATGCAATGGCCATAGCTATATGTATGATGTCTCAGTTACCAATATCACACCACAAAATCATGTCTGTACACATTACACCATCCACCAGGAACTCCTGGCCCATTTGGCCACTGTTAACAGTTTCTGTAGCCTTTATGGTCCCTAATAGGTATTGTGTGGCTGGTTTGACCATGCTGGATTGTGTGTGTTCAGTGAGCATTCATTTTGTGTTGGTAAGGCTGCCTTCACCACAACAGTGTGGACATGTGAAAGTATGGGCAATATACCAATGGCATCCACAGTTCTACCAGCATTTGACAACACATATTGGATGCTCAATGTTTCCACTACATGCAGCACTGTAGAATCACCATATGTAATGTATATGTCCACACATATGCAGCTGGAAGCATGACCCTCTTGTGATGTGTAATGTTGGTTCAACATTTGTCCGATTGTCATAACCTTACCTTTCTTTAGTGCTATACATATTGATTGTCACCAACCATGTGTGCCATATCGTGCTTCCACAGCCTTTCTGTATGTCCTTTATTTGTAGGCTGCACATGAGGAGTAGGATGTGTTTACCTATGTGATGTCTGTGTTCTGTGCTCTGTCGACAATCACAGTGTAGTGGTTTAATGAAGCAAGGATATAATTATTTGTGTGGGGTGTCACGTTACAGCTCAACCATGGAAGTTTGTATTTGATGTGTGAGACAGGACTATGTACATGGGTTAGTTGATGTTATTTTGTCTTGCAATGTGTCCATGTCCTTATACAACTTTTTTGGCTTTTGCATTCATAGAGCCTTGTAAACACACGTTTGACGTCATGCAACATCCAGCGATGGCAGTAGTGGCTGTAGCCTTGGTGGAGGAGGCCTTGCTGATGGATGAGAGATCTGAGAGACTGCGGAGGCGTAGACGATGGCGTATGTGGTATTGGGATTGGCTCCTGCAAAGGCGCCACCTGAGTCACATGGGCATGGTCCGTCAGCTGGAGGACAGGAGTCCGCCTGACTTCAAGAACTATCTCTGGATGTTCGAGGACTCTTTCAAATCCTATTGGACTTGGTACGGCCATATATTGCCTGTGAGGACACTGTGATGCGTCAAGCTGTGCCACCAGAGGAGCGGTTGGCTCTGACTCTGCATTTCCTGGCAACAGAGAGTTTGATGACTGAACTGCAGTATTCTGCTGCAGTCTTGTGCCCACTGCTGAGCTGCCTAATCTCTGAGACTTGTGAGGCCATTGTGAGGTGTCTGCTGCCATCCTATTTGCAGTTTCCAACAACTCCCACGTGGAATGGTTGCAAGTTGCCACTGGCTTCCAGGAGAGGTGGCAATTTCCAAACTGTGGGGGGGCATTGGATGGCACACATGTAAGGATCACACAACCCCCCCAACAGCGGGTCCTTTGTCTATAACTATAAAGGGTATTTCAGTGTGGTCCTCATGGCCCTCATCAATGGCAACTATGAGTTCCTCTACGTGGATGTGGGGATGAACGGCGTGTGTCTGATGGGGGGGTGTTGACACATACCTCAATTGGTCAAGACCATCGGAGCGGCCGCCTCAACTTACCCCCAAATGATGACACCACTGAACATCTGAACTTTGCATTTGTAGGGGAGGAGGCCTTCCGACTTCACTACTGCGGCCATATCCCCAGAGGACTATCAGCCCTGAGCAACATATTTTTCAATTACCGGCTATCCTGGGCACGTCGTGTGGTTGAAAATGCGTTTGGGATCATGGCCAATAGATTCCGCTTGTTTTATACCGCTTTAAATATGAAACTGGAATCTCTTGATATGGTAGTGATGGCGTGTTATGTGCTACATAACTTTCTGTGTCGTAGGGATGCCACATCATACATGCCAGGAAGTTGTGTAGATTCTGTGGACCCCGCAAATGGGGAACTCATACCAGGTGTGTGGCGTACAAGCGACTCTGGCATAGCGCCACTCCAGCCGCTGTTCCAGAGCCAACTTCAGCAGGATGCCAGGAGCAGCAGAGACAGCTACTGCTCCTACTTCAATTGCCCTGGGGAGGTGGGCTTGCAGGACCACCAGATGTAGGGTGTGGGTCATGGTTACACACATTTTAATGTGTTTCGATTTCTGTTTACACCCTATGTTTCTGATTCTTTACTGTTTTTCAGAGACCCTTTGTTACATGGATTTTTGTTCTTTTACATATTTTATGTATACTGTATGTATTTCCTGTAAATTTAGAAGGATTCATTGTGTGATGACAACACTTTTATTTTTGTTGTGTATTTGAAGTTGTTTTCATTTGTGCGGCTACAATAACAATACAAAAAATCTGATCAGACAAACCTGTCTGAGTATTTAATGTGTGCACATGTACAGTATGCAGATGTAGAGGTTTGGCGCACACTGTATGCTGTGTGTGGGTTTCACTGTCCATATAGATGCATGTAGACATGGGTATGCGTACACACACAGACACTTGCATTGGTCCGATTAACACATCTACATATCTGTACACACATACATACATGTATGCACACACATAGTTCATACATGCAACGTAATATGCATACACATTTACATAATTGTTGTGTATAGCTTACCTACTTCAACAGAAGACGTACACAATCTCCATACATGTTTGCAGAAAACACTGCACCACACTAGCATTCCTGTCTGCTAGTTTAGTGACGCCGCAGTGTATTGCGAAGCTGCAACATATGACACATAACATGAGTAGCGAGATGGTAGAAAGAGCAATTGCATATTGTAGGCACCATGTCGTCAGAGATGGCTGACAAACGGTAACGCACTTGTGGCGTCCAATCGGAGTGGTCTGGGCGCGGTTAAAAAAACTCTGGTACGTCTATCTCCTAGGCTGTGTGAAACCTTATGCCCACATTGCTAATGTGGTTGTGCTGTGTGATGCCGCAACTACGACCGTCAACTTCGACTCTGCAATTTCACAGGTGATTTCAGTATCGCCGGATCGCTGGAGGTTGCACGTGAGATTGCTACGTGTGACATCTCCAAAGCGATCTTGGAAAAGTGCCAAAAATGTGAGTGCACCCGTGAAGTTGCAAGCGATATTGCATCGATGTTGCGACGTGTAACGATACCTTTAGTATTATCTGACGAGTTCAGGAATTGGAGTTGCTTATAATCTTTTGGAGAATATGTATCATTTTATGAAAACATATCCAAAATAAGATGATACTTTTCTGTTGTGCTTCTAATTCCATCTACTTTAAATGCTGCCTTGTATAGCCTCTACTACGATGCCAAAACCAGCAAGGACCAATTATCTTATTTTTTTCTGTTGTTTTCACTTGTAATATGTTATTTTAAAACATATACTTAAGATGCCTATTTTCCACTTAACTCATTTTCCAGTCCATATGTCAAAGACTGTTTAAAAAGTAGTTTGTTCAGTCAGAACAAATAAAGTGTTTAAACAAGGAAGTCTGTGTTTGTTTGAGAGAATGGAGAAAATCTTACTCTGATACCTTGACAGATTGTATTTAAAAAATAAAATAGATGTTTTTGACAATTTTAACATTTACATTTGTCAGGCATTTACTTTATACACTTTATACCGTTCTCACTCCTTCACTATGAAAACAGTATATTTGCTTCTAATATATTATGTATTTAATTTGTCAAATGTTGTTTCTTATACACACGCCTATGGTTACTTTTAAAGAGCTCACCTGCTTAAAAAGTATATATATTCTACATTTAACATTTTACCACCTGAATATTAGAAATAAACAGATTGATCCGTAGAGGATCAAGTTTGAGTAGAATTTCCTCAAATTCATAGTTTCTAACAAATACAAATATTTTGCAATTCAATGCACAAGATCTATGAAATGTCCTGGCACCATATTTACAAACTGAAGAGTCACAGAGCCAACTAACTATGTCTGGAACAGCCATGTGAGCATCGCCTTGATGCCTTGCAGCAGAGATGAGTGGATCCCTTCAGGGAGGATCAAGTTCGATCAAATTTAATGAAATTCACAGTTTTACCCAAATTCAAACAATTCACGGTTTGCAAAAATTTAACTTGCCTAATACTATATCCGACACTGCTGTTGCATCAGGGAGTTGGCAAATGTAATTGTGCATTGTTGCTTTCCCTATAATGAATTTTACAAATTATCATACCTTGTACACATGTCAGTACATGGGCCATGGGACATCAGAAATCAGCAGCTTCCAATGGAGAAGAGTTTGTACAGCAGAGTCATTTTCTATCTTCAAACTCACTGGGTAAGTTTACCTTTTCTTTAGAGAGCAAGCTTTTTATGGTATAGTGTAAGCCCTTATGGTACTCTTTTTTTTTACTCGCCCATATGGTCCCTTTCAGTCATCCGTTATCATCGGTCAGAACTCACAGCTCATTCCACATAGATATAGAAAAAAGGCTACATTAGTTGTTGTGTACTATCACAGTGTTACACACATTAAAAATGAAAGTTTGAAGTCTCAGTCTGTGAATAATAATTCCAAAGACTGATAAAGGTAAAATCTGAACCTGCATAGTCCCTCAGTGTGACAATGAACTGAACGACCTGTGATATACTGTACCATAGTAAAAGTATCTTAGAAGTATTTTTCATTCTGTAAAGGGACAGGCTGTGTCTGCTAGTGGAAAGATGATTTCCCCTGAAGGCAGAAGACTGAGCCCTCGTGGACAGGATCCTCTGCCCTACTGTACCTGAATGATTCAATTGTCGTCATTTTACGTTCTTGTCCTCGTCTGCCCTTACACATGTAAAGCGCCATGGAACCTAATGGCGCTATTTAAATATTTATTAATAATAATAATAAAAATGTCCCAAGAAATTAAAGAAGACAGTCGTTTTCGTGGGGGAAGTATTTCAGGGATAAACTAAGGAAGAGCAGAGCTGAAATGCATCAGTGACGCAGAATAGGACTATGAAAGGAAAAATCATCAATGGAAGTCAGGACCTGGAGCCAAGAGTCCCGAGAGACCAGACCTGGGAATTGTTATCCCGCTTTCGATTCCCCCAGAGAAAGTGCCCAGTCCCCCCTTTTCGCTAGTACAGACTTTATTGCGGGCATTGCTGATATCCTAAAGGGAGAGTGCAGGTGAGTGCAGCGTGATCGGGACGGAGATTGAGAGGGTTGATTCACCTGATGGGGCTTAGTGAGAAGAGTAGTAAAGTACTATAGGTTGCTCAGTTGCGTTATAAGTAGGGATGAGTGCAGTGGCGTAGCAACTGTTTGTGGCGCCCGGGGCGGTTGAAAAATTGCCGCCCCCTTGGTCGTTGATAATCCGGGGGTCAGGGGGGTACCGCTAGTGGGTTAGGAGCCACTTAAGTGTACCTGTTAATCAGGGTCAAATTCAATGGTGATCAGCTGCTGTAGGATGCGCGCTTGTGGCCTCCCGGGATCTGGAACAGCGCTGGCGCTTAGTTATGTCATGCCGTAATGCCGTAAAGTTCGGGCAGTGAAATCACCACAGGTCCTATCACCGATCACCACGGTGTCCCTATTATAGTTATCATATTGTTATCTGGGACAGCGATGTTAACAATTCCCCAATAGAACACGCTGGGATATACAGTATATAGCACCAAAGATAGAAGAATGGGATAAATCAAACACTAAATACAAAACGATCTAACTGTAAATTAATGAGAATAAACAGTAATATACACATAGGAAACATTGCGCACGGAGGAAGATAGTAATATACAAGTCAACACATAGTACAGAGAGCAGAGGATGGCAATATACAGGTGTACACCTAGTACACGGCTCGCACACACACACAGAGGCACAGCTCACACACACACACAGAGGCACGGCTCGCACACACCCACACACACACCAGAGGCACGGCTCGCACACACACAGAGGCACGGCTCGCACACACACAGAGGCACAGCTCGCACACACACACAGAGGCACGGTTCGCACACATACAGAGGCACGGCTCGCACACACACAGAGGCATGGCTCGCACACACACAGAGACGTGCAACAACAGGCTCGCACACACACAGAGGCACGTCACACACAGAGGACGGTCGCACACACACAGAGGCACGGCTCGCACACACACAGAGGCACGGCTCGCACACCACAGAGGCACGGCTCGCACACACACAGAGGCACGGCTCGTACACACACAGAGGCACGGCTCACACACACACAGAGGCACGGCTTGCACACACACAGAGGCACGGCTTGCACACACAGAGGCACGGCTCGCACACACACAGAGGCACGGCTCGCACACACACACAACTCACACACACATTCTACAGATTCTTCACTCAGGAATCACAATCCTCTGTGCTGCAGGAGGAGGGCTTGTTTACATGGGCAGCTTCACCTGCTCACTGAAGCTGGGTCCCACTCCCAGCCCCTCCCCCACTCACTGCAAAGCAGAAGATCAGTCACCTTGTGACCCGGAGCTGCTCCTCCTAGGTATCTTCCTCCAGCACAGCTAGCCATCTCTGGTCTTCTTTACTGGCCAAGCTCTCACTGCTTCCCTTCATACAGACCACTGGTCAGTCAGCACCCCCTTTCTCCTCTGCTCTCCTCTGCTCTCCTCTCAGCTCCTCTGCGCTCCTCTCACCTTCAAGCTCTTCCCTCTGCTCCCTCGCTCTCCTCGCAGCTCCCTCCATCTCCTCCAGTCTCTCCCAGCATGTGTCCCTGTGCTCTGCACGGCAGGACACTCACTGATGACATCACCGCCCTCTCCATGCAGAGCACAGCTGCAGGGGGTGGGAGATTTAAAAGCAGACAGCAGCCAGCGTGCTGCACTGCTTCAGTACATAGCGCAGGTGGCGGCCGCGGATCCTATGGCAGTAGCTGCCACATTGCCGCCCCCACACACGTGCCGCCTGGGGCGGTCCGCCCCCCCCGCCCCCTCACGCTATGCCACTGGATGAGTGAGTATAATCATTACTTTTCTATACTCGCTGAATAGTAATGATATTCAACTACTCTCTACTTGCCGAGTCTCTTGTAATTACTCGGGAGTAGCGAGTAGTCCTTTTACTTTCGCAGTGTATCTATATAAACAATGTGAAAGTACACTAAAAATGAAGAAAAGTTGTTAAAAAAATAAAAAAATCATCATACTCACCTTCCGACGCCTGCACCGGGACCCGAAAACCTCACCTCTGATGTGCGGCAAGGACCTGCCAGTCTGATAGCCAATCAGATGGCCGGATGTCACAAACCATGTGATCGCTATCAGCCACCTGATTGGCCAGATTGCCAGGTCTTGAATGTGCATCAATGACCTGGCAATCTGGCCAATCAGGTGGCTGGTAGCGATCACGTGGTTTGTGACATCCGGCCATCTGATTGGCCAGATCGCTCCCAGCCATCCATCTGATTGGCTATCAGACTGGCAGGTCCTTGCTGCACATCGGAGGGGAGGTTTTCGGGTCCCGGTGCTGGCGTCGGAAGGTGAGTATGATGTTTTTTTTTCTTTTTCTTCACTTTTAGTGCACTTTTCACAGTGTATTTATACATTGCGAACGTACTCACATTGCGAGTATCCCTAGTTATAAGTTGTTGCAAGAGAAATTTTTATTATCTATTGTGAATGCTGAAACAGAATTTTAATAATCTGTTGAAAGTGTTATCGCTATCATGTATTGAAACCTTTATTTCAACTCAATTCCTTTGTGTAAAATCTGTTGTGTACATCACAAATATGTCCTCCATTTCTGTGTGCTGCCTTCTGGTAACGTCCTTTTGCTTAACACACTTCCAAGAAGAAGGGATGTTTAATACCCTGCTCCCTGCTTTCCTATGTCTAAATTTTGCTACTTGACAAAAATTTTGAAATAAAGATATGTGTATCATAAAAGGTGTGAAAGACGCGTTTTTTTCTGTCAGCCAAGGGAAAATTAGGCAGTTGAGGGTGGCATCTCGCTGCTGTCTGCTTTTTTCAGGCTAGACTTAAAAATACTGCGAAACCCCACACGTTTTTTAAAATATTTATTTATACACCTTATAATGCCAGGTTGTTTGCCATACACTAATGTGTATGGCAGCCAAGCAGATTCACTGTCCAGATGGAGGAAATCCAGTCTGACTACAACAGCCAATCACAGAGTCTTTTAAACAGTGTGAGCTTCTCTGATTGGCTGTTTTTCTGACAGTGCAGTGAATATGCAATTAGATTAATAGGTGGCCCCGGAAGTAGCAGCCGGAGACAGGTGAGCCCGATCTAGCTATTCTACCATCCATACATCCTGTCTATTTTATTCTTTTCCCAGCATGCGAAACACAATGCTAAAATCGATTTCTCTATTCTATCCCTGTGCTGCCCGTGTGCTGTCCGTCATTTTGTCAGACCCATTGACTTGGACTGGTGAGTCACGCACGATAATTCCTTACTGTCGCAGCATGTTGCAACTTTTTCCAGATTCTGGATGAGAAAATAGCATCCGACACACGTTAATCTGTTCTGACTCATTAAATAACATTGGTCCGAGTGCAATGTGAGATTTTCTCACATTGCACTCATCCGATTATCACGCCAGTGTGTCCCTACCCTAAAAGTATGGAAACACTGCAATTAGAAAAATCGATCCATTTCTCAACCAGGAGTGTTGCACCAGTGTGCGATTTTTTTTTCTCAGATAACATCCGAATGGTGTCCGTGTGACATCCGTGTGCAATGCATTTTTTTTCTCAGCAGCTGCTACTGTACAATCATTTACAGGAAGATTTTACAGTGTTCTCAGCTACAGAATGATAAATATATCAATTAAATAAAACAGATGCCACTAGGATGGTCCGTGTGCTGTCCATGTGCTGTCCGTGATTTTGTCGGACCAATTGACTTACATTGGCAAGTCTCGCGTACTGTTGCAGCATGTTGCAAAAAAAGCATCCGACACAAGTTAATGTGTTCTCAATCATTATGTAACATTGGTCCGAGTGCAATGCGAGATTTTCTCACATTGCACTTGTCCGATTTTCACGCCAGTGTGTCCCTACCCTTATATTTATAAGAAGGAGGCTTAGAATTGTATACTGACCTATTTTATTAATAAAATTGCTATTGCTCTCTGTCGCCACTACGTGTTACGATAGCCCTTGCTTTCTTCAACAGGTGGATAGAGAGCAAGATTAGTGATGACCTTATATATTCCCTTAACCCAATGGGGTTAGTCCTGTAATTATGACATCACAGGATATGAAGATCACATGATAACAGCAAAAATCACATGATAAAATACCCATATAAAATAATAAAATCAACTAATAACATTTTAGACTTATACAATGAATTACCGTATATACTCATGTATAAGCCGACCCGTGTTTAAGCCGACCCCCCTACTTTTGCCCCCAAAACCTGGGAAAACCCATTGACTCGTGTATAAGCCGAGGGTGGACCCCAGCACAGGTATACAGCCCCCAGCAGTGTGGTATACAGGCCCCCCAGTGGTAGTATACAGCAGCCTCCCCAGTGGTAGTATACAGGCCCCAGCAGTATATACAGCAGCCCCAGTGGTATACAGCAGCCTCCCCAGTGGTATATACAGGCCCCAGCAGTATATACAACAGCCTCCCCAGTGCTATATACAGGCCCCAGCAGTATATACAGCAGCCCCAGAGGTATACAGCAGCCTCCCCATTAGTGGTATATACAGGCCCCATCAGAGGTTACAGCCCCCCAGTGATATATACAGCCCCCCAGTGATATATACAGGCCCCCCGCAGTATCTACAGGCCCCCCCGCACTATATACAGGCCCCCCCGTTTCCCCCCCAAGTGTTACACGTACACAGGCCCCCGGTTGCAGCCGCACACCTGTAAAAGAATAGCTTTCATACTTACCCTCCTCGCTGTGATCGCGCGTCCTCGTCTCCTTCCCGCTTCTACCCGGCATCATGTGACCGCGCACAATGACGTCATTGTGGATGCGCCGGCCGCCGGGTAGAAGCGGGAAGGGGACCGGAGGAGCGCGGGTAACAGCGAGGAGGGTAAGTATGAAAGCGATTCTTTTACAGGTGTGCGGCTGCAACCGGGGCCTGTGTACCACTGGGGGGGTAAACGGGGGGCCTGTATATAGTGCGGGGGGCCTGTATATACTACGGGGAGGGAGCGGGGGGCCTGTATATACTACGGGGAGGGAGCGGGGGGCCTGAATATACTACGGGGAGGGAGCGGGGGGCCTGTATATACTACGGGGGGAGTGGGGGGCCTGTATATACTACTGGGGGAGGGCAATGTAATATGCACAGCTCCCCCTGCCGCTGATGGACAGGGGGATGCAGTGCATATTGCATTGCACTAATGAGCGGCCCCACGTGACCGGCCGCTCATATTACAGCCTTCCCCTGCCTGATACAGGCCCCGGACAATGCGCTCCCCACACTCAGCCGTATAGTGACTCGTGTATAAGCCGAGGGGGGCACTTTTCAGCACAATTTTTGTGCTGAAAAACTTGGCTTATACACGAGTATATACGGTAATAATAAAAATGTGAAAAAATTCACCAGTTAAAAAGTATAAAATAATGCAACATATAAAAATTGATTTAATCTGTAGGGATTGGTTCAATATATAGAAAACTTACTTGCAATGATATTCAGTGTATTGGTCCACACAGTACATTCAAGAATCTTAGTAGATGGTCTTTTCAATCATCAGGTTAAGACCCTCTAGGGCAAGTGTGACTAACCTAAAAATCCAATAACTCTCTTTATTGCATAAACGCACAAACCTATCAGGGACTTTTTCATCAACCTGATCAATGATTGTGAGATTTAGATGAGATGGATCCTTCTTGTGTGCTAAGGCAAAGTGTCTCGAAACACTGTGTAGCATGAATCCTTTCACAATGTTGGATCTGTGTTTGCACAATCGTGCCTGCATAGTTTGAATAGTGTGGCCTACATACTGTTGGCCACACGGGCACTCTAGAAGGTAGACAACATACATTGAGTGACAATTTAAAGATTGTTTAATATTAAAGGATTTGCCTGTGGTGTAAGAAACAAATGTTTTTACACCATTTTGTATGGTTGTACAACATTTGTATTTGGTCGAGCCACATTTATAACAACCTGGGCTACAAATCTTGGAGGGAATGAAATCCGGGCCCAAAAATTTTTGGCCTCTGGGTTACTAGGGGCTACCATGGTGCGGAGATTCTTTCCTCTCCGGAAAATAACCCCGGGTTTATCAGGGATAACTTTAGAAAGCACTGGATCCCCCTTCAAGATGAACCAATATTTTTGAATCATATTCAGAATGTTCTTATATCACCGATTATAAGTAGTACCGTAATCAAATTTCAACTCGCAAATTTGTTGGTTGTGACACGACAGGTACTTCCGTTGTATTGATTAGAGGTATGTCCTGACAATTGAATACATGGATCCAATTTATTGAGAGAAGAGTTTTGTGATAGTAATCTACTTTTTTGAAAGGCATCGGACAATAATTTTCAGGGGTATCCTTTTTCTCTAAATCTTTTACTTAGAATCTTAGCTTCATGGACAAAGTCTGTGTCCGAAGTGCAATTCTTTCGAGCACGCCAGTACTGTCCATAAGGTAAATTTCTATCCCACACAGGGAGATGACCACTCGGGAATTCAAGGTAGTTATTAACGTCTACCTTCTTAAAAAGTGTGCTCTCTATTCACCTGATGAAGATAGCGAGAGCTATCGTAACGCGTAGTGGCAACAGAGAGCAATTGCAATTTTATTAATAAAATAGGTCGGTATACAATTCTAAGCCTCCTTCTTGTTGCCTTAGCGCTCCCTAAACACTGCATTATCCTAATTTTCATCCACTTGGCAATCTCCCTCGGGGGAGAACGGTGTAGTAGTAGCTTTGGGCAGTCAAGATCTTGATAGGATTCTGCTATGCATTGTCGTTGGATTCCTAGAATGCTAACAGGACCTGCGGTGACGTCATACGGTTACACCCCCTTCGATCACGTGGACAGTCACCTGACCATCGTGGGAGAATCCATCTTCCGGACGACGGTCCCACGGCAGTAATTGCCTCACCTACAGCCTACACTCTCATGGTGCAGAGGCCAAGCACAACCCTCCCAAATCCGCCAACCAAAATCCTTTCTCCTCATTACGGTTCTTCACTATCTTTTCTTTGTTTTACATACAGTTTTTGCCTAAAAGCAGTGTCCATAAAAACATTACTGTAGGCCACGTGTAATGCAACCAAGTACACCTTGAGTGTAGTTTATTCTACTAATTTTTAACTGCACCTAGCAAACCTGTCAGTTTTTGCCTAAAATCAGTGTCCACAAAAAACTGCACTGTAGGCCATGTGTAATACAACTAAGTACACCTTGAGTGTAGTTCATTCTACTAATTTTTAACTGCACCTAGCAAACGTACTTTTTGTGCCTAGTACCACTGTCTGGCCACTCAGCTCTACTCGATTTCCATCAGAATATTTTTTGCCAACAACTGCAGAGTTGCCAATTTGTTCACATACAAAATGAGTGTCAAAATGCCTGCTGCTGGTGGGAAGGGGAATAGGCATGGTGGAAAGGGAAAAAAAGTTTGTGTCAGTGGGGTACATGGGAAAGCAAGAGTAACATCTGCTGAAGAAAGACCATCTTCCAGCCAAAGTAATATGTCTAATTCTTTCCGTGGAGATTCAGATATGATCCCTTTCGTACGGTCACGACTCAGACGACGATCAATACCAATTCTCGATGAGGCACAAAAAGAGCAGGCTCTTGAATGGATAGCAAGCGCTTCAGCAAGTGGGCTCTCCTCCACCTCAACTTCTACATCACAAATACACCAGTCTCAGAGGTGTCACCCCAATCCCACATGCTTCCACACATCTCCCAAATCTCCAGCCACCCATCTGAGTATAGGGTAAGACAGATGGTTGAGTATGCATCACTCTTCACTCATACTATAGCCTGGGAATCAGAGGTTTGCTCCAAAGCTTTTGTGAGTCAAGACGAGGAAATTACCTGCACTGATGCCCAGAAGCTTTTGGAGTCGGAACCAGGCCCAGATAAAGAAGGTTATGAGCAAGCATAATGTAGACCCTCATTCATAAACTTTGAACTGCACCTTGGAGATCTTGTGAGCCCTTCCACATATGACTCCTCCTTTACTTCCTCCCCCTCCTCTAGTGCCACCTCCTGACTCTGAATACTGTTTAAAGTGTGCTCCAGCATGTAAATGACGGGACTAGTCATGCTGATAATGGCATCATCATCACTAAACATCTTCGTCGACATTTCAATACTGTACAGAATGGTGCATAGGTCCTTCATTTCAAACCAATCCAGCTGTGTGATTTGCCCCACCTCTGAATCTCCTAGGCCCAGGTTATACGTCATGACATATTGCACCAGGGCTCATCGGTGCTGCCACAGTTGCTGCAACATGTGCAGAGTTGAATTCCATTGTGTTGGCACATTCCATTTCAGTCAGGGAACTGGCAGGCCGAACGCCTTCTGTAGAGATGCAAGGTGTTGAGCTGCGGGATGCGAACGGCGGAAGTCAGCACACAGCGACCGTGCCCTCTGCTGAAGACCATCTAGGCCTGGATAGTGTGCAAAAATTGGCTGGACAACCAGGTTTAAGATGTAAGCCATGCAAGGCACGTCTGTCACATTTCCCCGGTGGAGGGCTGCACCCAGCATTGCAGCATTGTCGCACACGGCCTTCCCTGGATGCAGGTTCAGTGGAGACAAGCATTGATGAAACTCGGTCTCCACAGCTGACCACAAATCCTCAGCTGTGTGACTCACATTTCCCAGACATTTCAAGGTAAAGACTGCCTGATGCCATTGAGCCCTGCTGCCATCATAGAAAGGAGGTGTGCAGGATTCCTTGTACGCAGTTAGAACGCAGGTGGCATTACCAGACAGGCTTTGGGTGCAGGTGGAGGACCTAGACGAGGTTGAGAAGGCAGAAGCAGTGGAGGAACTTCTACATACAGAGGATTGAGGCACAACTCATGGGGATGGCAAGACTTGGCCAGCAGCCCCTTCCCCTGCTGTCTTCATAGTTAACCAGTGCACAGTCACTGCCATGTAACGCCCCTGTCCATGCTTACAGCTCCAAGTATCTGTGGTGAAATGCACCCTGTCACGCACAGAGTTTCTCAAGGAAGCAGTGATGTTGTGTGCGACATGCCGGCGTAGCGCAGGCACAGCTTTCTTGAGAAGAAGTGGCGACTGGGCACCTGGTACTCAGGCACTGCGACGGACACAAGGTCTCAAAAATCCTCTGTATACAACAGGCGGAGACAGAGCATTTCTGTAGCCAACAGCTTGCATATGGTGAAATTCAACCTCTTAGCTTTGTCATGGCTAGGAGGAAATGGTCTTTTACTTGTCCACATCTGAGGGACCGAGGGCTGGTTGCTGTACTGAGACACGGTTGATTAGGGTGTCCCCGGCAAACTGTTGGTCTGTGAGGAGGGTGCAGGTGGACATATTATGTTGCCTTCATCCAAAGGTGGTTCTCTCTATGCCTGACAGCGCTCAACACCAGCAGATGTTTCCACTTCCAAGAGAAAATGATGATGGGCGGCACGGTGGCTCAAGTGGTTAGCACTGCAGCACTGGGGCCCCGAGATCCTGGGTTCAATTCCCACCAAGGACAACATCTGCAAGGAGTTTGTATGTTCTCCCTGTGTTTGCATGGGTTTCCTCCGGGCACTCCGGTTTCCTCCCACATTGCAAAGACATACTGATAGGATGTTTAGATTGTGAGCTCCAAGAGAGACAGCATTACTCATGTATGTAAAGTGCTATGGAATTAATAGCGCTATATAAATGAATAAATTATTATTATTATTATTGTTACCTTCCAATCACACTGGCTGTTGCAGGTAAAGAGGTGGAAGGTCTGCGTCCAAAGCATGTGTGAGTGCTGTCCCCACAGTCACAGAGGATGAAGAGGCCGCGGATGCACTTGATGGGCCAGACGGTGGTTGGCCCGGCCCGCTAGGCCACATTGTAGCACAGAGAGCTTCCCACTGTGACTTTTGCTTCATATCCCTGTGACGGTTCATGCATGAACTACTCAAACTATTGATTTTTTGGCCTCTACTTAGATCTTGGTGACAAATCTTACAGATAACATGGGGAGACTAAAGGCTTGTGGACTTTGGAATGTGCTGCATGAAAGTCACCTCACCAACCATTTTAAGCTTGCAACTGTGGGGCTATTGATGCCACTGAAGTGGTGTCTGGGCCCAAATTTATGGAAAAAATGGAGACTCTTGTTGTAGTCCCCTAAATGTGACACAATGCTCAGAATGTGCACAAGGCCTTACAGATGCTGAGGTAAAGAACACCAAATACTCATCGCCTGCACGAGGCCTTCCAGATATTGCGGTAAAAACTGCACCAAATACTCATCTTCTGGATGTGGCCTTACAGATACTGAAGTAAAACGCACCAAATAATCATCATTTGAACATGGCCTTACAAATAATGAAGTTAAACTCACCAAATACTCATCATGTACATGATGCCTTACAGATACTGAAGTAAAACTCACCAAATACTCATCTTCTGAACGTGGCCTTACAGATGCTGAAGTGAAACGCAGCAAATAATCATCATCTGAACATGGCCTTACAAGTAATGAAGTTAAACTCACCAAATATTCATCGTGTACATGATGCCTTACAACTACTGGAGTAAAAACTGATTTTGGAAGGGCATGACATGCCTATATCTGTGTCTCCTCCCCCTTTACTCATCTATCTCTTTTCTTTTCACATTTTTATATGTACTTTTCACTTTTCCAAATGTTTGTTGTATCTTCTGAGTAGTTTGTCACCTTTTGGACACTTTAGAAGGTGTTTTCTATGTGTTTTTTATGTGTTTGTGTGTGTTTGTGTTGGCCTGCCATTGTCTTCAATGGGATTCGATGGTGTTTGACGAACATACAACAAACAAATGCCCAATTCGGCGAACCGAACCAAATTCGAACACTAGGGTGGTGGCTCATCTCTATTGACTAGCTGGTATGATATTCTTACATACAAGCAGTGTATAGTGGGATCAAGCTTTGGAAGCTCCGTTGGATGGATCTGATCTTGATAACCTATGGTCTGTTCATATTAATGCATGTCTGCCAAGTATCTAAATGGAATCACTTTGCTTAAAACCTTTGTCTGGTTCTAAACTTGATCTATGCTCATAAAAATATTAGTACTATGATATAAAGTAGCTTTTCTTGTTCTTGCTTAAGTAATCATTCTAGATTTGTAAGCTTGTGTCACATTTTTTAAGAAAATTGATAGCAGCACTTTACTCAGGTCTCTCGACCGATGCCTCTCAATCATAATTTATCCATAACTTAATTTTTTCCCATTTTAATTTTTATAAATCTAACAGAATATGACAGTTTAAAGCACCCCACACAAATGTACAATGCGTTTTATCAAATAAAACATGTTGAATAGAACATAAATTTTGCTATAAGTAAGTTAAAAAATTCAAAAAGGCCTCAGGAAAAACCTTAATATATTGCTTCTTTATATATTCAAAGTTTTCATTTTGAATCAATTGAGAAAATGTCTCATATAAATACAAATTTTAATAAATTGTTAATTGCTGAGGATTAGAAATTATTGCTTTGAAGACATTAGAAGATGAGAACACATGTAGGGCATCCCAATATTCAATAGGTGGTATCACATTGATTAAATGAACAAGCCCTCCTTCCAACTTTTATATATTGTGTTGCAAAAAAACAACACCTATTGCAACATTATTAAATGTAGCTATTGCTACTACTGGTTACTGTCAAATATAGCCATAAGTAAACTGAGATACACAAAGGTCATAATGGGACCTGAGACTGATGTATCAACTGTCTTGCTGCTAACAGAAGATCCACTGGAGCAGAAGATATCTTAAGAAGACCTTCATTATAGACAATTCATTGAAGGATTTCAGGTTTGGACTAACCCCCTTCTTCAGGATAGTCCTAGAAATGAGCAAATACAGTGGGAAGAAAAGTATTTCGTCAGCCACCAATTGTGCAAGTTCTCCCTCTTAAAAAGATGACAGAGGCCTGTAAGTGACATCATAGGTAGACTTCAACTATGAGAGACAAAATGAGAAAAAAAGTCCTGAAAATCACATTGTCTGATTTAAAAAGAAAGGTTTTTCAAATTTTGGTGGAAAACAAGTATTTGGTCAATTACAAACGTTCATCTCAATACATTGTTATATATTCTTTGTTGGTAATGACAGAGGTCAAACGTTTTCTGTAAGTCTTTACAAGGTTGGCACACACTGTTGCTGGTATGTTGGCCCAGTCCTCCATGCAGATCTCCTCTAAAGCAGTGATGTTTTGGGGCCATCACTGGGAAACACGGACTTTCAACGCCCTCCAAAGGTTTTCTATAGGGTTTAAATCTGGAGACTGGTTAGGCCACTACAGGATATTGAAATGTAACCATTAAAACTTAATTTCATAACCGGACCAGGTACATACATGATCAGTGGGCACTTTGCAACAATAGAGAACACAGCTGTCTAGTCACACACCTTAAAGGTCAAAATGGGTTGTCTGTAACAGACAGCTGTGTTCTCTATTGTTGCAAAGTGCCCACTGCTCATGTATGTACCTGGTCCGGTTATGGAATGAAGTTTTAACGATGTACATGGAACAAAAGGATTTTAACACTGCATATAAGGGTTCCACTGCGGGACTTCATATGTTTTGTTCCTAACTGACTGCAGAAGGGTTTGCCTCCCTCACTCTGAGCAGATCCCTTGCAGATGACTGGACCAAGGAGAAATTACTATCTGGGTGAACTGGCTATTACAAATTGTTTCTTATCTATATCTAATAAGTGTGGCATCATGCTCGCAGGTAAGAAGGGAAAGCTTTGCTGAGACCACAACACACACCCAACACTATCCAAACTTCAAGCCAGGGAGATACTGGCAGCAGAGACTCACATTCAGAGCAGTCCCCATCTACTGTCTGGAGGGAGGAGTTAGGTTAAGGGTGGGAGGCAAACAGAGAGGAGTAAGTTCTAAGAGAAGTCAGGAGCTGAGGAAGGAGCAGGACACACATGGATCAGCTGAAAATTCCAGTCCTGAGGACCTGAATCTGCAGCCGGCAGTCCAAGATGGGCAGAAGAACTAGCTGCATTGGGGTACCAGCCACAATTTGGTCTGGATATCTTCAGGAACAGCTGAGAAACTGGGGGTCACTGGGCTGCCTGTACAGTGACTACCATCGTGGACTCTCCAAAGGCTAAGGAACTGTATAGGGTCAAGAGGACTTGCCAGGCAGTCGCTCGCAGGGCCCATAGTCACCTGCCTCTGGGACTTTTAACCAAAGGACACTAAGAGGACAAGGTGTATCAAAGTGTCAGAGAGGAAAGGGCAATAAGGAAGGCCATATTCCCTATATGTCAGCAGAGTAGACTCAGACTACTTGAGAGATGGCCAGGCCGCAATCTTGGTTAATACAGTGCCCCTGGGTTGTGTCTGCACTGAACTACAGTAAAGGTGTCAGGTAAGAACTGCAAGAATTTTGTGTCTGTCTACCCTTTCCTGCGCCTCTCTGCACCCCTACTCCTTTGGCTACTACAACCACCATCATCAACACTTCACCACCTTTACAACCCAAGGGCCAGCTCCATCTGATATGAGTTCTCCAACTAGCTGCCACACCACCTATCCCCTGGGGTCTACCTTACGCACCACTGGTCATCCCTGATCAGAAACCTTAGATGGCATCACGACCAAGACATTAATGTTATGAAAGCTGTACTGCCTAAACAACCAACTCGTCATATCTCAAGCTAAGTGACAACTTCTGTTATTGGATGGCCTACCCCATCCCTTTGGTAGCAGCAGAATGATATGAGTTGTGGATAAGGCCCAAAAAGAGCTTTTTCTGCAGTTCATGGCAAGCGCTGCATCATGTGGCCTCTCATTCACTTCCTCCACCTCAACATCACACACAGTACAGTCCTCAGAGGTGGCTCCCTAATTACACATTTTTGACCATGTGTCACAACTCTTCAACTGCACAACTGATTGTAGGGAAGCACAGATGGGAAATTCTGCAGAGATGTTCAGACATTCTATTCCATAGGCAACAGAGGTCTGCTCCAAGGTTCATATATTCTAGAATGGGAAAGCATCTGCATTGATACCCAAAATCTTCTGGATTAGGATATGGACAAAGTAGGGTCCTAGAAGAATCCAGACCCTCGTAATCAGACGTTAACCCTTTGGGATGGGGGTGATTATGATGATACTCAGATGCCTGAGGAGTACCTGCACTGTATTGTGCATTCAGAGCCAGAAGAGGAGTGGGACAACAGAGATGATGAGGTTGATGTTGTTAGGGATCCCACTTGGAATCAACTCAGAGTCATGCAGCTGAGTAGCTCTGCAGAAGAGCTGGAGAAGGAGGAAGACAAGGAGGTTAGGTTGCATCTTAACACACAGAAGCTTAGTGCTGCAACCATGAAAAGCACTGCATCCCTAGTCACAACTCTGGCTCTGGACAGTAGTGGTCGTTGGTCTGCAGTTATTAGGGGGCAACAAGGACTGTCAAGTTGGACCTTTTTTGAGAACTCAAAAGATGGCCCAACACATATTATTTGCAAAGTTTGTACAAAAAAGGGTCTCATAGAACTCTGTCCAGCACATCAACCACATCTTCTGCTTTTTCCTCCTCTGTTGCCATGCCAAGTGTTGGCACACAGGTGTCTAGCCGCAGAGCCTTCACTTGCTTACCCACTATAGGTGGGCAAGCAAGAGCCCATTAGCTGTTATGGAAGAAGACACACCTGCTATTTTTGACCAATCTCAGACACCAAGCATACCATTTCTTTGTCAGCCCACCATAGCATCACCGCCTGTGCCTCTCTCACAAGACAGCAATTTGTTGGGTACGAACTACTCCACCCTCTCTCAGCACAGCAGCAAGACCTCAATCCCGCAGTTGAGGTCACATAAATGATTATTTCCTCCTGCACATCCCAAAGTAAAGATCTTGAATTTCATCACCTCTTTGTTGGCCTTGGAAGTGCTTCTTTTGTGCCTAGTTGATACAAATGGTTTCTTAAAGCTATAACTTCTCAAAGAAAACTGTGCTTGTGCTACACCATCATGTCTCAGAGAACATCAGCATTGCTTGAGAAATTCTGTGTATGACTGGGTGCATATCTCCACTGACACATGCATGCACAAACATGGCCAGGACCATTACATCTCACGAGGAAGGGGCTAGTCCCCAAGTCTTGAAATCCCCAAGACCTTTGGGACAAAATTCTCTATTTACCGCTTCATCCACTGCTATGCGTTATCCACCTCCTCTAGGGCCTGTAGCTGCAACCTCAAGCTCTCCCTTTATGTTCCAACAGCCCAAAGAGAATCCACGCTATTCCTGTACTGCTCTGTCAGGGCTCACCGCCATCAGGCAGTGTTAAAATTAAAATGCATTGGAGATGTCAGTCACACAGCTAAAGAGTTGTGCATATCAGTGCATGTCGAGTTTGATCAATGGCTGTCTCCACTAAACCTGGAGCAAGGGAAGGCTGTGTGTGATAACAGTGCAAACTTGGTGGAGGCTCTACACTGGGTAAATTTACACAAGTCCCTTGCATGATGTAAACATGCACAAATTTATTATGGACAAACATTTGTTACACTACAATAATGGTACAAGAATAGCAGCATAAAATGGTCACTTGTGTCCCTTTACAGATATTAGGTATCAGGGTAAAACTTACAAGATTTACAAAGGTATGATCATACGATTTAATACATGCGTGTTACATACAGAATCCGGTACATATAAATAAAAGTAGATCATGTGTGGGAAATTACCCCAGACTCATAATCACTCAAAGAACTAACCAACAGTTAAAGTGCAAGTGCATAGACCTATTTGTCCCTCTAGAGATCTACAAGGACGCTTAGTAAATCTGGTATGTTCAACACCATGCACCAAGAAAGCTATTCTTGGGCACGGTCAGTATGCATGTAAAGGACTCTTGCTCTTATAGTCACCAGAACATACCCATGATACCTAGTGTTTATCACTTCACTGGTCAAGAGACCCCACAGAAAGAAAAAAATCACGAGGGTTTCACTGGCCCAGACATGGTAGCACCAGCTTCATAAGGGGATATTAAAGTGACCACTTAATGCTGCTATTCTTGTACCGTTGCTGTATTGTAAAAAATTGTTTGTCTATAATAAATTTATACATGTTTGCATGATACTCTGGTTTCTCCTATTCTATTGATGTAAGAGTATGTTTTTGCTGATAGGGACCCATTCATATAAATCATTATGTGGGGGGGGTGTTTCCTTATTTTTTAAGCCAATCTGGACTTGGAATCTAAAGTGCCTTGCATGGCTCATGTCCTCAACTTAGCTGTCCGCTATCCAGCAATTCCTACACCAATACTCTGTCTTGAGTTGCATAAAAGACACAATCGCTGTGTGCTAACTTTTCAATGTTTGTACCCCGAGGCTCACCGACTAGCATCGGTACAGAGGTCTTTTGGAAAACCGGTTAACCATTTGATATGCAATGTGCCAACAAGTTAGGATTCCAATTGCACATTTTTTCAGTGACTGTGGCAGCAGCGACAAGCCCTGGCACAGTATGTCATGATGCTTAGTGACTCAAATTGAGACAAACGTGGTGCAAATGACGCCTGCAGAGTGAGCATGGATCAAGGACCTCTGCATAGTTTAAATATACATACACAAAATGAACCAGGACCATAAATACAAAACATCCACCCACAGACAAGACAGATCGCGCCTAAGGCCCTATATATGCACAAAACGAACCACGCTCATATGTCTTTTTTAGAAGTGAGATATAAAGTGCATTTTATTATCACAGATGCAAAGGAAGCTCACGTAGGAACAGCAGCACAGTACGGTGAGCGTGCACCTAAAGAGCACAAAATTAGTAACGTATTATGAAAAACCTGGCAGACAGTGTAGACTTCAATGACAAATGTAAATACATTTAGTTAACCAGTGGCCTTTTATACGCTTTACTTCCGGAATGAAATAGTTGTTACTGTTTACACTCGCTACTTCATTAATCCATCAAATTGAATGGAATATGATTGGATTTAGTAATCATGACCGATGCGTAATCTTGGTAGTGTTAATACATTCATCTCGGCTCTGATGAATGATTAGATGCAGTCTTCATTCATATTGTACCACAGATACTACCCTTTATTGTACTTCATATGGAATCGTATCATTGAGTGCAATACTGTAGTATACGTCTTATCTGCAAACCAAGTAAAAACATGTTAACAGAAATCACAGATAGCATATTGGTTTTTTATGGTCTGTTTATGACATATAAGTGCTGGTCTAATCATTACAAATCAATGACGCAGACACCCAGTACTTGGTGCAATGTGACTTCACTAGTGGTAAATGGTCAAATCTCTTCACATCTATCCACCTATGAATACAGATTATTGGTGTTAAGAGACCATATTGTGACTATAAACTTAACGATAATTTCTACCACTATTACCTAAATGGCCAGTGCCAAGGGTCCATATGAGTGAGCTCTATCCCCTATTGCCATTGGATCACTGTCTTCAGGTCAATCATCTTGGAGTGCACTTGTTACAATAAGGGGATTTGTCTGATCTACGTCCTGTCGCATCCCGAATTCCGTAAATGGGATGGAGCTGCAGTGCGGTCATTGTCGGCCTGGTCATAAAGGGAAACGCTGTTTCACCTTCAAATTACTCCTAGCATAGCCACTGCATCACCATTTCATAGGATGCAGACACTGGTCAGTGTTCACTGCGTCCGGGCCTGGATACTCTTCACATAACCACTTTGCTCTGACTCCAAATACTTACCTGCTAGCAACCATATCTATTATGCACAATAGACAAACAGACCACCACTCATATGGATCTTTGTTTATGGAGAATTCTGCAAGTTACATGCAGGAGACGTGCTTAGGGGGGGAAGGTGCTAGTGGATGTCAGGTAGAATCTATCTTCGCAGCGGAGTGATTCACTGTGGCAATCATACCCACCTCTGGGTGACCACGAACACCATCAATTATTACAGATAGACTTGAAAGCATTTTGCCATAAATCATTAAATCAAGTTTAACTTTATTAACATCAGTGAATTTGATACAGCTATCTAAAAATTATGATAATATTACTCAAATACAGAGAATATTGGATAGATAATATATAAGCAGAAATGTCCATCCAAGTGAGAGGATGAGATGCCTTTTAATTCTTTGCGAAAACCCCAAAATGTCCAATTGCAGGGCACTTATTAACAAGTAAAAAAGGGATCACAGCTCAAATAAATGTCTCCAAAAATGGAATGACTCTGTATTTTCATTAACCATTACACAACAACAAACATTTACTATCGGTGGCTCGGGGTTGGAGTCCTAGGTACTGCAGGAGCCTCTAACCCGGTCATAAGCGCTTTAGGCCTCCTGGCCCTGGGGTCACCTATTGGCCAAGAATTTGCTCTCCCTAGACAGCTCCTTACGCCAACTCCACTCACCCCTCTTACTGATGTTGTGTACCTGGTCTGGGTTGTTTTTGCTTACTCTTCACCCTTTTCTGTACATTAGCATTAATAACATATATACATTTTAACATATTTACATTTTACACATGTTATGTCTTATTCTCTGTACCTGAGTGGTGGGTATCCTAGATTGACACGTGTTGACCTACGTAATTCTGGTGTAGCATTGGTGAGAGTGGGTCTATGTGCCACAGGTAAACTGGGTAACAGTCTGCGAGTACCTGATCTCACAGTAGGAATGGCAGGTACACCAATTGCAGGATTCTCTGGTTCCAACACAACGGGTGGTTCTTCTACTCTTGGCGTTTCTACTGCTAGTGAGAACATCAAAGTTGGAATTAGGTATGTACCTTCTATTTGAAGCCAATCCGCTGGTAATTCTCCAATGAGTGTCTGGATTGTCTTTGGCTTCTCTTTCTCAGGTTCTGGACAAGGTACATCTTCCTCTGGTTGTAGCTGTTGAGGGCACTTCTTCAAATGATCTATGAACACTGCTGCCATTGTTTCGCCATGGTCTTTGCTGATGAGACAGGTTTTCTGGTTATCAAATTTAGATGGCAATACAGTGTATGGTTCTTTTTCCCATTGATCCTCTACCCTGTTTCCCCGAAAGTAAGACACCCTTTTCTTTAACTTTTTTGCTCCAAAAATGCACTGTGTTTTATTTTCAGGGGATGTCTAATTTTGCCATTATCTAACCCCAAAAATTAAAAATTCCCATGCCGCCCCCAATATCTCCATCATCCCCTTGCAGCACCAAATATACCCATGCAAAGCATCCCCCCGTAGTTTGTGCATTCTTCTTTTTCTTTTCAAAACCAATTCACCTGGTGTTAAGGGTGTTCCTTGCACACTTCTGTTAAAGTTAGTTTCTTGTTTTCCTCTAGATTTTTCCAGACTTCTCTCAAAGCATTCTTTTATTTTCTGGTATTGTTCTTTTCTACGAGTATCCCAATCTGCATCTGTAGTATCTGCTTCAGGAACTACTATGCCTATTTCAAAGTCTACTGGCAATTTTCCTTTTCTTGCTCTCATGAGGTATGCAGGGGTACAATTTGTTGAACTTACTGGGATGTTGTTGTAGATGTCAACTAGATCTGGTAAAATCTCTGGCCACTGGTTTTGTTCTCATAAGGGTAGAGTTTCCAGCAATTCAATTACCACGTGATTCATCTTTTCGCACATTCCATTAGTTTGAGGATGGTAAGGCGTGGTGCGAATTTTCTTACATCCGTATAGGCAAACAGAATTCTTGAAATATTTCAGCTTCAAAGGTGGGACCTTGTTTGTCAATACCTGTTCTGTATAACCATGCGGTCTGCAGAAATAGGCTTGAAACGTTCTTGCTGCTGACTGAGCTGTTAAATCCTTTACCGGAGCTACCATAAGGAATCTGGAATAGTGGTCTACCATGGTAAGAGCATAGGTGTAACCTGATTTGCTGGGTGTGAGTTTGACATGATCTAAGGCTACCAGTTCTAATGGTTGTTTGGTGATGATAGGCTGGAGTGATGCTTTCTGGCTGTTATGGTCTCTTCTTAATGAGCATGGGTCCACAATTTTTACACCATCTCTCTATGGAAGACCTCATGCTGATCCAATAGAATCGCTTACGTAAAAATATTTCCAGTGTTCTCCATCCAAAGTGTCCTGCTCCGTAATGGTACGCTTCCAATACCATTTGGACATCTCTCTTTGGAACCACAACTTGCCATACCATTTCATTTCTTCTTGGGTTGATATACCGCCTGCACAATTGACCTTGATAGATGAATAACCTGCTTCTATCTTTTCCACATGTACTGGGCCTCTGGTGGAGCATTCTTTTCAAGTTGGGAATCCGGTTGGGTTATTAACTTCTTTTCAAGGCTCACTGCCAGATCACTGTCTTGAGTCTCCTTCCATCCATAGTGAGGCAACGGGTTTAGTGCAACAGTCTGACGGTTCTGGTAGATGTGATCTTCAGAAATTTTCTACTTTTATGGAAAGCTGGGAGTTCTATTTCCTCTAAGTCATCCTCTTCTTCTTCAAATCCTTGTATTTTATACTTGAGGGTTTCTGGAGAGGGCATCAGCATTTGCGTTGTTGCGGCCTGCCCGGTATTTGATGGTAAAGTCATAGTTTGATAGTCGGGCCCATCCAGCGTTGCTCCAATGCACCACGCTTCACGGTATCCAGGTGTGTTAACAGGTTGATATCCGTGAAGACGGTAAATTTCGAAGCTGCCAGGTAATGCTTGAACCTTTCTGTTATAGCCCAGACCAAGGCCAGGAACTCCAACTTAAAGGAACTGTGGTATTCCGGGTTCCTCTCGGCGGGTCAAAGTTTTCTGCTGGCGTAGGCAATTACTCTCTCTCTACCATCTTGAATCTGGGAAAGGACTGCTCCCAGGCCTACATTGCTTGCGTCGGTGTAACGGACGAATGGTAGGTTATAATCAGGATAAGCCAGGATTTCCTCACTGTTTAGAGCCTGCTTCATCTCTTGGAAGGAATGTTCTTGTTCTTCTCCCCATTCCAATGGTGGCTCTGAAGATCTTCTCTTCTTAGATTGGCCAACCAGAAGATCTTGTAGGGGCGCTGCCAACTTTGTGTAGCCCTTAAAGAATCTGCTGTAGTACCCAACCAAACCTAAGAATTGATGTACCTCGGTGACGGTGGTTGGTCTCTGCCAGTCCTGGATAGCTGTCACTTTTTCCGGGTCTGGTTCTACTCCATTTGCGCTGTCCACATGCCCGAGTTATTGGACTTTAGGTTTCAGCAGGTGACATTTAGATGGTTTGAGCTTCATCCCGTACTTTGCTAAAGCTGCAAATACTTCCGCCATTTGTTCCAGATGTTCTTCGTAAGTTTTGGAATACACGATGATGTTGTCCAAGTATAAGAGCACTGTCTCGAAGTTCCAGTGTCCCATGCAACATCCCATGAGTCTTTGAAACGTTCCTGGTGCATTGTATAACCCGAGTGGAATGCTGTTGAATTCGCATAGTCCCATTGGTGTTGTGAATGCAGTCTTCTCTCGGTCTTCTTCTGCAATGGAGACCTGCCAATACCCACTAGCGAGATCTAACGTGGAGAAATAATTAGCAGTCTTTAATGCTGAAAGAGACTCCTCTATTCGGGGTAACAGGTAAGCATCTTTCTGAGTGATCTTATTGACCTCCCTGTAATCCACACACATCCTCATCGTGCCATCCTTCTTTCTGACTAGGACTAAGGGGGCTGCCCAGGGACTACAGCTATCTCTTATAACTCCGGCTTCCTTCATTTCCCCGCAGCATCTCTTTGGCATGCTGGTAGTGATTTGGTGGAATGGGTCTGTGTCTCAATTTAATTGGGGATGATCTCCTGTGGGTATGCGATGGTGTACCCCTTTAATTATCCCAAAATCTAATGGATGCTTACTAAATATTTGTTCAAACTCTTGTACTACCCGGTAGACTCCGCACTTCTGGTGAGAAGGGGTGGCATCAGTTCATACATGCAACTGCCGACATCACTCCTCTAGCTGTCCTTTGGAGTTGTTATCCTCTGCCTGACTAAATGGGGAAACGGGCTCTACTGCCTGTATGTTGTTGTTACAGACAATATACAGCTTTGCTACAGTAGCATACCGGGTAGTTTTGCTTCCTCTTCCCCACAATTTAATATACGGATTGGTACTCTTCCCTTGCGTACATCCACCACCCCTTGGGCTGTCAGTAGTGTAGGTTTATGCTCTGAATATACCGGCTCTACAACTGCCTGGTATTCCTTTCCTCTGAGACCTATTGCTGCTCGATGCCATATCATCATTTCACTTTTAGGTGGTAACACAATGGGAACCAGGTCTGTTACCCGCACACTGCCAATCTCTCCCCCAGACAGATTTACCTGTTGCTTGTGGATAAGGGCTCGGATTTCTCTTTGAATTACTTTCATCCGCCCATAACCAGCAGTCTCAGCAATCTGTCAGAGTAAAAACAACACTTCTCCAAGGCAGTTTTCAATCACATTAGTACCAATTACCATGTAGGGGTATTTCTCATCAGGATTATCTTCTACCACACATAACCCTTGGCCTTTTAACTCTACCCTCCTCAGCTTTATTGTCACTTCTCTGAACCCCACCTGATTGTGTGGTTGCCCATTAGCTGCAAGAATGACAAAGTTAGGGTCTGAGGGTCTAAGATCAGTGTCAGACCAAAATTGCTAATAAAGGATATGTGGGATGGTGGTAACTTGCGACCCGGTATCGAGTAGGGCCAACATGGGGATTCCTTCCAGCGTAATGTTGAGGTACGGACGGCCTCCCATATACCGATTACGACAGTTGTCCTACTCTTGGGGGCTGGTCCTCGGGACCAGGAATCTCGTGTTTAAAGGAAATCCTCTTACAAAGTGGCCTGGTGTGTTGCATCGTAGGCAAATGGGTTGTCCTGAAGAATCTGTGTAGTCCCTGGCTCTGCGTTGGAATGGTGCACCGGTCCCCTGAACGGGAGACTTTGTTGGTCCCCTCCACTGGCGACATGGGTCTACGTTGGAATGGTGCGTTGGTCCCCTGCACGGGCGACTTGTTCTTCCTCCTCATCCATGGGACATCCTCAGGGCAATCAGCTAGTTGGATTTTACTTGGAGGTGGTGCTCCAGGCATGGCTTGCAAGAGTTTTAGTACATAGTTCATATTTTTGGTTAGCTGCAGCACTTGGCTGTGCAGGGCATCATCTGAGTTATTTGCTACAGCTTGTCTTTCCACCTTTGCAGGGTCTTTGGAAGCGGGTTTAAAGTCTATAGGAGAGGTGTTAACCTGTTAGGATTGGATTGCAGGCTCTGCAGGCACTGGATCCCGTAACACTGTTATAGCATGATCTTTTAAGTCCTTAAAGTTCACAGTTGGATGATCCAAGACCCACGTGTTCCTGCTGGCAGTGGTAGTCTGACCTCAATCCTTCCGTTAACTGCTCTGCAAGCATTTTATCCTCTTCCAGCACACTTGCCAGGTCTACTTGCTTTAAGGACCGGAGTGCCCCTTGTAAACGGAGAGCAAGGTCTCTGATGGTATCCTGCGGTCTCTGCTTGCACTGATAGAACAGCATCCTCAATTCAGACTGTGTGTGTTCTTCAAAAACAACTTTGAGCTTGTCAAACACTTTAGCAGCAGAGTCCCTGCCGGCATTACTCCACGAATCAACCTCCAGCTCTGCTGCACCTGTTAATTGCCCAGCACAACAGTGGCTCGCTGCTTTTCGGTCATAGTATACATGTCCAGCAATGCACACATCTTTTGTTTGAAGACTGCTAGGGTACCGGGTTTACCTTCACTTGTTGGCAACCATTTTGCACCCAATATGTAAGGCAAGGCATTATGGGGGCCACTGCTCTGGGTGCTGCATTCCAGGCATCCCTTCTGTCAGGGACCTGTGCGTCGTCCGAGTCGCTCATGACTGGGTCCCCCCAGTTAATCGCTGTCAGCCGGTGAGGTAAAACAAACTTTTCTGGTTGTCGGCGGCTCTGCAGGGAGACTCGAGCACCTCGGGTATTTCCAGAATTGGGAACTGCGCTTTGCTGATATCAAACAGAGCGGAGGGGCGGGGCTTATCTTCCTGCTCTTTTTTGCCGCTCTGTGACGTAGTTCAATTTCTGTGGCAGAGTAATGGCGGCCCGGTTTTACAGTTCACAAACAGTTAATAAAGTTCAATTCTACGTACACAGTACCTGGTTTTACCGGGCATGGGATCCTGTTCGTGACGCCAGGTTGAGGCGGTCGACAGGGTAGGGGGTATTTAGGTACAGGTGCTGATGGCGACTTGGTTGGGGAATCACGTCTGGTCGGTCCCCAGTCCCGTGTCCTGGACCCTCAATGGCGGGGATGGTGGGGGATTAAGGGGATTGGTTACATGACGCCACCTGTGGTACCTGGTAATGGGCATACCAGCGCTGCGGCCGGCCGCTGAGGTGGTGGACACGCAGCTCAGTGTAGTACAGCTCCCCACCGGGGGAGCTTTACCTCAGGGCAGCAGGGATGGATGAGGGGAGTTGTAGTAGCGTCTCTGCAGTCAAGGCTGTGAATAACGGAGGTTAAGCAGGCACACACACAGTGGTCTTTGTTTCGGTACCTTTTACTGGTGACAGGGTAACAGGTACAGTCCAGAGAAGTAACCAGGTCCCTGGTGCAATTTGGGACCTTCACCTTAGAGAGTTGTGAGGCCTCCTTTGTCACTGAGTACGATGGTTTGGGGTAAGTACAGCCTGTGACTGAACTCACTGGTCCTTCTCCCTCTCAGGGCTTTACTCTGTCACTGACAATGAAGTCCTTCTGCGGGGTCCCTATTCCTGCTTTGGCCCCTAGTCCAGTGTTTGGTCAGTTTGAGTGTCTCTTACTTGTAATTCTCAGGGGGTTTTGGTCCTCCTGGTCCTTCCAGGCTTTTACTGCTGCACTGGATGCCTTGCAATGATGGACTCCGGTGTCCGGGTGAGCTACAGGGAAACCGGGTTGGTTTCCTCCTTTAGTTCTCCTAGTCTTCCACTGGCCTCCGACCCTTTCCCAAGGGTGCAGCACAGCTGGGTCAGTGTTCCCTGGTCCTGGGCCTGGATCTCTCCCAGCAACCAGCTCCTCACTCCTGCTCTCTTCACTGTCTCACTGGAACTACTGCTTCTCACTGGACCAACTGACTCCTCCTCCTTCTGGTCTGGAGTGAAAGGTGTTGTGTGCTGTGTGTACCAAGGTGTAAATCCCTCCTTGCACTGGTGGATCCTGTGGCAATCCCCTGCAGGGGTGCCACATATTACATCAAAAAACCTTCAGGTTACATAAATAGTAACATACAGATAGTATAATCACAGATTGCATAAATGGTGTATGGTCATGTTATACATATCAAGTGTCTGCAGTCTAAGTATTACAAATCATGTGACTGCAAACCCATGTGACTGCAAACACCTTGACATATAAAGGCTTAAGATGAATATATACCATACCAAACAGTATTACCTAAAGTGGCATGTGCACAGGGCTCATATGAGTGCGCTGTTGACCCCTATTGCCATTTCAGCATCAACGTCTTCAGGGGGCAATCATCTGGGGTGGAGGTGCAGGTTAAAAAGGCTGGCCAGCAAATTGTGTTCATGTTCTGAGCGTTCTCTGTCGCATCCCCGAATCCCGGAAATGGGGAGGTGGAGCTGCTGATGCGTCATTGCTGGCCTGGTCATATGGGAGATCACATGACTCAAACCTGCAAATGATACGCAACAGCAAGCCCTGCATCACCATTGTCATAGAGATGACAGGACACGTCATGGTCACAGACGTAGGAGACCTATAGGATTAACTCTTACATAACCACTTTGCTCTGAACTCCAAATATTAACCTGCCATAGCAACCATATCTATATATAGCACAAAATAGAAAACAGACCAGCGGCACTCATAGTTGAATCTTCTGTTTATTTGACGATTCCGACAAAGTTACATGAGGAGATCGTGCTGTAGGGGAGGGAGGTGCAGGGACGTCAGGTAGATGACAGTGATCGTTTCGCAGCGGACAGCTGCTTCAACTGTCTATATATAGCAGTACCTCACCTCTTGGATGACCACAGAAACACATCAATTATTACAGATAGTTGAAAAGCATATATGCATATAATCATTAAATCACAGTGTGTGCACACTTCATCATCCAACAGCAGTGCTAGATATTGGCCCATGTAGCAGCCTATCTTAGAAAATTCATGTATTATATTTAGCTCACATACAGCAAATATTGGATATGCAGTTAATATATTAAGGCAGGGAAATGTTAGTCCAAGTGAGAGGGAATGAGATGACCTCTTTAATTCTTTGCTGAAAATTCCCATACATGTCCAATTGCAGGGCAGCCTAGATTAACCAAGATAAAAGAACCTGATTAGGATCACAGCTCAGAAATTACAGCCCAGATTGTCAATCACAAAAATGGAATGAAACTCATATTTTCATTAAGCCCATTGGGCTGTAAGAAACCCGAGCGTCCAAACCCATCTAGTCTCCAGCATTCCCTATCTCCGTGCAACAGGTCCACCACGGACACCAAGATCAACAGTATCAATTCCACTCACTTTGAAAAGGTTCCCAATAGACTGATTATGTTCCCAGAAATGTCTGGGTAGGGTTTTTAATGATGACACGTCTAAATTATCTCGGTATTAATTGCCAAGACGTGTTCTCTGATTTGTACTTTTAGGGGCCTGGTCGTTAAACCAACATAAATAAACATGTAGCATAATAAATGAATAAACATGACATGTAGCATAATAAATGACAGCAGTGGCGGTGCATGTAATTCAATTTCGGATGGTAAAAGATCTTTTCCCTCCTGCATTGACAAAAGTTTCAGCTCTCTCCATATTAGGACAGGCAAAACACTTCCCACATGGGAAGCATCCTGTCCTTCTTGGTATCAAATAAAGGAAAGTAGCTACAGTGGGATGAGGCAACATGGAGCAACACATTTGAAGAAGTGGGCTTTTTGTAAACATAAGACTGCAGGAAACCATTGCCATCTCTCCAAGAATTCAACCCTGTTTCTGTCTATTTGATACGTGATTTTGATATTCAGATCATTAGTATTCAATGATTTCATAAACAAATGTAGATCCCTGCCAGATCAGATCAGGAAGATGTCATCAATGTACCGCACCCATAGGGGAACGTGGTCTACTGATGACATCCGATCTGACAGGAATAGGTCCCTCTCCCACAGCCACAGGAACAAATTTACATACTAGGGCGCGTAAGCCGCCCCCATAGCAGTGCCCCAGAGCTGCAGGTAGAAGGACCCATTATATATATGGGATATATGTATGTGGTCTGTAGATTTGAACATATGTACCACTACACTTGTAGCCATAGTTAAGTTCTGTGGTGTTTGCAGTGATTTGATTGTAATTCTTTAGACTTCAGACACTTGATATGTTTAACATGACTATACACTATATATGCAATCTGTGATTATACTATATGTATGTTACTATTTATGTCATGTTGAAGGTCTTAACACTGTCCTGCCTGAAGGTTTTGTGATGTAATACGTTACTATATTTGTGCTCTTTAGGTGCACGCTCACCATACTTTGCTGCTGTTTCTATGTGAGCTTCCTTTGCATCTGGTGATAATAAAATGCACTTCTAAAAAAGACATATGGTCCTGGTTCGTTTTGTGTATATATATGGCCTTAGGCGTGATCTGTCTTGTCTGTGGGTGGATGTTTTGTACTTATGATTATAGTTATATGCGAAGCATCCTAAATGAGGTTTATTAACTAAATAGTTTTGAAATGGCTACTAAGATGATTAGCACTGACAATGCCATCATCAGCATCACTATTCTGGTCATCTACATGCTGGAGCAAAGTTTGAAAAATCTACGGGATCAAGTGGTGGTCCCAGAGGAAGAGAAGAAGGAAGAAGACAAGGATGCCGAAGGAATACCAATATCTCTAAGGTCAGGACTCTCGTCGTACAGTCAGGTGTCATGGGAGGGTGGGCTACAGCAACAGAGGGGGGTCATGGTATCAGAAAAACTGTTAGTGAAGGTGCAGGAGCCGAGGAACAAATGAAGGAGGATGAAGACGAAAGGATTCCCCTTTCTGTTGTCTGAGGTTGGACAGAGAGGACGGAGGAAGGAAACTCAAATGTTTCCCTTCCATCAACACAGCAAGGACTTGGACCTCATGGATGTGTCAGACTCATGAGTGCCTTCTTGCTGCACTATCTGCAACATGATGTCCGTATTGTTTGGATTTGAATTAGCAATGACCCGCATTGTTGGATCCGTGGTACAAGATAATTTCAGCCAGATGCTTTCCACCGTGGATAGGAACAGCACATGCTAGAGTATCAAAAATGCTTGTGGACAACCTTAAGACTGATTTTCCCAAACACAGCAGTGAGGGAGACAGTATGCATCACAGATCTACACTTCCGACATGAAGAATGTTGAGTTGTCAGAGCAGAAACATTAGCAGCAGCAGTTTAACTGTCAGAAGCAATTTCTAGGATTCATTTAACCAATTTTTTTAAACCAGACCATCCACCAGCAGAACTGAGAACAAGTCTTAGGGCCCTTTTACATCAGCGTTTTTTTTTTAAATCGCGGCAGATGCGGTGAAAAAACCGCATCTGCCGCGATTACCGCATACCGGCTGCACTTGCGGCGCGGTTGCGGTTTTTGCCATGCAAAGTATAGGCGGACTTGCGGCAGGTGCGGCAAGTGCGGTTTTGCACTTGCGGCAGGTGCGGCCGCGAAAAAAAACCGCGGTCAGCCGCGTTTTTTTTCGCGGCCGCACCTGCCGCAAGTGCAAAACCGCACTTGCCGCACCTGCCGCAAGTCCGCCTATACTTTGCATGGCAAAAACCGCAACCGCGCCGCAAGTGCAGCCGGTATGCGGTAATCGCGTCAGATGCGGTTTTTTCACCGCATCTGCCGCGATTTAAAAAAAACGCTGATGTGAAAGGGCCCTTACACATTGTGAACAACTGGAGAGAATGGTGCAGGAATATCTAGAGCTCAATATCCTTGGCATCAGGGTGGGTTTGGACCCTTTTAAATATTGAGCTTCAGAAATGGAGGAGTGGCGTGAGCTTGTCAGTCACGCCTTGCAGATTTTGTCATACATAGCAGCCAGCATTGTCTATACCTGTCTTCAGCGCTGCTGCTGGTGTCCTGATGGATTAGCTTCCCCTGAAAGTAAAGATCGCCTTACTTTTATCAAGATGAACAAGTCATGGGTCTCCAAGGACTTTTCCACCCCAATGGCAGGCTGGACAGACTAGATGATGTTGTACTTTTCAGTGTGCTGAATTGATCTTACCAATATAGAATTTTTATTCTGGGTCAATTGATGCCACTTTCCTGGTATCTGGCCCTAATTTTTTTGAAATGTCGAGACTCTTTTTAGGGTCTCTTTGTTATGTATTACCTGAATTTTGCAGAGCTATCTTATGTGTTACTCATCCCCCTGTTAATAGTTAATATTTAAGCCTGAATGCCTGTATAGTCCCTGTTCCAAACTCTGTGCCATGCATGCAGGCTGTGCAATTAAATTTTTTTTTTATTCTGGGTCAATCAATGCCACTTTCGTGGTATATGCACCTAATATTTTAAAATGTGGAGACATCTTAGGGTCTCTTTGTTGTTTATTTCCTGAATTTAGCAGGGTTCTCTGACCATGATGACTACACCTGTTTCTCATCCCCTAGCTCCTGATCGTGTTGAAGCTTGAAATGCTGGACCAGGTCTTCTCTCAGGGATCTATAGTACATGATGATAAAAATAATTTACTCTGGAGAATAGATGGTACTTTTCCTAGTGTCTGCCCCTAATTTGAGCTATTTTTGCAGCTTTTGGGCCGCCATGAAGGTTTTTTCTATGCCTTCGGTTTTGCTTCCCATTGAATCCTATGGGGTTTGAAAGTTCGTCAAACAATTTGTTGAACATATTGTGATTTGGTGAACCGAACTTCAAAGGTTCACTCATCTCTAGTTATATCTGCCATTCTTAGGTGAAAATAATAGCTGATCAATGGGGTACTTGGTGTTGTATTCCATTGGATCTGATAATGGTTAACTATCTTGTGGACAAGTCTTTAGACATGAAATATTCCCTAATCAAATTGCCTGATATAATAAAGGTATCATCTGTTTCCTTTATCTCACAAACTACAAAACATGAAAAAACTCAGCAAGTACCGATAACCCGATTCCTTTTATAACTGTACAGCCTTCCTCCAGCAGTACTATTTATACACATTTTCACATAAAAGGGAAAGTTATTTGTGGAAGGATACTGTTTGTAGCTAATGTTCTCTTTCATGGTGGAAAGGTTATATTTTTTTCTGCATTATATAACCAAAGCATGTGGATTCACTTTCCTATTATTGTGTTCAGGTGTTTCAGCCACACAAATTTAAAATATTTGCGTAATATGACGTACAAAACCATGCAGTCTCCAAAGAAAAACATTGGCAGTATAATTCTAAATTTCCTGTTGAAAAACTTGGGAAATTTGCACAAGTTCAAGCTTGGGATAGCAGCCTCCTGAAACACTACTTGGCTCACAAGCCTGCTATATTAAGATCCTGATAAATGTTTCTGTGGACCAGCATGTCGAGATTTATGGATGGTCAGTGATACCATCGCTGTATACAATTATGGGTCAATGTATTTGACCACTTTTTCTCAGTTTGGATTTGCATATCTCACAATCCCTGCAAGTTTAAGAATGATGTGCCATGCATTTGTCTGTTTCAAGATTGTTTAAAAATTACAGGTGCATCTCAATGAATTAGAATATCATCAAAAAGTAAACTTTTTTCAGTAATTCAATACAAAAAGTGAAATGCATATACTATATAGAGTAATTACAAACAGAGTGTATATTTCTGTAAATGTTGATGATTATGGCTTACAGCCAATGAAAACCCAAAGGTTGTTATCTCAGAAAATTAAAGTAGGGTGGGTAAAGGGTTAAAAACCGTCCTGCCATATTTCACAAGTCATCAAAGGGTGAATATAATATTGATTTATGAGTCAACACATTTCAGGACTCCCTGAAACATGGCAATATGGTATTGATTTGTCTTCAGAAAGGGGCCAGGGAGCGCTAAAAAGTGTTGACTACTAAATCAATATCATATTCACCCTTTTTAACCCTTCATCCTTCCTAACCACATGCAGCACGGTGGGGGCTGCAGCAGCCATGATATGTTCTTATAGTGGTTGTGACTCTCACAACCACACAAGGTGAAGCCTCTGATACCTATTTAGGTAACACTTTATCTCTCAGACCCTTCATACTCCCAACTTTAATTTTCTGAGTTAATGACCTTATGGTTTTCATTGGCTGTAAGCCATAATCATCAACATTTACAGAAATAAACACTTGAAATAGATCACTCTGTAATGATTCTATATAATATATACATTTCACTTTATGTATAGAATTACTGAAAAAAAAATCTTTTTATGATATTCTAATTCATTGAGATGAACCTGTATGTCTAACAAACAATTTCATTGCATAGAGGTGTTTTAAAAGTCAAAAAAGTTCCTCAAAGATGTAATCTAGGTTTTATTTGGTAACTGGATTCTTCACTAAATTTAATGAGAAAATGTTAAATTGCTTGAATCTACTATTTACATTCAACCTGAAAGGTCACGTGCACATGATGAGTATTTGGTCAGCTTTTTACCTCAGGATTTGTAGCACAAAAAAGGGAGTGGGTGATAAATACAGAAGTGGTGACGGGTTTCTATTAGACTTTGGCCAGGGTCACATTTGCGGTTGGACCCTGGCCTGCCGGATTCCGGTTTCAACTTAGCAATTTTTCCATCACCACATAGCGTTTCCGCTATGCGGTGCTGGAAAACGCTGCCCTTAGTTACCCGGTGTTTACCTGCACGACCTGTCACACAGGAAGCGGCTCGGAGTGCGCTTTACAGCGCCGCACAGGAAACCGTTGCAGACACGGTTTCCTGTGCGGCGCTGTAAAACGCCCTCCGAGCTGCTGCCTGTGTGACAGGTCGTGCAGGTAAACACCGGGTAACTAAGGGCAGCGTTTTCCAGCACCGCATAGCGGAAACGCTATGCGGTGATGGAAAAATTGCTAAGTTGAAACCGGAATCCGGCAGGCCAGGGTCCAACCGCAAATGTGACCCTGGCCTTTTCCTCTGATTCTTCCACTTTTGGTTTTTGCTACAAATCCTGAGGTAAAAAGCTCACCAAACACTCAGCTTGTGCACGTGGCCTGAATTGTTAGGCTGGCTTCACACCACCATTTTCAGGATTCGGGGCTGTCTGGTGTGAACCGGACAGCCCGGATCCAATTTTGCCCCTATTGTCTGCCTATGGGGTCGGATGGGGCCAGATGGGAGCGATTCGACATCCGGTTTTGTGCTGTCCAGAAGGATCTGGCAGATTTTGTTTTTTTGTCTCGGACACAAAATTGGAGCTTGCAGAATTTTTTATGTCCGGGGCAAAAATCGGAAAAAACGAATCCTCCCGTATCCTCCCGTATCCACCCGTATCCGGCGCCCATAGCATGGGAGTCTATGAGCACCAGATCATGCTGGATCAGAGTAAAAACTGGACCGATTCCTTTCAGCACCTGGAGAGCTCCCCGGCTGAAATTTCAGCACCTGGAGTGCTCCCTCCAGCTGCTATGCTGAAATTTCAGCACTCAGATAGTGGCAGCTGCTGATTTCGGCAGAAGACAGGAAATATGCCCTCTGGTTCTGTTTTGTTTGGGGCTGTCAGGTTCTGTCCAGGGTTTCCTGCAAAACACCGGACAGAACCTGGCAACAAATAAACGTGGTGTGAAGCCAGCTTTAGCCAGCGAGGGCAGGGTCCTCTCCCTCTCTGTACCAGTCTGTCAATGTGTTTAATTTATTTTATGTATGTTAAATGAATGTACCATGTTTCAAATGTGCAGCATCGAAATTATGATGCTTTAGAAATAAACAATAAAATATAGTTGTGGCCTTCATGGAGAGTACAATTTTAATGAACATCAAATACAGCAATATAGGGAAACAAATCAGAGGACAATTTTAATACCCTCAATGCAATGTTTCATTTTTGGCTGATTTGTTTTCTTCTCCCCACTTCCAAGAACTATAAGGGACCCTTTACACGCCACAACTGCAAGGTAGCAACTGCTTGGCATTGGGGATATATGTGCCTGTTGCCATGAAATTGCTACGAAATGGCGGTGTGTAAATAGGGCAGTTCCTCCCAGTGTCCTGCAATTGACTCAGATACCTGTTGCTGAGCCGTGCTTAAAAACCGAAGGCAACACAAAGGCACAATTGCCATGGTAGTAGCGTCTAAACGGGGGCACAGGCATGGATGTTGCGTCGCCTAGTGATTTCACAGGGGCGTGCCACAGCGTAATGGATACCTCGCCCCATCAGCGATCATTGGTGGGGGCTACTGTGTAACCATTGGCTGTCCCTTCACAGGGCACCATATTTAAAGAGCTGTCCATTCACACTCCACAATTACAATGGCGTCATGTATTAGCCAGCCTTCCTGCGCAGGCTAGCCAATCATGATGCTATTGCGTTGTCCAATCAGCGTATTAGCGTCACGGAATACACAACTCTGTCACGCCTATGTACTTGCGGCGCAAAATATGTACGCCCATATTCCTTTGTGGTAGCGGCGTGTGAAGCAGCGAAGGTATTCAACAGGAAGTAAGCCGCAGGATCTGTCGGAACTTCCGGGGAACAAAGATACCTTCAGTGGAGAACGCAATGGCGGCGTGTACATGCGGCATCGGCGATCAGTATCCACCGTTAAAAACGTGCGCGTGCACGTGCGGTGGATACCTGTTGCTAGGCACAGTGACGGCGTGTAAAGGCACCTTATGGCCCTGTGGACACAGTGCGTTTATGATACAGTTTTTGGTGCAGTTTTGTCTCAAAATTGCAAGCAAATCCTTAAGACATCAAAGTCAATGGCTAAGTTCACATCTAAGGGCGGGTTGCATTTTATGTTCCTATGCGTTTTTGTACTGCAAAAACGCATAGAAATTCAAAGAAACGCATCCAAAAATGTACCCATTGATTTAAATGGAAAACACAATGAAAACGCATGTAAAAACGTATGTAATTTTCAGAAAACGCATGCGTTTTTGCAAACGCAGCCCAAAATGTTGCAGGACATGTTTTGGGCTGCGTTTGCAAAAACACATGTGTTTTGCATTTTCTTAAAATGACATGCGTTTTTACATGCGTTTTCCATTGAAGTCAATGGGTGCATTTTTAGATGCGTTTGTAATGCGTATTTCGCACACATGGTGTCAAAAACGCATTGCAACCCAAACAGAAATGAAAATGTGAAAAGGGCCAATGAGAATTCTGACGTTTTGTGCACAGGTTACTTTTATTCCCTTGCAGATTTGGTGCAGAAATAAATCTGCAGCATGTCAGTTATTGCAGCATCTTTGCTGCACTTTTCCCATATATCCCATATAAATGTGTAAAAAATGCATGAAAAAAAAATGCATTGGGTTTTTTGTGCGTTTTTCTGCCAGTAGATGCTGGTTTGGCAGCAGAAATTTCTGCAACTACATATTCAACATGAGCTGAGCAATAACTGAAGACTATGTCTCATGATCAGGACACGCTGAGTTCTACATGCAGCATGTCATTCCCCGCAGAGACACAAGTGTTCTCTCTGGGTGAATTCAGCGTCCATGATCAGTATTCGGGGTGTAGTGGATTTTTGCTGTGCTCTCCCGCCTAGAAGACCTCTGTCCCTGTAAACATAAATTGACATGCAGCAGCTCATGAAATCCACCACATGTCAGTTTATGCTTCACAACCAGTATGTACAGTAGCCATGGGATTTCTGTAAATCCATCCACTGTGCTTGTACTGGAGACACAGCGTTTTGGATGCAGCAAATACATTGTGCTTCCAAAACACTGATAACACTGGTTGGTCATGGGCATGCAGCCCAAGGGTATGTGCAAGGGAATTTGCTCATTTTATCTGTGTTTTTATTTCGCGTTTTTAATGTATGCATGCATTTTGTTCATGCATTTTTCATGCATTTTGTAGTGGAAAAACAAGGCAAAAATGCTGAAAGAATTGACATGATGCATTTTTTGTTTTTGCAAACAAAAATAAGCAACATGTACACAAAACTTCAGGATTTTCTTGAATTTTTTTGACAAAACTGCATCAAAAAACATCAGAAAATGCAATAAAAGCAAAACCTTGCGCACAGGGCCAAATTGTTTTATTTTTACATCTCTTTTGTTGATTGGGGTTGGTCTTGGGGCTCTGTGATTGCTATTGTTGTTGTTTTATTGTGTGTGGTGTTGTTTGCCCTAAAGCCATGGGGGCATTTTCTAGCAGCATAGTTGCCATGTCACTCCCCCTGCTTGAAGAATAGATATCCTACTACACTGCCAAAATGATCATAAGAGTGATGAATTATCCCACCTGGGGGTCTGTGGACGCCATACCTTCATATGCGACTACAGTGGTTGAGTCTAACACAACCACAAAAGGTGAGCAAATTCCTTTATACAGCTCTCATCTGGTACTAATTGGATAATATCCTATTTGTGCTCCCTTTCTTTCTCGCCAGCTTTTATAATCAGATTGGAGTCTTTTTCTCTGCTAGTGTGGTATCTCTGAAGCAGTTGTCTCTGCATGCAATGGCGGATCTACATTGGGGCTTCTTGGGGGGCCCAGGGGACCAGTCGCCCATGGGTGTACCCAGCGTGGGGCAGCTGCCCCCCCAAGAGGAAGGGGTGTGCAGCACTGAGTGCACGCCGACTGCTGGGCCGCCCGTTCTCCTTGCAGCTGAGCGGCTGTACAGGGCCATCGGCTCTCCCATCTACTGTGCAGGGCCGCTCACTCTCCCAGCGGCTGTGCATTGCCGGCCGTATGCTGCATGATGGCCGCTCATGCCGCACGCAGCAAACTGCTTGCAGCTCTCTGCTGCACAGACAGTGATCCGGCCGGTCACATTACACATTGTGCAGTGAAGGTCCGCCCCTCCACTCCATCACAGTTCAGCAGAGCAGAGAGCAGCACAGAGGAGTCTAGAGCAGTTGCTGTGTGTGGCCATGTGTGTAGGAGGTCACAGTGCACACACTTCCCGCTGAAGAGGAGGAGATGCAACCATGTGTGGACAGGAGATAGATGTGCCAGAAGAATCACCAAAAGTAAAAAGAGCCCCAATGTGTGTATGTCTGCAAGTGATTGTAACTTGTAAGTATATATGATTGTGCATGTGTGTCTATGATTGATTGTGAGTATATATGATTGTGCATGTGTGTCTATGGCGGCCGTCACACGGTTCAACTTAATGCATGATATCCTTAAGCGATCTGCTTTTTGATCGCTTAAGCGATATCGTTTGTGCATCGCTGCGTGCGATCAAGCGATTTTACAATGTAAAATCGCTTGATCGTTACATCGCAGATATGGGAGCCGGAGCTCATATCAAGCGATAATCGCTTGTTCAATCTGCTTCATCGTGGTGTGTGACACCACGATGAACGATCTCCCAGTGGCAGAGCCTATGCTGGAGATGGTATCTATGGTAAACGTCGGGTTACTAAGCGACGCGCGGCGTCTTGTAACCCGATGTGTACCATAGTTACCAGCGATTTCGCTGGTCCACATCGCTGGTGAGTCTGTCTGTGTGACAGCTCACCAGCGATGTGAACGATATTGTTAGCGATCGCGCGTGCCCGTGATCGCTTACAATATCGCTCTCGATATTGTAGCGTGTGACGGCCGCCTATGATTGATTGTGAGATATATGATTGTGCATGTGTGTATATGATTGATTGTGAGTATATATGATTGTGCATATATGTATATGATTGTATATGCCTGTGTATATGACTGATTGTATATGTGTGTATATGATACTGCACATGTGTATGTAATTGTAAATGTCTGCATATGATTGTATATGTCTGTGTGTATGATTCTGCATGTGTGTATACAATTGTGTATGTCTGTGTATATGATTGTGTCCTATACACACATGCATAATCGTATACACAGTCATATACACACAATCATATACTCATACACACATACCATCATATTGGGTAATCATATACACGCGTACACAATCATACACAGTCATATACACACATATACATGATCATATACACATAATCATAAATGCACAATCATATACACAATGATAAATATGCACAATCATATCCACACATACACAGTGATATACACACATATATGATCATAAACACATACACAATCATATACACACAATCACATACATAGTTATATACACAAATATACATGGGTGTACCCAGAGTGGGGCAGGGGGGACAGCCTATATATGATATAGGAGCCCTTTGGGGTCTGTTGTATATGATATGAGGGCTGTATGGGGTATTGGGCGGGGGCTGTATATGAGATGGGACTCCAATATCATATACAGCCCCACATAAGGCTCCCATGTCATATACTTCCCACCCCATAGGGGTCCTGTATCATATACAACCCCCCATAGGGCTCTCTTGATGGGAGCCCTATGGAGGGGCTGTATATGATACAGGAGCCCTATGAGGGGCTGAATATGATTTGGGTGCCCTATGGCAGGGTTATATATGATATGGGAGCCCTATAAGGGGGCTGTATATGATATGGGAGCTCTATGGGGGGCTTTATATGAGATGGGAGCCCTATGGAGGGCTGTATATGAGATGGAACTTCCATCTCATATACAGCCCCCCATAGGGCTCCCATTTCATATACAGCCCCCCATAGGGCTCCCATGTCATATACAGCCCCCCATAGGGCTCCCGTTTCATATACAGCCCCTCATAGGGCTCCCATTTCATATACAGCCCCCATAGGCTGTGCTTGGCCTCCTGCTGTATACCGGGGGCTGTGCTTGGCCTCCTGCTGTATACCGGGGGCTGTGCTTGGCCTCCTGCTGTATACCGGGGGCTGTGATTGGCCTCCTGCTGTATACCGGGGGCTGTGCTTGGCCTCCTGCTGTATACCGGGGGCTGTGGGCGGCCTCCTGCTGTATACTGGGTCTGGAGAATGTAACATACTTGGGGTTGGGGGGCCCTAGCCTTCAAAAGCCCCGGGCCCTGGCTAATCTTAATCCGCCCCTGTCTGCATGACACTATGCCTGACAAGTAAGGACACACTAAGACAGGGGTAAGGACCTCCAGGTCTCAAGAGCCTCACACAGTGCAGGTTTTCAGGATTTCCTTAGTATTCCACAGGGGTTGGAATCATCACCAGTGCAGGTGATTCAATTATCACCTGTGCAATACTAAGAAAATCCTGAAAACCTGCACTGTGTGCGGCTCTTGAGGTCTGGCGTTCTCTACCCCATGCACTAAGAGGTTTGCTGTCAAGAGGCAGTAGGCTTCATACATTCTAATCATAATTAGTGATGAGCGAGTAGTAAGATATTCGGATTCAGATAGCTCTAGCCAAATACTTTGAAATGTTTAAGTATTCAAATCTGAGTGAGTTCCCCATTGAATTACATTGGACGAGTAACGAGAAATGAAACAGTTCAAAGTATTCGGTTACTAATCATAATGTTAGCTAAGAATCTTTCATTCAGTTGTCCTAACTTGGCTTAGCCAAATTTTATCAAGACAACATTTGGATATGAGGTCTGTCATTTTTTTACAATTATGATACATTGTATAATCTGTATAATTCATATTTTTTGCTTGTTTATTCTCTGTTTCTTGGTAATAAACACTCCAACCATGTATCTCAGATATTATTAAATTAGTAGGATGTGTCACACTTAGGAAAGTTAATGGCCGCTTTACACGTCCCGATATCGTCCCGATATTGGATACAACGGCACGGGAGCGCGCGCATTTTTGTCAGTAATCCAAGATCGCATAGGAGCTGTCACACAGGAAGATATCGGCCGGCAACGCAACTGCGATGTATACGCCCCCACGTACGAGCAACCCAGGGAACGACCATTTAACATGGGAGTGAATAGGGGATGTTGTGCTCCAAATCGTTGTTGGGTTGTCACACAGCACGATCCTGCCAGATCGTTCATCCAATATCGGCCAGTTGGAGAGCCTGCACAATTCCCCCCCGATATCGTTTTGGCATCGTTCTTGCATCGAATTGCACATTTACACCATACAACGCACGAACGATATCGGAGCCAACGCACGACCCACGTGACTTTTTATCGTTGTTGGACAACGATATCGGGACGTGTAAAGCGGCCATAAGACCTATTCACTTGGTGTTGGTGGTGTGTAGTGACCATTGTTGCTTTCGTACTGTGCCTGTGGGGTTACTCTGCCGTAGTGAACGCAGCATTACGCTAAGTCCAACAATTTAAAGACCCATTTAGAGGTTTGCTGTGATGTGGCAGTGTGTTTCATACATTCTAATCATAATGCTAAAGGTTTTCTCACATCTGCATTTAAAATCGAAGAGTGCAATCCTATAAACAATAGGGTTGCATTTGCAACAATGTTAAACAATGAAGCAGTGTTCATCTATGAGTTTTTCCTTGGCTGGAATCAGCCTGAGAAAAAAATCAGAGCATGCTGTATATGTCCAAGTAAAATGATCAAAACTTGTCAATAAGAGAAAAAAATCAGACGGCACATGCAGGGTCCGTGTGTTGTGTGACTTGCATAGGCAATGTCTCAGCCATTTTGTGTCACATATGACACAAAATTTCTAGCCAGAACTCTGGCATCCATTAAAAGTAAAACATTACATAGCTCTAGATAGATAGAATAGATAGGTATCCTGGTACTTTATAATGTCACAACCCCCTTACATATTAAAAATTTGCAACTTTTAGGCTATGTGCCGACACTACTTTTTGGGTGCAGAAATGTTCTGCATCAAAAATGTGGCTAAACTGCACTATGTGCCAGAAAAATGCGCCACAAAAAGCATGTGTTTTTAATGCATTTTTGATGCATTATTTGGTCATGCGTTTTTTCACTATAATCAATGGCAGGGTGGGCTACAAAACACAGCAAATAATTGAAATGCTCATGTGGCGCCCCTGCGGCTAGGCGCCACAGAGTAGTATTGCATTTATTATTTATATGTAGTATTATTGTAAGTTGCTAGTTTAGGATTTAAATCTTATGGAGTCTATTTTTACACTCACTTAGGACCGCACCACTTAGAGTAGGGGGAACTGGTAATATAGTAGGTTCCACAGGGTGGGGGCAGAGCTTAGGATAGAGTAAGAGTGACAGTTGACAGTTTTACCTCAGTCGGTGCTGGGAAGGCAGACAGAGTGGTCAGGCCTGGCAGCCCAGCTGAGTGGAGGGTACCCCATGATCACCTATGAACGCCACGCAGGTCCCCGTAGGTGGTTTGCAATCCGGGTTAGTAAAGTTGAGTAATAAAGAGTTAACCCGGTATTGCACTGTTCAAAGTATGAGCAGAATTTGTTTAAATGCATATTTTCCTTGCATTGCACTGTTTTGTTTTTGTTTTTTTCTTATTCCTTTTTCAGCACTTGATGGACAGTAATCAAAGAACTTGTTACCTGGTCCCAGTTGGGCCAGTATGGACTAGATTATAGTCAAAGATATATCCAACGTCATAAGTAGTGAGCCTCCCGCAAGGGAAGAAAAGAACCAATCTTATTGTTAATACCTGTTAAAAATGTAGTTTTGAACTAAGGGTGGAGGAACTGGACTAACCCCCATGCACATGAAGTTAGGAAAAGAAAGTGCCTGGGGGTGGTTTAAGTAGAGCCAGGCCTCCTAAGCAGATACGCCCAAAATGTTCATTGTTATATGTAAAATGTATTTTTATTCCTGGTTTGGTTTAACACCCGCGGACGGGTGTGTTTCACCAAGGGGGTGTGTGGCGCCCCTGCGGCTAGGCGCCACAGAGTAGTATTGCATTTATTATTTATTTTTCTTTTTAAATTAGATCCGTGATGTCCTTATATCGCATATTTCCTGACATAATTAATTTATAGCGTATTTTTCTCCATTTTTAAGAAAGATGCAAGAACTGCAATTGGAAGAAAAAAAGAAGAAAAGATTAAAGATTAAAAATGAATGATTTCCAATATTTGGATGTTGCTATTTAATTTTAATAGTGTTATTATATATGGCAGTCTGTTCACCTTTATAGTGACATAATAATTTTATATATGGGTGTCACTATTTTTATATTGAGGTAATTATAGCACTTTACCGTAATTTTATATTGAGATAATTTAGCACTTTATTTATTTACCTCCAGTATACTATTTAGCACTTTATATTTAATCACTAATTTATACAGGTATATTATACCTTGGCACTTTTTTGTGCACTGTTACTTTAATAGATGAATTGAATTGAAATATTGTATATATATTCATCCATGATAGCACTTTATTTATAGTCACTAATTTATATAGGTATATTATTCCATGGCACTTTTTTGGTGCACTGTCACTTTAAAAGATGAATTGAATTGAAATAACTGCACAAATATTCATCCATGATATGGACTTATAGTTTTTAATAATTTTAATGATTGAATAGATAATTGCAACTAGATATTGGATTTAAGGTATGCTACTAATGAATTTTAATAATTATGATCATTAGAAATTATGCTGAGGTTGTAACTAGGTTACGGAGTAAACACATAGTGCAGATCGCCATTTGATGCATAGTATGCGCATGCGCTCCGACGTGGTGATGTTCACTTCCTCATTATGCGGCATGAACAGGCGCCTTGTATGGACGCCGGTCCGCGTATAGATGAATGAGTATGAGCGTGACCATGGGGAGGGGAGTGCGCTACCGGACATGTGCATCATATGACGATTTGATTAGGTGGAGACTGATAGGTGGGGGATGTAAATAAAAAGCCCGTCCACACTGCATCCTGTACGCCCCCCGGAAGAAGCGGGAAGCGAAACGGTCGTAGGGGACGAGGGAGTACGAGCGCACACGGACACCTCGGCTGAGAAGGTATTAAACACAATAGTACCATGTTTAGCTCAGAAATGACATCTTTGTAGCGATTGGGACAGTTACTGAGTCTCTCCTTGCCTGCAGGGTATGTTTTTTTGCTATAACCAGGATTTAATCACCCTAGTATTAACAAGTGATGGTGACTCGGGTTGACTAGTATATGAACCTGGATTAGCGTCTGCAGCTATAACATTGGCTTTGCACTATAGGATTTAGGTCTTATATTTTTATATATTATTTATTGACCTGCCTATATGAACAATAATTGCTTGTTTGTTGTTTTTATACTATTTCGATTTTTGCTGAACAGCCTGTAGTGTTTCTTGTGAATCTCTCCGGAGGGAATGCTCTAATTTTATGTTATGCTATGTTATTGTGTACAATAAAGATTAACTAAGTAATTTGGAAAATCTTTGTGTAATCTTTCCTAAGGGTGGAGGTTACTCCACACCTGTGTTATATAACTTTGATGAGGAAAGCTATCTAAAAAAAAGGGACATAGTATTGAGATATTATTTATATGTAGTATTATTGTAAGTTGCTAGTTTAGGATTTAAATCTTATGGAGTTTATTTTTACACTCACTTAGAACCGCACCACTTAGAGTAGGGGGAACTGGCAATATAGTAGGTTCCACAGGGTGGGGGCGGAGCTTAGGATAGAGTAAGAGTGACAGTTGACAGTTTTACCTCAGTCGGTGCTGGGAAGGCAGACAGAGTGGTCAGGCCTGGCAGCCCAGCTGAGTGGAGGGTACCCCATCATTATCTGGGGGCCCAGGACAGAAGGCAACGGGCCAGGGCTGGTTGGAGCCAGCTGGTCATGTTGAGGGGACACCGGTGACATGGACAACCGAGGCAGCCAGGCGTTCATCCCTGCCTGAAAAGCCGACGAGCTGCAGGCCCAACAGAATCGGGTTGCTGACAGCCCCACAAGGGCATCTCATCCCTCAGGACCACAATAGATCCATAACCGGTGGGGTAATGGCCTGATTACCGACGTCGGGGGAGAAGTTCAGACTCCTCTTAAATCCGGGAAAGGATAACCGTGCCTCACTGAAGGAGATCAAGGGACTGGCGGGTGAGCTCTACAAAGGTGGGAAAGATAGAAAGACAGAGAAAGAGAGTAGGAAACCCTGAAAGACAAAGAGAGGACATCTAGAGACTCCATAAGAGAAACCCTGAGCTGGTAACAACACCCTAAAACCAAACTGTACTTGCTTTGCCATCAGTCGGTACCAAGTAAAGCAGAGTTAAACTGGAACTGTTTCTGTTATTCTTCCTGCCGCAGCCCGAAGGGCTTAACATCATCAAGCAGAAGGGTAAGAACTGCACCACCATCACCATCACTGTCCTCCCTCACCGTCTCATCATAACATCGCTGCCCTGAGGTAAAGCTCCACCTGTGGGGAGCTGTACCACACACTGCTGCCCCCTCCATCACCTCAGTGGCCGGCTGGCAGCGCCGGTATCATCTTATCGGACTCTACAGGTGGCGTCACGTTCCCCTGTAAATAACCCCCTTTTACAGCCACCGTTTACCATCAACATCTGGTATAATTGATCACCAGGGCACGGCACTGGGGTCCCGACCATCCGTGACTCCCCACACAGTAGCCCCGGTGATCGAGTACCTCATGCACCCCAGCTCTGGTTGAATCACTCATACTTTTGCCCTGACCCCAAACTGCACCTAAACTGCAATAAATAAATAAGCATCGTGAGCACAACACTTCAGAATCTTATAGACTTTACTGGAAGAAGGATAGATATGAGGTTTTGTGACAAAAGGTGACAAAGAGATGCAGCAAAAATGCTTAAAAAATGCACAAGAAATTCACAGTCTGCACCAAGCCTAAGTATCTTCATGTGGCACTAAAGAGTGTTTACCTAGTTTAATTCAATGTTAATTCAGATGAAGCAACATATGTTTTCTGCATGGCACATGCTCTCGATTCGATTGTGAAATTTAAAAAAAATAAATAAATCCCCTGGAGGAAGGTTTTGCTCATTGCTAGAAATGTGTGGGCACTTAAAGAGGACCTGTCACCCCCCACAAAGATTTCAATCTAAAGGCAGCACTGAATGCAGCGTGTATGCTGCATTCAGGCAAGGGGTCCCCCATATGTTTCTGATGTTTTAAGCATTAAATACAGCCTTTTAAAATATGTACAACAAAGTCAGGAGGGCATTTTCCCAGGGGCTATTCCTGCCCCCTGCTTCTCTGTTCCTCCCTCCTCCCTCTCCTTGCCACCTCCTTGATGTCTGTCAGCTGTCCTCTCTCTGTGCCTGTGTCTCCTTGTGCACCTGCACGCAGGCACAGAGCAAGGTGTTGCTATTGTCAGCCCCTCGCTTCTGCTCCCGCCTCCCGCCCTGACAGCAGCAATTATTCCCGCCCTGCTCCATGCCATGTATAACACGGAGCAGGGTGGGAACAAGTGCTGATGCCCCATGCGCCCTGAAGGCGCACAAGGAGACGCAGGTGCAGAGCGAGTAAAGCTGTCAGGCATCCAGGAGGCGAAGAGGAGAGGGAAGAGGGAGGAACAGAGAAGTAGGGGGCGGGAATAGCCCCCGGGAAGGAGCTGACTCATGTGGAGCTGGTAATGCCCTCCTGACTTTGTTGTACACATTTTAAAAGGCTGTATTTAATGATTAAAACATCAGAAACGCATGGGGGACCCCTTGCCTGAATGCAGCATACACGCTGCATTCAGTGCTGCCTTTAGATTGAAATCTTTGGGGGGGGGGTGACAGGTCCTCTTTAAACTAACCTCATGCAGCAGAATCAGCAGCCAAGAGCGAAATTGCAACATTTACCACTGCATACAGTATATTACAGCATCCGTACAAGCTACTTCATGCAATGAGGTGATGGATAATTTAATGCCAAAAATAAACTGGAGCTAGTGTTTCCTTGACATCCACTATTCATAGGTGTTGTGAGCTGCCAATTGCTTCCTGATGTCTTTTAAAAGAGGGTTCAAAATTTGTTACAAGATATAACTGTGCCATAAATAGTCAAGAATGCAACATGGCAGAGGAACCTCTGAAAATGTTATGCTGCATTCGGCTTTGCTTTGAAGTAAAGCTCAAGATAGTTCAGCATTCTAGGAATACTTACTGTTTATCCCCCCAATTTTTTTTTCATTGTGTCTTAAAAATGAAAGTACTATAATTGCTTTCATGAGTAATATCTTCGTCTATAGCTTTGGTGAACATAGGCGGCTTTGATTGGTCTTTATTTCTACAATTCTACCTGCTCAGTGTCAGCATCATAACAATACATTGCTTTTAGTACTTACAGTTCTCCTCCTCCTTTAGTTAAAAAGAACCTGTCATCAACTCAAAAGTGCTTGGTTATTGCATTTATTATTTTTTCCTTTTCTCCTGGTCATTCTAATTTTTGTTTTCTTTTGTTTTGTTATATCCAACCTATGGTTGTGAAGATATTGTGCTTTTTATTTGTGTATTCAAATTTCATTAGATTTGATCATCTGTAGCAGGAAGCAACCAGACCACTTAATGTCTTAAAATATGAAGTCTATTAATGCATATTCTTTTATCGATAAATAGGTATAACAAGGAATGAAAAGGCAGCACTCACCGGGAGAATTGTGGTTCACTGATTACATGTAGTGCAGGGAGGAGAGGGGAAGGAGCAGACAATGGCAAACAGTTTTGTGCTGGGTGGCACTTCTAAAGGTTCAACAGGCTGGTTGTGGACCCATAAAAGTGTCACCCAGCGTGAAACGCTTTCCTGTTGTCCGGTCCTTCCTCTCTCCTCCCTGCACTACATGTAATCAGCGAACCACAATATAGGAGACTTCCACTTTCTCCCGGTGAGTGCCGTCTTTTTATTCTTTGCTATATGGAGTTCCATGTTTGATTAGTTTGATAAGGAATGTGGCACCCCTGTGACCAGGGTGGCCACAGGTAGGAACTGCAGCCAGGAGATAGTGACAGTTTGTATATGAAATACCTCCAAAACACGAATCCACTGACATAAGACCCAAACAGGAGCCTGGGACTTTAGGCAGGCAAAGAGTAGTAGGGCCAGTTTTAAGTGGGTGAGGCGTAGCCATGGTAATGGACCAGTATAAAAAGGAGAAACAGGAAGTAGTTAGCCAGTAGGCTGAGAGGGAAAGACCAAGAGGAGACGGTAGCGCTGACAAATTACTGACAGGACAGACTCTCCTGAAGTACCTGGGAAGTTACACGGGTAGAAAAGAGCCGGGTGATCCCTTGCAAGACAGGGACACCCAAGGCTAGGATGGGACCAGCGTGTCGGCTCTGAGGGGGACTGAAGTCTCATACCGGCTCCCCAGACAAACTGACGGGGAACACAGATTCCAGATCCTTGTTCCCACTACAGGGTTGGGGGCATAGCAACAACTAGGAGGACCCGGCTTACCGCCCATATACTTAGGGGGAAGCTACATTGAGGGACTGAACTGCCGCTCCGCAATCCACCCAGAAGAAGAAGCATAGAGAATCAGCCTGAAAGGAAATATAGAAAGAGTGAGGGGTCTCAGAGTGATAACCTGGCTGCAGAGGGTTCAAGTGTTACCAGAGTCCATTGTGTAAAGCTGTTAAGAACTGAACTGCACTGTGTGACTTGGAAGAATTGGAGAGTAAACCCGGTGAACCCTACTTCAGTGTCCGTGTCTGATTCCAGGTATACAAAACTGCTATTTCACCATTTTATCCTGTCAGGAGCTGTCCCGACTCATCCACCTGGCTGCAGCATCCATCCATCCTCCTGACAGAAGTACACTGCAGCGGTGGTCCCCTCATTGACCACAACCCGTGGGTGGTGTCACGACAAACAACTCCCCTGTAAATATCCCCCCATTTATTGCGGAACCCGGGACACGGTCCGGACCAAGACAGCCTTAGAAAATAAAAACGATAGAAAATGTCATAAAGAAAGAAAATTAACTTTACCTACTTTTTGTGTTCCCTGGCACTCTAGAACTTTTTTTTTTCAAGTAGCTGGCACATACTGACTGCAGCTAGTCAGTGGTATTATGTCACCCAGCACTTTGGGATTAATGCCAATAGAGTATGTTGATGCTGAGGCAACTACAGATGTTTTTATTTTTTTAAAGGGTTGGTAACCCATTTGGGATAAATGTAAGCAGTAGATAATTTTCAAACATTACACAGAGTAAAAATCAACATTTCCATGTACTATACATTTGCGTGTTAATATCTTTTAGTATGCCATAAAACTGAGAAAAGCAAACCACATTGCATGTTGCAATTATTTTTCTGTTTCTAAGATTGTTACAACTAGTTAAGACCCACAGGGCCTATGTAGTCTTAATGATGTAGTTAATGATGTGTGAATTATAGACCCTGACAGCCTTTTTAATAAAAACAACACAATTGGACACAACGGCTTAGCCAGCTACATTAACTAATAATATGATGTATGGAAAATATGTCTAAAATGTAAAAATAATCACAAATCCAGATTTATGTAGCTGGATTTCAGTAATTTTACGGTTGGAGTTGAATGACTGTTAAGGGGGTACCGTGATTGCCATGAATTTGGACAATTATATAGTGTCAGAATTAACTAGTACATGCGTATAGTATTAATGTTTGCACTTTTAACATTTTGGTATATGAAGTAATGGTAGAGATGAGAGAATTGTTTTGAGTTTAAATTAATTCTACAAAAATATGCTTTCACCAAAATGCAGATTTTTTTCAGTTTGATTCCATGAGCAATCAACAAGATGGCATCTGGCTGGCTATGGATTTTCTGAATCATAAAAGGCCACCAAAAGATTAAAACTTAAAATGAAATACTTATACTTCTCTTAACTTTCATCTCTCCCTGTCCTGCATTTTTCCTTGTTACCATGAGCACTCATATACCAGGCCTCTTCACACTAGCCTGGGACTTCTGACTATGTTGAGGCCCTGGATGATTTTAGGAGGTCAGAATACACAACTCATTATCAATTAAAGCCTAATGGCCACTTTACACGTCCCGATATCGGCGTCCAACTCCGACCAAAAGTCACGTGGTTCGTGCGTTGTACCCGATATCGTTCGTGCGTTGTATGGTATAAATGTCCAATACGATGCACGAACGATGTCAAAACGATATCGGGGATGAAATGAGCCTGCTCTCCAACGCCCGATATTGGATGGGCGTTGTGGCAGGATCGTGCTGTGTAAAAGGCCAACTACGATGTGGAGTACAACTTCTCTTTTCCTGTCCCATGTTAAATGGTCGTTCCTGGGTCGGCCGTACAAGGGGGCATACACATCGTAGTGGCGTTGCCTGACAATATCGCACTGTGTAAATCTCCGATGCGATCTTGGAAATCTGGCCAGAAAAAGCGCGCTCCCGCGGTGTCGGATCCAATATCGGACAGACGTTGGGACGTGTAAAGTGGCCATAAGGCTCGGGTCACACTTGGCAGTCAGTTTTTCTGCCTTTTCAAAAACTGATACCGTTTTTGAAGATTGTCATGCTTGCATCCCAAAAATGCTATGCATTAATGCACGGTACCTATATGTACCATGCGTTAACTAATGTGTTTCCCTTAGGGCCCCATGTTAAAAAAATGCGATGCGTTTATTAGCAGTGCATTTTGACACTGCTTTTTTTGCATGGGAGCCTATGGATCCGTTAAAACCATCAGTTTTTCTCAAATTCTAAAGTCTACTTAACACACTGCGATATCGTTAACAATATGCTTTTTTGATCGTTCGAACAATGTCGTTTGTGCATCGTTGTGTGTAAACATATGTTCTTGAAACAAGAAATCGTTGGATCGTTCATCAAAAATTTGAGAGGCTGACCTCAAATCTATCGTTCGTCGTCAAATTAACGCTCTGTGAACAAGCAACATCATTCAGTGTGACACCTTTTTGAACAATGTCGTTCACCATTCTCCTATTCCTGTCGCTTTGTAACATCGTTCACTAGTTCTGCTCAAGGTAGCTGGCGCGTTGCCAAATTTAAGATCATTAACGATATTCATATGTGTGACACCGCACTAACGATGTCAAAACGATCGCGGTCACGTGACACAGCTAATGATATCGTAGCGTGTGAAGTAGCCTTAAGTTTAAAAACTGATGGTTTTAACGGATCCAATGCTCAAGTCTGACCCCAGCCTAAGGCTAGGATAATATTTGTGGTCGGGTTTGCAGATCCTGATTAAAAATGCTCAAAACCGGATCAGGATCCACAGCCCACAGGCGCCCATTATAAAGCCTAAATGTGATTGTGGTGAGGAAAAATCCTGAAACCAAGGCTTGTGTGTCAGAGAAAGGCTAGGGTCACATTTAGAAGGCACATTGCGAGTACCGCATCCAGATACGGATGCAGTAATCTCATGTGCCTTCAGACACATTTTGGCTTCAAAATGTGTCCCTAAACCCGGATTCGGTAACCGGATTGCTCATAATGTGCAATCCTGTTGCCGTATTACAGTATTGCCAGCTTTGTCAGCTTTTACAGTTTTATCAATGACAGCCAGCGGCTCCTCGCTGTAAGGAGGAGATACAGTACGTAATGTGCGTACTGTACATGCTGCTATCCAGGGTCCTAAAAGCTTCAACATTAGTTCTATGGCGGAGTGCTGCCCTTACAGCGAGGAGCCGCCAGCTGTCATTGATAAAACTGTAAAAGCCGACAAAACTGGCAATACTGTAATAAAGAGATTTAACCCCTCAAATGCCGCTCTATGTGGCCAACATGTCTCTAGGGAGGGTGGACACTCCCTGGAGACATGTAGCCCACATATAATATTAACATTGACCCTTTGTTCATCCCTGTGGCAGCAGGGATGAACAAAGCATACGGCTACCACAGGCATTAACATGTGCCTTGCAGTAGCTGGATGGGCTCTCATAGGCGCCCATTATAGCATCCCCACTGCGGTTTTCATGATTTTTCACGCAGGCAGAGAAACCGGAATGCAGTAACAGGATTGCATTAAGTGCAATCCCGTTTTATATTGGGCGCCTATTGGCTACGGATCCTGATCCGGTTTTGAGCATTAAAAATGCTCAAAACCGGCTCAGGATCTGCAAAGCCGACCGCAAATGTGACCCTAGCCAAATAATGCTTCTTGACTTATGAGTTGAATAATCCATGTGGCTGGGGTCAGACTTGAGCCTTGGATCTGTTAAAACCATTAGTTTTTCAACTTAGAATTCTTGAAAAACTGATGGTTTTAATGGATCCTTAGGTTCCCATGTAAAAAACAAAGTGTCAAAATGCACTGCTAAAAAAGGCTATGCATTTTTACTGTACCCAAAAATGCTGCTGCTTTAATTCCCTTTGAAAAGGACACATTTTAATTAATAGATATGGACTTGAATATTAAATGACTTGCTTATTTTCTAGGACTAGGCCAATCTGAAAAGCAACCCAAAAGCACTATTCCTTCCGCATAAACTTTTGCAGTTGGCATAATGCCTCTTCTCTTGGCAATCGTAAAACTTTGACTTAGGCTAGGGTCACACTGAGCGCTGCACCTGTGGCAGCCAGATTCTGTTACAGCAGAGCTCAGCCTGCTGTAACCGCCAGCGGTAACGTCGGGAACTTCTGGCGAACGCAGCCTTTAGTTACCCGATGTGCAGGCAATGTTTTTCTCTGCGCTCAGGATTACTGCAGTCCAGGCAGCTTTGTGTGTGGCCAGTAACTATGGTGCACATCGGGTAACTAAGGGCAGCGGTCGCCAGAAGTTCCCAACGTTACCGCAGGCAGTTAGAGCAGGCTGAGCTCTGCTGTAACGGAATCTGGCTGCCGCAGGGGCAGCACTCAGTGTGACCCTAGCCTTATCCATCAAACTGCACAGAAACATGATTTACAGCTCTGCAGAATGTGTTCTGCTGCTCTAGGGTCTAGTGGCTGCGTGCTTTATACCACTCCATCTGATGCTTGGCATTGTGATCGGTGAGGTAAGTCTTGCATGCAGATTCTTGACTTTAGAAATCCACGTCATAAAGTTCCTAGTCCAACATTTTTATTCTTATTTTAATTCCGGAGGAGGTTTTGGAGATCTGTAGTTGTTCAGTCAGCAGAACATTAGTGGCTTTTATATACTGTGCACTTGAGCACTCAGAGACATGCTCTGTAATTTTACATAGTCTGCCGCTATATGGCTTAGTTGCTGTGGTTTCTAAATGCTTTCACTTTACAATAATACTACTCACTGCTGATTGTTTAGTATTTAGGAGTAAATAATTGTATGAACATTGTTGCAGGATAGTGGGATCCTTTTAAAGTACCACAATCAATTTCGGTGAACTCTTTAAATTTCACAAACGTTAGTACATTCTGCATGACGTGATGCTGCATTTTATACAACTATGGTAAATAGGGCTGAAGGAAATCTGAATTTATTTATTAAAGGGATTTTTCCGCAAATAAACTGTATTAATTAATAGATCTTGGAATAAAATTAAATTCCACAATTGTATGTGATTACAAAAAATGTTATTTGTGTCTGATTGTATAGGAAATAATGTGTCTGATCATTCCAAATCACCTGTCAACAGGAGGAAACCAAGAGAGAAGACAGAAAGCACCACATGGCATCACAGCTGATTTGTTTAGCAGGGTAAAGCATAAACCTGTCTGCTTTTAAGCATTGTTTTATCTCAAAAACAAAATTTATAATTTGTAATCCAATGCTGTAATGTCTGATATAATCTTATTTTTCCTCTTTGCCTATGAGATGCTTTATGATCATACCATTTCCTTATACGGTCAGACACATCCATTACACAGCACATAGCAGGAGCACATATATAAGATAACCTAGGGTGACACATAAGCCCTAGGTCCGCTAAAAGCATCCATTTTTGGGTGCAGTAGAAAAACGCATGTGTTTTTTTAACATGGGGCCCTATGGGAAATGCATCTGTTAACACATGGTACATATAGGTACCATGCGTTAACACATGCATTAACGCATTGCGTTTTTTAGATGCAAAAATGGCATTTCTCAAAAACAGAATCAGGTTTTGAAAATGGGAAAAAATTGATTGCCATGTGTGACCCTAGCCATTATCTCAGCACAGGAGATGTGGTGTGATCAGACCATGTCCCTGTACAGTCAGACACATCCATTACACAGGGACACATGTATAAGATTATGGTTAGGGTCACATTAGCGTTTTTTTTCCTTCCGGAGCCGGTTTTGAGCATTTTTAATGCTCCGCATTAAAACATGGCTGAGCGCTGCCTATAGAACTAATGTTAAAGCTTTCAGGACCATGGATAGCGGCAAGGACAGTACCGACATTACATACTGTATCTCCTCCTTACATCGAGGAGCCACTGGCTGTAATTCATAAAATAGTATAAGCCGACAATAGCGGCGATACTGTAATAAAGCTGTTTAACCCTTCATATGCTGCCCTATATGGACAACATGTTCTAGGGAGGGTGGACACTCCCTGGAGACATGGTGCCCACATATTATATTAACATTAACCCTTTGTTCATCCCCGCAGCCACAGGGATGAACAAGGCATACGGCAATCAGATTGCACATTATGAGCAATCCGGTTACCGGATCCAGGTTTAGGGAGACATTTAGAATATAAAATGTGTCTGAAGGCACATGTGATTACCGCATCCGGATCTGGCATTCACAGGTACCTTGCGGTAGCCGAATGGGCAAACCTGGATTGTCATCTTGACCTCCATGTCACACAGCTATCGGAAATCCTGGAAAGCCAGAAGCATAGTGTAGAAGTGATCTGTCAGTGTAAAATTAAGTTATCATCCATTGCAGTGCTGGTGCATGCAATGATTAATAATAATAATAATAATAATAATAATAATAAAATAATAATATTTATTCATTTATACAGCACTATTAATTCCATAGAGCTTTACATACATTTGAAACATTGTCCCATGTGGCTCACAATCTAAACATCCTATTAGTATGTCTTTCAGCAATCAGAGTAATAAAGGTTATGTCTACAAAAAGACAAATAAAAAAAGAAATGTAAAATTAAAAACAAAACAAAATAAAGAGTAAAACAAATAATAAAAACATAATTACAATAAATACCTATATTCATGTAAAAAAAAAGATACACTATTTGTATTGCTAGGTCTGGAATGACCAAGTTATAAACTGGCACACTATTAAGGCTAGGGTCACAATTAAAAGCACAATGTCGGTAACCACATCAATTGCGGCTTTACGTGTGCCTTCATACTATCTTTTGATAATAAAATTGCAACCCTCATTCCGCATCTGGATGCATTAACGTATCCGGTTTTGGAATGTTGTTTTTTGCAATTTTCAAAAATGCATCCTCATCCAGATCTGATACCACAAGCGGTACCAGATCTGGTCCCATAGGCGCCAATGTTAAAAAAAACGCATCCGGTTTTGCAACCGCTCAGAATAATGCAGCCTGCATGATTTTTCCCGCAGGCTGCAAAACCGGATGCAGTAACCGGATTGCAAATAGTGCAATCTGGTTTTTCTATTGAAGCCTACGGGCTGCGGATCCAGATTAAAAATGCTCACAACCGGATCAGGATCTGCAAGCAGATGTGACCCTAGCCTATCTCCTTCTATGAACAACATAAAAAATAAAATAAGTGGCAAAACGTAACTTTTTCATCATACAGCCATAAAAAGTGAAATAGAAGGAGATCAAAATTTTGCACATACATAAAAATGGTATCACTGGAAACATCATTTTGTTCCACAAAAAACAAGATGCAGTACAGCTCCACAAGAGTTAAAATAAAAAGCTACATCTTTCAGAATGCAGCAATGCAAAAACAATTGTTTTTTCTATGAAATAGTTTTTATTGTGTAAAAGCGGCAAAACATTAAAAAAAATATATAAATGTAGTGTCACTGTAATGGTTGTGATGATAAGAATAAATCTGTCCTTCTACTTTTAGGACATAGTGGACGGTCTGAAAAAAAACTATTTCTTAATTTCTATTACTTCTTGATTTTGCTTCACAAAAAGTGGAATAGAAAGCATTCAAAAAACAATACGTGGCTCAAAACGGTACCAAGGAAAACTCAAACTAATCTAAAAAAAAACCTTTACATGACTCAATCAGCATAAAAATATAAAAAAAAACTATAGTTTTCAAAATTCAGTGATGAAAAACCTTTATTTTGTAAAAAAAAAAATAGTGTAGCTAAACCTAGAAAAGATCCCTATATAAATTTGGTATCTCTAAAACTATCTCAAACTGACCAGCAGAAAATTAAAAAACTACAGCATTCAAAATGCAATGATGCAAAATACCCTTTATTTTGTAAAAACTAATTTTAGTGTGATGATAGCTAAACCTAAAAAAAAACTATATAAATCTGATATCGCTGTAATATCACTGACCTTACAAAGAATGCCGCATCATCACCTTTACTGCAATGTAAATTGTGTAAGAAATAGTACTAAAACCAATTCTTCAACTGCTATTGATCTGTTTATTCTGCCTCCAAAAGATGCAAGTAAAGCTCCTGTCACACACAACGATGCAACAGCTTTCCCGACTACAATAACGATCCTTAGGGATCGCTGGTGTGTCACTTTGGGATCGCTGGTGAGATGTCAAAAAGTCAGATTTCACCAGCGACTCAGCAACAATCCGGAATGATAGGAGGTCGTTGGGAATTGTCACTCTCGGGCGTAGTATTGAGATCGTTGGTCATTGTCCCTTTCAAACACAGCAATGCGTGCTGACCAGCGGGAGACCAACAACCTAAAAATGGCCCAGAGCACTTTGTAACGATCAGCGATCTCACAGCAGGGGCCTGATCGCTGCTAAGTGTCACACATAATGAGATCGTTAGCGAGATCATTGTTACATCACAAAATCTGGGACTTAATCTCGCTAACAATCTCGTTGTGTGTGACCGGAGATTAAGGCTCGGCTCACGTTTATTCTGATAGAAACAAACGTGTGGCCAACCACAGTTTTGTGCACCTTTGAAAAGGAAGACATTTATGAACAGAGGCCACAGAGTCCAAACTAACTCTGCTACCTCATTATAGTGAATTATTCAGTTGGGGATTTAACCTGAATCACATATTTTTGGAGATGTAGATGAAATGCTAATGTAAGTACACAGCATAGAGCACAGGATAAATGTAAACCAATACAAAATGTTCTGTACCCAAATTAATATCAATAGCATCCAAATCAACCAAATCAACCCCAAAAAAAATTCCCACTCAGGTCCAACATCTGTTAACAGAAATACAGGGGGCTTCTACCTTACTCTTAACATTTAAAACTCTGACAAAGGGCTGTCTCCCCGCGAAAATAAAACCAGCAAACCTGCACTCCCAAATGTAAATGCCCCCCTCCCTTCTGAGCATCAGGTCAGGGTATCACATGCGTAGGACATCCTATGCAAGAGCATCAGATGTGATATGCTAATGACTGGAGGTGAGTGAACTTTCCCTGAACATGTTCAGTATAAACATTGCAGATTTGGTTCAGGATTGGAAATCCAAACAATTTCCAAAAAATCAACGAATGCGGATATGTTCAGGAAAAAAATTCAAAACTTAAAAGGGCCCAAAAACTTTCCCTCTTTGATTGGGGTTAAAAACACTCACCAGAATATCTGTTGGCTGGGAACAACAGCGAACCTTAATATTAGGAGTGTTCCCGCCATCATGTCTACTGGCTTGTGTGATGGTATGACATGGTGGGTTATATTTTACAAGTGTTGTTCCTATAGTGTGTATTTAGCCCTTCCCCCCTTCCTGTGTACTCATTATACTCTAGAGGGTGCAACAATCGAATTCTTGCCTGTAAATGTTTGCACTACCTACATGGAGTGTGTCAATAGACCTGGTCTGATGATTGGGAGGTGGTTGGGGGAGGAGAGGGAGTTAGGCTGGGGTCACATTTGGGCAGGCAATTGCGTTCACCGCATCCAGATCCGGATGCAGTGAACACAATTGCCTTCACACACATTTTTTTCCCAAAATGTGTGCTGTGAACCGCAATGCAGTAACAGGATTGCTCCGGATGTGTAATCTGGAGCAATGCGGTTACTGTATACTTTGCTCATCCTTGCTGCCGCAGGGATAAGCAAAGTGTTAAATGTGTATAAAAACATTAATTATTAATATTAGCTGTGGGCGACATGTCTCTAGGGGGTACCCATCCACCCTAGAGACATGCTGTCCACTCCTCTCAGCATGTTAGGGGTTAATAAGCCATTTACAGTAAGTCGGCTATTGTCGGCTTTGTACTAATTTATGAACGAAGCCGTGGCTTCCCTGACAGTAGACCAGATACTGTATGTAATGTACGTATAGTATCTGCCGCTGTCCGAGGTCCTGTAGGCATTTACATTAGGTCTATGGGCAGCGCACCGCCATAGACCTAATGTAAATGCCTACTGGACCGTGTCGCATTTGGAGAGTCCCTATGTGCCTAAACATTGGAGCTCCCCCACAAGGGAGCTCATTTTTGAAACTAGACCCCCAGGGAACTTATCTAGATGCGTAGTGAGCACTTTGAACCCCGAGGTGCTTCATAAGTTAATCTGTAAAAATGAAAAAAGAAAAAATGTGTGGAAAAAAGTACTTTTTCATAATTACGGATTAATTTGTGAAGCACCTGGGGGCTCAAAGTGCTCACTATGCATCTAGATAAGTTCCTTGGGGGTCAAGTTTCCAAAATAGGGTCACTTGTGGGGGAGCTCCAAAGTTTAGTCACACAAGGACTCTCCAAACGCAACGTGGTGTCCGCTAACAATTTGAATGGAAAATTAGCTCAAATTGTTAGCGGACACCATCTCGCGTTTGGAGAGTCCCTGTGTGCTTAAACATTGGAGCTCCCCCACAAGTGACTCTATTTTGGAAACTAGACCCCCTAAGGAACGTATCTAGATGCATAGGGAGCACTTTGAACCCCCAGGTGCTTCACAAATTGATCCGTAAAAATGAAAATGTACCTTTTTTTTTCACAAAAATGTTATTTTAGTCTAAATTTTTTCATTTTCACATGGGCAACAGAACAAAATACATCCTAAAATTGGTAGGGCAATTTCTCCTGAGTACACCGATACCTCATATGTGGTCATAAACCATTGTTTGGATGCACAGCAGGGCTCAGAAGGGAAGGAGCACCATTTCACTTTTTGAATGGAAAATTAGCTCAAAAAGTCACATTGAGATCCTTCCCTTCTGAGCCCTGCCGTGCACCCAAACAGTGATTTATGACCACATGTGAGGTATCGGTGTACTCAGGAGAAATTGTACAACTAATTTTAGAATCCATTTTATCCTGTTGCCCATGTGAAAATGAAAGAATTGAGGCTAAAAGAACACTTTTGTTAGAAAAATTAAAATGTACATTTTTTCCTTCCACGTTGCTTTAGTTCCTGGGAAGCACCTGAAGGGTTAATAATCTTCTTGAATGTAGTTTTGAGTAGCTTGAAGGGTGTAGTTTTTGGAATGGTGACACTTTTGGGTGTTTTCTGTCATTTACACCCCACAAAGGGACTTCAAATGTGATGTGGTCACTAAAAAAAATGGTTTTGTAAATTTTGCTGGAGAAATGAAAAATTGCTGATGTACTTTGAACCCTTATAACTTCCTACCAGAAAAAAGTTTTTTTTCCAAAATTGTGCTGATGTAAAGTAGACATGTGGAAAATGTTATTTATTAACTCTTTTCTGTGACATAACTCTCAGGTTTAGCAGAATAAAAATTCAAATTTTGAAAATTGTGAAATTTTCAAAATTTTTGCCAAATTTTTGATTTTTTCACAAATAAACGCAAAAATTATTGACCTAAATTTAATACTATCATGAAGCCCAATATGTCCCACAAAAAACAATCTCATAATTGCTAGAATTCGTTGAAGCGTTGCAGAGTTATTACCTCATAAAGAGACACTGGTCAGAATTGCCAAAAATGCCAAGGTCTTTAGGGTCAAAATAGGCTGGATTCTGAAGGGGTTAAAATGTCCCTTAAACATCTGTTCAAGAGAGCTTTACATATATTTTTGGATATTCTTTTTTTACTTTTATTATTCTTTTTATTATTAATATTTATTTATTTTTTAGGGAGAGCAAACATTTATCATTGTGAAGGGTCAGCAGCATTCGAGACCACATCTTCTACACTTACCTGCAATTCAGATGAAAACAGCGCTTGTCCATTATTTTGTGCTTTGTGCTGATGAGACTCTGCTGTATTTTTGGTCACCAGTACAAGTACATCAGACAGGTCCTAGCTACCCTCAGCTGTTTAGTTTTTACTGGCTGGTAATCCAAATACAGGGGAATCCTTTTTTTAATTATTTATTGAAGTAATAAAAAAAATGTGCCTTCATTGTATTTTTGACTGCCAGCCAAATAAGCAGGCGAGGGCTGGAATTCTCAGTGTTGGGAAACGCAAGAATTCTTTCCCCTGCTGCAAATTGCAACCCGCAGTCACCCCAGAAATTGGTAAATTCCTCGTAGCGCTATTTTCTGGCACTGTACCTGACTCTTGCCACTAGTGGTCGCAGACTGGGTAATAAAGAGGTTAATGCCAGCTTTGTATTGGCAGATGGCACTAAACCTGAGGTTCCTAATGTTGGGCCAATGTTAGACTTGGCTATGAAGAATTCCAAAGTAAATATATAATAATACACCACAGAGACAAATCATTTATTTAGAGAAACAACACAATGACAATCCTCATTTCCATCTCTATTAATCCCCTATAAACCCTCCCATGATTCTCTGCAACATCCTTTTGCGGCATGACCGGGTACTTGGTGGGAGCTTGTAAAATTCGATAATGAGGTGTATTTTGCATGCAATAAAGGATTTCTCATAGTGTGTGTTTACTATTTACTGAAAATATTGCTAGTCTCCAGCCATCAAACTGACGGCTGACATTAGCAATAGGGCTTAATGTCAGCTGCCATAAATAGCTGGCATTAACCCTTTTATTACCCAATCTGCCACCACCGCCAAGGCAGATTGGAAGAGCTTGGTAATTTGACTGTTTTGACATCTCTCAAGGAGGAACCAATACTGTGGTTGCCCCTGGTTGCAATTTTTTTGTGGGGGGCCCAGAATGCTTGAGCCTCACCATGCTGAAAATTCCAGCCACCAGCTGCTTGGGTTACCTTGGCTGGCAATATAAAATACAGGAAAGTTCACGCCCATTTGTTAAAATATTTATTTATTAGAGTATTCTGATGTCATTTTGATTGCCATACTGGCAACCAAGCACAGATGCCAGCAGAGAGGGTGGGGCTAAATGTGACTTTAACCAATCAAAAGGGGGAAAGCAGTGACATTCATGAGCATGCCCAGAAGTAAGGTGACAGTGGCACTGAATCTTGGTAATAATACTTTAGGAAGCTCATTTCTGTACACAAACCGCAGGGTTCCACTGTAAAATGGTTTCAGCTGTTTTGCAGCTTTTGGTCCAATTTGAAGGTGCTTTCTATGCCCTTGATTTTGCCTCCTATTGATTTGGATAGGGTTCGGAAGGTTAGCTAACTGTTTGCCAAACTGTTCAGGAAATATATGCCCGTTCAGCAAACCAATCTAAGTCCGAACTTTAAAAGGTTTGCTCATTTCTTCTAATGACCCTCATCTCAGACTCTGCCGCAAGCATGAGCCAAGTGTTATGCAACTGTGATCCAATCCTGCGATTGATTTTTTTCCTCTGCTAAGGGCTGAGAAAACAACGCAGATCTGAGCCGCCTCATTGCCTAACATTGTGCTGAAATACTCACATGAGGCATAAGCTCATGTGACCCCGGCTTATAATAATAATAATAATATGTATTCATTCATATAGTGCTAATAATTCCATAGCGCTGTTTATACATTTTCAACCCTGTCCCCATTTCGGCTCACACTCTAAACATCTTATCAGTATATCTTTGAAATGTGGGAGGAAACAGGAGTGGCTGAAGGGAACCCACACAAACATATGGAGAACATACAAACTCCTTGCAGATGTTGTCCTTGGTGGGAATTGAACCCAGGACCTCAGCACTGCAGGGCTGCAGTGCTAATCACTGAGCCACCATGCCAACCTACCACAGTTATTGTTCATATGTTTGACATTTTCCTTGTGAGGAAGCCCACTTAATTAACAGGATGTGTACCTCCAAAAAATTCACAGTGTTTCAATCCATGGGTGTGCTCCAGAGACAAAATTGTCATGAACTCCCAAACAGGTGTAATTCTCAAAATGTGGTAATTTAAGAGGGTTATTGCCATTATGGCATGTAGGGGATCTGCAACTTGAGTCCACACACTATTTAAGAAAATCTGTGCTTCAAAAATCAAGTGTCGTGCCTTCCCCCTGAGCCCAACCGTGTGGCCAAACAGTACTGTAGAGCTACTTATGGGTTATTGCCATGTTCAGGAGAAACTGTATAATATAATATTTGGCCCTTTTTTATCTAATCCCCTTGTCAAAATTGGAAATCTTAAGTTAAAAGAACATTTTAGAGGTAAAAATGTAATTATTTTTTTTTCACTGCCCAGTAGTATAAAATTAGTGACATACCATTTCAGTAAGGATAGCATTTTGTAAAATGAGGTAACCTCTGAGGGATTACTGTTATTCAAGCTGTGCCCATGTGATATTGCACCCGCAAACGATGCCAGAAAATGTTGAGCTCCAGTCTTCCCTTTTGAGTTTTGCTCTGTTCCTCAAAAGTAGTTTTTGACCACAAATGGGGTATTGATGTACTCAAGACAAAATGTACATCAAATTATATGGTGCATGTTCTCCTGTTACCCTTGTGAAAATACAAAATTTGGGACTAAATTTGTGGGAAAAGTTTTATTTTTTATTTTCTTTTCTGTAAAGCATCTGCGGCCAAACGTGTTCACCACAAATCTAGATAAATACCTGAGGGGTCTAGTTTCAAAAAAGAGGTCATTTGTGGGAGGATTCCACTGGTTAGGCACATCAGGGGCTCTGTAAATGTGACATGGCATCCACTAATGATTGCAGCCTATTTTGTGTTTGAAAACTCAAATGGCACTCCTTTCTTCCACGCTCTGTCACTCACCCAAACAGTAGTTTCACCCTATATTGGATATCAGTGTACTCTGGAAAAATTACACAACAAATTGTACTGTGCAATTTTTTTGTTACTCTTGTGAAAATAAAAATTTGAAATCTAAAATAACTTTTTTATGTCAGTAAAATATGATTTTTTATTTTCATGACTCAAGTGTTCTAAAATTCTGTGAAGCACCTGGGGGTACAAAGTGCTGAACACACATCTAAATAAAATCCTTGAGGGGTCCAATTTTCAAAATGGAGTCACTTTTAGGGATTTCCACTGTTTAGTCTCTCCAAATACAAGTAAAGGAAAGAAGGTAGGTATAAAACAATTCTTTATTCAATTTCTTTAAAATAGTATTCTGGTACACAGAAGGGAGGAATTCAGGGGATGTTGGACGACAGCCAATTGGACCTATTGAAGTGCAAAAGTAGGCAAAATGTCGTCCAAAGTCCCTTGCATCCCTTACCTCAGCGTACCAGCATGGAAATGTAAAGAAATTGAATAAAGAAGACTTGTTTTACACATGTGATCGGAGTATTCATATCAATTCTTGGTACAGGTTGATCACCATCATATGTGTATAATGGAGTTTCCTCTTCAGCAAGGTAATTTTGAGCAGCAGTTTAGAAGGTAACCAGGTATTGTTTAGGTGCGGTTTTAAAACTTGGCTCTGAGAAATTTCAGAGAAATTTCCACTGTTAAGTCACATCAAGGGCTCTCCAAATGCAACATGGTGTACACTAATGATTCCAGCTAATTTTGCATTTGAAAAGTAATATGGTGCTCCTTACTGTACAAGCCCTAATATGCACTGAAATAGTAGTTTTCCATTACACAAGAGATATCTGCATACTCAGGACAAATTGCACAAATTTTGGGGTCCTTTTTCTACTTTGACCCTCGTAAAAAAAAATTAGCCTCGGGGCTAAAAAAATTTTTGTGGAATAAATTTCAATTTTCATTTTTTTCCTTCCACATTGATTTAGTTCCTTAAAGCACCTGAAGTGTTAATAAATTTATAAAATGTGCTTTTGGGCTGCAGGTTTTAGCATGGTGTCACATTGGGTTGTTTTCTGTTACATAGGTCTTTCAAAGTCAGTGGAAAAGTGATGTGGTCACCTAAAAATTTGGCTTTGTAAATTTGGTTGGAAAAATTAAAAATTGCTGATAATGTTTTAGCCTTTCCATCTTCATAAAGAAAATATTATGTTTCAAGTAGCCATGCAGTAAATGTTATTTATTAACTATTGTGTGACGTAACTCTCTGGTTAAAGGAGATACAATTTTAATATTTGAAAATTGAAAAATGTTGACATTTTTTGCCAGATTTACATTAATTTGACAAATAAAAGCAAAAAAGTATTGGTCTAAATTTACCACTCACATGAAGTATTATATGTCACAAAAGAACGATCTCAGAATCACTGGGATCATAAAGTGACACTGGTCAGAATTGGAAAAATTGGTCCAGTCATGAAGGTGAAAACCAGGTTTAGGGGTGAAAGATTTAAGAGGCGTGTCCAAATATTTTTGTCCATATGGTGTATATGATAGAAGGCTCCAGCTGATATTATAGAACTGTACATTTAATTCATATTATACATATCTTGACCAAGAAAGATATAGCCAACCAACAATAAAAATATATATTGAATCAATGACAACTAACAAAAGTATAATTGAAATGAAAAATCCCTGTAAGTGATTCACAAGTTATAAGCAGGAAAGGGATTAAATAAAGTAATATACTTCATAAATAAGCTTACTGATCTCAACTGACACTGTGCTTCACTGATCTCTAAATTATCCCACAAGTCTATAATAGCTTATTTAAATGTAATGCATTAGTTTATTTAATCTGAAATGTCCTGTATATCTGTTTCAGCATTTATACATAATTCATGGTTAACATAAAAAGAATTTTTGTAAAGTAGGAAAACAATTTCGAGCCCTATTTTAAGGTAGAATATCTAAATTATCTTAAAACCTTCATGACCTTGCCTTTTTCTCTTTTTTGCCCTTCTTCCAAAAGCTCTTTTCCAATCAATATAGACATTTGAGGGCTTGATTTCTTGCAGGACGAATTGTACTTTTGAATGAAACCATTCATTTTACCATGTAGTGTACTGAAAACGCGAAAACAATTCCAAGTGTTGTGAAACTGCAAAATTAGATCAGCTGACATGTGCAGTGAAAGATGTGGGCTCATAAAAGGCAGGGAGGTGACCATGGATGTACCAGCAAGTCCACGGTCATGGATGGATTAAGTAAGAAGCCGAGATTACAAATGTCATGAATGTGTTGGTTATTAAAGAATGGCATTAGGATTAGGATCAAATGATTAGGATCAAATGAAAATTATATTGAATAAATGCTGAAAGACTATTCTTATTATTATTGTTATTCATTTTCTAGAGCACCATTGATTCCATCGTATTGAAAGTTTTAAAAAGTTTTTGCAAGATGACCGCCAGGGTGACGGACGCATGTAAGGAGACTCCAGGCTCTTGGACACCATCCACCACATCCAAGTTCACCTGTCCTCCCTATACACATTCACAGTGCTTTTTTGTAAAAAAATATTTGCCGTACGCATTTCTGAGGTGAGGAGCGGGGGATGGGATAGTTATTCTGACAGGCGCCGGCGTCCGAGATTGGTTGGGGGGGCCTTGTTTCAGCACTGGGGGGGGGCACATGCAGCACTGGGGGGAGCATATACAGCAGTGGGGGGCTCACAGCATTGGGGGGCTATATGCAGCACTGGGGGGGCTCACAGCACTGCACAGAGGGCCATATACAGCAGTGGGGGGCTCACAGCATTGGGGGGCTATATGCAGCACTGGGTGGGCTCACAGTACTGCACAGGGCCCATATACAGCAGTGGGGGGCTCACAGCAGTGGGGGGCTACATGCAGCACTACACAGGGGGGCATATACAGCAGTGGGGGGCTCACAGCAGTGGGGGGTGCTCACACAACACTGGGGGACCACATACGGTACTGGGGGCCACATAGAGCACTGGGAGGCACAGCAGTGGGAGCCACATGCAGCACTGGGGGGGGAGACTCATGCAGCACTGGGGGGCTCACAGCACTGCAGGGGCCACATGCAGGGCTTGGAATGCTTACAGCATTGGGGGGCACAGCAGTGGGGGGGAATCATAGCACTGGGGGGCCACATTCAGTACTGGGGCCCTCATAACACCGTGGGGCATCATACAGCAATAGGGGGCTCACAGCACTAGCCCCTCTGGTCTTTCCATCCCCCTGCTTCCTCCATTCTCCATCCATCCCCCTGGTCTCTTCATCCTCCATCCCCCTGCTCTCTCCATCCCTCTGCGCCCTCCATCCTCAATCCCTCTGACCTCTCCATCCCCTGCTCTCTCCATCCCCCTCGTCTCTCAATTCTCCATACCCTGCCCTGATCTCTAAACCCCCTGCATCCTTCTTCCCCCTGCACAGCCTGACACCCTCTGCACCCTCACAGTCACATACCCTGGACTGCACAACACTCCTCCATCTTCTTTCCTGCTGGGCAAAACTCCGCCCCACCGAGTCACATGTATGTGACATCATCCAGGTCCTGCATTTCCAGTCTCCAGTAGCTGCTCTGCTTGTGCCTCTGCTACGCAGCCGCCATTCACATCTCAGATGTGACATCTGAGATTTTCCAGTATGCCATACCGCAGCTCTCCCAGCATCTTCCTGCCTCCCCCACAGTGACAACCCCACGGCTGTCATCCAGAGCCACTTCTGTGACTCCCGGCAGGTCGGCAAGTGAGCGGCCCCCAGCACCAGTCCACCGTGACTATCTTCTACAGCCCCGCTGCCACCACCAGGTGCCACGTGTGGGGCCCGAGACAGCATGAACCTGGCACTGGCTCCATCCTGCCAATGGCCCTCCCAGCTCCACTCCAGTTAATCCTGCAGAACAGCAGCAGTGCACCCACGGCTGTCATTGAGGGCTGCTCCTGTGACCCCAGATGAGTCCAGCGTGCGGGCGGGCAGCCTCCCCAGCACTGCTCCTCTGGATCATCCTCCACCATGGCCCGATGCAACCATCGGGTACCAGGAGTGAATCCGGGGCAGCACGAGCCTGGCTTGGCTCCAACCCACTGACGGCTCTCCCAGCACCGCACCATCAAGTCCTCCCTCCCCGCTGCATCGCATCCCTGGCTGCACTACACCCCTGCCTGCACCTCATCCCTGATTGCATCTCATCCATGGCTGCACCTCATTCCTGACTGCATCTCATCTGTACCTCCATCTCATCCATGCCTTCCATCTCTTCCGTGGCTCCATCACGCTCCTAGCTCCACCACATTCCAGGCTCTATCACGTCTCTGGCTGAATCTCATCCCTGGCTGCATCTCATCCCTGGCTGCATCTCGTCCCTGGCTGCATCACGTCCCTGATTGCATCTCATCCCTGGCTTCATCAAACCCATGACTGCATTTCATCCTTGGCTACGTCTCATCCCTGCCTGCACCTATTCCTGGTTACATCACATCCGAAGCTGTGTCTCACTCTGGACTACAACCCATCCCTGGCTGCTCCTCAACCCTGGCTGCACCTCATCACTGGCAGCTTCTCAGTCCTAGCTGCACCTCATCCCCACAGCCATCCCCCTGCTATGACTGCATCACCCTCATTCACTGTCATGCTTCTCCTGACCCCTGGCAACATCTCCTTCCCTACTGTACCTCACCCTCAGCTCTATCTCATCCCCACCCGACATCCCCCATGGCTGCATCTAACCCCCGGCTGGACATCATCCCTGGCAGCATCTTATCCCTGGCTGACCCTACTGCACCTCACCCCTGGACGCGTGCCCTCCCGGCTCCACCCCATCCCTGTGGTATCCTCTTCTCTATGAGCTACATGCATAGCTGCTACCTACAATGTTCCCCCTCCTTTTCACCCACACCCCCATTCTACTTAACTTCCGGCTAGCCCCGTCCATCCCTCCACCCACTAAGGAATTGGTGATCTCCCCCTCCATCCTGCCCACCCACCTTGCCCCCTCTTCCAAACTGTTCCTCCACGCACAGTCCCTTGTCTCCAAGCACGCATGCCCATCAGATAAACTCTCCTGCTCCCACCCTCTAACCCTCTCGCTGCTTCTTCTACTCGCAGGTGACATATCCCCCAATCTTGGTTCTCACCGTCACTTCTCCCCACTCACCTCTAACCCATACCTATTCCCCAACGCAAACTCTCACAACCCTCTTAACCACATACCCTTTCACCCTACCCCCTTTCCCCTATCCGGAGCACTCTGGAACGCTCGTTCGGTATGCAATAAACTCTTATTTACTCATGACCTCTTCATCTCCAAGAAATTCTCATTCGTTGGCATCAAAGAAACATGCCTTACCACCTCTGACATGGCCTCCCCCACTGCACTATCCTATGGCAAACTCACTCTCTCTTACACATCCTGGCCCAGCAACACCCACGGGGAGGTGTCGGAATTCTCCTGTCTGACAACTGCTCCTTCACCCCAATTTCACTGCCGCCCTCTACCTCCTTCCCCTCCTTCGAGGTACACTTTGTCCGCATCTTCTCCCCCTGCAACCTTCAGCTGGCTGTCATCTACCTCCCCCCAGGATCTACCCTCACCTTCCTCAAGCACTTCACTACTTGGCTTCTCCACTTCCTTTCTTCCAACATCCCCACTATCATCATGGCCGATTTCAACATCCCCATCGACACCCCCCACCCTGCTGCCTCCAGACTCCTATCTCTGACCTCATCCTTTGGGCTTTCTCAGCCACTCATAAAGACGGTTATACGCTTGACCTTATCTCCACCTGCCTCTGTTCCCTCACTGACCTCTCAAACTCTCCCCTCCCTCTATCCGACCACAACCTATTGACCTTCTCCTCCCTCTCCCCCACCACCACATCCCACCTCTCCCGAAACTCACTCATCCCCGCAGAAACCTTAATCTCATTGACTTCCACTCATTCTCCAAATCCCTTCGCTCTCTCACAGACTTAGCTTCCTCACTTGACGCCGACGCGCTTCCACCCTACCGATCAGCCCGACCACCCCCCTCAAACACACCAAAACCCACACATACAGACAACTCTGGCTCACCACCCTCACTAAAGAACTACGTCGGACATCCAGGACGGCCGAGCAGAGATGGAAGAAATCCCACTTCGCTGAGCACTTCGCCACGTACAAACATTTTCAACATGCGCTCACCGCCACAAAACAAACCTACTTCTCTTCTTTAATTAACGCATTGTCCCCCAACCCCAAACAATTATTTAAAATATTCAACTCCCTACTTCGTCCCCGGCACCTCCTCCCTCCCCCCTCATCTCTGCCAATGACTTTGCCACCTTCTTCAAAGAGAAGCATGACAAAATCAGAGAAAGCTTTGACCCACTGTACCCCCAGCCCCCCCATCACCGCTCAGCCCCACTTTGTCTAAAGAAAGCTTTTCCATCATGACAGAAAATCAACTCGCCACCCTTCTGTCACGATCACACCTCACAACCTGTGCACTCGACCCGCTCCCTTCCCACCTCATCCCAAACCTCACCACATTCCTCATCCCTGCCCTAACCCATCTCTTTTACCTATCACTCACCACCGGCGTCTTCCCCTCATCCTTCAAACATGCCTTGATCACACCCATCATCAAAAGACCCTCCCTCAACCCATCATCTGTCTCTAGCTATCACCCCGTCTCTTATACCCTTCGCATCAAAGCTGCTTGAACAACACATCCACTCTGAACTGTTCTCTCACCTCTCCTCCTGGTCCCTATTCGAACGCCTACAATCCAGTTACCGACCTCATCACTCCACCAAAACAGCCCTAACCAAAGTCACCAACGACCTATTGACTGAGAAGAGCAAGCGACATTACTCCGTCCTCCGCCTCCTTGACCTATCTGCCACCTTT